>CM062804.1:317486762-318086762 GCA_031772625.1 Pinus tabuliformis | reverse complement strand
TATTGTCAATATCACAGCGCTACCATCCACAACCTCCTGACAGCTATAAAAAGAAATATATAAACTGTGTTCAAGAAAGAGTCGACCCCTTCCAATGATAGTCACAACTGCAAAGATTTTTGTGGTTAGGGAATGTTCCTCGAACTACCCAAACAAATGAACAAATCTAAGAAATTAACTCCACGCACAAAACAGGTACCACCTACCACCTCGAAAGAAGGAGGGCATAAAAAATATAAATAACGTAATTTTGACACGAAAAGAATAAGTTGGATCTAGTACACAACCATTTTTAGAAAATTTTCTAAATAGAATCACGACAAGGGGAAATACTATTAGAAATTGTGCCAGTGCATTGTTCTAGAGATCAAATTGATCCAAGATCCCACTAACCCGATCATATGGCAGCATTCATACCACAGACCCTAGAAAGGAACAATAATTGTACCCTCCAGAGTAAATGCATACGCAAAACCACACCCCATACACCTCATGCACACTTTCTAGGTATGAAGGAAAACATAAATGTCTCCACCCATCGTTTCAGGGGTAGACATGAATTTACAGGAAGTCAGATAATTTCAAAAAATCGTCGTGAATTTCACCTCGGAAAAAAAGACAGCCATGGACGAAGAAACCTCAATAGAATTGCAGTTGACAAGGGCATACCTATACTCCATAGAAACACAATACGACTATATTTATCTACTACTCGTGAAACATACAAATCCCATATCATAGTCCAAAACGCAAGTAGTGGGAGGGAAATGTAATTGTCACAAACAAGACATGTGTGTTAACAAAAACAACAACAACAACACCCCAAACACCCCCACCATCTACGACAACACCTAATACTAATGTCCTTGAAAGGTCGTGAAATGTTAAAAGACGCAATCCATTTTTGCCACAAAAATATTATTTTGGCATGTTCTACTTGTGCACCAACTTCCACGTTAACCTCAGATATAAACACCTTACAAAATATATTACAAACATACATGAGTCTTCTGATGGGGATGCCAAAAATGTTCAATAGTGATGTAGTATAGTATGTAGATATCACAAATAAGTAGGAATAAGATATGTATGAACTCAAGGATCGGGGGGAGGAGCATCACTAAAGGAGAGAGGAATCACAGGGAAAAGATGAATAGTATGGGAATATGGGAAGTACTCAACAATACCTCAATCACATAAAAACAATGTCAATAACATCCAGATACACCAAGCATAGAAAACATACACCACCTTAGGGTTCCACTGGATGTTTGTAAGTACCCTCGTATAATGAATAAACCTCGTTCATTGTAGCACCACTCACGCCACCTTAGGGTTCCACTGGTCGACTACAGGAGCCCCTAGACACTCAGTTCATTGTGCTACCCTCGTCCTCAGTAAGTAGACACTGTCGTAACCCAGTTCATTGTGGTACCCTCGTCCTCAGTAAGCAGACACTGTAGCAAATCTGTTCTCTATGGTAACAGTGTAGCAAACTACTGCATATCATCGCTGCTCACCACCCGTGTCTACTACCACTCATAGGGGATTGGTTCCACTTGAGTTAAGATGAATCTATTAATTATTGTCCTACTGTCCATTTGGTTGGAAATTTTCTTATTAGAGCCCTTGGAAATTTTCTTAGGTGGTTTCACTTGGTCCTCTGCATTTCGGAAAACCCCAACTTGGCAAATATGAAACATTCAAAGACGAGCTCCCTCACATACTCATTGACAGAGCTGGTCACCCTCCCTTCAAGAACGTAGTTGCAGACATGATAATGTAGGGTAGTAAGATTCGACAATGGTATGAGCTCCTCCATATTTGTAATGACATGAGTGATGAGGAACTGGGTTGGATCTTGGCTCGCGATGACTTATTCCTTTTGCGATTCTTAAGGTATGCTTTTCTTGGCCACTAGTTATATATTTAATTATATTTATGATTTAAATATAACTTTTTGTTGATTTTAGGAAGATCTTCACCCGCGAGTGGGAGTGTGATCAAGCAACTTGCTTTTTCTTTTTACAAAACCAGCTACCATCTGCAGTGGAGGAAGATATTATGAAACTGGAAAATCAAAGAACCATGTTTGCCGTAGTGCAGGAAGATATTATGAAGCTACAAAATCAAATACCCTTGTTCGCCTTACAGATGATCCTCCAGTGGCAGGTAGGCACAGATCTTGATCTCAACTCAATTCTAAGACACATTTGGCACACTCTGTCCCCTTTTCTATGCAAACGTCACAAGCTGGATTTGTATGTTTTAGCCACTCCCTCATTAAGGCTAGATTCACATCTCCTAGGGTTTGTGTATGAAAATATCATCTGCTCTTCGAATCCCATAGATGATACAGAACACAATCAAATGTGGAAGAATGTTAGGTCCCTATACTACTAGTGATTACCCCATTACTATTGTAGTTGTATCCCTTATTAATATTGTTGTGCCCCTATTGTCCCCATATTGTTATTATTATGCCCCATAGTATCCCTCTATTGTTATTTTTATGCCTTTATATTATTATTGTTAGGTCTGTTGGGTTATATTGTGACTCCTTAGACTCCTATATATAGAAAGGAGGTTTTGTCATTTGAATCATCAAAGAATCATTCATTTGTGTAATGTAAAGGAGGTTTCCCCCTTGAAGAGGCTGAATTCTAAGGCGTTGATCTATCTTTTCTATCTTTTTGCGAGCTGGTTTCATAACATTTGGTATCAGAGCTTTGGATTCTAGGGTTTCGCTGCTCCAAATAGGTCATCGTGGTATTTTCACTATAACTTTTTTTTCTGTGACCTTTCAGAAGCAAAAAAAACCCATTTGAGAAGAAATCACACTGAACCTCAAGCCCGAATTTTAGAGCTTTTCGCGCTATATTTGGGAAGATATTATCTGAGGAAGTTGGTCTTTTTGCAGACTCCTGAATTACATTCCAAACAGGTGACCTGGGGAAAATCGTCATAACTTTCTCTCTGAGCATTGGATTGAAATTTCATAAGAAGGTACAGAAAGAGGATGGACTGTAGTTTCTTTTATATATTTTTCAGAGTGAAAGGTTGAAACAGGGACATGTGGCACGTCGTACAAGTTTGCTCTGATGAACTAGTTTATAATCAGGTCACTGTGGGAGATTTGGCATAACTCTTCCTTGGAGAATCCAATTTGGATTAGACTGGTGGCATTGGAAAGAGGACACAGAGGGCTATTGCAGGTTGCAATTTCAGAACTGGATGATCTGAAATTACAGAGATACATTAGAGTAAATATCGAGCTCCTACAAAGTGAGAAAAGGTGTGTAGATGTTTTAAAATTTTTGCTTAAGATTGATTTGAAAAATTATTTTGAAGGAATTCAAAGGGCATAGTAGAGCATTATTATTGGTAATTGATGCCCTGAGGAAAGAAAATGCAAACACCTAGTAAGCAACCTGAAATCTCTAGCATGACTCATAAAGAAGACGAAGAAATGCTACATGATATATCAAAATTACAAGACCAAGTGCAACAAATGTCACTCTCACAAAAGCTAACAGAAGCTAAGATAAATGGCGTAGAATCTAAGATAAAGGCCGTGGAAGCTAAGATGGACAATTTGAAGATAGACTTGAAGACAGATTTGAAGATAGGCATGGCAGATTTGAAGATAGATTTGACAAATTTTCTACAAGAAATACTTACTAATGGTGAAAGGGTAGTAAAGGAAACTCATGATGCGAACAAAAGAAATGTTAATCATGATTTCATAGACTCTAATGTTGGATCGAAGACCCACCATATTCCAAAAATCGATATGAGGAAGTTTGATGGCAAGGATCCCGCAACATGGATATTATAGATGGAGCAATTTTTCGATCTCAATAATGTGCAAAACACACAAAAGGTACGTATTGCAACTTTATATTTGGAACCAAATCAATTTGTATGGTATCAATGGCTTTGCTCTCATAAACAAATTATCACTTGGGCAATTTTTACGGAAGAATGATAGCACATTATGAGGATACAAAAAGCAACACTTTTTTTAGCCAATTGATAAGTCTCAAACAAAAGGGTTCAATAATGGAGCACATTGAGGAGTTCCAAAAATTGAACATAAGGGTAAAAAATATTCCAGAGGAGCATAGGATTGATGTGTTCATAGGGACTTTAAAGGATAATATCCAACATGATGTTTGCCTTTGGGAACCTGACTCATTAGAGAAGGCATTTAGGTTAGCAAGAAAAATGGAGAGCAAAATTATGGCAACCAGGAAGCATATCACTCACAACTATAAAGATGGAAGTGTTGTTGCCTCTAGTCTTCCATAACCTATAAGGTTGATACCACAAAAATTGGAAGAAAAGAGAGCAAAAGGGATTTGTTACATTTGTGATAGCAAATACACTAAAGGTCATAAGTGTGCTGAGAATAAATTATTCTACATAGATTGTGAAGAGGAAGAAGAAAAGGAGCAAGAAAGGTAAAAATAAGAGGATATACTCCAGGAACAAAGCCTAGATAAAGAAGAAATGAATCCGACCATATCTTGTAGTGCATTGGCTGGAATTACCACTCCTCAAACCATCAAGATAGAAGGACAAATCAAGAAGAAAAAGGTAATAGTGTTGATTGATTCAAGAAGTACCCACAATTTTATTCATTGTAAGGTAGCAAAAGAATTGAATTGCTTCCTATATCCAGCACCAGAGTGTCAAGTGATGGTTGCAAATGGAGGAACAATAAATTTCTCTGGAAAGTGCCATAATATCAAGCTATCCATGGGAGAATATTTATTGACTAGCCCAATGCTTTCCATTCCAATGGGAGGTGTTGATGTTGTACTAGGAGTCCAATGGCTATAATCCTTGGGTACAATAGCTTTTAATTTTCAAGAACTTTTCATGAAATTTTCTGTGGAAGGAAAGAAAGTTGAATTAAGGGGTATTGCAGTAAAACTGGGAAAGATAATCAGCTCTAATGGTATGACAAAGCTTCTAAAAAAGGAACAAAGAGGTGTAATTGCACAATTATGTTCGCTAGATGTTTCCACGTCGAAATCATCTATTTCTCCATATCTCCAAAAAGCCTTGGACAATCATTCCAAGGTATTTGAGACTCCAAAAGGTCTCCCACCTGTTCATGATCATTATCATGCTATTCATCTGATTCCAGGAAGTGTTCCTCCAAACATCAGGCCATACAAATATCCCTATGCCCAAAAGAGTGAAATTGAACGTATGGTTGCATAAATGCTAGAGGTTGGTGTAATTCAACCTAGTCAAAGTTCTTTCTCTGCTCCAGTAGTATTGGTGCACAAGAAGGATGGATCATGGTGCATGTGTCCGGATTATAGGGAGCTCAACAAGCTCACTATTAAAGATAAGTTTCCCATTCCTGTCATTGATGAATTACTGGATGAATTGCATGGATCAATTTACTTCACCAAGTTGGATCTTCATTCAGGATATCATCAAATCAGAATGAAGACTGAAGACATTCTGAAAATAGCATTTAGAACTCATGAGGGTCATTATGAATTTTTGGTCATGTCTTTTGGCCTTACCAATGCACCTTTTACATTTCAAGGTTTGATGAATTCCATTTTCAAACCCTTCCTTAGAATATTTGTGTTAGTATTTTTTGATGATATACTAATCTACAACAAGTCTTGGAAGGATCATGTTAAACATGTTGACAGGGTGCTACAACTATTGGAGGAGAAACAATTATATGCAAAAAGATCCAAATGTTTCTTTGGAGTAAAAGAGGTGGAATATCTGGGTCATATTGTATCTCATGAAGGAGTTAAGGTAGACCCTAGCAAAATTAAAGCCATTAAGGAATGGAAAATCCCCACATCCATAAAGCATCTACGAGGATTCTCGGGTTGACAGGGTATTATCGCAAGTTTGTTAAGAATTATGGGAGAATAGCAGCACCTCTAACAACATTATTGAAGAAAGATGTATTTTCATGGACTCCAGAAGCAACAAAGGCCTTTGAGCATCTTAAAGAGGCAATGTGCCAAGCACCAGTCTTAGCTACATCGGACTTCACAAAAACCTTTATTGTGGAATGTGATGCTTCAGGAAATGAAATTGGTGTTGTTTTAATGCAAGGTGAAAGACCCATTGCTTTTGAAAGTTGTCCAATCAAGGGAAAGTTTTTACACATAGCTATTTATGAGAAGGAAATGTTGGCAATACTACATGCACTTAAGAAATGGCGACCCTACCTAATGGGAAGACACTTCAAGGTAAAAACGGATCATGATAGCCTTAAATACTTTTTAGAACGAAGATTATCCTCTGAAGAGCAACAAAAGTGGGACACAAAATTGTTGGGTTATGACTTTGAAATCATCTACAAAAAAGGGAAGAAAAATGTGGTGGCAGATGCACTCTCAAGAAAGGATGAGGATGTGGAAGCATTGTTGTGCACCATTTCTATTATCCAACCAGATTGGATAAACGAAGCAAGGGAGGAATGGAAGAATGATGAAGAAGTGTGGGCACTTATTCGAAAGTTACAACAAGATTCCAGTACATCTGATACATTTAGCAGGAAAAATGATTCATTATGGTACAAAGATCGCTTATACCTCTGTAAGAATTCCCAACTCAAACCAAATATTCTTATGGAATTGCACACTTCTCCCTTAGGATGGCACTCAGGATTTTTAAAAACTTACCACAGGGTTAAGAAGGAATTTTTTTGGGATGGCCTTAAATCAGATATTCAAAATTTTGTGGCGGAATGTTGGGTTTGCCAACAAAATAAAGTTGAAACAATTAAGACCCTGGGTCTATTACAACCTTTATCCATTCCAAGCCAACGTTGGGAGGAGGTTTCAATGGATTTTATCACAGGTTTACCCAAGTCTGAGGGAAAGAGTGTCATCATGGTGGTAGTTGACAGACTTACCAAGTATGCACACTTTTGTGCATTATCACATCCATTTAAAGCCAGTACAGTTTCTCCTGCATTTATGGAAACAATTCAAAAGCTACATGGAAACCCAAAGATTATTGTAAGTGATAGAGATCCCATTTTCACTGGAAATTTTTGGACAGAATTATTTTCTTGTCTTGGTACTCAGTTAGCTCATAGCTCATCTTATCATCCTCAATCTGATGGACAAACTGAGATAGTAAACAAATGCTTGGAAGGATATCTTCGTTGCTCTGTATCTGATAAACAGACATAATGGGTTAAATGGTTGCCTCTAGCTGAATGGTGGTATAACACTTCCTTGCATACAGCAACAAAAATGACCCCATTTATGACACTTTATGGATATCAACCACCATCCATCACATCATATTTAAGAGAAAATTCTAAGGTTCAAGCAGTGGAACATCACATCAAGCATCAACAACAAGTCCTCCAACTCTTAAAGGATAACCTCATGTTGGCGCGAAATAGAATGAAACAACAAGCAGATCAACATCGCAGCGAAAAAAGTTTTGATGTAGGTGATTGGGTATTCCTATGGCTACAACCATATAAACAAATGTCCCTCAAGCAAGCTAAGAAGGATAATAAATTATCACCAAAGTATTATGGTCCGTACAAGGTGTTGCAAAATATTGGTACTATGGCATACAAATTGGAGCTTCTTGTAGCTTCTCGAGTGCACCCAGTTTTCTATGTTTCATGTTTAAAGAAGGTTATAGGTGACAAGATCCCAGTTCAAACAATAATGCCAGAACTTGACGAGGAAGAAAAAATTATATAGGAACCAGAAGCAGTCACAGAAACAAGAACTTGTCATCTACAAAAACGATCAATTTCGGAGTATCTCATCAAGTGGAAGAACTTATCCACTGAAGATTCCACATGGGAGGATGAGAATTTTATATAGAAGCATCCAGAACTACTCATTTTAGTTGTATCCCTTATTAATATTGGTGTGCCCCTATTGTCCCCATATTGTTATTATTGTGCCCCATAGAATCCCTCTATTGTTATTTTTGTGCCTTTATATTATTATTGTTAGGTCTGCTGGGTTATATTGTGACTCCTTAGACTCCTATAAATAGAGAGGAGGTTTTGTCATTTGAATCATCAAAGAATCATTCATTTGTGTAATGTAAAGGAGGTTGCCCCCTCAAAGAGGCTGAATTCTAAGGCATTGATCTATCTTTTCTATCTTTTTGTGAGCTGGTTTCATAACAAAGAAAAAGAGGTACATGATCACTCTCCCATTAGTGGTAGAACTCAGAAGAAAAGGAGTGAAGTTCGTTGCACATGTAGAGCATCTCAACGAAATCTGTTTCGATAGCAGAACCTACACGATTCACTTGCCCACCATCAAAATGGAGGAGAGAACAGATGCAGTCATGAGAAATTTGGTGGCATTCGAGGCATTCGTTAGCAAAAAGGAGAAGAAACTGCTGATGTGCTATGTCGATTTGATGGACTGCTTGATCAGCACAGCCGCAGACATTGAGGTGCTGAGAAATGCGGTATAATCCACAATGGGTTGGCCACGAACGAAGAAGTAGTCAGTGTCTAGAACAGAATGCAGAAAGCAATGGGGAAGGGTGAGTATGAAGCAATTGAGTTAGCCATTGATGGTGTTACAACGTTCTAATCGAATTACGAATATATAATGATGTGTGGTGAAGTGAAAGAAAAGTATTTTCCAAGGGCATGCCTTGTAGCGTCTAATTTGGCAGGATGTATTGTATTGCTTTTAAGTATATTGCAAACCATTCTGTCGTGGGAACAAGTCCGACTTCAATGACAGAGTATGGAAAAATAATCATATGGTAGTCCAGTATTGTGCTTGGAATTAGTTGCTGAACTTTACATTAGTCGCTTTTCAGTGTATATGGTTGCCTGTTTTTTGTATGGGGTGGCAAAACCATGGTTCCCAGCCCTTTTTTCTTTCGTGCAGGTCAGAAGGTACCAGTGTTACTTTTTCTATCCATAGCTTCACTTCACTTCACTGTGGCATGGTAGAGCATGGAAGGCTTCACATCCCAGTGGGATGGCAAAGCAAGGAAGGCTTCACATCCCAGTGGCAGCGCTCTTTTCTTTCATACAAGTTGAAATGTTCTCTTCTTTATTTGGCATCACTTCACTTCCTAATGGCAGGGAAGGCTCACTTCCCAGTGGCAGGCAAGGCAATCCAAGGCAGGGAAGGCTTTGTTACAATTCTTAAGCTTTTCAAATTTTCCGAGCTTGAAATCTGCAACTGTGAGGCATTGTTTTCAAGGGAGAATGCACTCTTTGTACAGCTTATTGTTGAGATATAGGTTTGTACTTTTTATTACCTTTGCACTCTTGAGCAAGCGCAGTGGTTTTTGTTTAAACTAAATAAAAATGCTTATTATCAAACAACTGGCACCTGGCACAAAATTTATGAACACAAACTAGCATTTTGAAGCAGAGAGGTTGATAGTGTCAAGTCCTTTATTATTTTTAGAAGGTATATGAAAGAACTGGAGAAGTTGGAAAGTATATAACTTTTATTTGGTTAGAAAGAGTATTTTAATTTGAAAGAGTGTTTGAATAGTTTTTTAAGTGGAAATAAATTTAGCATTGGTCACTCAAAATCTAGAATTTATTTTCTTAAAATTTCAGTCAAATTTTATCAAAAATCTTATCAAAATTTTCACTATTTTGGATACAAAATTGTGACCGGTTATATTTTGCGCACAAACCCCATAGGCTTCTTCCTTCACAGCCCATTTCCTTCCTCTGAGATTTACCGCATTCTTCCGATGCATGAAGAGATTCTGAGGGTCTGGTCAACGCTGATTTGATTGGGTTCCAAATAGAAAAGGATTCCAAATAGAAGTCGACCATTGATCTCGAAAAGCTCATACAGGAAGAAGTGCCCCACCAAATGTTGTGAAGAAGCAAAATATAAAGACACTTACATAATGAAAATTATTATGGAAGCAGAAAATGGGGTACCCTCAAAATCCCTAAATTTCATGACTATCTGGTACGAATTCTTCTCTTAGAGTGAAGCCTTTGTTACAAGAATTCTTCTCTTAGAGTGAAGCCTTTGTTACATTATATAACCAGAGAACAACCAATTTTCCATTAAATATATATTGGGGATGTTGTTATAGTGATTGATTGATACAATGGTTTATAGTTTATTGCATGAAACATGTTGACAATAACGGTTTCAATGGATTTTTAGGGTAACAAGCTAACATGAAAGTAGGCCTATTTTTCTGTTAATAAAACCTTTGTTGATAGGGTCATGGAGGTCATTAGCCCTGATGAGGATTCTGTGTGGATCCATGATTACCATCTCATGCTTCTTCTGACATTGCTGCGAAAGAGGTTCAATAAGATGAAGATAGGCTTCTTCCTTCACAACCCATTTCCTTCCTCTGAGATTTACCACATTCTTCTGGTGCGTGAAGAGATTTTGAGGGTCTGGTCAACGCTGATCTGATTGGGTTCCAAATAGAAAAGTATTCCAAATAGAAGTCGACCATTGATCTCGAAAAGCTCATACAGGAAGAAGTGTGCAACAAATGTTGTGAAGAAGCAAAAGATAAAGACACTTACAGAATGAAAATTATTATGGAAGCAGAAAACGGGGTACCCTCGAAATCCCTAAATTTCACGACTATCTGGTAAGAATTCTTCTCTTATAGAGAAGCTTTTGTTACATTATATAACCAGAGAACAACCAATTTCCCATTAAATATATATTGGGGATGTTGTTATAGTGATTGATTGATAGAATGGTTTATAGTTTATTGCATGAAACATGTTGACAATAATGGTTTCAATGGATTTTCAGGGTAACAAGCTAACATGAAAATAGGTTCAGTTTATTTTTTATCGCTGCTTTTTTTTTTTTTTTTGGCTCATAGCTCCATCCCATTTCAAGGGGAGATGGTCTATGTCATTCATATCAACGTTCCAAAGGGATTGGGTTGTTCAAATATTTTTCAAGAAATCTATCAGAATCTTCCTCAAAGAATGAACCTGCTAAGTTTTTGTTTAACTCTGGCCAAGTAAAGTTGTAACCTACTCTCAGTAAATAAATATTAATATATTCTAATATATCAAATCTGATTGTATTTATGTAACCTTAATAACTCATCTTCAATGTTAAATTTGATCTAGGATGGTTAGGAAAGATTTATTGAATGGAAAATATTGTTGGTTGGATAGCATGATGACAATGGCTACACATGATACCATGTTTTTGTAAGACTCACGCAGCTGCAGGCTCTGTGAATTGTTTAGAGAAATGAGTGATTTCTCCAGGGAATGAGAAAATTTCCTAGTGAGGTGATGAGCTTTGAGATCCCAATGCTCACTTGCCCAATGGACGCCCTCTGCCCCTTCTGTTCAACTTCAAAACACAAGGTAAGAACATGAGGCTTCTGGCATGATGTTGGTTTTTCCATGATTGTCTTATCAATAGTATTGTTTTTATTAAATTATGTTAGAACTTTCTTGCAAAAATTAAGGGAGCTACTCCTGAGCTTCATGCAAGAAATAAATGCTCTCTCTCAACCCCTTTTTGGCTAATTTGGCATAAGTCGATGGTCTCATGCAGATTTTTGATTGCTAACAATGCGTTCTTGTTTGGAATATGGAAGATAAAGAACATATACTTGAGGAAATTTTACCGAATTTGTACCAAAAGACAGTGTAGCATGCTAATCATTCTCACTATGCAGAAATCCTGCAATCTTGTTTGTGTATTATATCAAGTAAGGTATTCAAGCCACACAGTTTTGTGATTTTCCTTGCTCTTTACAGGCTCTCTTAGGCTCCCACCAAGATCAGATTTCATTCCCAGCCATCAGTACCCAGTCTGTGGGGTGGACTGGGGTGGACCAAAAGCGCTTCTAAGCATTAGTGTGCAAGCTACAGACAGTTTGACATCAATATGTAAATTACAATTATCAAAATTTGGAAATTTAGGATTTTATTTTTTATGTAGTTGGAAAATATTAAGGCTAAACAGTAAGGTTTCTTGGTGTACATAAAAGAATCAATATCCTATTCTTTCTTAGGAAGAAAAGGAAAAAGAGGAGTTCATAGTTGTGGAGGAAACACCGAGAATGAAGGAGTTGCAAAGATCGGGCGTGAAGAAAATCCTCTGATTAATCCCATCATAGTAATCATTGATGAGCTACAACCTCTTCAAAATTTATCAAAAATAGTATGCAAATGTGGCTTCCAAAAAAAGAATCCATATGCTATTCTTTCTCAGGAAGAAAAGGAATAAGAGGAGTCCCCAGTTGTGGAGGAAACACCGAGATCTAAAGGCACACAGGATGAAGGAGTTGCAAAGATCAGTCATGAAGGAAATCCTCCAATTAATCCCATCATAGAAATCATTGATGAGCTACAACTTCTTTAAAATTTATCAAAATAGTTATTCCATCCAAGCCGGAGAATCATGATGGAGATGCTTCTCTTGGGTTGATTGATTCTGATGGAGAAGGGGTGAAAATGTTAACAATAAGTGTAAAAAAGGGGCTAAACTTGGATAACAACTCAACAAGTCATGAACTTGAAAAGGTCATATATCTAAGAAAGATACAAGAGAGGCTAAATCAAAGCAAACTATCAAACTTGGAAACCAACCTCAGATCACAAAATTTCTTCGAAACGTGAGAAACAAAGCAAATGCGAGATGTAAGGCTGGAGGAGGTAAGTATGCTCTCTGAAAGTCTAAATGTAAATTATATCATTGAATATTAGGGGACTTGGAGACCTCATCAAGCCAAAGGTAGTAAAAGAATTAGTGAATTCGGGGAAACTGCAGGTCTTATTTCTCCAAGAAATAAAACTAGCTGAAGAAGAGACCATGGCCTTGTCACAAACAATTTGGAAAAATAGTTAGGGACCTTGGGTATAGCGCAAATATCCCAGGGATATTTTGGTGACATTTGCAGCCTTTGGTAAAAATATCGATTTACGCTAATATGTAGTGTCAAATTATGTTTCTGGGTGGCTATCAAAGTAGAAGACAAGGAGTCAAAAGAATCATTGTCCCTTATAAATGACTATATGTCCCAGTATTGTAGAGTGAAAAAGGAGAGTTTTGGTACTCTTTAACACTCATAAAGGAGGGTCACTATCACATAGATAATGTGATAGGGAGTGCTTTTAACGCAATGATTTTCAATTTTGAAAAACATGGTGGAAGCATTGTAAGGGATCCTCAATGTGAGAGAATGGAAGATATCATTAGTGAGTGGGAGCTTCTCAATGGTTTTCAAAAAAGGGTAAGTATACTTGGAAAAATTGGAGAAGTGACATTTCCCACATTGCAGCAAAGTTACACTGCTTTCTCATCCATAGTAATCGGTTGGTAAATGGCATATAATGTCTTTCTAGTATTCTAGCTCAAGGGGATTCTGATCACAAACCCATCAGGTTGGATTTGGACTCTCCATAAGATTTAGATCTGATTCCTTTCTGGTTTAATCCTGGGGGGCTCTAGAAGGAAGGGGAGGCTGACCTGATAACTCATGCTTGGGCTATGCCAGTTCGTAGGTCTCTTACCTTTGTTTGGGAATCAAATATGAAGGAAGTGAATTATTCTCTTAGAACCCGGGCCAAAATCAATTACAGGCCCCTGCAGCAAGAGATAAAATAACTAATTCAAAAGATCGAAGATCATCAAGGCTTGATGGAGTCCAAACCAATCACTCACAAGAACTTAGAAGAAGAAAAAAACCTAGTAACCAAATATTTAAAATCAACAGGAAGGAGGAAGAATACTGGCATCTGATGTCTCGAAGCCTATGGTTAAAGGCATGTGATATAAATACATCCTTTTTTCACAAGCATACTAAATAAAGAGAAACTAGGAATCGAGTAAAGGAAATTTCTTCTGGAGGTCACCTTAAAATATGTTTTTTTTAGGAAATTAAGAGAGGACTTTTGCTTCTTCAAGAATCCATATTCTAGGGACAAAGTAAATGACTCAGAAATGTAGAAATAATTCATCTCTTGTCTCACCTCCATTGTTTTGTATCAGGAAAATTCTCATCATGTTAAGCTGATTAAGGAAGATGACGCAATTGAAACCATCAAGTCCCTAAACATGGTTAAAGATCTGGGACCAGATGACTTCTTTATAATTTTTAATGCGAATGCTTAACTTCTCCATATTTAAATGAAGGTTTGGGTGAAATACCAACTCATTCTTTTTAGCTCTAATTTTGAAGGAGACATAATTGTCCTCATTCTCTCGATTCTGGCCAATCTCAATATGTAATTTGGCCTAGAAGTTTCTAAAAAAAAATAGCTATTAGGCTCAAAATGATTTTCACTACAATCATATCAGAAAACCAAGGTGGTTTCATGAAGCATCAATAAATCATAGACAACATCATTCTTGTTCAGAAGCCGGTTCATTCAAGAAAGAAATGGGGTTAGCTGGGTATGATTATCAAACTTGACATGGAAAACTCCTTCAATAGAATCCATCACTCCTTTTTATCCTCGGTGATGGAAAAGTTGGGTTTCTGTAATGAGTTCATAAATTGGACTATAGCTTGCATTGGAATCCTGTGGATAGCTCCTTTAGTAAATGGACTCGCCAGTAAGGGGTTTGAGGCAGGCTTCCAATACAAGCTCCTAGTGGTAGAAACCTTAATATATTAGTGGAAGAAAGCTTAATAAGGAACCTAGAGATGGGAAGAAGGGAAGGGAAGGGAGAATATGAGGACTAAGTATAGAAAACAACACTAAATATGTGAATCATTCCCAGTTCGCTGATGATACATTGTTGTTAGGGGGAGCCTCCAAAATTATTGCTCACCGATTCAAACCAGTGTTGGATCAATATATAGACCTGATGGGGGGCTTCATTGATAAAACAAAGAGCCTAATCATAGGATTGAACTGTCGACTTCAAAATATTAATGAGATTGTGATGGTTTTGGGATTCACTTTAGAATGGAATGGAAATTATTTAAATATCTAGGAATCCCCATTTTGATCGGTGCCTCTAATATGGAGAGTTGAATCAATACCTTAAATAAATTTTGGAATAAATTTCAAGCCTAGGGTGCTCAATGGCTCTCTTCATTAGGATGTGTTGTGCTAGTTAAATATGTTCTATCGTCACTTCCTGTCTACCTATACTATGACCTTCTAGCCCCAAAAGTTGTGCTCAATCAGATGAGCTTTTTAATTCACAAGTTTCTATGGCAAGGAGGGAGGAATGGTGAAAGAAAATTCCATTTAGTAAACTGGAATGTAATTTGTCTCCCAATGGTTAATGGTGGATTGGCATTCAAAGACCCTCTATTTATGAATATTGCTCCTAGATCTAAAATTGTTTCGATACTTATTTCAGATTCCAGTGAGTGGTGGAAATTTGGCTTTCTGCCGGAATTTTTCAACAAGAATTGTCTTCTCAAGGTAGAATCAACTTGTTGGGTAGGTCCAGGTTTTACTATTTGAAAGCTCTGAAAGGAATAAACCCCTCTTATTATTGATCACCTTAGTTGGAAATGGGGAAATAGGTCCTGCTTATATATTTTGAGATAACAAATATTTCCAAATATCCCGTTTAGTGAAAGTGAAGAATTCAAAATCCTCGCTCAATGGATGCAACAAAATGGTTTTTATCAAATTAAAGGACACATAAAAATGGGATATCAAAGGGACATGGAAGGGTTGGATCAACCTAGAGTTGCCGATTCATTTAAAGCTAGATTGGG
This sequence comes from Pinus tabuliformis, assembly GCA_031772625.1. NCBI lineage: Eukaryota > Viridiplantae > Streptophyta > Pinopsida > Pinales > Pinaceae > Pinus > Pinus tabuliformis. The sequence continues at coordinate 318,071,099 of CM062804.1, read as the reverse complement.
ATAATTAGACTTTAGTGATAAATGGTTGTTTATAGGAGCTGCCTAAACCTGTAGAAGACTTCCCTCCCTTGCCAAATTCTGATGTACAATTCAGTTAGAGTGTTGATTGATTTGGAACTCTAACTATTTTTGATGATCTGGTTTAATTTAAAATTGGGAAAAACAAACCAATGGAATCATTCCACCATAGAGAACTTTCACTGTGCCTGAAATTCTTGCTGGATTCTAGTCAAATTTGTGGTTGGAAAGAGGGTCTATTTTCTATACAATTAACGTACTCTATTGTTCATGAGTAGCATGGTTTTTGTACCCCAATGAACTTGTCAAATATTTTTGAAATGATATTTTGAACAAGTCAATCCTCACAATCATCAGCTAAATTTATGTGATTTTGGAAGTGCCAAAAGCTCTGATGAGTTGTTGGTGAAGTGTAACTAGTAGATTCCTGAATTGGTTTAAATTATTTGATGGCAATGTTTAATGTTTTATGAAATGTGTAATGTTTAGAATACTAGATTTTGTTCAAACGACTTGGGATTTAAGGTTTGATTCATGAGTCTATTTAATGTAAAACTTCATTTCTCTGTATGTATGTATATATGTATATGATGATGCTCTTGTTATAAGATAAAAGGTGAACCAAATATATCATACATTTTATCTAGTTATTATAGAGCTCCCGAGCTTATGTTTGGAGCCACTAAGTATACGTCTGCTATTGATATCTGGTCCATGGGTTGTGTCTTGGTTGAGCTACTTCTTGGTCAGGGAAGTGGGTTTTCAATTTCAGAGTAGTCTTGCCTCTGCAGATCATGCGTCAATACCGAATTTGCAGTTTGTAATATTCCCAATGATTCATGCTTACATATACTTGAGGAAATTTTACCAAATTTCTACCAAAAGACAGTGTAGCATGCTGATCATTCTCACTATGCAGAAATCCTGCAATCGTGTTTCTATATTATATCAAGGTATTCTAGGCACACATATTTATGATTTTCCTTGCTCTTTACAGGATCTCTTAGGCTCCCACTAGGATCAGATTTCATTCCGACCTATCACTACCCAGTCTGTGTCGTGGACCAAAAGGTCTTTTGATCATTAGTGTGAAATCTACATACAGTTTTACAAAGATATGTAAATTACTGTTATCAAACTTTGGAAATTTAGGATTTTATTTTTTATGCAGTTGGAAAATATTAAGGCTAAAGAGTAAGTGTTAGAAAATTATATATTACGGAGCAATGGAACACATAAAATATTACAGAAATATAAACACAGAAAATGCACAAAACAAGAGAGACACAGATATATGTGGTTCACCCAGTTTGGGCTACGTCCACCCCGAATAGCCAGTCCTTCCTTTCTATTATCCAGCAAAATGAAGAGACACAACCTACAGCAAATCCGCTGTAATATCCTCTGTTTTCTCTCACAGTCTCACCTCTCTATTTCCCGCTCACTAAATACACATCTATCACACAGCCTCAAATACAATGCCCTCATACAAAGAGAGGGGTCGCCTTCTAGAGCAAAAAACCCTAAACTAAACATAAGTTCTACCGTCAGATCATCCGCCTAATGAACGGCCCAGATTGACTAGAAATTACTATACTTTTACAAGGCAATTTTACAGCTGTTTTTAGCTTTGGGGGCACTGCCCTCGAAACCCCCCGCCAGGGGGGGGCTCCCAAAGGTCGCAGTCGCCCCCCCCTGGACCCCCCATGCAGCGAATATTTCACGGGCGGCGTTGCTGCCCCCATTTCGAGCTGGGGTCCAATGTGGCGATACCTTTGAATATAGAAGATAATCAGGCTCCACACCCAACAGTAAGGTTTCTTTGTGTAAGTTCAATAATATGGTTAAACTGCTAATACTCATACTTCAAAAAATCACTTTTGAATGGTCCAAGTAGTGTCCTACTAAGTCAGGAATAGAAGGCCCAATTCAGCGTCAATTCAACATCAATGCATGAATAACTATGGTGTGGCAGTAAGTTATGTAAGCCGAATTATTTTGAATACTAGAGGTGTTTAGTAGGTTTGAGAATACCCTTTACTAGCCTTGGGTATGATATTCTCGTATTGTTAATTTTAGGTATGTTCTATGCTAGAGCAATTTATTTCAATTTCTTTTCCACATTAGCAATCACATCAGCATAAATTAAACTACAGATAGAACATAAATATAAATTGCAAAAGACAAGCCAAGACAAGAGGACACAACATGTGGCGCTAGCCAGGGACAAACCCCAATGTGGGTAAACCCTTGATCAATTCTTCTTTTATGTTCTTCAAAGTTCAGCAGAGAAAGTGAGAGAGATAGTACATTTACAATAGAAGTCAATCACTTTGACTTTTGATATCGGTATGAGATCAGTTGAAGACATATTGCTTCAACTGATTCTCTAAGGTGACTCGTTCACTGTGTGACACCTTGTTGTACTGTCACATGTGTTGAACCTTGATGATTGAGTTGCTCTCATCTTCATGCTGCTCATCATGCTGCATCTTCCATGGTCTTATTCATCATCAAGCTACCCATGCTTATGATCTCATTCATCATTATGTTGCCCACGCTCATATCATCATGCATCATTATGCTGCCCATGCTCATATCATCATGCTGCTTATTATGCTGCCCATGATCTCATACATCATGTTTCCTTCCTTCAGAGACAGATGTTCTGGCTGTTTCGGCAGTTCCCAACAGTTCTGGCTTTTCCGGCAGTTCCGGATTTTCCGGTAGTTCCGACATATCTGGCTTTTCCGGCTTTTCTGGCTTTCTGGCTTTTCCGGAAATTCTGACAGTTCCAGCTTTTTCGGCAGTTCCGGCAGTTCCAGCTTTTCCAGCTTTTCTAGATTTTCCAGTATTTTTGGCTTTTCAGGTGTTTCCGGCTTTTCCAGCAGTTCCGAATTTTCTGACAGTTCTGGCTTTTCTGACAGTTCTAGCTTTTCAGCTTTTCTGGCTTTTCTAGCTTTTCTGGCAATTCCAGCGTTTCTGGATTTTCCAGCTAATCTGGCTTTTCCGTATTTTCTGACAGTTCCGGCTTTTCCTTAGGATCTCTCCTCGTACTAAAACCCAAAGACAAGTAGAGAGAGGAAGAGATCCAAGTGTGTGTAGAAATGACTTGAAGTCCTCTTCTATTTATACTAAAATGTAGAGGTTGAATAGACATGACTGTTGGGCTTCTGAGCCTACATAAGTTGCTGGTCGACTTAACAATTTGTCCATAACATAAATAAATTCATAACTTCATAAATACTTATCAGAATAGCATGATCTTTAGATCAATCCTACACCTCTTAATGAGAGGGATCCAATAAAAATATCAGCTGCCATAAATAATATGACCCACATGGAGTTTGGCCCTAGTTGCCAATTTTAACACTCCCTCTCAACTAGGGAGAACTCCATCCGCTGATCCATATGTCCAACTATACTATCTTTGCTATCAGTGCCCTGCACTGCTCTGCTCAACTTAGCTCTGTTGAACCATGAAGAAGAAGAATTGATCAAGAATGTGTCATACCATTCTTCACTGACTCGAAGTCAGTCTCAGAGTGTGTACCACTGGTCCCATACCAGTGCTCAACCGACCCAAAGTCAGTGTCATAGTAGGTACAACTCCTACCACTGGTCCCAGACCAGTACTCTATTGACTCGAGGTCAGGCTCAGAGTATGTACCACTGGTCCCACACCAGTCCTCAACCGACCCGAAGTCAGTGTCATAGTGGGTACAACTCCTACCATTGGTCCCAGACCAGTATCATTGATCCCAGATCAATGAAGGTCATCCTAGCATAGAGAGTACGGTAGATACAGTGATGCGTCCAACGGTACTACCATGGTCCCTATCCTCATTTCCCTGCTCATTGATCAAATGAGAGGTACTTCCCATGAGTCCCAGACTGCATGGGTAGGATGCCTCGACAGGAGAACTTAATCAATCCTGTCCTCACAAGAGAACTAATCATCTCACTACACAATCGCCATGGAGAACACATCATCCAGGCCTCACAGGAGAACTAATCATCCTACTACACAATCGTCATGGAGAACACATCATCCAGACCTCATAGGATAACTAATCATCCTGCTACACAAGTGTCATGGAGAACACATCATCCAGACCTCACAGGAGAATTAATCATCCTGCTACATAATCATCATGGAGAACACATCATCCAAACCTCACAGGAGAATTAATCATCCTGCTACACAATCGTCATGGAGAACACATCATCTAGACCTCACAGAAGAATTAATCATCCTGCTACACAGGAGAGCGAATCATCCTATCCCACAAGAGAGCGAATCATCTTGTCCCACAAGAGAGCGAATCATCTTGTTCACAGGAGAGCGAATCATCCTGTCCACAGGAGAGCGAATCATCCTGTCCCACAAGAGAGCGAATCATCTTGCTACACAAGAGAGCAAATCATCTTGTCCATAGGAAAGTGAATCATCCTGTCCATAGGAGAGTGAATCATCCTATCCCAATGCGCACCACCAGGGGAGGGTGAGTCATCCTGTAGTTGTATGTTGCTCCAGTAAGAACCACAAGCCCCCAGAGCTCCCAGAGCTCAATGTATGCAACATGCAGGACCCTTTTACAAGGGTCTCTCGACTACTCCAAGTCGTTCGGGAAAATCACAAATTGATCTTTCCCTGGGGTTCTGACAAAGTGTAGTGACTTGTACATCATCTCAATGCGATGGAGCCTCCTTGTTCATCGACTTACCATATCCCAGATAAGGCAGTATATGATGTCTATCTGCTAGAGCAATCATTGAATATGGGATTCCTCAATAATTGAATCCCACCTTTGGTTGTCACAGAGAATCACAGTGGTATTCATCATGTGTACTCACTGAAGAGTTTCCACAACCAGGCAACTTCATACGAGGTCATACTCATAGTTATGTATCCAGTCTCGACGATACTTATAACAGCCAATTTCTGGTTCCTACTCATCCATGATATCGAAGTAGAATCCAAAGAGAACAAGCACTGAGAAGTGCTCTAGTGATCCTCCACACTGCCTGCCCAGTCAGCGTTCGAATAATCATGCATTTTTCATATTTTCAGCAGTGTATCTCAATCCATGAGAGATTGTGCCCCGAAGATATCTCAGAGGATTCTTGGCACCAATCCAGTGAGGCTCAAACAAATATGAGCTCACCATGCTAACTGCAATACATATGTCCGGATGGAAGTTCACCAAGAACATCAACGTGATTGAGTTTATGAAACTCAGAGGCATTTCCCAAATTTGGTCTGACATTACTACCATATAACTTCTGAAATTTAATATCCTCGAGGTAGTCATAGGCTTGCAGTTTATCATTCCACATTCGGAATCCAACTCCCTCTTACTTCTGCAAATGAGAGGGTCTCCACCTGTCAGAAATAGGTCATCCTTATGAGGTGCCCATATGAGAGGTCTATCATCCACAACCTTCAGGTAATGGTTTGGATCGGTTTCACTCCTAGTGAATCTCAGCTTCATCAAATAGCTATCAATCCTCTGATACTACGCCCAGGGTGTTTTGCTTCAAGCCATAGAGGGCTTTCTTCCACCTATATACATGAAATTCCCATTCATGAATCTCAAACTCCACGGGTTGTTCCAAACCTGTGGACCTGCTACATGAGGGGAATGGTCCCCTTGTAAGATTTTCCTTCAGTACATCTCAGACATGTACCTTCATGCCCTTTTTGAATTCAGGCATCGCGATCACCATCTGACTCATAGACCTCTGGTGCTAAGTCAATGGACATGGTCCCCAGTGGACTTGATACAACCCTGAACTCTAAAACATATTTGAAAAATCTATTTTCAAACACGTACCTTTCCATCGATAAGTGCCACCCTGAAACCTTAAACTTCCATTTCCGAGATGTACACCAGGTCCTTCCTGCAATCAGGTACATAAAAGAGATTCTGGCGTTCTTTGCTTTCTTTGAAGAGTCGACCATTTCCTTGATTACTTGCATTACTTATCATTCCTCTGATCATTGAAGATGTCCCTGGAATGATTGCTATCTTCATCAAGAGATGTGTCTCTGCTATTTAGACACTCCTTTGCATGATGGTCGAACCTATTGCAACCAAGGCATCTTCCTTTCCTTCCACCCTTAGATCTGAACATCCCAATGAAGTGATCTTCCACTGTGCCATTCTGTTAATATGTTCTGCTTTAACTTCACCCCTTGTGAACTTAGAAGAGAGATGTGGAACCCATTGATCCTTTTGTCTTGTACTTATTATCTTTGGTGATTGCTCTTTCACTCTTGCTTGGGCATTGTCTTCACCTCAGCTCTGATACCATGTTAATTTTAGGTATGTTCTATGCTAGAGCAATTTATTTCAATTTCTTTTCCACATTAGCAATCACATCAACATAAAGTAAACTGCAGATATAACATAAATATAAATCATAGAAGAGAAGCCAAGACAAGAGGACATAAGATGTGGCGCTACCCAGGGACAAACCTCAATGTGTGGAAACCCTTGATCAATTCTTCTTTTATGTTCTTCAAAGTTCAGCTAAGAAAGTGAGAGAGATAGTACATTTACAATAGAAGTTAATCACTTTGACTTTTGATATCGACATGAGATCAGTTGAAGACATATTGCTTCAACTGATTCTCTAAGGTGACTTGTTCACCTATCATAGTGTTGCATCTCGTCTATTTGTTACACATTACCGTGTGACACCTTGCTGTACTGTCACATGTGTTGAACCTTGATGACTGAGCTACTCTCATCTTCATGCTGCTCATCATGCTGCATCTTCCATGGTCTTATTCATCATCAAGCTACCCATTCTCATGATCTCATTGATCATTATGCTACCCATGCTCATATTATCATGCATCATTATGCTGCCCATGCTCATATCATCATGCTGCTTATTATGCTACCCATGATATCATACATCATGTTGCCTTCCTTTGGAGACATATGCTCTGGCTATTTCGACAGTTCCCAATAGTTCGAGCTTTTCTAGCGATTCCGGCATTTCCGACGGCCCCGACAATTCTGGCTTTTCCGGATTTTCCGGATTTTCTAGCTTTTCCAGCTTTTCTAGCTTTTTCGGTATTTCCGGCTTTTCCGGCAGTTCTAGCTTTTCCGACTATTTCGGCTTTTTCAGCAGTTCTGGCTTTTCCAGCAGTTCCGACTTTTTCGACGTTTCCAGCTTTTCCGACAGTTCTGGCTTTTCCAGCAGTTCCGTATGTTCCAGCAATTCAAGCTTTTCCGGCAGTTCCGGCTTTTCCTTAGGATGTCTCCTCCTACTAAAACCCAAAGACAAGTAGAGAGAGGAAAAGATCCAAGTGTGTGTAGAAATGACTTGAAGTCCTCTTCTATTTATACTAAAATGTAGAGGTTGAATAGACATCACTGTTGGGCTTCTGAGCCTACATAAGTTGCTACCGACTTAACAATTTGTCCATAACATAAATAAATTCATAACTTCATAAATACTTATCAGAATCAGATGATCTTTAGATCAATCCTACACCTCTTAATGACAGGGATCCAATAAAAATATCATCTACCATAGATAATATGACCCACATGGAGTTTAGCCCTAGTTTCCAATTGTAACACGTATTGCTCTATCTTAATGTATTTATGTATGGCTTTGAATTAGAAGTTCTATCAAAATATGAATTTGGACTTGCAGAAGAGACGTGCTAGTCAAAATTGAATTTGAATTCACATAGGAGACATTGGGAAATATAATTATGGTTCAAAATTTCCTTGCAACATCTTTCAAGAGAAGTGCAAAGGATGAAATCATGTGACAATCAAAATTAGGTCAATTGTTTTTATCATTTATCGTACAACTTTGGAATCACAAATTATTTTCATCTCCCAGGGTGTGTGCATTACAACAGTATGTTACATAACTGAATCAAGCATTGCAGTTCAGCTCAGTGATTTATAAAATGGCGGGGTTATGGTAATTTTGAGAGTTGCAGGTTTTGTGGTACTATTCTTGCCCTACTTTGACTGCAGACATACCATTATAACTAAATCTAGATTTGGAATGCATAACTATGAATGGAACTGTTAAAATGAAATCTCAATTGCTTAACCAAGTCTGAGTGATTAGTTGGTTTCTCTATTTAATGGTTAGATAGAAATCTGTTAAAAATTAGTTAAATTGTTGGTGGCTAACAATGTCAAACTGTGTTGTTTATTTCTATATTAATGATGATAAGGGCAAGCTAAGCCCCATTCGTTTTCTAGTTTACCTTCATACATGTTTATGCCTGTAAAATTAACATGGTAGCAAAGCAGGTCATTAAGGGAAGAGTTGATCTATTTCTGACAGAGTGGAGAGCATATAGATCATGGAAGAGTCGATCTATCATGGGGTGTAGGTGAAGAATGCGTGCAAGGAGGTGAACCGTGAAACTGCTTGACGTTTCCATGTCGATCAAAGAAGAGGGTTGTGGGAATTCATCAAAGAAATTTCCCTCGAGATGTAGGGCAAAGTTTGAGCCTGATCGCTAAAGTTAGCTATGAATTTCTGTCAACATAGAGTCATCAACGGTTAAGAATCATCATCAACAGTCTGATCAAGTTGCACTAACGGCCTTGAAGAAGCTATTCTGAGCAGCCTGTAATCATGTTGGTTTTTGATGGCAAATGCATCAAATAACTGCTGCTTTGCAATTTGTCTGCGAAGATGGTTGTCGTTAGTGGAATCATTGCAGTGAACATGTGAGAATTGGAGGAGTTAGGGTTCGAGTCCCTAGCAATGTGTCTGATTTTTATGGCCAGATAGAGAACATCAATGAGAACTGATTATGCAAACGGTAGGGGAACGAGTCAGAGTGAGTAGCTTCTTTCGAACAATCTCCCAGTAAAGGTTCTTCAACTTCATTGAAATTACAATAAAATTATTCAACTTTGGTTATTGGTTGGAGGAAAAGTATATTGCCGAAATTTGTAGAGGGAGGATTTTATGATTACTAATTTTTTCATAAAACAAAAAAATAACAAAAATCTTAATCTCTAATGCTAGGTAAAATATCTGGTTTCCACTATTGGTAACCTATCCTTCAACATTTTTCTTTAAGGGTTTCGACAAGTAACCTAGGGACCAATTCTTGTTGGCAAGAGTTATGAGTTTCGATCTTTGAGGATGAAAATTTTCTTATTAAAATTAGTGGAGAATGGTTTCTCAGAGTTTGATCAAGCAAATTCTACAGGTCATGATTAATGCTCAATGAAATAAGCTTGCAAAATTGAGGAAAAAGGAAAACAAGGCCAAGTATTGGATCTAAAGTTCAGTGGATGACTTGATTTTTCCCAGAATAACAGGGGCATCTAGTGCAAAGCGAACCTAGGATACGCTAGAGTTTGTTGGTATTCCAACTGAGAATAACATGGGAATCTAGTGCAAAGAGAACCTGGGATACACTAGAGTTTGTTGTTTATCCAACCGGGCAAAAATATAAATAAGAAAAAAATGCCTTACGGCGTTTCCTTTGCAACATATGGTGCAAATGCTAGTTTAATAAAAAAATTTACCTGGGTGAAGTATTATGGAAGCGAAACTTTCCTTGCAAGGCACACCCCACATGCCACTTCCTCCATGTATATGAATGTCCCCAATGGAAATTTTGTGAAAAAATATGTTCTATGTCGAAAATAATAAGGCAATGTGTAGGACTAATCTCTAATTATCTTGAGAATAATGAGGCAATGGAATTTGCTTAAAATTTGGTAAAAATTTGTTCAAATTATAAGTTTGAGTTGTGAATTCTCCGTGATCTAAATGTCTCATGAAGATTGCATTGAAAAATATATTTTAAATAATAAAAGATGACGATTTAACCAAAAATTATTTCGCAAAATTTCATAATTTTTTTTTAGACAATGTCGAAAAGAAAAATACCTAGGAGTAGCTATGAAAGGACAACACAAGTAGGAAATCTTGTCATAGTTTCTGAAATGATCAACGTGAGGTGAGTATTTTAGGTAGATTTTCATAATCATGGCTTCCTCACTGTAGATTTTCATAATCATGGCTTTAAATAGGTAAAGCTCTTTAATCTACTATGTAAATTTTATTAAGCTCATGCATGGTTCATCTTCCAATTGCTCCTAGAAGGAATGCATAGATTCTTCCTCTGTCTCCATCGTCTAGAGGTTTTCTTCATCATTATGTCTCATGTGCTTAGCCTAAGAAATTGGATCTAATATACCAAAAATAGACAAAATCACAAACAACAAAGAAACCAACTCATAACACTAACTACGTAGCTCAATAACCTACGAGTACAACTCATCATATGACAACTCATTAACCAGATAACTCACAATTCTAGAACACTCCATTTCTACATTATTCAAGCATCCACCCTTAATGGAGAAATGGATTTTCCACAATGCCTAGTTGTTGTATACATAATGAAAGTTCATTTTTCCAAAAGGCTTGGTAAAGATGTCAGCTACATTGATTAAGTCAATCTCCTTTGAGTGTATCTTTTCCCTTACAAAATGGTGTTGGACTTCAACATGTTTCGATTTGGCATGATAAACTGAATTATTTTCCAACTTAATAGAACTCTAATTGTCACATTTGATGCTTGTTGGACCTTCTTGTTTTTCTCCAACATCATCAAGAATCCTCCTTAACTAAACAGTTTCACAAGTTGCACTGGTCAAGGCTTTGTATTTAGATTTTGTGGATGACAAAGAAACAATTGGTTGTTTCTTGCTGCTTCATGATACAATTCCAGATCCTCTATTGAATGCATATCCAGAGGTTGATTTTGTGTCATTAGGATTTTCAACCCAATCTAAATGGAAAAATAAACTACCAACTTAATATCAAATTCATTAGTACACATAATACCAAAATTAATTGTTCCTTTCAAATACCGAAGGACTTTCTTTTCTACTTTACAATGGCTTTCACAAGGCTTAGAAATGAACTAAGGACGTTGATAGAATATGCTATATCTGACCTATTAATGGTGAGGTAGTTCAAACTTCCCACTAGTTAACAATACAAAGTTCCATTCACCTCTTTAGTTCCATCATCACTGATCAATTTAGCATTATGTTCTAAAGGGGTAGATACTACCTTGCACTCAATCATATTGAACATTTTAAGAATTTCCCTTATATATTTGCTTTGTGTGATTAGTGCCTTACCAGATTCCCTCCAAACTTCAAGACATAAATAGTAATGTAATTCACCAAGATCCTTCATCTCAAATACCTGGGACAACTGACCTTTAATTTCTTTAGTCAATTTGGATGCATTGTCTATTATGATAAGATCATCAACATATAAAGATATTAAAGAAATATTCTCATCTTCATCTTTATTGATGTAGAGGTTAGGATCACTTTTGCTTGTCATAAAACCATTCTCATAAAACCATTCTCATAAAAGAAAGAATCAATTTTCATGTAGACCAACATCTTGGCATTTGTTTAAACCCATATAAAATTTTCTTTAACTCACAAACAAGATGTTCATGTCCCTTCTTTCCAAACCATTTAGGCTAAACCACATAAACTTTTGCTTTTAACTCTCCATTCAAAAAAGTAAATTTGACATCTAACTAATGCATTTTCCAATTATGTTTTGTAGCCAATGCAATCATGATTCTAATTGTGTTCAACTTAGCTACATGTGAAAACGTATCTTCATAATCAATTCCCGCTTTTTGTGAATAGTCTTTGCAACCAATTGAGCTTTATACATATCAATACTTCCATGAACATTAAACTTGGACTTGTACAATTGTTTGCATCCTATGGGAACTTTATTTTTAGGCAATTTTGTTAATTTCCATGTGTCATTTTTCATTATAGATTTATATTCTTCATTCATTGCATCTCTCCATTTTTTATATTATTTAGCTTCTTTATAACTTGAAGGTTATACAACATTCATTACATGAGGCATTAATCCATAATTTTTATACCTTATAGGTGGTTGAATTTGATGTGATGTCATTCTTGGATTTTTCTTGCTTTCATCTTCTTCTCCTCTTCTTGGAGTGTCAAGACTACGTAATTCTTCTTGCTCTTAAATATGTACCTATTCTTGTGCTTGTTCCATTTCTTGTTCAACACTTGTACCTATTTTGACATAATTATCAGTATCATGTCATACTCCAGTGTTATTCATTTTATTGCCTTCATATACATTCTCATGAAACACCACATCCCTACTTGCAAGCAATCTATCTGAATTGGGATCAAACAACATGTATACCTTTTTATCATCACAACAATCATTAAATGTGCACTTAATTGACTTTGAATCAAGTTTTATTCTTTTATCTTTTAGAATATGAGCAAATCCCTCGCATCCAAACACTTTTAAATGACTCACTTTTGGTTTATACCCACAAAATATTTCAAAAGGTCATTTAAAACCTAAACTTTTGGTTGGAGTCCTATTTTTCAAATAAACTGCAGTATTAATGGCTTCAACCCAAAAACCATTAGAGACATTTTTCCCTTGAAGCATACTACATGCACATTCTACTAGTGTTTTGTTTTTCTTCTCAACAACTCCATTTTTCTCAGGTGTATGTGGCACTGTAAATTGTTGCAGAATCCCATTGGTTTTACAATATTTATTAAATGCTCTTGATTTATATTCTCCCCCATGATCAGATCTAATAATTTTCATGCATTTTCTAGTTTGTTTTTCCACCATATTTTTGAATTATTTAAAGTACTCAAAAACATCACTCTTCGTTCTTATAAAATAGACCCATGTATACCTAAATATATCATAAAAAACTAATAAAATACCATGCTCCACCAAGAAATCTAGTTTGCATAGGTTCATATACATTAATATGAATCAATTCAAGTATTTCCCTTTGTATTTTCTCTTTATGTACGGGAAATTCCTCCCTATTTTGCTTGCCAAATGCACATTCTTCACATTCAACATGATCATTCTTCATAACTGGAAGACTTTGAACCACTGTTTTCTTTTGAAGTAATATTAAATCTTTGTGATTTAAATGCCCATACCTTTGATGTCATAACTCTTTTGTTATCATTGTTGTATATGCCAATGCTTGATGACATGTCCTGGTCACATCAAGCTTATATAATCCTCTAACTCTGGTACCTGTGGCAATAACCTTGTAGCAATCTTGGATGTCTTTAACATCACGATATGATTTTAAAAATTCCACCTTTAAATTTTAATCAGCAGTAGTAGAAAAAAAAAATTAAATTCATTTTGATACCAAGAACATACATCACATTATGGATATGTCTTTCTTGTCCATTAAGCAAATTCACACCTACTACTCCATAACCTTAAACTTTAAGTGATTTTTTTATGTCTTCGATAAACGTATGTTCCATCAATGTTCTCATAATATTCATCAAACCAATCCTTATTACATGCCATATGGAGTGATGCACTAAAATCGATGAACCAAGCATTTACATCATCAATATTTGTAGAAAATGCAGTATTAGAAACAAACAATGTAAGATTTTTAAATCCATCACTAATTGAGGCGTCTTTGTGCACAAAACTTCTATTATGTTTTCTTGTTTCTTTGTTTAGACTCATTATATTATCCTTTATATCAATCTTTATAGTGGTGCCTAGGTTTGCCACAAGAATAAAAATCATCATTTCTCTTATCATGAGTTGGAAATTTATATTGTGCCATACCTTTCTATTTTGCTTGAAGCTTTCCTCCTTTGTTTTTATCCCATGGCTTACCTTTTTGGTTGTTTACCCTTGGCTACCAATGCCAAATCTGAACTATTAGAGCTCAAATCAATGTTCTCCGTCATCTCATCCTCTTGGAAAAGAATCATTGTCAATTCATCAAACATAGGGAGCTTTACTCTAGTTGAAAGACTTAAAATAAAGATTTGAAAATATTTCACTAAGCCTTTTAATGTGATGGTGACCAAGACATTATTTGATACATTTTCACCTTTATCTCCTAACTTATCACCTATATCATTGACACGGGAAATTAAATTTCTTATATTTTCGTTTTCTTCCATTTTTTTTAGACAAAAGCTTAGTCTTGAAAAAGAAGATTTGGTTTGTATTTTTCTATTTCATACAAACCCTTGAGCACATCCCATGTTTCGTTTGAAGCCTTGCAATCTCTGATGTGAGGAATTATATTATCCTTTACAAACATACACAACAACACCTTTTATTTTGTTTCATGTTTCTCCCAATCTGGAATAGAGGTGACAACTGTGGATTTGAGCTCATCCCCACTTACAATTAACCACAAGTTATAACCCTCTAGAATTGTCAACAACATGAATTTCCAGTTAACATAGTTTTCTCCATAAGTTATTCATCCTTCCAACATCTAAAAGTCGTAGCAATGCTTGTTGTCTTCATTCATCAATAATAGCTAGTCAACTCCTTCTTACACATTCAGACTAACACACAGATCAGATAAGAATCAACTAAAAGATTTGACATTTCTTTTAAATTGTCTTCAATTAAGAAAATGCACTAGATCTCAAATAAATACCAAATTTCAAATACCAAATAATCTCAGATCCAACACCAAATATAACAAATGCTTTTACCACACACTTTTACCACATTGCAATAATTTCTTCCAAAAAAACTCCTTTTTCACCAATTCACAAATAAATCCTTTTAACTCCTTATTTCCCCTTTTTCACACGTGGAACTTCCTTTTCAAACATAGAACTTTCAAAAAAATAAAATATTGTCTCTTGCCAACATAAAATAATAACAGTGAATAATGTTTTTCACAAACCAAACTTTATGTGGCCAATTTATTTATGTCATGCGACTGCTTTAAAGAATAAAAAGTTTTTTTACCCTAAAATTTTAGGTTGCTCTTGTTCATGTTGAGAAAAAGATGATCTAGCTAGGGTTTGAGAAGCATGCGCTATATTGGATTATATTATATTGTTGGTGTCTACTTGTAACTTCATCCTATGTATATATGAATATTTACTTGCTATCACTTTGTCTTTATGTATATATGAATATTTACTTGCTATCACTTTGTCTTTTTGTAGATTTAATTTTCAACTTGTGTTCTCATAATGTTTGAATAATTTCTAGAGATCATTATGCATGCTGATTTTACATGATAATGAGTAGATTGTGTTAAAAAATTTGGAAAATATATGGAAGTTAGGTGGGAATATTTATGGCTATTATAAATATGTTGTAATAAATAATTTTAGATATATTATATGTTGGGAATAATTCCCTACATAATAATAATCAAGTGAAATAACAAGATAATCAAGTTAAGTAAAAATACATCACAAGAAGTTATGATCAAACAACTACCAAACTATGAGATACAATGAGACAAGAGGACAAAAGTATACGCTATAAGCAAGGGCCAAAACCTCTCCTCTTGAGAGGAAAACCCATAAGAATTATTCTCTTCTTATAGAATGTTCATGTGACGAATTCCAAGATTTAAGACCCTTGTAAATGACCCCTCCAATACTAAGCCATCATTCCTTCTTGATGAGAAACCTTGACCTAGAAGCTTCCAACAACTTCGATCTCCACAACAACTTCTTCTGCAACTTCGACTTCCCCAACAACTTCTTCAATTTTGATCTAGTATCTTCTTGACTGTAATTTTTAGCCACTGCAGAAACCCTAGCTCTTGTACATGTGAAAATATGGTGATTTATTCCTTCTCCTTTGCTTGAATTAGTTCTTCCTTCTTTGGAACTTGGCTTGAAAAGTAGACCTTTTGGTGCCCTAACTCATCTCCTTTCTGCTATTTGGTCTTTTTATAGTGATGTAACCAAAATATTCGCATGTGTGAGGGGATGATAGCCCAAAAACAACTTTCAAAGACTCTATTCCTTTCCTTCTTCTAGTCTTCCTTTTCTTCGCTCTTTTAGGTCTCCTCCTTTTTGCTTAATCGAACTTCTTGTTGCTTGATTGATTGCTCCTTAAATGAGGTTGATGTCTCTTATATATATGCTTGTTAGGAGGTTGAATTGTTGTCCATGAGGCCGAATTGATCCTTCTTGTAGGTCGACTTGTTTGATAAAGTCTTGGAGGGTCTTTATGACACTTTTTACTTTACAAATTTTTTCTTTACAAGATACAACATGCTCAAAGGGGTCTTACATGTATGACACTGACTCTTTTGACTTCATAACTATATGACAACCTTGAAGAATTCAATGGTGTTTGACCTATAAATAAATTCATCTTGAGCATGAAACCCATGCATCAAGATTGACAATAAAAAATTTATTTTCTCATTAATATCAAATATATAAAATCATGATTACAATAGATATTATAAATATTGAACCTAGTTACACATTTCAACACTCACTCTTATCTAGGGAGGTGTTCATAATTCATACAAGGTACTTGGGCATTCTCATATTGAAGAATTCTCATAAGAAGAGTCGAATTGGTAAGCCATCTCATAAGTTATTATTTCAGCTTACCTTATTGCATCTAATCATACCAACCAACATTGTCACATAGCAAGGCCTTGACTAACAACCATATCTCTCAACAAGATCAAAGAACAATGTTGGCAATATAATCACTGATAGACACCATCATCACTGTCTCTTAAGGCACATACCCCACCCATATGTTCACAATGTATGTCCTTCTAGGATGATTCCTGTCTTGAATTAACACATCCTCAAGGAATTTCCTCTTTGACTACTCTTACCTATTGGATGCCCTACCACATCCTCAAAGGTTATTGGAAACTAGATGCTTAACCAGTCCTCCATTCTTTCTTCATAACATGAAGACAATAATGATGTGTCTATCTCTTCCTCTCATCTAGGGAGGGTCTACACATTCATATAAAAGGAATATACCAAGCTCCCTCTTACCTAGGGACTTGATATCAACACTAGCTATCAACTTATTTGGTGGAGATCATGGTAATATCAACTACTTGTAGGGATCCTCTTTCTGCATCATGTCATGAACTTCATCTTGTTCATTATGGAGCCATCTTCATCATAACTTCTTTGTAGGTAATCGACCATATTCTACATCACTTTCTCTTCAAAAAACCATAGTGTTGAACTAATAGTCATGTCATCCTTATCTTCATCAGAAAGTAATCTTTTAGTCTGCATCTAGATTTTTCTTCATACATCTACCTCTTCTAAATCATGTTTCTTTCAGGATATTCCATCCAATCTCATGAGTACATCTAGTTGTAGATGACTTCTACAACCCTCTTTTGGTAACCTTGTTTCAACTAGATGTGTTCAAAAATCAAAATGAGCATCAAATCAAAGTTACCTTTTTATGATGGCCTTTTGTCATGACATCAGCTTCTTGCAACATCAACATCCTGCACATGTATGAATCCATCTCCAAGATATTCATTACCAAGATTCTTCTTTTGCAGTATACATATCAGGGTCTTCATACCTTCTTCTTCCATGGAGATGTCATAGCTAATTCTTCTAGTTATCGAATGTTGATCACTTATCTTACATGACTATAGTTGCATCTTTCACGAACTCTTCTTTCTTTCTTCACATATTGTTTCCCTAGGAACTTCTATACATATTTCATTCATCATAGGAACCATAGTTTCCAACCACCTCATATTCTTCATGTGGTCATATTATGTTGATTTCATCTTGTCAATATATAGAAGAGTTCAAGGAACACTGTCTACATGCTTTCACGTATCAATATCAAGGAAGAGTCCCTTTTTCCATCATGCTCATAAGATAGAGCATTCAACCCTTCTATCTGCAACCATATGATGACATGACTTTATCTATCTATTACCAAATATATACATACCTCTTCCTTCATTGGGTCATCTAAACTTCCTTCGGAAACTTCCTTTCCTTGCTTGAATATGAAAGTACTGCAACCAACTTGACACATTGCACTCCTTTGTCAACATATCATCATCCTTCTAAACAATGTATCCCACACAAGGTGGAATTTAGACTATCAGCGTTACAATTGCTTCTTCCAAGTAGAGGTGAACCTTTTAATGAAGATTTAGATGGAGGATTTTTTATGATCCTCATTTTGCAAATGCTCCTTCATAATGATGATGATGTATGATGATTTCTTATCTTGATAGATGAATTTCATCCAACCATATATATTGCTACTTCGGTTTTCCTTATATTCTTCCCGTGGAGATGTTATGAGCTACTTTCTTTCCATCATGATGACTACTACAACTATGTAGACTTTCTACTTCAGTTATCCTTTCATGCTTCTATGATGATGTCATCTCTTTCTTTGCTATAATGCATCCTATCATACTGTGATTTTTCCCATCATGATAGTTACCTTCTACAAAATTGAAAAGAACTAAGTATATGGTGTTATCTAAGTCATAGTAGAGCTATTTTACTTCCTCCTCTTTGTCTTCTTCTTTTCAGGTTCTTCCACTTCTTCAATGACATGGGCTCCATTTCTTTCCATTCTCTTCTTGTTGTCCTTCTTGAGTTTAGGAAAATTTCTTTCGAAATGCCCATATTCATTACACTTGTAGTATTGGATCTTTGACATGGCAAACTTCTTGTTTTTCCAAGGATCAAACTTTCCAAAATTCCCTTTCTTTTTACCCATAACTGCATATGCTTGAGTTTGTTCACTTGATCCAACATCACTCTTTTCCTTCAACCTAGTTTCTTCAATCTTACATAATGATCCAAGTTCACTAAATGGAGTGGCTTCCTTCTTTCCATATATACTTGATACAAAGCTGCCTAATTCATTAGGTAGCGCATTCAGCACAATGGTGGTCATTTCTTTATCAGACATTATTTCCCCTAGCCCTTGTATTTGATCTCTTATTTAAGATACCCTCATAAGGTATGAGGCTATCCCTTCTTCCTTTGTTATCTTCATCTTGTATAGTTTGGTTCTCATTGATATAACTTCTCCTGCAGTGCTTACTGAAAAAAAATTCTATGAACTTTTCATTTCTTTTGATGTTTCCATTTTTTCTAAGGGATGAGTGAATCCTTGATTGATTCTATGAGGATTCTTTGAGCCTTTAATTCCCCTTTCATATAATTTTATAGTGCTTGAGACTGATCTTGAGTAGGTTTGGAGATTGAACCCTCAAGTTCCATGATGTCGGTTGGTTGTCTGCTCATTTTATCTACTTTTTGGGCTATATGGGCAGTTAGTTTTTGGCTTCTATGTAAAGTTTGGTAGGTAATCCTTAGATTTTGCATTGCTCTCATGGCCAACAAGTCTAGTCGGATTGAGGCTAGGAGAGCAAAGGCCATGTTATGTATCAAACATATTAATCTAAAGAATTAATAATAAAAAATTGACTAACAAAAAAACTAATATTTAAATCACATTTTAATTTAAAATATTTTATTTTTCTACAATAAGTATATAACATAAAATAGTTAAACAACACTAATATTTACAAGATCTATGAAGATAACTATACATTTATGCATTCAAAAACTAATATTTACATTAAAATATCCATCTACCAAGATAGTTATACATTTATGTATTCTAAAACTAGTTTTAAATGACAAAATAACACAAACTAATTTTAAATAACAAAATAATACAAACTTATTTTAAACAAGTCTAAGTAGTATCTAGTACCACTTAGTTTAAATATAGTTAAACTAAATAGATATGAAAGTGAAAATATTGGTCTAAAATGGTGTTTTTTGGTGAGCACCCTACCTCATTGGTTGTAATGAAGCTTTATAACTTTATTTCTTTCACTTTTGCATAAGCATTTCTCTCCTACAATGTTCATGGGCATTGTACATGATTGATATAGAAATGAATGTAATTGTGTCTGTGGCCCTGAAGACAGGGGATATGGAACAAAAATTTTATTGTTATCTCTCAAATTATAATTTCCATTATTCAATTCTAATATACTAACTTTAACTATAAAGAAAATCATAATTTCTGCAACACATACTTATCATATAATATAATATTAAACGAGAAACATTATATACAACAAATAAATTTTAATGGGTGAAATAGAGTAGAAAATTAGATATAATTATGATCAACTTTGAACACCTTTTATTGACTTAAATGGATTAGAAAATCAAATGCCAATATGCTCAATTATGTAGATAGATAATTATATTTTAAAAAAAACCTAGACATTAATATATACAAAATCATATACACAATTTAAATGATTCCTCTTCAAAAATACTTCTAAAATAAGACTATGGGTGATAGAAATAATTTTTACAATGGGGGCTTGAACTTGGAGGCCCATTCCCCGTCATTCTTTTCGGGCCACATGGACAACAAACCCTAGGATATAGTTGTCAGGAAGCTCAATGCACAAGCTCAAGGAGACCTCACAGCTTGAGCTTCAATTCCTTTGGATGTAGCCTGTGGGATTTGAGCACAGGAGCCATCTGCCTTGAAAGACCAACCATGATAGGAGCATTGAAACCATCCGTTCTCATCCAATATCCATTCCTATAATCAATAATAATGATTACCATTTAAATTACTGAGAAATGAGCAAGTTTGTGGGGGCACTTGTCCTTGAAGGCTTTCCAATTTCCCTTGGTATCCTGCTAGAGAAAAATCTCGCGACCCAAGGGTTCGAAAAGCATGGGAATCTTAGGGTCCAGTTCTTCAATTAAAGAAACCAGATACTACTAATCTATTCATATTAATTTCCCACGCTCCTCATATGCTGCATGCCCTTTGTGAAATTATTCAGTTGAAGAAGACCCGGGAATGGTGGGTGAAGCTACATTTTCAGAAACCACATGTAAATCCTGTCTCCTTGCATCAAAATTCTTTCTTTTTCTTCTTATAGGTTCTTCTTTAGCTTTCAAGAATAGGAAATTGCAAGCTCCCTTAGATTTATTATTACATTGGCTGCCAATTTTAGACAAGAAATTGGTGAATCCAACAAAAGTTCCATTGATTAATGTGTCCATTGTGTATTAGATAAATCCACAATGGATTGTGTGATGGCATGCAAATGAATTTAGAGTATTTAGTCATCTTCTTCAAGTTGTCTATCCCTCTTGATTGTGTGTTATGCATGGATTTTTTGAATGTGTTTTCTTCATATCGGAAACAACAACAAAGCATAGAAGGAAATGGAAACTAAATGCAAAAAGGAAATAGCAGTGAATGTTGCCGCAAAAAAGGGGAGGATGCATGGTAGTGTTTCCAGTGGAATCTAAAATAGGAAAGAGAAATAGTTGTTGCTTCTAGGGAAAGAAAATTATAGAAAGGTGAAGGAAAAAGTAAAGTCAAATTAAAAATTCATAAGAAAAAAACTATGATTAATGGAATTGGAATGTAAAATAGAGAAAAAAAAATCCATACAAAAAGACAAAAAAAAGTATAAGTCAAATTAAAAAGGGAGTAGTTTTTAAGTGCAATTTTTTAGAGTTTTGGGTAGACCTTTGGCTGGAATCCGGAAAAAAAAAATGTGGCCAAATCTTGATTTGTGTATTTTAAACTAATTTTTTCACTGCATATATGGATTCAACACCCTCAAAAACCCATGAGGCACTTCGATTGTGAAAAGTTCACTTGTCAAACTTGTGATTTCAATGAATCCTTGCCGAATTCTAGACAAAATAGATCGGAAAATAAACTGGAAAACTTTCCAATAAGTCACACTTAAAGACTACTCTATTAAAAAATAATAAAACTAAATATTAAAAAAAATAAAAATAAAAAGTTATTGGAATTTTTTTAATTATTTTTTCCTCTTTAAAATTTCTCATCTTAAATTGAAAATGTGGAGAAAAACTATAATTCATGAAAATAGAAAGTCTAGGCTCTCAAGACAAGGACCGAACCACATAAGGTTTTCTAGATTCTCAAGACAAAGACCAAACCTACCAATCCAACCAAAACTGAATAGTTCCTGGTCTAGGTTCTCAAGACAAGGACCAAACCACATAAGACTTTCTAGTTCTCAGGACAAAGACCAAACCACAAAAGGTTCAGAACAATTTAGAATCACCATCTCCTTACCAAACATGGGTTTCATTTTTGACAAAGGATGGAAAGCGAAAAAGTGGAGCAAAGATTGTTCTTCTCAATATTCAAAATAGCTAATTAGATTACATAGTAAACATGAATAATAAATAACTGAATTGGAACTCAACACCTATGGGCTAGAACTGGAGTAAAATTGAACTATATATGACACTTAGCAAACAAGAGAATCAATGCGATGACACCTAACAGACAATAAGATTAATATCTTAACATCCCCTCCTAATCTCAACTGTTACATGTAGAGGCACTTACAATGCCTAATTGCTCTCTTTGAATTTCAAATACATTCTTGCCCAATGGATTTGTGAAAATATATGCAAGCTGATCTTTGGAACCACAAAAAGAAAGTACTATGTCCCCATCATTGACAAGCTCATGGATGAAATGAAAATGTGTGTCAATGTGCTTGCTCTTTTTGTGGAAAACATGATTTTTTGATAAAGAAATTGTTGAATTGTTATCACAGTAAATTGGAGTTGGCTCCTTTTGAACATTTGATATATATTTCAATAATATTCTCAACCACACTACTTGACAAGTTGTTGAATTTGCTGCTACATATTCTGCCTCTGCAGAATATATTGAAATGGTTGAATGTTTCTTGGATGCCCATGAAATCAGATTGATTCCAAGATTGAAAGCATACCCTGAGGTGATTTTGTGATCATATTCTGCCTCTACATAAGATATTGAAATGATTGATTGTTTCTTGGATGCCCATGAAATCAGATTGGTTCCAAGATTAAAAGCATACCCTGAGGTGATTTTGTGATCATCTAAACTCCCTGCATAATCATTGTCTATATAACTTGAAAGTGAATAATTTTCAGAATGTGTATAGAAAAAACCATAGTCTATTGTCCCTGCAATATACCTTAAGATCCTTTTTGCAACCTTCCAATGAGAAATCTTAGGTGACTGCATAAACCTGGAGATAAAACTTGTTGCAAACATAATATCAGGTCTAGTTGCAGTTAGATACAACAAACTACCAACTAGACTTTTATACAATGTGGGATCAACTGGTGGTGTTATATCTTCTTTGCTCAGTTTGGTGCCTTGAGAAATTGGTGTATCAACAGGTTTTCAATTGGTCATTCTGAACTTTTAGATGATGTCAGTGGCATATTTTTGTTGACCAACAAAAATGCCATTAGCAGATTGGTGAATTTCAATGCCTAAGAAGTATTTCATGACCCCTAGATCTGTCATATCAAACTCTGTTTTCATTACTGATTTGAAGTTTGCTAACATCATATTACCGATATAAAGAAGATCATCTTCATAAAGGCATACAATAATAATTTTACCTTCATGAGATTTGGTATACAAAGTTGGCTCATGGTCGCTTTTGCAAAAACCACTTTTGGTGAGATAGGTTTCGATGTGACTATACCAAGCTCTTGGAGCTTGCTTTAAACCATACAAAGTTTTCATCAATATGTATACCTTATGCTCCTATCCCAAAACTTCAAAACCAGGAGGCTGTTATAAATAAACTTCTTCCTGCAATATACTATTTAGGAAGGTAGATTTTACATCAAGCTCATACAATTTCCATTTGTGTTGAGCTGCTATGGACAAAATGGTAATGATAGTGTCTAACCTTTCTACTAGAGCAAAGGTTTCACCATAGTCGACACCAAACTATTGTGAGAATCCTTTGGCAACTAGCCTTGCCTTATGTTTCCCAGTCTCTCCTTTTTCATTCAGCTTGGTCTTATATACCCATTTTACACCTATTTTGGTTTTGTCTCTTGGGAGATCAACTAATTCTCAAGTTCGATTCTTCTCTATGGTGACAATTTCTTGGTTCATTGCAGCATCCCAATGCTTTTCTTTAACTACTAATTCAAAATGAGTTAGTTGAGATGAAAGAAATGAAAACATATTATGCTGGTTAGAATCATGCTCCTGCTCATATATTTCTCTGGTGCTTCTTGTTTTCTGATTATCTTATGAAGTTGTTGAATCACTGGTGGATTCATTGCTTGAAGATGTACCATTTTCAAAATGGTATGGCTCTTCTTGAACTTGCAATCTTGGTGGCTGTGGTGGATAAAAAGATTGATTTGAAGCTTCATCAACATGATCAGACCAAGATTTATTTTCAATTTTTTTTACATCTCTGCTTAAAATAAACTTATTGGTAACTAGATTGTAAAGTCTATAGGCCTTTGACTACTCACTATAGCCTACGAAAATACATCTTTCACTCATATCATCAAGCTTCTTTCTTAGCTTCTCAGGAACATGTGAAAATGCTACTAATCCAAAAATTCTAAAGTGAGATACATTTACCTTTTTACCATCACATGCTTCTTCATGTACTGTATCTTGGAGGTTGGTTGTTGGAGATCTGTTGAGAACATACACAATTGTCGAAACTACTTCAACCTAGTAGTTATTTGACAACTTCTTCTCATGAAGCATACATCTGGTCATGTTGATGATCGACTAATTTTTCCTTTTTGCTACTCCATTCTGCTATGGAGTATGCCTTGTTGTGTTTGCATTATGATTCCTTGTTTTTGACAAAAAAATTTGAATTCATTGGAGATGTACTCTCCTCCTCTGTCGGATCAGAGTACTTTCAGAGGCTTTCCACTCTACTTTTGTGCTTCTGCTTTGCATTCTTTGAACCTTGAGAATGTATCTGATTTAGTTTTGAGAAAATACACCCATATCTTCCTGCTATACTCATCAATGAATGTCAAAAAACAAATACTACCACCAATGAATTGTGTCTACATTGGGCCACATATATTTATATGGACTAGCTCTAAAGGCTCTTTCACTCTAAAGGAAGATGTGGGAAAACTATCTCTTTTATGCTTTGCTAGAACACAAATTTCACAATTACAACCTTTTTTATTCATAGTATGGAGATCAATGACCATTGAATGTTTCTGAAGCAGACTTAGAATCTTGAGTGGGGTGTGTCCATGTATAGAATGCCATAGCTGAGACTCATCTATTCTTGACACATTGTGTACAAAATACTATGAGAGATTTCAACTTCTAAGAGTCAAAGGAAACATCATATTCTTGGTTTTTTCAACCTTTGCTATCAGTATTCTATTGGGAAATTTGTCATAGATATAACATGTGTTCCCTTGGAATATTACATCATAACCATGTTCCATCAGTTGTCCTACACTAATGAGGTTATGCTTCAAATGTGGAACATAATAAACATCGGGTATGTATTTTTGTTAATTTTGTTTAGTAAGAATAGGGACAATACCTTTTCCTTTAGTTTTAATGCAAGAATGGTCTCCAAGAGTAATTTATGATGTTATGGAAGCATCAAGATAAGAAATAAGATTTTTGTTACTTGTCACATAATTGCTGCAACCACTTCCCAACAACCAAATATCCTTGTTGTGTGTGTCTTTAGAAAGATGGCATGAAAGAAACATTGTTTCATAAGATTCTCCTTCATTGTGGATAGATGGAAATTGCATCTTGCTGATCTGTCTGTTTCTTTGTGCATTCATGTTCATAATGTCCAAATTTCTTGTAGTAATAACATTGGACATTAGAATTGCTCCATGGTATACTTCTCTGAGTTTGTCGGAGGTCTCCACTGCTTTGTTGCATGATGATGTTCTGATCTACCTCTGCTTCAGCCTCTGCCTCGCTTGCTGCCTCCTCTATATCATCTGCCTCTGCCTCTACCAAAAGAGAGTTTTACTTTGAAAGCTTGTTCCATGGAATCTTCTGCGAAGTTGAGTCTTGTTTCGTGTCCGAGAAGTGATCCAGTCAACTATTCTATTGAGAAAGTTGTAAAATCTTTGGATTCCAAAATGGTTGTTACAATCATGTCATATTTCTTGGGTAGGCTTCAAAGGAATTTTTCAAAAATATTCTGATTTGTAATGGTTTCACCAATGAGTTTGATCTGATTGACTATTCCCATGACTCTAGTGATGAACTGATTCACATTTTTTGTGTTAGTCATCTTTAGAGTTTCAAACTAAGCTCTCAATGTTTGCAATTTCGTGACCTTCATTGTATCATTGCCTTGATACGCAACTTTCAATATTTCCCAAGCTTCATTTGTTGTGGATGTGCTAGTTATCTTGTCAAAGATAGAGTCATCGACTGAGTTTTGTATCCAACATTTGGCTTTGTGCTCCTTCTTTCTGAGTTCAATAGCTGCATTCCTCTAATTATTGGTCATGGCTGCCAATTCTTCTTGGGTTGTCTCTAAATAAACATTCTGCAAAGTATCCCTACAATCCTAGGCTTGCAAAACTGTTTTCATTCTTAAAGACCAAAACTCGTAATTTTTGTCAAACAAAATCGAGATTTATAACAAAACGCTAGAAAAAATCTTTTCTTCAAATAAAAATTTGCGCCTTTTTTAAATCTGTTTTTAAAAAAAAATCTTCCTTAAAAAAATCCTATTTTCTCGATTAAAAAAACTTCCCTAACACCTCTTAAAAAAACCTTTTAAACATTTTTTTTAACAATCACTTAAAAAGGGAAAAAAACTGCTTTTTGAAATGAGACCCTTCCTTTTTAAATCGTTTCACTTTCAAATTGTATTTAAAACATGGTGTTCATAAAACCTTTGAAATAACGTGGAGGATTCTATTCTACGTACAAGTCATGGGCTACCAAAAAAAATCTTTGCTCTGACAAATTAACCTTTTAAAAACCTTTTGTGAGCCTTTAAAACTCGTTTGTCGTTTTGCCAGAGCCTTCGACTTTGGTGAGCCTTGAGAGGCAACCCTTATCCCGATTGCAGATTATCAAAACCTGCTTACATCTAGGCTCAGGCCCACCTCTCCTTCGTTTACATAAAAGGTGTCGTTTTTAATTACCAAAATTAAATATTAAAAAAAATTGGCCATGGAACATGCAAACTGGATTGTACCTACATGGAATATAGGTCTGCCACGGTTTTGCTGAATGACCGTTACAAACCATGGTATTACAATGACCATGACATAGTCATTTATCTGGCCGTAATTGAGGACTTTTTTTTTTTCATTTTTTTTTTTCAATTTTTATATAGATTGTTTTTAGCCTTGTGAATGTTAAAATAATTTCTTTTTTTCTTTCTATATTGGGTTACTACTAGCTCAAAACATATATGATATGAAAAGATGTCATTTTCATTTTGGGAAGTTTACGTGCATTTTTTGTGCTATTTTTTTAATTGTTGGTTTTTTTTGGGTGATATTGGTTGATTTTTATTTTTATTTTGGTATATTAATGTTTTGGTAAATAGTGGAAGAGTAGATATTTGTAAAAGCTCAAGTTCAAGAGTAAATTTGTAAATAATTTATCTTAGTGTAGATTTTAACATTTATTTGGATCTCAATTTGTTAGTCACAAATAGTAAATTAGTCTAAGAGCATTTCTCTTTTGAATGTCAAAGATGCATGCATTGATAAATGTTATTATTGAAAGTAAATCAAACAACAATCATGACATGGAGTCCTAAGAAAGTAAGTGAATGAATACATTAACTCTAACCAAAATGAATGAATACAATAACTCTGAATGTTCAATTAATTAGCAAAGTCATTTTTCTAGTTAAGATCAAAATATTTGAAGTATGAAAAATTAAGATGGTAATGGCAGATATAACCTAATCTACTTTACCTTTGTATAATCCACCATTTAATCAACCATTGAAATACCTTGGTCAATGATTTTTTATTTTTTAAATTAATAAAAGTATTGTATTATCTTTCATGGTGTGCAATACTTTCCTAGAAAACATAATTTTATAATATTATTGATCAGTATGTTTAAAATATTAAGATTAATAATTTTTTATTATTACTACTTTATTGCTTTTTATTTTTTAGAGTTGTATATTAATTTCACATATTTTACACAACAACCTATTATTTAAGAAAAAAATAATAATAATAATAAATAAATAAGTGTAATATGTAATATTTTATTTTAATGTGTTTATATATATATATATAATTTAATTTAATTTATGAAGGCGTAGTCTAACTTGTAAAATAGAATTTTTCACGGTAATGGGTAAAATAATTTCAAGAAAGAATGTGATTTTTTGTTGTTTAGAATGCATAAATGGATTCAACACCCTAAAAACCCCTAGAGACACTCCAATTATGCAAATTAAACAACTTAAACTCAAGTTTTTAAAATATCTACCTATTCACTGGTTCCAAATTTGTCCTTAGTAACCACAACTACAACTTATGAGCAACAAATTGAGAAGGCTATCCTTGAGAAAGAAGAAGTGACACCAAAATAAATCATGCTTCAGAGAGTTCAGACTCTGACAAAGAAACTTCTATAAATATAGAAACAAGTCATATGGCCATTGTATTTTCCACTCCCAACTTTGGTGGTTGGGGAAAAGTGGAGAAAAAGAAAGGTAGAAAATAATAGTTTTGTCTTATTTCATATATATATATTTTAAATAAATTTACTATTTTTCCTTTAAGAAAAAAACTGAAATAAATAATTATAAAATAATAACATGGATTTGTATATTTTAATTAAATTTAAAAATTTATAATATTTCTTATTATTATTCTAATAAAAAAAATATTTATTATATTTTATTATTTTATCAGTGTTAAATTTGTATTATATATATATATATATATATATATATATATATATAGATAGATATAGATATAGATATAAATCAATTTAAATTTATAAAATATTTATTAAAATTAAAAAAATTTAAAAAATTATGATATAAATATTTGATAAATTTAGATTAAATCTTTAGATTTATATTTAGCAAATTAATTTAATGTGAATAACTTAATTTAAATTATAAAATCAATATATTGTATTATAATTTATTTTAAATTTTAACTATTAAGTATTTATTAAGATTAAATAAATTAGAAAAAATGAATTTATATAAATATTTGATAAATTTAAGTTAAATATATTTATTTGAGTTCATATATTTTCACCAAATTAACTTAATGTAAGTAGTTCATTTTAAATTATAGAATAATTAAAATTAATGTTTTGAATTATTTTCATTTTATCATTATAAAAATAAATGAAATGAATTATTTTAGATTGTACCAATTTTTTTTTTTATTTTTTTTGAGTGAATTCTATTAACTTTGGAAATTAGAGATTACATCAAGGATTACCATAAAACATACTAATCTATCACAAGGGAGATTAACCATAACAAAAAAATGTACTCTTCAATGTTACAAGTGAGATAATTGGAAACGGATTTAAACATCATTAAACAAGATTAAATCAAGATAGTAGCATATTTTGCCTTGCAAAAAACCAACTACAAAAGTGGAACCATGAGGCAGAATCATAACAAAGTCAAGTAAGGGGATCATAATCAGAGCCCGCCATTCAGATAAGAGTTGTTGGATCTATAAGAGGTCTATCAGTTATTGGTCCAATGTTGAGATGATGTTCTATCCTTGCCAACTTGTCATCCTCCTATCAGAATCTTTCAAGTGCCCATGCATGTGATCCAAGGATGGTAGCAAATCCTTCTGAGACTCATGGCAATGCAATAGCGTACAACCCTAAAGGAACTTCATTTTTCTAATACAACTCTATTGTTTGCATATATTGATTAAATCTTCCTCACATATGTCTCATATCAGGGATCCAATCTATCCATTCTGCCAACACTTTAGTATCCGAGATGAAAGTTTTATGGGAAGAGGCTTCCCCTCTCGACCAAGCCATTTCCTCTTACACATGAACATGGATCTACTCCCTGTATTTGGTTGTGAAACCGTTAGCTTAAGGATGTAGACATATATTTCCTCTACTAGAACATTCCTCATAATAAGCATCCTCTCAACTTACTTGTGCTCTTTGTCTAGGCATGGCGAGGGAAACACCTGGAGCCTAGCCTATGGAACACAATATACTCTGGTAAAAAAGAATCTCTTTAACACAGAGCCACCTCACCTTGGACTGGCCAAAAGCTCTGAGGTAAATAGCCTGAAATGCCATAAGTGAGGCACCCTTTCCATCTCAACAAACACCCACCATCGTAAATTCAATACTCCACCCCTGCTAACTCCTCATTTCCATGCAACAACAAGTTCACAAAGCCGCTAGTTAAACTGGGTTGACACCAAAGAAAATATTTCAAATAAAAGATACAACTACCACCGAACCCATGTTGACACGTGAAAGCTAGTGGACTAGTGAAAACCCAAGGAGTCTCATAATAACATATACCACCATTTACCAAGGACACTCTTAAACCATAGCCAGTGGCCTTGAGTCTTGGTTATATTCACTACATCAATAGGAAAACACTAGCACCCAAGATTAAAAGAACCCCAAGAAACTTTAGGATAGATATGGCAGTGATCATCCCTAGACCAAACAACCCTCATAGAACTAACATAGGGTCAAGGACTCTATAGCCTCCATAAGCCCCTCCAATTACAAAGCACCAGAAGATGAACAACAAATATGAAAATACCAACCACCACCATAGTCTAGGAAATAGGGAATGAGGTGCCCAGAATAACTTCTAAATAGAATAGACATAAGACATAACTAGAAGGAGGACTCCAATGAGGAGGATAACTATTACATGAAGTGAAAATAGTGAGGATCCATTATAATCTCTTGAGTTGAACAACACATATCAAAATTATTTCCAACTTTTCCATCTGGGAGCTTGACAATCTACTCTTCAGGCATTTAATGTGGTGATTCCTGAATTCAGCCTGTCAGCTACAAATGGAACTTGCAAAAAATAAAATCACCAACTGGTGACACTCACATTTCTCTAATGGTGGAGCAAAACATAGTGCAAAGAGACCCTTCACTCTACAATTTTTCTTCGACTACTCACCATGTTGTTGCTTATATCCTCATACCCATCTTTTGTCTACGAATATCAGACATGAAACCAAATTATCTCCTTCTCGTTATGGATTGTTGAGCCAAACAGGTGAATCAGCACAAGCATGTATGTCATTATGGCCACCATCCTTGTCACATGTTTAGTGTCATCTACCTCATTCCCCCAACATATTCTCAATTTTCTACTCATGGGGAGTGTTAATACCCTCTACATATCGATTACACTTGTTGGGGGCATGTTGGAATGTCCCCCATCCTACTAGTCTAGTGGGGAGGTGGAAATCCACACCCCCCCACCTCCTTCTTTGGCTCTATAGTCACCCCATGAGGGGTAGATTGTACCAAAATTAATACACTTAATTTAAATGGTTATGAAAAATAAAATTACAATCAAATAATTTTGAATAATATTGATTAAATAACTACAAAATCAAAATTGTTGATTTTTAAAAGAATCATATAAAAAATACAATTAATATAAATATAATACATTTAAAAAAATAATAAAGAATAAAATTTTGATATTACATTAGTTTGTGTTTTTTTTAAGAGAAAAAAACCATAATTTTATTATATAAATAGGGAAAAAAATTATATTATGTAGACACACCTTATGTGTATGCAACCCTTATCAAAAACATGTTTGTTACAAAGGAAATCATTAGACAAAGAATGATTAGGGTATGAAACCCTGGGGTCAAAATCCCCAAACCACCAAGAAGAAATATTGAAAATGAATTGGGCGTGCATGCCTGACAAAAATAGAGATAGGGCATGCAGGCTTGCATAAAACCCATCTAGGGGTAAAAAATAACATTAAAACTAGCCATCACTAGATATAAATTAATAGGAAACAAAGGCTGGGGAAAAACCCCACGCCATGGAGAAATAGTGAAAAAATGGCAAAAAACCCATTAACAAAAAATAAACAATATCTGGGCACAAGCCATTGTAGGTTTTAACCCCGTATAGAAATTACGTGCATACGAATTCTAAAACACAAAAAATAAACAATGCGAGAGCATAACACATA
This sequence comes from Pinus tabuliformis, assembly GCA_031772625.1. NCBI lineage: Eukaryota > Viridiplantae > Streptophyta > Pinopsida > Pinales > Pinaceae > Pinus > Pinus tabuliformis. The sequence goes on along the minus strand of CM062804.1, from coordinate 318,039,205 downwards.
AAACACATATACACAGAGATTTTCCCCTGGATCCCTTTCAATGTTACAATACATATTTATACATGCCGAAGCATCCAATACCATGGACCGAAAAACTATCGCATCCAAAACCATGGACAGAAAACCATCGCATCCAAACCCATGTGCAAAAATCATGCACAAAACCATAGGTAGGTCTGCCCAACCTAATATAGGGTCCAAAAACAATTTTTTCCAGGGTGTTGCCCCGGACCCCATAGAGGGGGGTTACCTACACCCCTCTAACCCATGTGACCCCCCCACTACGCAATCGGCGCAACAAAGGGGGGGCTCCGCCCCCCCTCTAACCCCATGTGACCCCCCCACTACGCAATCGGCACAACAAAGGGGGGGCTCCACCCCCCCTCTAACCCGCCGATTAACTACGTGGGCTAGTCGTGGAAAGAATATAACACAACCTAACATTCTCCCACTTGTTGTTTTCTTTCCACAGGGGGCCACAAGAGAGCATAGTCATTTATCCAGCCCTGCAACGCCCATTGTTTCTCTACACCAAGAGAACTTCTCAGAGCTCACAGATTTTGTTAATGCATCTGCAATATTCTTCAAAGCGTCCACCTTTACCAGCAATACCTTTTTTGTCTTCTATCATATCCCTCACAAAGTGATACTGAACATCAATGTGCTTTGTCTTTGAATGATATTAAGGGTTCTTTGCCAAGAAAATTGCACTTTGGCTGTCATAGTGTATCCTTGTAGCTCCCTGTACTAACCCCATACTTGAACACAATCTCTGCAACCAAACTACTTCCTTACTTGCATGAGTGGTTGCCATGTATTCTGCCTCTATAGTTGATAGTGCCACTACAGATTGTTTCTTACTCATCCAACTGATTGCACCTCCAAATAGGTTAAACACATACCCACTTGTAGATCTTCTCTGATCCAGATCTCCAGCCTAGTCTGCATCAACAAAGCCATGAATATCCAACACTCTGTCCAATCCTGGTCTTCCTTGGTAGCACAAACCATAATCACTAGTGCCACACAAATACCTGAAAACCCGCTTCACTATTGTCTAGTGCTCCTTCCCTGGTGACATAAACCTGCTCAATACTCCCATTGCATGTGCAATGTCTGGTCTAGTATAGACCATTGCATACATCAGGCTACCGACTACACTTGCATATGGAACACGGGACATGTCCTCTTCCTCTTCTTGTGTCTTGGGACACTGTTCAACAGATAACCTCACACCTACAGGAATAGGGACCTTCACCAGTTTACTATCTTGCATATTAAACCTCTGCAGTATTGTCTCGACATACTTCCTCTGCTTTAACCATAGCTTCCTCTTTTCCCAATTAATTTTAATTTCCATGCCCAAAATATAGTTTGCAACACCAAGATCTTTCATGTCGAATTTGGAGGACAATTGGGTCTTCAAATCCTGGATAATTTCTTTGTCATTTCCAACCAGCAACATATCATCCACATACAAGACTAGATAGATAACACGGTCACCAATTAATTTAAAATACACACAGTGATTTGCTTTGCTTCTGGTGAAGCCAAGTCCCTATATAAATGTATCAAATTTCTGATACCACATCCTTGGTGACTATTTTAACCCATACAGAGACTTCTTTAACTTGCATACCATTTCTTTCTTACCCTTCACCGCAAAACCTTCAGGTTGCTTCATGTAGATCTCCTCTTCCAGATCCCCGTGAAGAAATGTTGTCTTCACATCCATCTATTCTACTTCAAAATAAAAAGCAGAAGCAAAAGACAAAAGTAATCTAATAGAAGCTACCTTGGCAACAGGAGAAAAAATATCACCAAAATCAATTCCTGACACTTGGGAATAACCTTTTGCTACCAACCGAGCTTTGTATTTCTCCACCTTTCTTTCTACATTTGTCTTCTTCTTGAACACCCATTTGCTACCAATGGGTTTCCTTCCAGCTGACAACTCCACCAGATCCCAAGCCTCATTTTTGTGCAAAGATGCCATTTCATCAACCATGGCCTCTTTCTAGAGTTTTCCATCCTCTGAATCTACTGCTTCCTTCATAGTTCTGAGATCATCATCAGTAATAGATAAAGCAAAATTTGAACAGAAAGCAGATGGACTATACCTTTCTGGCTGCCTTCTTTCTCGAGCTAATCTTCTCACACCTAGAGTTTGTGGCTCTTCATCTTCTGATTCCTCTTCTGCTATAGAGTCTGATTCTTCCTCCTTTAGCTCAAACTCTATCTTCTCAGGTTCCTTTGGTTGGACTTCATGTTTAATAACATCTTTCACCTCTCTGAACGCCACATCTCGGTTGTACACAACCTTCCTTGTTACTGGGTTCCAAGGATTATAACCCTTTAAACCATCCTTATACCTAATAAAGATTCACTTTTCAGATTTATTATCCAACTTGGTTCGATTCTCCTTTGGAACATGTACATATGCATCACATCCAAATACCCTCAGACGTGAAAGAGAGGGTTTCTTACCAATCCATACCTCTTGTGGAGTCTTATCCTCCAACGTTGATGAAGGTGATCCATTGACCAGGTAACATGTTGTCTCCACCGCCTCTGCCCAAAATTCTTGTCCTAACCCGGCACCACTGAGCATGCTTCTTTCCCTTTCCATCAACATCTTGTTCATTCCTTCTACAACTCCATTTTGCTGAGGTGTATATGGAGTAGTCTCCTACCGTGCTATACCACACTTCTTACAAAATTATTCAAATTCCTTACTGCAAAACTCTCCACTGTTATCTATCCTTAACACCTTTATCTTCTTCTCTGTCTAGTTTTCCACCAAAGCCTTAAATTCTTTAAACCTGTCAAAGACTTCAAATTTCTTCTCAAGGAAATATATCCATGTATTCCTTGAGAATTCATTTATAAATGATACATAGTACACAGACTTACCCAGTGATGGAACCTTCATAGGTCCAAACACATCACTGTGCACAAACTCTAACATATGTTTCGCCCTCTTACCACCAGAGAGGAAACTCACCCGATTCTGCTTCCCATATACACAATTTTTACAGAAATCAAAATCCAGAGAGCTATTACTCACACCTTCTACCATACCTTTACCATGAAGTATTCGAAGGCCCTTCTCTCCAATAGGTCCAAGCCTTTGATGCCACAACATGGTCTTCTCTTCAGAGACAACTAAATTTTCTGCTCCATTTTCAGGAACCACGGAACTATTGCACCCATCAACAACAGTGCTACCTTGCAGCTTGTACAGAGTTCCAATTTGAACTCCCCGCATCAATATCAGTGCCCCCCAAACCATCTTGCAGGTATCCTTCTCAAACACTGTTTTTACACCCGCATCATCCAGCTTCTTTACAGAAATCAGATTTCTGGCTAATGCAGGAATATGCAGAACACCCGGAAGTGTTCTAACCCTTCCACCTTGCAACTTCAACTTTACTTTTCCACGACCAACGATTCTAGCCTTCCTTTCATCCCCCCAGAAGACATCACCACCATCATATTTCTCATACTCGCAAAACCACTCTCTATGGGGAGTGAAGTGAAAGGATGCACCTGAGTCAATCAACCATGCCTAATGATCTACATGTGTACTTGAAGAAGCCAAGTACACATCCCCACCTTGATCTGAGGTGGTTTCGCCTCTGTAGAAGGAGCATCATCAGATCCCTTTCCTTTATCAAGATCTTTAGATTTACAGTCCCTTTTGTAGTGCCCTTCCTTTCCGCATTTCCTACACACCATCTTTACAGGTTTTCCTAGGGATTTAGATATCCCTCTAGATTTAGATCTCCCACTCGGTGACTTATTTATGTTTCTGTTCTAGGGCCGTCCTTGTACAAACAAGGCATCACCATTCTGGCTCTCCATATTTTTCCATCTCATTTCCTCCATCCGTGAGGATGAGATTATTTCATCAAACTGCAAGGCAGTTGCATTGCTACCTATTGCAATAACCAGACTATCCCATGAAGCTGGTAGAGAACACAAAAAATTGATGCACTTATCTTCATTTGAAATTTTAATATCAACAGATAATAACTGACTTACCACAATATTAAATGCATTCAAATGCTCTATCACCAAGTCTCCATCTTTCATCCTTAGGCTATACATCTTTTTCCATAGGAACAGTTTATTCACCAGAGACTTAGATTGGTACAAAGTCCCTAACTTATCCCACAAAGCCTTCATCGTAGCTTCCCCTGATACATTTAGCAATACTGAATCTGAGACACACAATCGTATTGTTCTCTTTGCCTTCCGATCTAACTTCTTCCATTCTTCATCAGACAGTCTCGTTGGTTTAGTACCTGGATCTACCACGATCCACTGATCTCTATCCACCAACAGATCCTCCATCTTGAGTTTCCATAACTCAAAACTCTGACCATTAAATTTCTCGATCTCTATCTTTCCACTGCACGCCATCTTCTTTCACCACCATAATCGATCCCGCAGATCTCCCACTGAACAGGGTCTACCATAGGCCCAAACGAAACCCCTCACCAACAAAGGCATCCCCTTGAAGCCAAAACAACTTTGGTACCAAATGTAGGTTTTAACTCGTACAGAAATTACCTGCATACGAATTCTAAAACATAGAAAATAAACAATGCAAGAGCATAACACATAAAACACATATACACAAAGATTTTACCTTGGATCCAAAAACCGGGACTACCAACTTGATTTTTCATTATGTTCCTTTCAATGTTACAATACATATTTATACATGTCGAAGCATCCAATACCATGGACCGAAAAACCATCGCGTCCAAAACCATGGACCGAAAACCATCGCGTCCAAAGCCATATGCGAAAATCATGCACAAAACCATAGGTAGGTCCGCCCAACCTAATATAGGGTCCAAAAACAAAATTTTTTGGGGTGCTGCCCCGGACCCCATAGAGGGGGGTTACTTGCACCCCTCAAACCCCCTGTGACCCCCACTATACAATCGACACAACGAAGGGGGGGCTCCGCCCCCCCTCTAACTCCCCAGTTAACTACATGGGCTAGTCGTGGAAAGAATATAACACATCCCAACAACCACCTAGCTAGCTCAGAATATACACCCCGAACGAAGCCTTAGAGAAAAAGTTGGGCCGCAAAAAACTTAAAGAGAAGCCCTGTCAAAAAACTTACAATGAGTAGAGACATCAACACCAGAGAAATCTTGGGAAGTGGCAAGAAGAGGAAGTGAAGCAACTCTTCCAAGAATAAGAGAAGAGACTAGGGCAAAGACAAAGACACACCGATAAATGAAAAAAGCCTATGTTGAAACAAAAGAAGACCGCTCAAAAACAAGATCCTCTCACATAGTAAACCATCTCCAATGGTCGATGAAAATCCTTGGATTGAAGAGGCACGAAGAAGATTTCCAATCAAATGATTTCCACCAAGCCCTACTCCCCCTCGACTCTTCCATAGTGGACCACGCAAACGTGTGATAGAGAGAAACCAAGAAAACAAAAATAACAAACCATAACAACTGAAACTCATCCAACACAATCTAGATGGCGCCACAAACTAGAATCTGCACTTGCAAGAAGCCAACACAACAGAAAATTGGAAAGGGAGGCATGAACAGAGGTCGAAACAACTAGGGTTAGCTACCTTGTCCTCGCTCCTTCAACTCCAATCAAACTTTCCCATCAATTACATTATTTTATGTTAAATTAGATTATTAATGAATAATTATTAGGAAAGTATAAAGACAAAATAATAAGCTTGAATCTTGGTAAAAGTTGAAACTTTTTATTGATACAAATGTAATAGTATTATTTATTAGTTTTCCCTTATTCTTTGAATTGTTAGAGTATTTCTACTATTAGATTTTGGTGTGTAATATTAGATATAAAAATCATTTTTTATTGGAAAGAAAGATATAAAATTAAAGTAGGAATACTAACGTAGGTAACAACTAAATAATGAAAATAACAAATTTTGGATTAGACAAACTCATGCTTATCTCCTGTAATATTGGTTGTAATGGTAATCCAAAAAAAAGACTCAATATAAATTATTAGAGGTACATACTAAAGTTATTAGAAGATGGTAAAAAATCTAAAATATAGAGAATCATGTAAGATTTCATAATATACAACTTTAATTCATGAAAAATTGGTAAAAGAAAATTTTACATTTTTCTAATGGTAAAGTGTTTTTTCCCTCTAGAATGAAATGCATATGTTCACATTAAGACATTTACTTAGTATATAAATGATGTATTCTCCTGAACCAAATTTGTATAAATGTAGGTAATATTTGCTTCCTATGCACCACTACATTCCATATTTTTCAATGTTAATTTTACATTTTGAAAAGTTAATAAAGTCATTAATGTCTTGAAATTAGGAAGTCAACTCTTAAGATCAAGTTGGAGAGTCTTAACATAACCAATTATTTTTTCAAGTTTGTAGATTTATGTCCGTAGTTGTGCATCATATAACTTGTTTTCCAGATGGGAAAGGAAATAAAAATTTGTGGGGGAAATAAAATAAGACTTATGTATTTAAAAACTATAATATATGTAGAAGCAAAAATCATTAAAAAATACAAAACAATATTTTTTCCTTAAATACTGTATATTTTTAAAATCTAAATATAAATATTTATAAACTGTTGTGATCTAATTAGTGAAGATCTAACTAACATTTTATATCTTATTGAAAACAAAGATAAGAATAAGGAGTTGTAAAAATGGATGTTTGTTTGTTTTTTTTATTTTTATTTTTATTTTTTTTATTTTTTGGAGAGAAAAACCATAATATTTCATTAGATGAGAAAAATTACATGTAGTAGATGCATGTAGGCATATGCGCTATCTGGTTTTGTCCGCCAGAGCTATATACATATTTTGCATTCGCAAAACTTGACCTTGCCGACCATTTTCAAAAAACTGTCCGTGGTGCAATTAGCAAAAACATAAATATTCATGTTCAGTTCTAAATATGCACTTTAAATACAAGGAAAATAAAACAAAAACATTGGATAATTCTCCAATGTCTATGGTCATTCCACCTTGTGATATTCCTAATCTATGTACGGTCTATGGTGGTATTGATAGACTTCTACATCCTTCTGCTCTGTAATTATCCACAAGCCTCTGGGAAGTAACGAGCCCTCCTTGGAAAGCTCGTCAGCATCCTCATTGAATTCCCTGTGAATGTGTTGACAAGATATCATATTAAAAGCTGATTTGAGATTTAGCATGTCAATAAGAATGTTTTGTAGAGTAATGACATGACATTGATTCATAGCATTGAACCAGTTTATGATGATTTGTGAATCTCCATAAATCTGAACAGATAAGTAGTTATGTGCTAGGGAAAAATGCAGTAGGTGTCTAAGTGTAAGGAGCTCATCATAATTATTAGATCTGTCTCCCAGACCCAGTTTGACTTTGTAGGAATGTGTTTCAAATACATATAGGCAGAAATCTCCCCCCCCCCCCCACATCCATGAGGTTGTGTTGCTCTGTCGAAAAAGGTCCATGGCTGAGACTTATCAATGTTCCTGGGCCATGATATAGTGCGAGTGCAAGGAGGCAAGTCCTCCGTGATGTCATGGAAGGAAGTCAGGGCTTGTACAAAGAGTAGATGCCAATTGAGAGGCTGCTTTTTGAAAATGAAACGATTTCGCCCAAGCCAGATAGTCTAGTAGAGAATGAGAGGAAGGCATTGCTCTTTATGCTTTTGATGGGTAGATGTCCAGCAGTTCCAAACATGAACAATAGAAGGTCCCTGCCATGTGTTTCTGATAGCGAGCTACTAGGTGATTTCTTGCCAGAAGTGAGAGACTTGTGTACAGTGTAGAAATAAATGCTCATTAGACTCGGGTGCCTATTTGCATGGCACACATCTGCTAGGCCCATAGACAGATCGATGCATGAGTGCCTCTCTCGTGGGGGTCTTGTTGTTCAAAACAAACCACATGAATAGCCAGGTTCGTGGGGGTGCTTTTAACCTCCATAATTGCTGCCACCAGTTCTGTAGATGGAGGGGTTTTCGTGCCTATATAAGATGTAGTTATCCTAGCTTAGGGTTGTAAAACCCATGCGCAGTAGGGGTCCAAACAAGGGCATTAGGTTCATGATTGAGTAGAATATGAGCCTCCTAAAGAGCCCTTATGAACAAACCCCATGCTTGTTGCCACTGTTTAGGGATATCCAAATCATGAGCTGATCTCCATTGTTGTCTGAGGAAAATGCGGAGATCAGGATCAGCAATATGTGGTAATGTCTTGACCTCTCTACGATTTAGGAAGAGTATGAGCTCTGGAGGAAGAATATATAGGTTGCCACCCCCTATCCATAGGTCAATGCCAATTCTTACCGGCTATCCATTGTTTATGCGCTATGCCAGGTCACCTTTGATGAAAGGCATTGTTTGTAGTATGGATTTCCAAACAATAGAGATGCCTCCTCTAGGCCAGGATTGTTGTCTCATCCTGTCCAAAATCTGTAGCGGCCAAATGTACTTATGAAATGTTACTGTAGTCCAGAGATTGTTTGCAGTGAGGAGAATCCAGCTCATCTTTGCAGCTAGGGCTTTTGCAAAGGTGGGTAGCTCCTTTATGCCCCAGCCCCCCCACTTCTTGGGTAGGGAAATGGATTTCCAAGACATCCAAGAAAATTTTTTACCTTCCTTATGCCCCTTCCAAAGGTATCGGCCGTAGAGTTGTTGTAGTCTGCTGAGAATTCCCTGAGGTATCCATGCAAGGGACATCCAGTATACAGGGGTGGCTTCCAGGACTGATTTGATCAGGACCAGCCGCCCTGCTCTGGAGAGAAGCCTATGGTTCCAACTTTTTAATCTTTTTTCCAGCTTAACTACTAGCCAGATCCAGTCTGCTATCCTGTAGCAATTTGGTTTTATCTGGAACCCCAGATATTTGAGACCTTCGGAGAGATTATGAGGAGTGTATTGAAAATGTAGATTGGTCATTCGAGCTTCAAGAGGGGTAATGCAAGACTGGGTTATAGTAGATTTTGACTGATTGACAGACATGCCAGTAGCTAATTCAAAGAGGTTGAGGATCTCATGGAAAGTGATCGAGTCCCTGGTACTGCCATTTAAGAAAATCAGGACATCATCAACAAAGAGCAGGTGGGTGAGGTATAGAAGGTCAGTCATTTTGAGGCCCTGTAGTCGACCTTCCCTCTTTGTAGAGGCGATGAGTCTACTGAGGCCCTCCATCACCAAGAGGAATAGCAGGGGGGACAAGGGACAACCCTATCTTAATCCTCGTTCAGCATGAAAGAAAGGTGTGGCTGACCCATTGATTAGAATGCTATAGGAGACAGAGTTTATGCAGCAAATGATCCAGTTTATGAATTCAATAGGGAAACCTAAATGAATGAGGATCATCTTAATGTAGAGCCATGATACACGATCAAAAGCTTTTGCGAGGTCGATCTTGAGGATGATGCACTTCAGGGCTTTTGAATTTATGGAATGGATGGCTTCCTGAGCGGTTCCAATGGCTTCATGGATCTGCCTCTTGTGGAGGAAAGCAAACTGTTCAGGGGAGATGTGTTGAGATAGGATGGGGCGAAGCCTATTAGCTATGATTTTAGCTATGATTTTGTATAGAGTATTGTAGAGGGATATAGGCCGAAAGTCATTGAAAGTGTTCGGGGAGTCCGATTTCGGGATGAGTGCTATGAAAGTGGAGTTTATAGCCTCATACATTCTTCCTGACAGCCTGCATTCTTCTACTACACTGAGGAGGTCATTGCCAATGATGTCAAAGAAGGCCAGATAGAATTCAATAGGCCATCCATCTGGTCTAGGGCTCTTGTCCTTTTGGAACCACTTGAGAGTTTGCTCCAATTCTTCAATAGTGACAGGGCCAGAGAGCTCGTCTGCAGATTCTTGATCTACAAATCGAGGGAAATGCCCTGCAACACGAATGATCTCAGCTAGATTGCATCCAGGAGGTTCTTTGAATAGGTGTTGAAAATGTGCAATGCCCAGCTGTGAGAGCTGATGAAAAGTGTGGGCAGTGCCTCCTTCCTGAGTGGGCAATTCCCAGATAGTGTTAGCAGCTTTCCTACCTTTGGCGAAATTTTGAAAATACTTGGAGTTTTCGTCTCCTGCCTTGAGCCAGATGGCCTGACTCTTTAGTCTCCATGTTTCCTCCTGATCCTTTAGAATCTTTGCTCGTTTGTTCTCCAGGTCAATCAAGTGGGCTTTGTCCTCAGGACTGATATAACCCCTACTATTTTCATCATTGAGGCCTGCAAGGTTAGCTTCCACTGAAATGAGGGTTTGGTTATCCTTCTGGTTTTTTTCTTTTGCCCACTTAATGGTGAGCTCTTTTAGCTGAAGGAGCTTTTGATAGAAGCCCACCGCCTTGGAGTGATGCTAGGGGGATGAGTTTTGTGCCCAATGAGTCTTAACCATCTCATTGAAGCCCGGATCCTGTAACCATACAAAATTAAACTTGAAGGGAGCCCGGGGTTTGATGGGAGGTCCGGTAATTTCCAAATAGATGGGGGAGTGATCAGATATGCTCCCAGATCCAACCCATTGCCTATAATGAGATAGAAGTTGGAGTAATTGGGCCTTTATGACAAACCTATCAAGTCTCCTGGCTAAGGTTGCCTCCCCAATCCTTTTGTTCCTCCAAGTAGGCAGGGGCTTAATCATGGGCACATCAATAAGTTGTGCCTGGTCAAGGAGGGTTTCCATGAATTCTAAGAGAGGGTTAATCTGAGCGGCTATGCCCCACAACTCACTGTATTAAATGGAGAAATTAAGATCCCCTCCTAATATGAGATTGTCGACCGAGGTTAGAGATAGTTTAGAGAGGTGCTGCCAGAAGGCCTCTCTTCCTTGGCAAGGCCCATATACATTTAAGACCCTGAGCTCCTTACCCAATTCAGTAGAATAGAGATCCATTCCCAAAAAACCCTTTCCTCCCCAAGTTGCAATGGGTTTTATAGAGCGAGGGTTGTATCCAATAGCCAACCCCCCAGAACGTCTCGTGGCATCAATAGCAGTGAAAATCCATCCAAGGCAGATGGACTGTAGCGAATTAGAGACAAGTAGAGCTTCCCCTAGGGTTTCTTGAAGAAGAATAATGTCAATCGGCTCCATGGAAAATAGTCTGCGAAGGGCTAGCTTTTTGGGGGAGCTAGCCATTCCCCTGCAATTGAGAGAGAGGCATTTCATGGGGGAACCAATGCAAGGGTTGTCTTTGCTCTAAGGACCCGATCGATAGATGATTGTCAACTTGAGAGGACTTCAGCCCCTGCACAGAGGATAACATGGGAGAGGTATGATTTGCGACCTCGGGATGGCTTGCTCAAGGAATTGGATGGGGCGAGACCCAGACCCAAAGGGGGGAGGGAGATCCCAGATGGAGTTCTCGATCTGAGATTGTAGGGGAACAAGGGTTCCATGAGGGATGAGGGGGGCGAAGGGTGAGTCACATGATGAATGGAGGGGGGGTCGTGGAATCAACCAGATGGTGGGGAGGAGGGATGCAAAAGATGGATGCCGAGGTGGAGATGTTATGAGATTGTAATGCAGAATTATGCAGACCAGATAATAAATTAACAGTAGAAAAAGATGGATATAGGGGGAGGGGAGTACCCGCTAATCAAGCCGCTTCCTTCGCTGCTCGTGCACGAGTCAGTGGTGGGGATGGGGGACCAGTGGATGTACTCGCTGCTTGATTCACAGGCTTGGACGGTGTCACCATGCAAGATGTGTCTGGAGCTGGCTCTGTGGTCTTCCTGCGATGCACCGGGGTTCCTTGTTCATTTTTCAGACCATGTACTGCTGGTGCCTCCTGTGATTTATTTACCAGAGGACATTCTTTGAAAATATGCCCGACCTTGTGGCATCTGCGACAATGAAATGGCACACCCTCATAATCCAGGATCTGAACTCTGGTAAAATTCCTCCACTGTAGCGTGATCCTTTCCTCCAGTCCTTCCCTGGTGTCCAGATGAACCAATATGTGAGCTAAGGAGCGATTTTTGGATTGCACAATGGTTTTGTCATAGTCCAGATAGGTGCCTAGGGTGTTCCCAATTTTTATGAAGACCTCCTCTGACCAGTACTGCAAGGGTAGCCTCAGTAACCTCACCCAGAGTGGCCCTGCTCTGATTTGCTCTCTCTCAGGATCAAAAAGAGGGCTCCAATGCTTGAGTAACACCGGTGCCATTTCTATATGCTAGAACTGAGTGAGGGCTAACTTTGTGTATTCTTCATTTGCAAAACGGAGGACAAAACTAGCCGCGAGCTAGGGTTTGTACTGTTGGCAATTGTTGGAATGTCTGAACCCAGATCTCATTTACTTAGAGCCCTAATCGCTCCACTGTGTAGGTCTGGCCTCGAACCATGCCCACCAGAACCTTGTTGGCATTGTCTGCTATATCACCCATGGTGAGGCCTTCACCGAACTTGATGGTGTAGTCTTTGCCGGAGACCTTGATACACTTTGATTTCTTCTTCCCTATGCACAGAGCCGTTGGATGCGATTGCAGATGGTCAACCGGGGTAGTTGTCTTTGCGGATGGGTCCTCAGTTTGTACCCTAACCACTAGAGTGAAAAAACATCTAGAGGGTGTCTCTGATTCCAAAGGTGCGCTACCAGCGCCTATGGTATCTGCAGCTAGCTTTGAGGGAAAGTCTGAACACGTCTCAGGAAGAGGGTTAGGGTTAGGGTTTTGCTGATAGCAGAGGTCAGAGGGAGGGGTGGGATCGAATAGCGGGGATGAGCAAGAGGCGAGAAGATTAAGGGTAGTGGGGGACAGGGGTGGGCAGTCCAGACCAGGTGAATCTATGGAGAGGGATCCGAGACAGGGGGAGTTGTTGACATACCCAGGCAAGGTGACAAACGGCGTCGGTTGCGAGCAGGACGGGGCAGAGGAAGCGGCAACCGACTTCTAAGTAGGGTTTTGAAAAATGACCTGGTCTCAAAATGGATCCAGAGAATAATCAACAGCATCGAGGTCCATTCCGTCCATGATTAACTGCGGAAAATGACAGGTGCATGTAGGGACCAGAGCTGAGGTTTGTCGAGTTGATGGTAATGGTTGAGCTTCAGGGTTAACCAAGGTTCACAATGAGAGCAAGGCTAGGGCTACAGAGCTCCATGCCCGAGATTGAAATGGATGTTTGTTTATTTATGTGATTTAATCCAATAGGTTTGTTAATATAAAGCTAAAATTAAAGAAGGCAACATTATTTTTGAATATATATCCCAGTTACATAAATTCATAGCCATGCATAGTAAAGGCCATTAGGCCCATCACCATTATGTAAAACTAACAAATGATATCTAAAATACCAGTTGGGGTCAAGGACACTAGAGAGAATGCATGTGGTGTGGTTGGAAACCTTGATCATAGTGCCTAAAGCCTATAATGTTCATTTTCCTGTGTAAGAATCATGTTTTCCTTTTTAAACAGGGTTTAGCCCCCTAGACCCATCACTACTACCCAAAACCAATTAATGGTAGCCACTTCTCACTTAAAGGCCAAAGATCTCATAGAAAGGTTCTATATTGTGTTTCAATTCATTTTTCATCATGCTTAATCCCTAAAATCTTTGGTAAATTCCTAAGTCCCTTTTTATGCTTCCTTGACCATTGAAAAGATACAAATACCCATTATTTTTACTAAAAGCATCATAATGTCCCATGATAAACCACTCATTTTCAAAATATTCCTAAAAGGTAATATTTTATCAATTAGAGGTGTTTTACATGGTGATTGAGACTATGAAGCATCCTTTTCAGCAGAAGGTAGTTATTTTCAACTCATAACCATGGTTAGAACTATAAATCCATTATTACAACAACACGAGATTACAAGAAAGGACTAGCTTATAGATCCATGCTAAAATGTTTCCTGAATCATATTGTCTCGGTTGCTACAACCATGGCAGTTGTATATTCCATGTATGCACCATCTAGTTTGCTGAGTTTTTTTTGAATAATTATTTTTTGTAATTAACTTGACACCCTTCTATGTAAATAGAGATAGAGAGGTGGGCCTCAGAAACCATGTATGAAGGTTTTGATAATGAGTGATCGTGATAAGGGTTTCCCTGAAAGACCCTAAAATCCATAGTCAATCACTAGGAACCAAAACTTGGTGGATGTGGCTTAAAAACACAAAAGATTTAGAGAGAAAAGTATGCAAGGAAAAATACATGCCGAGAATAGACGACAGTTTTCTAATTTGGATGCAAGGTGGAATTAAGGGATCTCATTTTTTGAATTGAGCCTGTAAGAATAAACACCTCAGTCAATCTCATAGGTTTTTGGGAAATTAACGATAGAAATTTAGCCCTCTTTTGGGAGGATTCCTAATAGCAATGGCCGAAATTGGAAAAAGGAGAGTTGAATGAGTTAAACCCTGTTTTGATATCACAATATGGAGTATTGGTCCAACAATATTAGACATAACTTCAATCTCAACAACAATGGAGGCAATGGAAGAAGTTCACACAATGTACAGTGAACATAAGTTTACAAACATAGGAATCCATCAAAAATTAACTAGAAAACAAAATAATTAAAAATCCAATCTAGGAAAGATATCCTTCGCTAGGGGCATTGGACTAAAGGATCTTTCATCTTAAAGGAGGCTTACAGATTACTAGTTGGTAGAAAAGGGCACCCCAACAAAAGTAAATGGAAAAATCTATGGAAATCCAAACTCTGGCCCAATGTGACCCTCTTCCTTTGGCTTCTCATGCTAAAAAAAAAAAAAAAAAAAATAATTAACATAGAAAATCTGCAAAAAAAGGGTTTTCAAGGTCTAGCTAGATGTAGCCTCTGTTGGGAAAGCATAGAAACGGTTGAGCATCTACTTAAAAATTATAGATTTGCATTAGAAATATGATGGATTGGACATAATTTTCAATCAATCAAACTAGAATAGAACCAATATTCATTCAACACTTGAAGAATGGAACTTTGGACCTTTTACAAGTGCTATAGTGAATAGAGCATCACAAATTTTCCTAGAATTTATAATGTGGAAATCACCTCCTGCTAGCTTCTTAAAATTAAACTTTGGCGAGGTCTCTAGGGGTAATATTTCCCTTGCTAGTTTTGGAGGGGTATTTAGAGATGATAATGGATAAATTATTCACATTTGTGTGGGAAATCTAGGCACTGACACTAATAATGTGGTAGAACTCTCATCCCTTGGGCAAGGCCCAATAATAGCCAAACTTCTTAATTACCAAAAATTCTAATTAAATGGGATTCTAGAACTATTGTTCTAATGATAAAAATAAACTACAAAATGGATCCAGTACCCCTAAGGTCTCTAATAACTAGAAACTAATGGCAGGATTAAGTAGAATTAAGGTCCTCTTAAAAGTAATAATAGCCCCTATACTATCGCATATAAAAATAACTAGAAATAAGTTGGAAGATAAACTAGCTAGTGAAGGTCTACACTATAAAGAAGATATGTTGCAAAAAAATTGGCTTCATCCTCTTCTTGACACACTAAGAACCATATGCAAAGAAATTGAATAAATGGACAAAACTAGCCAATGTGGGTGTGCATCTAGTGGGGCAACCTCCTTGCATTGACATCATGGGAATCTATTTAATATGGGTGGTAGGCCACCCATCAAATTTCACTAGGCATGGCCTAGCCTACAACTACAACTACATGGTAATTTGGTTAGTTCGCAAGAAGGCATTGTAATGATAACCTTCATTACATGGGATTTTAGTGAAGGAAAAATTGTTCTGAATTCTAAATGCAGAAGCACTCAAGCAATGATTATGATGATTAATGGGGAGGCAATAGAAGATCCTGATAGAGGATGGAGTGATGGAAATAATGAAGGGAAGGTTGAATCTCTCGTTGCAGTTTATTGTGTTCCATGCCACTATTTCTCATTGGCACTCCTAGAATTTTATAATCATGCCATTTTTCAAATATTATAGGTTTGGAAGGAAGGAAATTCAATGTCAATCCTGCAATAAAATTATTGTTGCATGTAGGATTGACGATATTTTTCAGTTAGAAAATACTCACTCTGGGGCACACTACCTCTAGTTTGTTGCAAAAATGACGAAGGGGTCTCATGTTTACTATAATTGTAATTTTTGTTCTGCACAACCCTTTATTTGCATACATGTTTCTATTAGTGTTCTACAGGAGTTGTGGATTAATCATCTTCTCGATATTTATCTCCTCTCTGGGACTTCTAATTCTAGGAAGTGTTTTTTCTATGACTTCAATTTGAGTGTTTTTTCCCTTCATTTCATCCCCTACGTCCAATGTTTCTCTTTTTCAGGAGTGGCATACTCATTGCTAAGTTTGGTTATTCTTCTCTAGCGTCCTAGTTACCCTCCTTGCCACCACTCCTGGATTTCCTACTATCTCTCTTTCACCTCTCCTCCCTATCTAAACTTTATCTTTGATTTCACCTTTGTTAGGCCCCTTCCCTCCCCAGGATCCTAGACTCATTTCATCCCCTCCGTGGTGTCCCTAGGTCATGCTAAGATGTTGTCTCTCCTCTTCTCACCAGGGAGGTAGAAAAGCACAACCCAGTCCCACCCTTGCTCCTAACCTTGCTTCCCCTCTATTGGCCAAACTAGAGCCCAGTCAACAACTCGAGCTACTATGACCAAATACAAATAAATTATTTGTGGAGTAGTCCAAAGAGTAATATTTGATATGGAAGAAAAAGTATGAGAAGCCAAAAGGTTTATTCCAGATAGGCAAGTGGACTGTTATCTCAAAATCAGATCCTGATAGGTTGCTGTGATCAGGTAGACTTTAAGTAACTATTTCAAACCTACTTTAGGCTGAGGCTTAGCCTCCCCAACCTGAGAGGGCTCTCTCACAGGATTAAAGATTTGGATAATGAATAAGATGGCTAACTCTATGAAACAAAATGAACAAGTATAAGAGGTTGAAACACAATTAAAAAGTATCCATTGGGCTTATGGAGTCAGATATGCTTCAGTATTGACAGTAAGGTTAGCTTTGCATAGAAGTCAGGGCATTCAGAATCCAACATATGTAAACACACCAAACACATAGAGGACCAACACAGTTTACAAATGTATGAAGGAAATTAGAGCACTGTTAGTGATTTCTAAGTAATCAGACATTCATAACACTGTAGATAATAGGAAAAAGACAACACAAGACATTCAGAACATCGAATTCCTTTTGATTCCTGAGAAGCAAGGCCAATACTGTATTACTAGAAAACAAAGTCTTTACACAAAGCACAATATGAGAGCTTTTATCAATAATTTTCCAACCCCTGGTACATTTCTCTCTATCCTATATATAGAATTCTTGAGATTCCTCCTCCAGCATAAGGGGAACTCGAATTATGATTGCTATGACACCTACTCAAACTTTAACTAACTATTAAATGCAACAAACTACTAACTAGAAGTTTTTAGAGACCTAAGACAATTAGGAATCTAACTCCACATCATGTTGGTAATAGTATTTATTACAATCAAAACTCGTTCTCTGACAAGTGGTCTCCTTCAGTTTAGCTTTGGTGGATGTTTAGAACTCCTTGATGGCTCTTAATGTCTCATCTCTTTACTGCTCCTGGAAAGTAGGAAACTGCCCCTGTTTTTCTGCTTTTGGTCTCCTCAAGGATATTCGAAATCAATTATCCATGCTGTTCTTCTTTGATTACACAAAAATAGATTGGAGTGCCACATTCTTCATGTGCTGTAGACCTTTCCCATATACCTGTGTGAAGACAAAACCTCTTCGAAGTTGTTTGAAATGTCATGGACAATACTAGCGGTGATCATTTGTATAACAAAAAGTTTAGAGTTCATATATCTTTTCCTCCGCTTGTTTTACCCTTGCTGGTTGCTTGCACATTGTAAATGATCTTTTTCTGAAATCCCCTTTCAAAAAAATTTCCCCTTGATTACTCAAAATTGGTCGACTGATTTTAATTATGCAGCTACAACAGTTTCGTAGCGCACTACGAAACTGCTGTGCATTATGCATCACCTACAGCAGTTTCGTAGCGCGCTACGAAACTGCTGTGTAATCACAAAACACAGTTTTAATACCAAAATTTGACTGTCTTGAGCCTCTTTATATTGAAATTTCCCTTTCAATTGCCCTGAAGCTATTCAAAACTGAATGGAGATGCATCATTCTTCAAGAAAAACTGCAACAAGGTAAATCATCAAAATTTGGGATATAACCTTACTTGTTGTGTGATTTCCTTAAGGAAATCTTTCCCGCTGGCTTAGCTGTATCTTCAAATCCTCAATTTGCCTCTTCATAACTCTAATCCCAGCTCTCAGTTTCGTATTAACTCTTCTGATGAATTTTTCTTCCTTTATTGCGGGAACTGACCAGGTGTAGTATTGAGCATGACAGTCGACCACCTCGGGTATTTGAATTGTTTTGTCTTCCCACAGAGCCTCCATTTTGTTAAAATGAGCTTCCTTGATTGCATGTTTCCTTGAGGCTTTCTTCAATTTAGAAATTTCCAGGTTTGCTAATTTCAACTTCTTTTTTAACTCTTCAACACTATATTCCTCTTGAGGGATAACTGCCTTACCTTTATCTTTTTTATGTAGCTGAGATGATATTTTTGATGAAGTCACGAGTCCTTCATGAGACTGTGCTATCTCCTCTATTTCACTTGCTTCTAGCAATGTCTCTTGTACCTGTCTTGAATGCCTCGTCACAGGTCTTCTTGGCTTAAAGACAAATTTAGCAACCGGATCATCAAACTTGAGCTTTTTCGAGGCTTTGATCTTTTTGGTCTTGTCCTTTCTTGATTCTATCAAATATGCTCGAACCAAGGGATATTCTTCAATATCAATAGCTTGCAGTAAGTCATTAAGACTTCCCTTTGAAACCGGGCTTTCCTCAGTAACCACTGTCTTGCCTTTTTCCTTAGCTAACTGGCTCCTTGTCATTCTTCTCTGGACTACTTCACCTGTAGATGATTCATGTACACCCTCTCTGATCTGATTTTTCTCTTTCTGGGACTATTGGGGTGTGTCTTGGATTATCAGTGGTTTGGTGGGTTCCTTTACCTATTTCCTAGCCTTCAATTTTACAAATCTCCTGGATCTTGTTTCTGCACATTGTTCAGTTGCTGTTGAAGAATCTTTTGTAGCTTGAGGACTAAGACCAGTCTCGTTCTTGAAACCAAACATAAACATGAACGTGGGCCGGTCCTTACCTACTTTCTGGAGCTCATGCAAAATGATTAATTTAACTAAGTCGTGATGAAACAATGAGGTCTCACAGGCTTCCCTTTTTAACTGCACCTTGTCACACATTTTGCCTATGCTACGAAACAAGTAGAAAGGTAAATCAAGAGATACCTTTCCTGTGAAATGCAGTAGAAGCTTGAAGTGATATGAATACACCTTATGATACCTCCCCTCACAGGTAAAGTACCTCTGTATGCAGGTAAGTAAATTGGCATATGAGTCCTTGACAAAATGCCTGGGCACAGACTTGTTTAAATCTGAATCAATAAACTCTGGTTTCAGAAATTCCTTGCAGGGGGTCATGTCAAACTTGAAATTTTTAAACCATTTCTCTGTCCCCTCTGAATCTCAATGACTGTAGATATGACCTCTGGAGTGATTAGCACTTCAAGCATCCCAATTTTTGTATTCAGTCCTGTGAAATTCAACGCAAACTCCTTGGTGATTTGCATATGGCCTCCTTGAAGCTTTTCGCAGAAATTGCAACAGCCAACCTGCTTGAATGCGCGTTCAACTTCTCTGTTCTTTAAGATAATGTCTAAACCTTCAGGTTTGTTCCTCAAGCACCTGCCTGACCTGTGCTCCTTTCCTTCTGTAGCCCTCTCCATGGGATTCCAACGGAATGAAAATTTGAAAGACTGGCACTGTTTCAATTTTCAATCGCTGCCTCTCTTGAAAGTTGCCTTGCTTGAAAGCTGGCTCGCCTAATTTTCAATGAATTCAAATTGAACACTTGACAATTTATTCCTTACACATGAATCCAACCACAAATCATGACTGTGAATACTTGGCTCTTCTTGAAACTTGAAATCTGAGCGTACCAAGGTACCTAACGACTCTAATGATGAGGATAAGTGGTTGGACATGATAGGCGAAGTGTATAAACTGACAAATGATGATGTAAACATAACGGGTTTTGATAGATATGACAGCTGAGCAAGATTTGGTACGAATCTGCACGAATCCCCGATTTCGTAGCGCAGCCAGTGCAAAATCTGGGTTTTGCGCTACGAAAACACCTAAACAGAGTTTATGCGCTACGAAAACTCCTAAACAGTTTCGTAACACATAAGAACCTTCGAACAAAGCTGATACATGGAAACTATGTGAGTTATGAGACCAGTGATGAATAAGAATGGATTATTGACCTTTGTTTAACCATACCACCAAGACTCCTAAGGCTTAGACACTACATTAAACATGGAAAGACTGAACTTAGACTAACACCTAACCTTTACAATCAGACTGATGTGAACAATTTAGAAATTGCTTCTTAAGTGATAACAGTGGCTCCACTTGGGATAGTGTGCTCCTGTAGTACACTAAGAACTCGCAGGTCCAGTGCTTTATCCATTTTATGACAAACATAGATTTGCTTGACAAGCATCCCTTTCCAGCTTCTTGGGCCTTCACCTCGGGCTTAAGCCTTCTGTTTCAGCTTGTCATTATTTACAACAAAAAGAAAAACTGATAAAACAGATATATACAATGTTGTGAGAAACTGATAGTATTTCAATCAATGATAATGCTTTAGGAACCTGCCATTAACAGGTCCTCCAGCATATGGTTCTCCATCAATTTCTTGCAAAATGTAAGTGTTGTTTCCATGAAAAGCAGCAATTTGATATGGGCCCTTCCACAAATTTTCAAATTTACCGTGCTTACCTTTCTCTTCGATTCTGGCTTCCCATTTCAGCACTCTGTCATGGATCTGAAAAGTAACTTCCTTGATCTTCTTATCAAATGTTTTCTTGATTCTGTTCTGACTTTGTTGATGACTGTCATATACCTCATTCCTCTTCTCCTGCAGGGATATCAGTTGATTGATTCTCCTTTGTACAACGTTTGGTTCCTCTTCTAGCCCTTGAATTAGTTTCATTACAGGTACTCCAAGTGATGTTGGAAATATAGCTTCAGCACCGTATACTAACTCATATGGCGAAGTGCCAATAGATCTCTTTGTACAAATTCGGTCAGCCCACAAAGCATACTTCAATTTCAAATTCCAAGCTTTCTTGTTTTCTTGCAGCACCTTCTTAATGATCCTCACAATGCTTTTGTTTGATGATTCAACAAGGCCATTTCCTTGCGGATAATAAGCAGTAGAGTGTCCAAGAGTGATGTGATATTGGTGACAAAAATTAATCATCTTCTTGGACTTAAAAGCTTGAGCATTGTCAGTTATAATCTTCATTGGACAACCAAATCTAGACAATATATTATTTTCTAAGAAAGAGATAATCACTGAATCATTAGCTTGCCTTGTTGGAATCGCCTCTATCCATTTGGTGAAATAATCGGTGGCTGTGAGTATCCAGTGATGCTGTCCTGAGGAATGAGGATGAATTTCCCCAATAAAATCCAATCCCCATTGCTGGAAAGGCGCTTCAACATATATGGGAACCAAAGGTAAAGGAACCAGTTTCCTCTTACCCTCAAATATTTGACATTCATGACATGAAGCCACCCTTCTGTAAGTGTCCCTGAACATAGTTGGCCAAAAATATCCAGCTCTTAAGATTTTGTTTGCAGTAGCTTTCCAATAATGGTGTCCTCCACAATCTCCTTTATGAAATTCATCAATTACTTTATCAGCTTCTTCTTCAAGGAGACAATTTAACAAAATCCCTCCTGCATCTTTCCAAAACAAATTTTGGTCATATACAAAATATTTTAAAGACTTCAACTTGACAAACCGAGCTTTGGACTTTGAAAGATTAGCAGGGGCTTTATTATGCTGTAGAACAAATGCTACGTCCTTGTACCATTCTGAAACCAAGAATTTTTCATTTATTTGGACCAACTCCTCTTCATTTTCAGAAATTTCTGAGATCTCTGTACTCAAATTAATGTCAAGGCAGTCTAAATTTGACTGAGTCATTAGCTTTGCCAAGCCTTGACCCTTCACCAATTTGGTGGGTTTGATGTCAATGTCATACTCTAACAATTTTGCTATCCACTTGCCCCTTTTTCCATCCGGATCAGCCTGTGTTAGGATATCCTTTATAACAGCATTTGGAACATAAGCAACAATATGAGAATGCAAAACATAGATTCTGAAATCCTTTATGGCTTTCACCAAGGCGTAAGCTTGCTTCTCTAGGATATTGTACTTCAGTTCAGCATTTGCTAATGTCTTACTAAAGAAAGAAATAGGTTGTTCAGTACCTTGATTTCCTTTTTGCAGCAAAACTCCAGCAATTGTATCTTCAGAAGCAAATGTAAAAATAAGAAATTCCTTGGTAAAATCTGGGCTGATAAGTACTGGTGCTTGTGTGAGTGCCTTCTTGATCTCCTCAAAAGATTTCTTTGCTTCAGCTGTCCACTTAAAGTCCACTCCCTTCTTCAACATCTTTGTTATATTCTTGACAACCTCAACAAAGTTAGGAATGAAGCGTCTAACAAAGTTAACTTTTCCAAGAAAGGATTGAATCTCTTTCCTACTTCTTGGCAGATCTAACTTTTGAATTGCAATAACTCTATTAGGATCAATCCTAATTCCTTCCTCAGAGATGATATGACCAAGAAGTTTGCCTGATGTTAGAGCAAAAATACTTTTAGTGGGATTAAGAGAGATACCAAACCTTCTACATTTCAGCAAAATTCTTTCAAGGTGCTTCAAATGATCTTCCTCTCTCTTTGAAAAAACTGTGATGTCATCAAGATAGACAACCACTGATTTGTCCTTTTCCTCAGCAAAGGAAATATCCATTGCTCTTTGGAAAGTGGCCCCTGCATTCATGAGACCGAAAGGCATCTTGGCGTACATGAATGTTCCCCATGGCGTTGTGAAGGCTGTCTTCTCTTGATCATCTGGATGCACAAGAATCTGATTGTACCCTGAGAAACCATCAAGCATAGACATCCTTTGTGAACCAACAATGTTTTGTAGAATTAAATCCATCTTGGGAAGAGGATAATTATCTTTCAATGAAGCTTTATTCAAATTTCTGAAGTCTATACAAATCCTGATCTCTCCATTCTTTTTTCTAACTGGGACCAAATTAGCAAGCCAATTTGAGAATCTGATTGGAACAATAATTTTAGCATCAAAAAGTTTTTTCACTTCCTTTTCAATCAATGGCATAAGGAGAGGATTAATTCTTCTTAACTTCTGCTTGAAAGGTTTTTCATTCTCCTTAATAGGAATGGTATGTTGGATAATAGAAGAATCATATTGTTTCAAATCAGCATAGCTCCATGCAAAAACATCAATGAACCTTTTCATCATCTCAACATATTTAGCCTTCATATCAGCTGAAAGAAATTTCGAAATCTTAACCATCTTAGGTACAACTGAATCCCCTAAATTGCAGCTTTCTACTTCCTCCTCATCAGCCTGTAATTTTGGAGCCTTGAACACATCATTTTGATCAAACAATTTCTCAAGGGGAATGAGACCCTTAGGAATTAAGTTGTTTTTTAATTGTAAGACTTCAGACTTTTCCTTTGACTCCACAAACATATTTTTCTGATCCATTTGAGTGCTTTCAAATTCTTCCTTTAATTCAATGAAATTCTTTACCTGTTGATCATCCTCAAAGACTTGCCAATTAGTGATGTTATCTGGTATAAATGGTCGATGACGAACCTCCACCTCATATTTTCCAGAAGAGTGCATCGGAATAATAAAAAGACTGGTGGAAACAGCAAGAGAGTCTGCAATAGAGTTTTGGTCTCTGGTTTTGATAGTGAAAGAATAAGCCTGAAACTTTTCCAACATATCCAACACTAAGTTTCTATATGCTCTCATCCTTACATCCTTGGTTTGATAAGCACCTTCCACTTGTTTAATCACCAATTCAGAATCTCCACAAACAGCAATGTTTCTAGCCTTCAACTTTAACAAAGCTTCTAAGCCCAAAATCAGAGATTCGTACTCAGCCATATTATTAGTGCAATCAAAATTTAGTTTGTAGGAGAAAAACTTACTTTCATCATTGGGACTTGTGATCCAAATCCCAGCTCCTGCCCCTTCTCTTCCTGCTGATCCATCAAAGTATAATGACCACCAGCCTATTGTCTCTTTTTCATCTTCTTGCTGATCTCCTTGGCATTGATTTTCTGAAAACCTCTCCTCTGATTCATCTCCAACTGACTCATTGAAAAGAATGGTTGATCCGAGGCCAGTATCAAATGAATAAATAGGAAAATTTTGAGGTTTGTCTTTGCTACTTACCATATAAGCCATTCTGGTTTCCCGATACAACCTCCTTTGCTCACCAAAAATAGGAATAGTAGCATAGGTAAGATCCATCTGCATCGTGCCTTTGATCTTTGCTGCCCACGATCTTGAAAGAAGCATCCCAAACTTAGGTGGAATGTTGGCCACAACAATGTCCATGACAATTGTCTTTGCTGGAATTTGTGTTAGCCCCACAACAACATCTTTAATCAAACCAATGCATTGAACTCTTTTTGAATCAAAAGAGAATAAATCCTTATATGGTCTCGTCACCTGCAACCCCAACCTTTCCATGATTACCTTGGGCATAAGATTATGAGATGCCCCTGAATCTAACATAGCATTATGTAAGGTCATATCCCGAATGCTAATGCTTATGTAGAAAGGAGGAAACTCTTCATTCTGTTCATCTTCAAGTCTAGGACCCAAGTAAATAATAGGATTATCTTCTTGCACATTTAAGATATCAGCTACTCCTGGTTGTGAATTAAGCATCTCTACAATCTTACTTCTGTATTTGTCTACCTTGAGGATTTCACTAAAGGGGACTGATATTTTGATTTTTGCAATTTCATTCTCAAGGTTAAAAACATAAATAGTTTTCTCAATTTCTTTAGTAGGAGATGGAGTTTGAATGTCTCTTTTACCAGATGGAGAATCAACTTTACCCTCAGCAGCCTTTAGGTTGTCCTTCTTGTCTTCAACAGCCTTTGAAGCATCCTTCTTGGGCTGTGCTTTGCTTGCTGTAATTGGTACATTTCTATTCCTGAGATTGTACTGTTTTTGCATTTCAAAGATAGCATGCTGATAACCCTTTAAATAGTCTGAAGGTTCCTCTCCTTGTTTGGTCATACTGGATTCGTCATGTTCTTCCTTAGTCAAGAAAATCCCTGACTCCTCTTCATCAAGACAATGGATGGACTCTTCAGGAATTTCAGGCTCATTTTCTTCATCAACCAAGTTCTGCTGGAAAGGAGGTCTTACTGGAGGATCAGGCTGTTGATTCCTATTCTCTCTTGGCCTTTGTTGATTTTGAGGTCTTTTGAACTAAGGATTTCTAAATTGAGGCTCCTGCTGCGCTGGAGGAGCAGAGGTATTTCCAAGAGCCAACCGATCCATCAGCTTCTCCATGGTCTTCATCATTGAATCAATTTTATCTTCTGGAGCTGAAGAGGAAGGTTTCTCTTCTTCTTTCAGTTTGGCTTTTCCCATCTTTGACTTTTTAGCAGTGACCATATTCACCTCTACTTTAATTGCATCGTTTTGCATGTCAGCAAGAGTAGCAGAATCTCTTTCTCTGAGTAACAGAGAGAAGTCAGAATCAAATGCTTCGGCATATCTCAGTTGTGCCAAGGCCTCAGGAGGTTTCAAACGGACTGGGATGGAATTGAACACTTTATTAAACCTCTTGGAGAAGTTTTGAACGGTTTCATCAGGTGCTCTTCTAAGATTATTGTATTCAGTAAGAGCTTGGAATGGGATTAGTTCTATTTCCCCACTTCCTTAAAAAACTATCTTCAAACTCTGTCCAACTGTGAATGCTTCTAGCTGCAAGGGCTTTAAACCATTTTCTAACTTCTCCAATAAAGGTTTGTGCAAATAATCTGAGTTTCACATCTTCATCATCAACTTCCTCTTTGTCAACAAAATCGTTGAATCTGTCTACATGTTCTTCTGTTGTGATTTCTTCATCCCCACCCCATGTTGGAATTCTAGTAGCATATTTGCTAGGAAGGTCATGTAAAACAGTAGGGAGTGCTAATGGAGCGTACCTAGCAGGTACGGCCATGATTAATGGAGGAACAGTAATGACAGGTACTGAAGGGACAGAGGAAACAAAACTGATATGAGGCAGATTTCCTGGTGTTTGAGAACCACTAGGACTAGTAGAAGCAGAGGATAAGGTGCTGATATGGAAAGGACTGCTTTGGCTTTGCAAACCACTGACAAATGTACTCCAATTTGGAAGAGGTAGACCAGTTTTAGATTTTAGTAAGACTTCAAAAGGATCAAGTTCTTTAAGTTTATCTAAATCTTCCTCTTCTAACAATAATTCAGAAGTAACAACTTCCCAAAATTCCTCTTTATCCTTTTGTGATACTAGAGATGAAGTATCAATCCCTCTTTTTTGTAAATCTAAAATAATTCCAATGAGTTCTTCTTCATTTTCAGATCTCAACAACACCTCATGAATCTTATCATCAACTATTTTATCCTCAGGACTTCTTGAAAATTTAGAGAGCAAAGATTTTGAAAAAGATGGAGTACCTGGTGTTTCAGTAAATCTTTGTCTGCTCCTTGAGAGTGTGTTTGGATTGTCCACAGGAGTAGGTGGATTTGGGTCAGGATTGCTTCGTGTATATCTCCCTCCCGAAGCCACCTTTTAAACTTTTAAAAATGTATGGAGTCACCAAGGTAGATTGCAGCCTCGAAAAGTTTTCTGAGCTCCTGCTACCTACAGAAGTTCATCCTCTTGATTTCAGGAATGAATAATCTTCAGGCTCCTGGCAGATGCACCAAAATGTTATCTCAAAATCAGACCCTGATAGGCTACTGTGATCAGGTAGACTTTAAGTAACTATTTCAAACCTACTTTAGGCTGAGGCTTAGCCTCCCCAACCTGAGAGGGCTCTCTCACATGATTAACAATTGGATAATGAATAAGATGGCTAAATCTATGAAACAAAATGAACAAGTATAAGAGGTTGAAACACAATTAAAAAGTATCCATTGGGCTTATGGAGTCAGATATGCTTCAGTATTGACAGTAAGGTTAGCTTTGCATAGAATTCAGGGCATTCAGAATCCAACATATGTAAACACACCAAACACATAGAGGACCAACACAGTTTACAAATGTATGAAGGAAATTAGAGCACTGTTAGTGATTTCTAAGTAATCAGACATTCATAACACTGTAGATAATAGGAAAAAGACAACACAAGACATTCAGAACATCGAATTCCTTTTGATTCCTGAGAAGCAAGGCCAATACTGTATTACTAGAAAACAAAGTCTTTACACAAAGCACAATATGAGAGCTTTTCTCAATAATTTTCCAACCCCTGGTACATTGCTCTCTCTCCTATATATAGAATTCTTGAGATTCCTCCTCCAGCATGAGGGGAACTCGAATTCTGCTTGCTATGACACCTACTCAAACTTTAACTAACTATTAAATGCAACATACTACTAACTGGAAGTTTTTAGAGACCTAAGACAATTAGGAATCTAACTCCACATCATGTTGGTAATAGTATTTATTACAATCAAAACTCGTTCTCTGACAAGTGGTCTCCTTCAGTTTAGCTTTGGTGGATGTTTAGAACTCCTTGATGGCTCTTAATGTCTCATCTCTTTACTGCTCCTGGAAAGTAGGAAACTGCCCCTATTTTTTTGCTTTTGGTCTCCTCAAGGATGTTCGAAATCAATTATCCATGCCGTTCTTCTTTGATTACACAAAAATAGATTGGAGTGCCATGTTCTTCATGTGCTGTAGACCTTTCTCATATACCTGTGTGAAGACAAAACCTCTTCGAAGCTGTTTGAAATGTCATGGACAATACTAGTGGTGATCATTTGTATAACAAAAAGTTTAGAGTTCATATATCTTTTCCTCCGCTTGTTTTACCCTTGTTGGTTACTTGCACATTGTAAATGATCTTTTTCTGAAATCCCCTTTCAAAAAAATTTCCCCTTGATTACTCAAAATTGGTCGACTGATTTTAATTATGCAGCTACAGCAGTTTCGTAGCGCGCTACGAAACTGCTGTGCATTATGCATCACCTATAGTAGTTTCGTAGCGTGCTACGAAACTGCTGTGTAATCACAAAACACAGTTTTAATACCAAAATTTGACTGTCTTGAGCCTCTTTATATTGAAATGTCCCTTTCAATTGCCCTGAAGCTATTCAAAACTGAATGGAGATGCATCATTCTTCAAGAAAAACTGCAACAAGGTAAATCATCAAAATTTGGGATATAACCTTACTTGCTATGTGATTTCCTTAAGGAAATCTTTCCTGCTGGCTTAGATGTATCTTAAAATCCTCAATTTGCCTCTTCATAACTCTGATCCCAGCTCTCAGTTTCGTATTAACTCTTCTAATGAATTTTTCTTCCTTTATTGCGGGCACTGACCAGGTGTATTATTGAGCATGACAGTCGACCACCTCGGGTATTTGAATTGTTTTGTCTTCCCACAGAGCCTCCATTTTGTTAAAATTAGCTTCCTTGATTGCATGTTTCCTTGAGGCTTTCTTCAGTTTAGCAATTTCCAGGTTTGCTAATTTCAACTTCTTTTTTAACTCTTCAACACTATATTCCTCTTGAGGGATAATTGCCTTACCTTTATCTTTTTTATGCAGCTAAGATGATATTTTTGATGAAGTCACGAGTCCTTCATGAGATTGTGCTATCTCCTCTGTTTCACTTGCTTCTAGCAATGTCTCTTGTACCTGTCTTGAATGCCTTGTCACAGGTCTTCTTGGC
Source organism: Pinus tabuliformis (assembly GCA_031772625.1). Taxonomy (NCBI): domain Eukaryota; kingdom Viridiplantae; phylum Streptophyta; class Pinopsida; order Pinales; family Pinaceae; genus Pinus; species Pinus tabuliformis. The sequence continues at coordinate 318,010,309 of CM062804.1, read as the reverse complement.
TTAAAGACAAATTTAGCAACCGGATCATCAAACTTGAGCTTTTTCGAGGCTTTGATATTTTTGGTCTTGTCCTTTCCTGATTCTATCAAATCTGCTCGAACCAAGGGAGATTCTTCAATATCAATAGCTTGTAGTAAGTCATTAAGACTTCCCTTTGAAACCGGGCTTTCCTCAGTAACCATTGTCTTGCCTTTTTCCTTAGCTAACTGGCTCCTTGTCATTCTTCTCTGGACTACTTCACCTGTAGATGATTCATGTACACCCTCTCTGATTTGAGTTTTCTCTTTCTGGGACTATTGGGGTGTGTCTTGGATTATCAGTGGTTTGGTGGGTTCCTTTACCTGTTTCCTAGCCTTCAATTTTACAAATCTCCTGGATCTTGTTTCTGCACGTTGGCCAGTTGCTACTGGAGAATCTTTTGCAGCTTGAGGACTGAGACCAGTCTCGTTCTTGAAACCAGACATAAACATGAACGTGGGCCAGTCCCTACCTACTTTCTGAAGCTCATGCAAAACGATTAATTTAACTAAGCCATGATGAAACAATGAGGTCTCACAGGCTTTCCTTTTTAACTGCACCTTGTCACACATTTTGCCTATGCTACGAAACAAGTAGAAAGGTAAATCAAGGGATACCTTTCCTGTGAAATGCAGTAGAAGCTTGACGTGATATGAATACACCTTATGATATCTCCCCTCACAGGTAAAATACCTCTGTATGCAGGTAAGTAAATTGGCATATGAGTCCTTGACAAAATGCCTGGGCACATACTTGTTTAAATCTGAATCAATAAACTCCGATTTCAGAAATTCCTTGCAAGGGATCATGTCAAACTTGAAATTTTTAAACCATTTCTCCTGTCCCCTCGGAATCTCAGTGACTGCAGATATGACCTCTGGAGTGATTGGAAATTCAAGCATCCCAACTTTTGTATTCAGTCCTGTGAAATTCAACGTAAACTCCTTGGTGATTTGCATACGGCCTCCTTGAAGCTTTTCGCAGAAATTCCAACAGCCAACCTGCTTGAATGTGCGTTCAATTTCTCTGTTCTTTAAGATAATGTCTAAACCTTCAGGTTCATTCCTCAAGCACTTGCCTGACTTGTGCTCCTTTCCTTCTGTAGCCCTCTCCATGGGATTCCAACGAAATGAAAATTTGAAAGACTGGCACTGTTTCAATTTTCAATCGCTGCCTCTCTTGAAAGCTGCCTCGCTTGAAAGCTGGCTCGCCTGATTTTCAATGAATTCAAATTGAACACTTGACAATTTATTCCTTACGCATGAATCCAACCACAAATCATGACTGTGAATACTTGGCTCTTCTTGAAACTTGAAATCTGAGCGTACTAAGGTACCTAACGACTCTAATGATGAGGATAAGTGGTTGGACATGATAGGCGAAGTGTATATATTGACAAATGATGATGTAAACATAACGGTTTTTGATAGATATGACAGCTGAGCAAGATTTGGTACGAATCCGCACGAATCCCTGATTTCGTAGCGCAACCAGTGCAAAATCTGGGTTTTGCGCTACGAAAACTCCTAAATAGTTTCATAACACATAAGAACCTTCGAACAAAGCTGATACATGGAAACTATGTGAGTTATGAGACCAGTGATGAATAAGAACGGATTATTGACCTTTGTTTAACCATACCACCAAGACTCCTAAGGCTTAGACACTACATTAAACATGGAAAGACTGAACTTAGACTAACACCTAACCTTTACAATCAGACTGATGTGAACAATTTAGAAATTGCTTCTTAAGTGATAATATGGACTGTGAAAACAATGAATGGATACTTAACATGGGATACTCTATGAGAGCATGCCCCTCCTCTTACATGAAAACCATTAATCTTTACTAGCATATTAAATTTCTCATGGGAAGAGTTCTTACTGACAAATTAGACTCTTAGTAGGAATTAACCATCTACATCAAAAAAATAATGGAAAATTTTGATAGACTTAGGAAGGTCTCCATTCTAGCCAAGAAAATGGAAAACTTTGAATTCTCTTTGAACAATGACAATGAGATCCATCCACTAAATTTAGTGGACTCCCTAATTGAATGATGATCAAGTGATCTAGATCATTCAAGAAGAATTTCTATGATAATGTAATAATTGCCATCTTTGTCAAGTCATTGTTTATTTTAGTTTTTGGATTAACATCCATTTTGAGAGGCAACTTGGTATACTATAAAATACCCAATGGTAACATTATGAGCTTATGCTATTCGTTTAGTTCCCCAAGTGGAAAACTAATAGTTGGAATGATTATATGTGGATACATTTTAGCTTTTTTAAAATGAGTATTTAAATTACTATATAGTGTTTTTTGCCCAACTTCACTTAAAAAATAGTTCATACATGTTAGATGGTTATAATATATGCTAATTGAATATGTATATGAGTTGTTCAAAAATATATGTGAATAATGATTCATATAGGTTATAAATTATGTGTTTATAAAATGGTAAAATATAGTAAGTTTATATGCATGTTAAATGGTTATAATGTATGCTAATTGAATAAGTATATGAGTTGTTCAAAAATATATGTGAATAATGGTTCATATAGGTTATAAATTATGTGTTTATAAAATGGTAAAATATAATAAGTTTTTATATATATGTAATCAATGTTGCTTGGGAGCGGGAGCGGGAGAGGGAGCGAAAACGGGAGCGGGAGCGACCATTTTCATAAGCTCCCGGTTTGGGAGCGAATCTAGGAGCGATTTTTTAAAAATATGTATATTTTTTATATTTTTTAATTTTTGATACATATATGTCAACAAAAACATGTAGAATGATGAATTAGACATAAAAAACATAAAAAAAAACATAGATTGATCATTGAACCATATCACATCAATCATCTAGAAATTATAATCGTCATCAACCATGTCCACAAGTTAGTAAAATACATATTACAACTGCAACATATTGAGTCTCGTGAATCATGATTCATCAAATTCAATCTTAAAGTTTGAACTTCAAGCTTTCAAAATTGAAAATTCAATAACATTTATCATCATTAATCACCAAAGTTGTACTTGTAAGCTAAGTAACTAAGTTTAACCATTACAAGAAGTAATATCTTAGATATTTCTAAGTCCTAACTTCTAACTGTTAACATGATATGAAATGTTATAAATTTATAAAATGAAACATGAATAATGAAATGAAATGAAACAACTTTAGTCTTTCACGAAGCATCATATTCATAATTCACAATCATTACCAATGAGTTATAATTGCCAAGGCCCAACTTCAAACTTCAAATTTTCATTGTCGCAGTGATATATTGTTTACAAAAAATATCATTATGATATGAAAGAGTCAAGAGTCAAGAGTCAAGGACTCAAAACTCAACAGTTATGAAAACTAAAGTCTAATAGAAACTAAAAAAGACAAGTAAACTATAAATCTACATGTGGCCCTTGCCACGAGAGTCTCCAGGAGTATAAGCAGGTCGTGGTGGTCTTCTAGGAGTCTCCCGCACAAACCGACGACCAGAACTAGAACCTCCACGTGAGGGTGTAGATGGAGGTGGCGGCAGCAAAGGAACAAGACTCGGACCTCGAGCACTGCTGCTGGATGGTGGAGGTGGAGGTGGCATGGCTGCTGCAACTGCTTCATCTTCATCCCTTATAAGTTCCTCTTCCAATTCTTCAAGATGTACAATGCCATCCTCCAAATTGTCATCCTCTGGGTGATTGTCCCAAATTTTATATGTGGGATCCTCATAAGCCCGATCACAGTAATGACTCAACAACCTCAAGTTGTAGTGCACATAAACCAAGCTTTCTGCTTAGTTTTCATTGAGTCTGTTTCTTTTCACATTATGTATGTAGCTGTAGGTGCTCGAACACCTCTCTGTAGAAGAAGTATTTACAACCTGTGAAAGAACTTTTTTTGCCAATTTTGGCAAAAGTCCCTGGCCGCCATATGTTTCCCACCATGTGAGAGTATCAAATCTATCTCTGTCGCCCATTGCATGGAAGTTACCATACAAATCAGTTCCACTGAAGTATTTGCCTATTTCAAGGTGCACAGCTGCACATTCCTCCCTGTCAGGTATCAACTTTTCTAATGCTTCCAAATATCCTCTAGTTACCTCTGCATCTAAATGGGGTTTGGTCCTAATCCCACCCCCTGGTGCAGGTTGGCCCAACCAAGATGTAGAGTAGTATTTTGGCGTAAGGATATACGCCAAGCAATGTAGTGGAAGATTAAGTCTATTCCACCGTTCACACACACAATCGTGAATCAGTTTGTACAAGTTGGGATCTCTGTTATGAACAATATCTTTTATTTGCCCCAACATGGTATCCATCTGCTCATACACCTCGCCAATCACTGGTTTGTCTGTATCTGCAAACCGAATCATGTGATAAATGGGCTTGGTGAAATCCAATACTTGCCTCACACTTGTCCAAAAATGACCATCAAGAGCAGCCTCCTCCACCAGTTCAAAACCTTGCCTGTCAGCTGCATTTGTAGCCCTTTCCTTTAATACCTGCCAATGTGGACTTGATACCATGCTAGCCAATGACTCTCTTGCCTTCAAAAGGCGCCTGAAGGTGAGGTAATAGCTACCATTTTTGGTCTTCGCAATCTTCAACAACTCCAATCTCAAGTGACTGCGGAAAAGGCCATGGGTATTGCTATGATTTGTAATAAATTCTATCATTTGTTTGCCTTTCTTGTACAAATCACCAATCCATTGGTATTGTGCATTTTTGTTCTTGACAACATCATGCATCAGAAGGTTCAATGTGTGAACCAAACATCCAGACCAAAATATGTTGGGGTATTTATCCTCAATAATTGCTCCCGCTGCCTTACAATTAGGAGCATTATCAGTGATGACTTGGATGACATTGTATGGCCCAATACGGTCAATTGTTTCAAGTAATGCTTCTGCAATGTTGATGGCGGTCCTGAACTTGTCTGAGTAATCATGTGCAGTTAGAAAGATGGGACCACTAACAGACACAGCAAGAACACTTATCAATGGCTTGCCTTTTACATTTGTCCATCCATCAGATACAATGGACACCCCATGGTCAGTCCAAGAACTTGTCATTCTATTCAAAGAATGTGATATTTTTGATTTTTCATGATCAAGGCCAACAGTTCTTGCCTTGTCATACCCAGGGCTCTTGTATCCTTTAAGGGCATCATTTATGGCAGAAACCATTTCGTGCCAATAAGGTGAGCGAAGAACATTGAATGGTATCCCACATGCATAGAGAAACATGTAAACCTTTGAATCCACATCATACCTACACCCCTCATCAAGGAAATCTGATATGGTTCTACACCTTAAAGCTGATGACCCTGTGCCTCCATATCCACTGCCTTGGGAAGATGCTGAAGGAGTTCTTTGTGATTGTGAGCTTGGTTCAAAGAAACCCCTTGATTTTTTTGATTTGTATTGGGCTTCCTCCTCTTCCCTTATGTATTTGGCTCTATCCGCTGCTGACACCGCTGAACAAGTTTTGATTCCTATTTGTTTGTCTCCATTCCATGGCCTTTTCCTGCAGAGGTGTCTTCTAGCACGGGTGTATGAACCTGTGTAATCATTGTTGCAATGGGGGCAATGAAATTTAGTGGTTCCACCCCCTCTCCCTGTTTCAGCCCTGTTAACATATTTCCACAATGGGTTTGGTCTTGTTTAGTTTTTTGAGGGTCATGTTCACCCTCCTCCAGCTCCTCCTCATCGGGGTTTTCATCAATTCGACTTTCTCCAGCTTCTTCATCCCCCTCTTCAATTTGGCCCCTCCGTTTCCTACTCTCCAGCACCATAATAACCATAAAAGGGACCAAGAAGAGGAAAATGCCAAGAAATATAGCCAGGTCCATGGTGTTTGATATTTGTAGGTTTTTGAATCTGCAAATTAATTTAATTTATTTAGATTAATAAATTTAATTTAGATTCATGATTTTTAAACTAAATAAGGTTAATAAACTAAATAAATTAAATTAAACTAACTAAATTACTAAGTTACTTACCTCTTTGCAGGCTTGCTCCTTGCTCCTCGCTTCTCCTCGCTCCTTTGCTCTTGCTCTCCAGCTCTTCTCAACTCATTCAAGTGATAATGAAATGTTTTTTGGCCCATTGGGCTTTTAAAACAATTTTTTTTTTTTTTTAAATTGATAATTTTTTGGCGTCCGCGGATTTTTTTTCCGCCGGAACGCTCCCGGCGCAGCCCGATTCGCTCCCGGAGCGATTTTTTAAAGGTCGGGAGTGGTCGGGAGCGATCGCTCCCCGATCGCTCCCGGGTTTTTAATTTCGCTCCGAGAGCAATGGGAGCGACGCTCCCAAAATTGGCAGGGAGCGAAATTTTTTTAGTCGGGAGCGATTTCAGAAGTGCACTCCCGAGTTGCTCCAGCTCGGAGCGCGGTTCGGGAGCGGGTTCGGGGGGGGGGCTGATGCAGGAGCATCTAGACTTGGGCCAGCAATGTGACGGGGTGGTCACATGTTGTGGCTAAATGCAAGACTTGAGGAAGACTTAGTTGTTAAATTGTGTTAATTTCAATAAGAGTAGGTAATTAAAAGGGGTCTAGTTTAGTTAAATGTTGAGTTATAACTGAATAACTAATTCTTTCTTGTGTGGAAAGAAGTAGTTAGGTGTGATTGATGTATATTTTCCTTTTGGGTAGAATAGAATAGAGAGACAGGGAGGAGACAGGGGTTTTTTCCTGTAAATCTATGAACAAATTGTAAAGGGCCATAGATCTCGAATATCTGGCCAAATCAAGAGTTTGTAAGTAATTTTGTGCATTAATACAGCATGGGATTTCTGAAGTTTACGCCTTCTTCCTGAGTGGTGTATGAGAAGAATTCAATATTGATTGATTGATGTATGTTGCTGGTTATAAGAAGAACTGTAATGAACAATGTTAATTGCTGTGTATCTATGGAAGAAATCTTAAATCAAAGTGCGTTTCCAGTCTTGGACAAGATGAGCGATTTTTGTATTAAGAGATTGTAAGCTTTGATTGTAAATGAGTATACATTTATATCGATTTTGTTTGCATATGTTGAAGAAAGGCATTTGAAATTTATGAACTGGTTGAATTGCATGGAACGGGCAAAAACACATTTAAAATTAAATGACAGCGTTGTATGGGATTGATGAATCGATTTCTGTGCAATCGATTCACAACAGAGAAGACAGGATTCGTAGGTTCAATTTTTGTTTATGAGCATTATACAGTGAATTAACACCTGGAATTGTTTGGTAAAATCGTAAGCAATGAAGAATTGCAATCTGGCAAGAAGGCGTTAAAGAAATCGAGGTGGAATTGTGTGATATACAGCGTGAAACTAAATTGAAGGCATGTTTGTTGGAAGATGGAGATCGACTTACATCTCACAGCAGCTTAATTCTCGTTAAAGCGCCAAGTTCTGGCTTAGAAAAATGGGACAATCGACACGTAGACGTTTAAAATCGAATGCAGAGAAAACACTGTGGAAATTGGGTAGAAGAGAAAGCGTCGTTGAATTCATGGGAGGTATGTTGTTGTTAGTAATTGGCTTTTGAATATAAATCTGAGTTTTTGTAATTGCCATAGCAGAATTTGAAAATGAATGTGTAAGGGCATTGGTTTGCTAACCAATTACCAAAGTTTTAAGGGATGCATGTGTATTTGAGCCGGAACTTAAACCAATTCAAAGGTTTGTTCAAATGTTCTATGAACATTTGATAGAAGAAGCATACATTACTTGGATTGCAGTAGTATGAATTGCCAGGTCGAGCTTTTAAAACATGAGTGAATTCTTTTGATTGAATCCAGCCATATGTGAATGTTATTAGAATGGGATTTAACAATAGATTGAAGCTAAAAAGAGCAAGCTTCCGCATGAAGTTTCTAAATTTGGATTGAAATGAAGATTTGGGGTTGATTGCATGAAAAAAATATTTGAAGCGTGGTTTTTTTTCTAAAACATAGAAATTTGTGAATAAGATATTTGAAGAGCTTTCGCGAATTTAAGTTGTTGAATTTGCCCATGTATTGAAGTTTAATTGGGCAATTATTTGAGACGAATTTGTATATGCATGAGATGGAGGATTCTGGGTATTGCAGGGTAGACCTGCATCAAGTGGTATCAGAGCTGGAATAGCTCTGTGTGGAGATTTAAGTTTTCAGTTAGACTAATTGCATGTGTTAAGATCAGATTTTGGAACTGATGAAGATTGCAGCGCAGATATGCAAGTGCAGTTGAGGAAGTGAAGCAAGATCAACAGGATCTTGAAGGTGAGTTGTTAGATGATATTTTCTCTGGTTTGAAAGTTGTTTGCAGAGTTCAGGTTGCAAGCAGATTGAAGAAAGTCTCAGCGGGAAGAAGCAGATCACAGCTGTAGAGCAGTGATAGAGGAGTCCAGCAAAGGATTCTAAGTGAATGTGGCAGAACCTGAAGATTCAACAGAGGCTGAATAAAGTTGCAGATGAGAGAAGCCTGAAGGAGCAGTGGAGAAATGCTCGAAAGGTTCCAATAGAGGACCGGTGATTACCAAAAGACCAGATTCAGAGGAAGGGATTGGTGAGGTAAGTGGCAGCAGAAGAGTTTGCTGTTGTAGAGGCTTGGTGCAACTCATGGGTGAGAAACTCATGGCGAGGAAGATGACTACTGAAAGTCATAAAGGAGAGAGCAGAGGTTCAAAAAGAGGCCACAGTAGAAAGAGGGAGAAAGAAGATGCCAAGGTAAGTGGCATAAGACAGCAGTTGACTGATGAAGAGTATGAGAAAGAAAAAGTTGAGATCGCGGTTCATCTTGGGTTATTGATGGAACTGATACAGGAAAATATGAAAGACCAGAGACATGGTTGGACCATGAGAAAGAGGATGAAGTGGCAGAAGCTACACGCAAAGAGAGAAACGCCGATAAACATACATTTGGCAGAAGAGCTAAGGAAGCTCGAGCAGATGATGAGTATACAATTGAGACATGAAAAACTTAGAGCCGCTGAGTTGAAGGTGGAGGTTTCCATTGGTGAAACAGGGGAGGAGATCATTGATGATTTCTTGGGTTATTGGGCAGAGCCAGATCAACTGGATGATGTAAAATCTTGTGTTTTTATAGCTGACAATTGTAATGTGATTACAGGTTTTATTGAGGAGGATGTGCAATCTTGTGAAGCTATCACGAGTATGGAGAAGAATCTTTCAGGAAATAAATACTCGGAAGTAGGGGAAGCAGATGAAACAGACGAAGTTATCTGCAAGCCAGAGGAAGGAATATCTCTGGATGATGATGAGGAAGTGGTGAGATCGTATGAGGATCTCAAAAGTTCATAAGAGAACTTGCATCAGCATACTGAAATGTTGACAAGAGGATTAGATTCAGAGAAACAGGTAACAAAAGATAAAACTGGTGGGAAAGACGCAAATAAAATAGTTGGTGTTTCACAACAGCTTGACGACTGTTTGTTGCATACGCCCTTGGCTGCGATGTTGCCACTCGAAGGAAGTTCAGCGGAGGAGCAACTTTCCAAGAGCAGCCTAAGAGAGACAGAAGAGGTCAGAGAGGGTTTAAATAACATGGGAGTATCGGTGCGACAGGCAGGGGAAGACAAGTCAGCGTTTAGTTTTCTATTTGTTGGCCAACAAAAACCTGGCAGAAAAGCCATCAAAGGTAGGGATCAGCCCTGTTCCGCTCCTGTGGTTTGGGATGCGTATCAAGCCGGTTCCCTTGAGAAGTTAGTAGGCGGAGACATAAAATCAGTTGGAGGAAGGGTTAAGTCGCCGACATCTTGTCTTCACGGCGGTAGAGGTAATCTTCCAGCATTCAAAGAAAATCGGAAATTGGAAAATTTAACTGTGGGCGACAACAATCGCCCTGTCCACTCAGGACATTCTGATTCCACTGAGCTGGTTAATATAACAGGGTTGCCCATAGTTGGTAGAGACGTTTATTAGCAGGAAGCATGTGGTCCTGGATATCATTCCTCTCCGCCCAGTGGTTCCTCAACATTGTTTTCAAGCGATTCAGCAACACCCGTGGAATGTAGCTGACAGTCCTGGAAGAGAAAACCACATAGAAGACGGAAGCCCCAAGATATTAGTGAGTGAAGGTGAAAAGGGACAGCCAACAAAGATTACCAAAGAAGCTCATGAAGAAAAGACCATGATTTCTGAAAACTTAGCAGAAGATCATCATGTTGTCATGATGATAGGCACGATTGAGTCAGCCGTGGAAGATGTTGAGTTGATCAACGTACCTCAAAGAAGACGACATGAAGCAGAGGTTCACCTAGCAAAAGGTGAAGAAAAGGAAGAAGCGTTGACAATGACAAGAAGTCAGCAACATGATCAAGGAGGAAAAGAAAGCAGCGCTCATCAAGAAGCTGATGTATGGGAGAAGGAGCTAGAGTTGCTGGAGAAATGGCTAAAAGCATCAATACCTGATGAAGACTACAAGAAGTTTGCAGTAAAAGAAGCAAAAGCAGGGGAGGAAGTTCACAATTGTGAACCTGGGCAAGGAAACCTTATTAGAAAAGATGATGCAGGAAAAAAAATTGAAAACTCTTTGAAGGAGTTAAATCAACACACTGAAGTGTTGATGAAAGAAAAAAGTCCAGCACAGCAAGTTGAAACTCTGTTGAAAGGAGACACACAGTGTAGATGTGTGAGACAAAGGAAGATGCAGCTGGACAGCAGCAACCAGCTAGAGCAGGAAGGAAGAATTAATGAAGAAGACCAGCAAGTAGATCGACTGGAAGCGAAGATTGAGAACATAAAGGAACTGATGTTGAAGCAGACCAGAAGGCAAAGGCTGGCAGCATCAGAAAAAGTGATCAGCGAAGTACAAAAATATTTTCAGCAGGGTAAGAGAATTTGTCCAAATGATCCTGACACCGCCAAAAAGTTTGAAGAGACCGAAACAGCAGTCAAAAATGTTAGATTTATTGAGGCCATCTCAGCGAATGGTCTTGAGAATCACTCTGTTGATGAATCCATTAATTTTCATTCAATAAAGGTGGAGCGACAGCATGGAATAGAAGGAGAAAATATAACAGTGATGGATGACTTCAAGAATCAGGAAAATATGCGCGGAAGGTGTGCGTCTCAAATATTATTGCAAGTAAAAGATTTGCTGGAGGCGATGCCATCGTTGGTTGACATCAACATTCCGAATGGAAGGCGATTCACTGTTTGTGATGACATCCATGTTGAAGATATGCTTGTGCTATTCGTATTCAAGTGTATGTGTCCAACTGGACTCTATTTTGCAAGAGGAAACCGTGAAAGCAAGAGTAAGAACCAGATTACTAGTTTTGAGGGCGAAGTCAAGTCCAAGTATAGCAGAAGTGTGGTTGAGCTTTTCGCTGAAGCGATTTGCTGCATGCCTTTGGCTCATATCCTCCATGACAAGATTTTTGTTGTCCTTCAAAGTCCTTTTAGCGTTGATGGTATAAGACTGGAAGATATCAAAGAAATTGTTCGATTCCGCGAGCCCCCTGAAGAGGGTTTGATGTGTGGAATACTTTGTAGCGATCCACAGCTCCATAAAGGGCGTGGACCCAGCAAACGAGAGGTTGGTTTGTCTTTTGGAGAAGATGTGACTAAAAGATTTATGCATGAAAACAATCTTGCACAGGTGGTCAAGACTCATGAAGTTAAAGAAGAAGATTATGAGATTGAACACGATGGCAAACTTATTTCAGCTCCAAACTGTTGTGACCAGAGAGGGAAGATGAAGCAGAAAGCAGCTGACATGCAGCCTAAACGGAGGAGCAGAGCATATGGACAACTCTAGGACAAAGTCTGGGATCCAGGAGGAATTTTTCTTCATTCCTTCTTGAAAGCACATGATCAGGAGATCATGAATGTTTTCACGCGTGAGAGTCTGATGCAGGAGCATCTAGACTTGGGCCAGCAATGTGACGGGGTGGTCACATGTTTTGGCTAAATGCAAGACTTGAGGAAGACTTAGTTGTTAAATTGTGTTAATTTCAATAAGGGTAGGTAATTAAAAGGGGTCTAGTTTAGTTAAATGTTGAGTTATAACTGAATAACTAATTCTTTCTTGTGTGGAAAGAAGTAGTTAGGTATGACTGATGTATATTTTCCTTTTGGGTAGAATAGAATAGAGAGACAGGGAGGAGACAGGGGTTTTTTCCTGTAAATCTATGAACAAATTGTAAAGGGCCATAGATCTCGAATATCTAGCCAAATCAAGAGTTTGTAAGTAATTTTGTGCATTAATACAGCATGGGATTTCTGAAGTTTACGCCTTCTTCCTGAGTGGTGTATGAGAAGAATTCAATATCGATTGATTGATGTATGTTGTTGGTTATAAGAAGAACTATAATGAACAATGTTAATTGCTGTGTATCTATGGAAGAAATCTTAAATCAAAGTGCGTTTCCAGTCTTGGACAAGATGAGCGATTTTTGTATTAAGAGATTGTAAGCTTTGATTGTAAATGAGTATACATTTATATCGATTTTGTCTGCATATGTTGAAGAAAGGCATTTGAAATTTATGAACTGGTTGAATTGCATGGAACGGGAAAAAACACATTTAAAATTAAATGACAGCGTTGTATGGGATTGATGAATCGATTTCTGTGCCATCGATTCACAATAGAGAAGACAAGATTCGTAGGTTCGATTTCTGTTTATGAGCATTATACAGTGAATTAACACCTGGAATTGTTTGGTAAAATCGTAAGCACTGAAGAATTGCAATCTGGCAAGAAGGCGTTAAAGAAATCGAGGTGGAATTGTGTGATATACAACGTGAAACTAAATTGAAGGCATGTTTGCTGGAAGATGGAGATCGACTTACATCTCACAGCAGCTTAATTCTCATTAAAGCGCCAAGTTCTGGCTTAGAAAAATGGGACAATCGACACGTAGACGTTTAAAATCGAATGCAGAGAAAACACTGTGGAAATTGGGTAGAAGAGAAAGCGTTGTTGAATTCATGGGAGGTATGTTGTTGTTAGTAATTGGCTTTTGAATATAAATCTGAGTTTTTGTAATTGCCATAGCAGAATTTGAAAATGAATGTGTAAGGGCATTGGTTTGCTAACCAATTACCAAAGTTTTAAGGGACGCATGTGTATTTGAGCCGGAACTTAAACCAATTCAAAGGTTTGTTCAAATGTTCTATGAACATTTAATAGAAGAAGCATACATTACTTGGATTGCAGTAGTATGAATTGCCAGGTCGAGCTTTTAAAACATGAGTGAATTCTTTTGATTGAATCCAGCCATATGTGAATGTTATTAGAATGGGATTTAACAATAGATTGAAGCTAAAAAGAGCAAGCTTCCGCATGAAGTTTCTAAATTTGGATTGAAATGAAGATTTGGGGTTGATTGCATGAAAAAAAGATTTGAAGCGTGGTTTTTTTTCTAAAACATAGAAATTTGTGAATAAGATATTTGAAGAGCTTCCGCGAATTTAAGTTGTTGAATTTGCCCATGTATTGAAGTTTAATTGGGCAATTGTTTAAGACGAATTTGTATATGCATGAGATGGAGGATTCTGGGTATTGCAGGGTAGACCTGCATCAGGGCGCTCCCCCTCAACTCTGTATGTAATTATATATATATATATATATATATATATATAATTTAATTTAATTAAAATTAATAATATAATATATAAAATATGTACAAATATAAAATAAATAAAAAAAAAAAAAAAAAAAAAATGAACACATTAAAATAAAATTACATATTATGATTTTTTTGGTTTTCATTATAATTAATCAATTGTTGGAAAAGGGTTTTTTTGTTAATTAATTGAAGAGTAATGAGAAATATTATATTTATTCACTTGCTCTCTTGCATAGTTGCATGTCATTATAGTTGTCTACTTTAATTTCTCAAGTGAGTATAAATCTTTAAAAACACAAATACACGAAATTGAATCGTTAAAAACACAAATTTTTACTTTTTAAGTGTTTTTGTGCTTGGAGATTCCAAAAGCAGAAGCTCCTTAGTTTAATTTACTATTTGTGGTTAACAAATTGACATAGAAATAAACAGTAAAACACTAATTTGCAAATCTTCTGCATACAAGAGACAAATCTAAGCTTCAACTTTAACTTATGCATCTATTTAATCTTCCAACATTTATTCACACATTGATATGCCCCTCCCGCAAGGAGTGGCTTGGGAATAACATTAATCAATAGTCGTAGAAAAAAAGAAGAAACATAAATAAAAATAAGCCTGGAATAACAACGACAATAGTTGTATGAAAAAGAAAAATAAAAATGGAATTAAACCATTTACACTTTAGAATATGACCAAAAAAAAAAAGTAGGAACAAACTGTTTATAACAACATATAAAAAAAAGAAGAGTCGGCAGAAACATCACATAAACCTCTTTTTCACTATTGCATTCACTAGCGCTTGGAGTGGTGAATGTCTTTGTTCAGTTGTCTGCGTAGAAAAGACATTCATTAATTTCATGTCTATTTTGACCTATTAAAAAACAAATTAGAAGAAGAACAACTTCTGCCATATTTATGGAAATAATTATTTTTGTAAGTAGAAAAACTGCCATTTTCCTTTGCTGGAATCCGAATTAATTTGGGGAATAAATTTTAGAATCCTTTAATTCAGAGCCATATAAACCACCAAAAATACAAGTTATTCAATTTTGATTACATTTTAAAAATAAAATGATTTTGGTCATAGAATACCACTAATACATGATCTGACTCCTTAAATTAGCTATTTTTATCTCACTTTTTGAAATAGATTCCTTCATTTATTCCAAAGAGGACATTCTTGATAGTAATTTTTCTTCAATTGCTTTCTTTCTGGATCATTGTAACATCAAATCTTCATGTATTTTTTCAGCTCTGTAAGAGTACTTTCTAAATTACTCTACTTCTCCCATAAATTCCATTCATCTTCATTTTTCCTCTGTAATTCCAGACTACTCTTCCAGGATTCATTCAGCTCATATTCCAATGCATTCACCTGGAACTTAATGAGTTCTGTGTAAACAGTTAGCTCTCCGTTCTTTTGGGTCAGTGGTCCCGTTTCACAATCCTGACTCATGCTTTGTTCTCAGCTCTGCGATGGTACCTTCCAAATTATTCTTTTCAGCAACCCGCAATTGTCTGTCTCCAGTTTTTCTGATCAGATCCAAAGTCTTTCCGTTGGAGTCATTCAAGATGTATTGCAAATCAACTTTTTATGTTGGATATTGTTGTAGAACGCTTCCTTTTGAACCCTTTCATCCTGAATTTAAGCTATTCTCGTGATATTCTCATTCAACTGGGCCTTGAGGACTCTACTTGAACACTCGATACTCCATATTTCTGACACAGAAATTTGCCTTCACTACCATTAGAATTATTCTTCGTTCACAGCGCTGCAGAATTGCCTTGCAATTTTTTCTCTTTGGAATCCCACAAATGTCTGTCATCTTCAAAATTTTCAAGTAATTCCCCTGTCCTCTCCTTCGATTCATTCAAATGAAATTCCAACTTAATCTTTTCAAATAAAACCCTTTGGTTCAATGCATAAATTCTAATATGTCCCGCCTATTGAAGACAAAGGGTTCTCCTTTATCCATATGTTGTTCTTTCTCTGCAATTAATCTAATTTCAATGATCTCCTCAGTCTCCTTTCGTGTTGCTACAACATGTAAGAAAAGTCCATCCTTTTCTAGTTCCCAAGATTTACATGTCCATCCTTTTCCAGTTACCAAGCTTTACACGAGGCCTCAAATTAGCCAGACATTGTTATTGTAATACGGTAATGCTACTAATATTTTCACCGAGTCTCTCAGTAGAATCAAGTTTGAATTGTTTAGGGAAATGTTAGGAATACTTCTGAATCCATTTCTCCATTAAGGGGGAGTGTTGCAGATAATCGAGAATATGTAAATTAGGAGAGAGTTGGTTCCTAGAGCCTTAGATTTGGAATTAGTTCCTATTTCTTAGGCAGTTGTTCTAAACTTCCCTACTTGAGTGAAAACTATATATTTTTTTATTGTAAGATGAAATGTGTAAAGCGTTCTGCCAGAGGCATTCTCCAAGTGGAACTCCTCACCTATGAGTTACCAAGATTATTAATAAAGTTGGTTCTTCAGTTGTTTAGCATGGTATCCGAGCCCTTGAGGGCCTGGCCGGTATTGGACTTGGCCCGTCCTGGGTTGAGGGAAATAAAGAATTTGATTAGTGTTTTGTTTGTTTTTTCCCTTAGCTTGATTTTTGTTTTTTTTGCTGCTATGTGGAGAGAGCGTGGAAAAGCAGCAGGATGTCCGAGGATGTCCGACACAGTGAGTAGTGAAGAATCCAAGAACAGAGGGCATCCGCATTGGAGATTGGTGGGCAGCCAATACAACACTTACAAATCGATTTGGTTTTTATTATTACAATCAGTCAATTTTTTTTTGGGGGGTTTTCTATCAATTTGACTAGGATGATCATCAGCGTCGTGGAGGCCTGTCACTCGGAGTCATGGACAGGGACTTGAAGCGAGAGAATTTCTTGTTCTCGAATTGAGGCTATCTGGGAAACTGTGGTTTTTTTAGTAATTGCTAATAGATTCATCTCATTCCCTCATTTAACGTTTGCGGCCTTCAATCCCTCTGATTTTATCTCACCAATAAATTCGTGGATGATCGTCAGCGAGGCATGTGGAAACATAGCCACGTAAGGAGAATTTTACATTGACGGAATCCGCATTCTCAAATTTTAACTTGGTATCAGACCTCCTACAAGGCATCACTTCCATCTTGAGCCTGAAGCCCGAGATTTTGACAGTGGTTGAACAAGAGGACGACCACAATCACCCTATTTTCTTGGAATGGTTCACAGAGGCACTGCACTATTATTCTCCAGTTTTTTATTCCATGGATGCGCGCGGGTTGTAGGCCCAAAGCGAAGAGCAGGTGATGTCGGAATTCTATTTGGGTCGAGAAATTTGCAACATTGTAGCCTGTGAGCAATCAGAATGGATGGAAAGGCACAAACCTCTCATGAATTGGAGCGTTTAATTGGAGGAACTTGGGGCCATATCCCTGAAAGATGTACTCAGGACTTTGTTTGGAAACCTCTGGTGTGTTCTAGCGAATAACTGGCGATCAACGGTCTCCTGCCTACATATGACATATTAATTTGTTACGTGTCGAAGAATATTGTGAGAGGGTGTTGTTGGTTTTGTATCAAACAGCGAAAGAGAAAGCGCTTTGGGGGTCTGCAAAGCCTCAGTGGGGCGAGCCATTTCACTTACCTTTCATTCAGAGAATTCAACGATTCTTGGAGCCGATGCGTTGTTTGCATCAGGTGCAGTTGTCATGGGGACATGTTCCAGGGTACCCACAATGAGCTCAATTTTGAATCCTTGGGCACGAGGGACGATACACGCTCTGTTTCGATCCACTGAACACTGATCCATTGAAGAGTGAGTGTGGGCATCATCTCTGTGTGAGCGTTGCCTCACCATTCCCACTTCCACTATGTCGTGAATTACTTTATGATTGGTAAAATGAATTGTTTTCTTGAATTATTTTTGGGTTTTGTAACTGAAACATGTTTACTGATCAACTTAACATGTAAATGCTATTTGTTAGAATTGATCACTCTAACAACGACGAATTGAAGTTGGAAATATTCAAGATGAAGAGACCAATTTTGGATATAATTATAAAAGAAGTTTATTGTGGCACTTGATATTAGTTGGGTGAACAATAGATTGAAAAACAAGGTAAAATATTGTGTGTTGAAATAAAGCAGACTCATAGTATATGTCACATATATTAGTAAGAAAGTCTAGGATGTTTTGTAGTGGTCATTGTAAAGTATGTACCTAGTAACTCCAAGAGATGGAGTGTGAAATGTAAGCCTAGTGAGGCATGTGTATCCCCATAAAGTTCGTGGTAAACTTAAAACCACTTTGTATTTGCAGTGTCGGTTTTTGGTAAGCCAGAAACCACGTGTAAGAGTGAAGTGGGACAGAGATTCCCGTTGGCATGGTTTAAAGTTAGCTGAGAAAACCCTCGGCCTGGTTGAGTCGGGACTTTGGTGAGCCTTAGTGGCTACAGAGCCTTCGTGGCTACAGTGCTCCAGTGGAAACATAGGAGCCTCAGTGCTCACAGTTTCAGAGTCTAGGTGGTCGGGAGTGACATACCTTACTCATAGGAGAAATTTATTTTCTCACAAGTCTCAGTGTATCTCCAGCTGAGCACAAGGCATGGTTGAATGACTTATAAATGACTTTCAAATTTGATAAGGAGGGGCTTATGAATGACTTTCAAATTTCGAAGAGGCAGGGCTTTCAAATTTCAAATGAAAGAGACTGTGTATTTAGGGATGATCCAGGGCAGTATGCTCCATGGATATTTATGTGATGGTCATCCGTAGGACCATAGCAGCGAAATGCTCATCAATTCTTATGTTGATTGTCATCGGTGATGAATTCTCCATGCCATCTAATGTGCAAAGTCTGAGTGTTTTTTTGTGTACGATAATGAGACAGAAAACCATAACGGAAATGGAGGGGCCTAGTTAGCCACGTCAATGGTTTTGAGCAACCTGCAATCGAGATAAGTTTGGCGGGTGTGTATATTATTTTTTGACAATTTCATAAGTATGAGATTATTTGCATAGTTTCTTTTTCGCTGCGCTGTGAATACCACACAATTGTACTTTCCTCCATGAACTCTCATGACCTTTGTTTTTTTTCCAGCTTAAAAAAATGGAAGTGTTGCTCTCTGGAGTTTAATGCAACCTGGTGCTTCGATATCATGACAAAAAACTCGAACCTAGTGCTCCGATATAATGACAAATAATAGAAAGCTAAAAATTGGAGTAGAGATTTCTCTTTTCAATATTCAAAATAGCTAAATAGATTACATTGTAAACATCAACAATAAATGACTAAAGTAAAACTATACTCCTATGGAGTAGAACTAGAGTAAAACTAAATTATCTATAACACCTAGTAGACAAGGGAATCAATACAATGACACCTAATAAATATCTCAACAGATTCTCAGACCAAGGACTGAACTAGAACATGTGTTGGGAATAAAAAATTAACTGTAACACATATTAGAATTTACCAAAATAAAATAAAATAAAAATTAATATTTCACATGCACCATAGATTAAATTTCGAACAATGATCAGAATATGGAATTTGAATAACGTATATGTCACAATTCATGCGTACCCACGATTCTCGGCATTATGGTGATTCATATTAAAGTTTATATCTTATATCTATATGTTCTAATTAATCCACGGTGCCCTGCATTAATATTTATGACATGACCGAGGTGGTGCAATTAATCTTGGTGTACAAATTAAACGGGGCTTCCGAGGAGGTGACCTCTTGCACCTTAAGTCTATCCATTGATGTCTTAATTTTTGACATTTCGCATTAGGCGCCCAGCTAGCCTGCAGTCCTAATGCTTCCAGCTGTCAGGTCCTTGCTATTCCAACTGCTAGATGGTGTTCATTCGTGCCTAGAAGGTGGGAGCAAATCTCGGAGCTCGCCCTTGTCCCAGAAATTGAAGTTACCCGCCAAAAAATCGTTCTTCGCGCTTGGTCCATCATCCAGAGCCTATTTCTGGAGCTTACCCTTGCAAAACCTAGGCTGGAGAGGGAGAATTCAAGTGACTGGGTTTCACCCCTACAATTTGGCTTTGCTCTGAGTTTACACAGAGCCTCCAATCAGTCCTTTAGAGCAGGTGGAATTTACCAATTAACGCTCACATCCCTACCTTCTATTGCAGGTAATCTTGTTATGTTATAGAGATTAATTTAATTCTATCACTTACCATTTTCATTTAACTTCTTGTCTATTGTTAACTATTTTTCTTGTCTTTTCCCACAGGTAAAATGACGGTAACGCCTTCAGGTTTTCCTCCGATGCTAACAGAAGGAAACCCCCCACCCCCCTTCCTCAGGTGATGTTTGTTTTAATCTTTCATTTTGCAATTAATTTCAAATAGAGGATGACCTTCAAGTTTCAGCGTTGAAATCCATGTTGTCCTGGCACGCAGGTTATCAGGATTTGCGCCCTTTGGGTTTTGTTTCAGTTTTTTACCGCTCTGCCGCGAGCAACATCAAAAACCCTTATGAAGAGAAGGAACGATATGAGCTTGCTTCTGAATGATACGCTGGCTTGGTGAATCGTTTTCCATTTTGGGCATATTTAGAATTCATCGGATTAGGATTTGAAAGGGGAAAACCCTTGTTGTCGATGTTTTAAGTATCTTCTTCTTTGGACGCTTTCCAATTATTCTTCGGAATTGACTCTATACAAAGCTTAATTTATTTAATTCGTTGAATGTTCTGTGGAAATCTTTTCTGAGTATTGTGTTTTCTTAGTGGAACGCCATGGTAGCGCATGATAACATTTTGCAATTATTTTAATTTGGAATACCTAGGTTTGGCTCTGTCTATGTGTTATAGTATTGGTTGATATTTATTATTCTTAAGTTAAAGCAACATTTTTCATGGTCCTTTGCAGTCTAAATCTCAAAGTTAATGATTCACTTAAGATTATTAGGTCCCTAGCATACAGAGCGACCTCTTGGGTGTCCCAATGGGATTGGCCAAGGAGTGAATCTAGATAGAGTTAGAGGTTCTTTCGCGGTGATCAATATTTAAATTGGGTTTCCTTTTCTTTTCGCCATACAGTATGGTCTTAACATTCGATTCTTCTTGCCTCCTTTTCTGGTTAGTCTGGAACGTAACCCTCAGTCATGTCGAGTCTGGTTGTAAATGGAATTATTGTTTTTAACTTTAATGGATACATATGGACCTTTACATTAATCGGGATAAAATCGTAGTGTCTAACAATTCTTGACATTGGGTCGTTACCCTTGTTCGTAAGATTTGGCTTGCGGGGCAATCTACCCACATCTGTCTTTACACAGGACAATTCTTTTAGAGTAGCGTTTAATTACTGACCCATTCTTGTTGTATGTGCACTTTCTTGCAATCTTTATTACACAGAATACTTGTTTTATATTGTTTTTACTATGAGCAGATTGCATGCCATTCTTTGTCTGCATTACACAAACGTTTTTCCTTTTTTTAAGAATCCTGTGATCATGAAATGAATCTAAACATCTTTGTTGTTTGCTAAGTCTCATTCATACAGAAGAATCTCTAAGACTGTGGTTTTTCTGGCTTCAGGTGGTCTCGATTTCTTCACAGATATTAGTTTAAATACAACAATTTCTTTTATATAAAAGTTCTGAATATAGTTTTTATAACCCTACTTCTATCGGACGACAGTTCAATTTTCTCAGCAGTTCGGTACGGTTTTCCATCTCCTATAGAAACCACCTATTCCTATATTTACCTTAGAGGCATCTATTCATCGAACCTCTAAATTTAACTTAATTATCAACAGTCTATGAACATTGAATACTTGTTCATCAATTATGAAATAACTCCACACAGCATATTCCCTACTATAGTCATACAAACAGACTAGGCATGCATCATATTCCATTCTACTGTCATAACAAAACAGATTAGGCATGCATTATATTCCACTCTACAATCTTAACAAACATATTAGGCATGCATTATATTCCATTCTACAGTGTTAACAAATAGATTAGGAATGCATCGTATTCCATTCTACTGTCATAAAAAAACAGATTAGGCATGCATTATATTCCATTCTACAGTCTTAACAAATAGATTAGGCATGCATTATATTCCATTCTATAGTCTTAACAGACATATTAGGCATGCATTATATTCCATTCTACAGTCATAGCAAAATAGACTAGGAATGCATCACTTATCTGATATTGAAGAATGATTCCTTACAGATGAAACCTCTCCACCCTACCAACGAGAAATTGGTAATTACGCCCAATATTCTCCCCCCAAGCTTCTCAATTGCTTCTGAACGATTTCTTAAGGTAGCAGTGTAATGGTTTCGACCTCAAGACCCCAAGTCCAGCCGATAACACACTTCCTTTCGCTAGGAAAGCTAAACTCCAGAAGTTTTCCTACTGAACTCCTATTCAACTACAGGAATCCCCTTCCATATTTTCCAACCCCTCCATCCCTCTCCTCTTCTCCCTTTGCTTGGAGAAAGAGCAGATGAGGGAATAACTGCCTTAACTAATAACTGTCCCGTGAAATTGAGAGTTACTGAGGTTTATCTGTAATTCCTCAACTCTTCCATGAAATAGTGTAAATTTTTATAAACAACTTAATTACTAATTATTATTAATCATAACATAATAACTAATTGTCACTAGTTTACTGATTCATAATTAGTAAAAAAAATGTTAAAAAGTAAATCATAAGTCTAGGGATGTCACAACTTCCCCCCCTTAGTGGAACACCGTCCCAGTGTTCATTCTTCTATCTGTTCCTGAAATAATCCAGGATATGCCTCCTGCATAAAATCTTTATCTTCCCAAGTGGCTTCTTCTAAGCTGAAGTGCTTCCATTGCACTTTAACCTGGATGATAGCTCGCCTCTGCAACGTTACTTCTCTCTGATTGAGTATGTGCAAGGGCTCGACCAGAAAATCCCCTTCCAGTTCGACCTGCCACAAGTACCATTGTCATATAACTGATACACATATAAATAATTGTGACATATTCATAGATAACAAGAATTTTACATTTATATATTTGTTATACCTGAAGCTCTTGCCAATTTATGATGTGCCTGGGATCATATACATACTTCTTTAAAAGAGAAACATGAAACACATTGTGAACCCAAATGTGACTGGGTAATGTGAGTCGATATGCGATGGGTCCTATTCTATCTAGAATTTGAAAAGGGCCACAGAATCGGGGAACCAACTTGGAACATTTTCCCCATTTGAGAGTACTTCTCTTTGGTTTTATTTGTACGTACACATGATTCCCTACCTGAAATTCCTGTAGGTTCTTCTTCTATCGGCATAATCCTTTTACCCATCCTGAGCATCTTTCAGATTTTTCCAAACCTTCTTCATTGTTTTCTCCATTTCCTCCAGTATGTCCAGTCTTAAAAGCATCTTATTTTCGGGACTATTCCAACTTGTAGGGATTGTACACTTTCTCCCATAAAATACTTCAAAAGGACTCATTTTCAGCGACCCGTTCAAATTCTACCAAATGTAGGTACTCTTCCCATTTTCCAGGTTGCTGCATCACATACATACGCAGCATGTCCTCTACCACCTAGTTAACTCTTTCAGTTTGTCCATCGATCTGAGGGTGATAGGCAATGCTGAAATGAATTTGCATGCCCAACCCTGTAAATAATTCTTTCCAAAAAGCAGAGGTAAATTTAACATCCCGATCAGAGATTATGACCCGAGGCATCCCATGTAGCCTAAAGATCTCTTTCATGAATATATTTACTATTTGAGTTGTTTGATATGTGGACTTAACCGGTATGAAATGAGCAGTCTTGTTCAGTTTGTCTACCACAACCATGATTGAGTCATTTTGTCTTTTAGATCGGGGTAGACCTGTTATGAAATCTAAGGTTATGGTATCCCATTTCCATTCAGGAATGGGTAAGGGATGTAGTAACCCCATAGGGTGTTGATGCTCTGCTTTAACTTGCTAGCATTCTAAGCATCTAGCCAAATATTCTACAATATCCCTCCTCATACTAGGCCAATAGTAACTTTTCTTGATGGTAGAGAAAAGCTTTTGATAACCAGGGTGAGCAGCGTAAGGACTTCTATGAAACTCATCTAATATAATTTTCTTTATCGACAATTGATTGGGAACATAAATGTGATTTTTGAACATCAACAAATTCCCAGGGTTAATATTGTACCCTTTTTGCTCCGGAACGTTCTGTGCCAAAGATAATCATATTCCGGGTCCTTTTTGGCTACTTCCTTTATCTGCTCAGCAAAGTTGAATTCTGCTTGACTAAATGAAATTTCATAGACATAATGCAGTTTCCTACTTAATGCATCTGCCACTCGATTTTCTTTCCCCTTTAAATGTTTGATTTCAAAATCAAACTCGCTTAAGAATGCAGTCCATCGAGCTTGACGCGCATTCAAGGTAGGTTGGTTGAAGAAATTCATTAGGCTATTGTGGTCGGTTCTGAGTAAAAACCTTTTCCCTAGCAAATAGTGCCACCACACTTTTAAGGCATGAACTACAATAGTCAGCTCCAGATCGTAAGCATAATATTTCTGCTCATGCTCCTTTAACTTACGAGATTCATAAGAAACTACTTTATCATTTTGCATTAGAACTCCGCCCACACCTTCTTTACACACGTCCGTACATACTATAAAATCCTCTTCAGGATCTGCAATTTTCAATACTGGCACAGTGGTGAGCAGATGCTTTAATTTCTCAAAACTTTCCTGACAGTCCCTACTCCATTTAAAAATTGTTCCCTTTTTCTGCAAGGAAGTAATTGGATAGGCAACCTTAGAAAATCCCCTTATGAATCGCCTATAGTAACTAGCAAGGCCCATAAAAGAGCGTATATCCACCACATTTTCTGGAACCGACTAGTCCATTATGGTCTTGATTTTCTCTGAATCCACCGCTATGCCTTCAGAGGAAATAATATGTCCTAGGTACTAGATCTGATCCTTAAAGAAGTCACATTTGCTAAATTTGGCGTACAGCTAGTTTTCTCTTAAGGTTTGCAACACCACTCGAAGGTGCTCCTTATGTTCCTCTATACTCCTGGAATATACCAGGATGTCATCAATAAAAATAAGAATGAACTTGTCAAGGAAGGGGTGGAAAATTCCATTCATCATACTCATGAATGTTGCTGGGGCGTTTGTGAGTCCGAATGGTAAAACTACGAACTCATAATGACCATAACGAGTTATGAATGCAGTTTTATATATGTCTTCATCTTTAATGTGGATTTGATGATACCCTGATCGTAAATCAATTTTTGAAAACACTACCACACCCTTAACTTGATAAAAAAGGTCGTCAATTTGGGGTAAAGGGTATTTATTCTTAATTGTTAACTTGTTTAGTTGTCTGAAATCTATGCATAACTGCAGGGTACCATCCTTTTTTCTTATGAATAAGACCGGGGCTCCCCAAGGGGATACACTAGGCTGAATATAACATTTATCCAACAGCTCTTGAAGCTACATTTTTAATTTTGTTAACTCAAGGACACTCATTCTGTAAGGGGCTTTGGAGACTGGAGCAGCTCTAGGGACCAAGTTTATGGTAAAATCGAGTTTCCTCTTAGGTGGTAACCCAGGGATATCTTCCGAAAAGACGTCTTTAAATTCCCTCACTACTAGAATTTTCTCCAAAGGACACAGATTATCTTTAAAGTTTGTGTACCCCACTTGAACCACATATATTTGACAACCTTTACGCATACAACATGCTAGTTGATGGGCTATAATGGGACATAACATAACTTCCATTCTCATGCCTTGAATCTCTATTCTGGTGCCATCACTAGACAATAAATTAATTGTTTTATCTTTACAATTTACTAAGGTCCACTGATGTTCCAGCCAGTCCATTCCTACTAGAACATCTAGGAGCATAACGGTAAGACATTTAAATTTGTCCTAATCTGTTGTCCTACCAAATCAATTCCACAATCTTCTACTTTTTCACTTACTCTTCTTTTTGCTCTTATGGCTAGTTGGACTAGCCATGGGTTTCTAAACATTACACCTTTTAATTGGCACAACTCAACTATCCTTGGGCTGACATAGCTCAAGCTTGCACCCGGATATATTAAAATGGAAACAAGGTGATTGGATATTTTACCTTCAAGTTCCACCATAGAGGGTTGATATTCTGCCTGGCGGTCTTCTAGTGCTGCATTAATCCAAGGTATGTTCCGTGCCACATCACCAACAGTAGACGCTTCTTGAACATTGGTAATTGTTTTTTCTCTCCCCCTATGAGGCAATTTTTGTAATAATGAGGTTCCCCACAACTCCAGCATTGCAAAGGATGTTTTAGAATATGACTAGATTCCAACTTGCTTGATGCTTCACTTTGTTTTTCTTCATTCTGAGGCTTATACCTCTGTTGGCTCCAGTTCGTAAATCCATTTGATCCCTTCCGTCCTTCATATTTGGTACCAGCCTATTTCACATTTTTATTGGCTGTAAAAAAAATTTGTCCTTTCTTACTTGGCCAATTTTTATTACCTTCACCTTTCTGCTTCATTTGATGATAACATATCCGAGCCTTTCTGACTACTTCATCCATTGTTTTAGGGTTATCGAACTCCAATTTCTCTTTCATGTAGATAGGTAAGCTACTAATAAAGCACTGGACTTTGGCCTTCTCTTCACAGATATAGGGAACATATCTCAACAACGAAGTGAACTTGGCTATGAACTCATCCATAGTCTGTTGTCCTAATTTTAGATCATGAAACTCTTTGGCTTTGTCATCATAAAACCACTCAGTCAAATATCTGTCCTTAAAATGTTTCTGGAATTTCTCCCATGTGACTTCCTCCTTGCTGATTTCTTTGATTGTTTTGGTTTCCTCCCACCATAGGGTAGCCTTGCCCTGCATCTTGTAAATTGCAAACCTTGCTTTCAATTTATCATCATATTTGTATATCTGGAAGTATTTATTCATATTAATTAACCAGGCCTTTGTTGCTTCTTCAGACTCTCCATTATATATTGGAGGTTTGATCTTTTTGAACTCCCCTTGGAGCTCAATTTTCTGCCTTTTTGTACTCTTCTTACCGGAGACATTATTAGATTCTCCCTCGTTACCAGTTCGTCCTCCTTCTAACTCCATGCATTCCTCCTACTGTCTATGGGACTCGGTTCCATTTTATTCATCCTGACTGGGGTTTGGATTTCTTTGATTCTGCCTATCTGATAGGATTTTCATGATCTTTTCTTGCTCCAAACGTAATATTTCATTATCAGCTCGCAAACTCTGCATCTCCACTCGAAGCTGTTGAACTGTTTCTAGTAACACATCATTTGTGTTCTCATTTGCTTCGCCCAACTGTGCCCACACCTCTGGGTTTTGGTCGGCAGTACCTCCAGAGAGGGTGGATCCCACTCCTTGTCTCATCTTGCACCCGCTTCCTCTCTATGTATCATAATCATTTTGTTATTCAACGCTTAACCACTCAGGCCTCAACGTAGTAACCTGAGGGCTATAATACCAATTGTAACACATATTAACATTTACCAAGAAAGAAAAGAAAAGAAAGATATATATATTTCACATGCACCATAGATTAAATTTCAAACAATGATTCGGTTGTGGAATTCAAATAATGTATATCTCACAATTCATGCGTACCCAATATTCTGTGCATTATAGTGACTCATATTAAAGTTTAAATATTATATCTGCATTGTCTAATTAATCCATGGTTCCCTCATTAATATTTATGACATGACCAAGGTGGTGCAATTAATCCTAGTGTACAAATTAAACGGGGCTTCCGAGGAGGTGACCTCTTCCACCTTAAGTTTATCCATTGATGTCTTAATTTTTGAAATTTTGAATTAGGTGCCTAGCTGGTCTACAGTCCTAGCACTGCCAGCTGCCAGGTCCTTGCTATTCCAGCTGCTAGATGGTGTTCATCCGTGCTTGGAAGGCAGGAGCAAATCCTGGAGCTCGTCCTTGCACTAGAAATTGAAGTTACCCACCCAAAAATCGTTCTTCGCGCTTGGTCCA
Organism: Pinus tabuliformis; assembly: GCA_031772625.1. NCBI lineage: Eukaryota > Viridiplantae > Streptophyta > Pinopsida > Pinales > Pinaceae > Pinus > Pinus tabuliformis. The sequence goes on along the minus strand of CM062804.1, from coordinate 317,982,690 downwards.
TCGTCCAAAGCCTGTTTCCAGAGCTTACCCATGCAAACCCTATGTTAGAGAGGGAGCATTCGAGCAATTAGGTTTTGTCCCTGCCATTTGGATTTGTTGCGAGTTTACACAGAGCCTCCAATCAGTCCTTCAAAGCAGGTGGACTTTACCAATTAACGCTCACATCCCTACCTTCTACTACAGGTAATCTTTTTCTGTTACAACGATTAATTTAATTCTATCGCTTACCATTTTTATTTAACTTGCTTGTCTACTGTTAACTATTCGCCTTCAAGGTTTCCTCCGGTGCTAACAGAAAGAAACCTCGCCCCCCGCTCCCCCCTCCCCTGCACCCTTCCTCAGGTGATGTTTGTTTTAATCTTTCGTTTTGAAATTAATTTCAAATGGAGGACGACCTTCAAGTTTCGGCGTTGAAATCCATGTTGTCCTGGCACACAGGTTATTAGGATTTGCAGCCTTGGAGTTTTGTTTGAAGCTTTTACGGCTCTGTCGCAAGCAACATCAAAAACCCTTATGGAGAGAAGGAACGGTATGAGCTTGCTTCTAAATGATACGCTGACTTGGTGAATCGTTTTCCGTTTTGGGCTTATTTAGAATTCACCAGATTAGGGTTTGAAAGGGGAAAACCCTTACTGTCGTGATGTTTTAAGTATCTTCTTCTTTGGACGCTTTCCAATTATTCTTCAGAATTGACTATGTACAGAGCTTAATTTATGTAATCGGTTGAATGTTCCATGGAAATCTTTTCTGAGTATTGTGTTTTCTTAGTGGAATGCCACAGTAGCGCTTGATAACATTTTGCCATTCTTTCAATTCAGAATACCCAAGTTTGGCTCTGTCTATGCATTATAGTATTGGCTGATATTTATTATTCTTAAGTTAAACAATCATTTTTCATGGTCCTTTGCAGTCTAAATCTCAAAGTTAATGATTCTCTTAAGATTCTTAGGTCTCTAGCATACAGAACGACCTCCTAGGTGTCCCAATGGGACTGGCCGAGGAGTAAATCTGGATAGGGCTAGAGGTTCTTTCGTAGTGATAAATATTTAAATAGGGTTTCCTTTTCTTTTTGCCAGACAGTAAGGTCTTAACATTCAGTTATGCTTGCCTCCTTTTTTGGTGAGTATGGAACGTAACCCTCACTCATGTCGAGTCTAGTTATAAATGGAATTATTGTTTTTAACTTTAATGGATACATATGGCCCTTTACATTAATTGGGAGAACACTGTAGCATCTAACAGTTCTTGACATTGGGTCATTACCCTTGTTCATATTATTTGGCCTGTGGGGCAATCTACCCGCATATGTATTTACACAGGATAATTCTTTTAGAGTAGTGTTTAATCACCGACCCATTCTTGTTGTACATGCACTTTCTTGTAATCTTTATTACTCATAATACTTTTTTTATATTGTTTTCACTATGAGCATATTGCATGCCATTCTTTGTCCACATTACACAAACTTTTTTCTTTTTTTAAGAATCGTGTGATCATGAAATGAATCTAAACGTCTTTGTTTTTCTCTAAGTCACATTCATAAAGAATAATATCTAAGACTACGATTTTTGCAACTTCATGTGGTATTGATTTCTTCACAAAGATTAGTTTAAATACAACAATTTCTTTTATACAAAAGTTTTGAATATAGTTTTTGATAACCTTACTTTTGTCGGAACACAGTTCAGTTTGCTCAGCAGTTCACTGCAGTTTTCCATCTCCTATAGAAACCACCTATTCCTATATTTACCTTACAGGCATCTATTCATCGAACCTCTAAAATTTAACTTAATTATCAACAATTTATGAACATTGAATACTTGTTCATCAATTATGAAATAACTCTACAAAACATAATCCCTACTACAGTCATACAAACAAACTAGACATGCATCGTATTCCATTCTACTGTCATAACAAAACAGATTAGGCATGCATTATATTCCGTTCTACAGTCTTAACAAACATTAGGCATGCATTATATTCCATTTTACAGTGTTAACAAACAGATTAGGCATGCATCGTATTCCATTCTACTGTCATAATAAAACATATTAGGCATGCATTATATTCCATTCTACAACCTTAACAAACAGATTAGGCATGCATTATATTCCATTCTACAGTCATAGCAAAACAGACTAGGCATGCATCACTTATCTGATATTGAAGAATGATTCCTTAGAAATGAAACCTCTCCACCCTACCAACGAGAAAGTGGCAATTACGTCTAATATTCTCCCCCCAAGCTTCTTAGTTTCTTCCGAACTATTTCTTAAGGCAACAATGTAATGGTTTCGCCCTCAAGACCCCAAGTCCAACCGATAACACACTTCCTTTCGCTAGGAAAGCTAAACTCTAGAAGTTTTTCTACTAAACTCTAGCTCCAGGAATCTCCTTCCATCTTTTCCAACCATCCCATCCCTCTCCTCTTCTCCCTTTTCTTGGAGAAAGTGGAGATGAGAGAATAATTGCCTTAACTGATAACTGTCTTGTGGAATTGAGAGTTACTAAAGTTTATCTGTAATTCCTCAACTCTTCTATGAAAAAGTGTAATTTTTCATAAACAACTTAATTACTAATTATTATTAATCATAACATAATAACTAATTGTCACTAGTTTTGCTTATTCATAATTAGTAAAAAAAATGTTAAAAAATAAATCATAAGTTTGGGGATTTCACATTAACATTCACGGAAATAAATTTGAATCATACATTTCATCATGGGAGTATTTTAGAAGCATACGCATTCCACTCCAGGATCGTTATTCCCTAGCAAATATCAGAAGCCCAATTATTATTATTGATAATCTCTTCCCACAAACACTCGAATTTAAAGCTCCATCGGAAATAAATGTTGCTCGGGCTAAATAAATCTAGTGAAAACATTCAGTTATTACAAAGTTCGATTAAAAAAGCTTAGCATAAACCTGTTACGACAATTTAAAGTGGATTTTTGGATGGAGTTGTCTTTAGTGCGACTTTTTGGAGATTTCGGTGACAGAATCCGCGGAAAAATTTGAGGTTAAATCTTGATTTGTATTATTTAAAATGGTTTCTTAACTACATATTTGGATTCAGCACCCTGGAAAATTCCAGGGACGCTTTGATTGTGCAGAAATTAGCTATCAAACTTGCGATTTCAATAAATTGCTGCCAGATTTTGACCATAAAAACCCACCTGAAAAGCTTCCAAAAAGTCTCTTTAAAGACAACTCCTTTTTGGATTATTATCTTTCAAATTCTAGAAAGAATTCGCCAATATTTGAATGGCTAAGTTTACATAATACAAAATGCTTATTATTTAAAAATACAATTTAAATCATATAAAATTTACTGTCTGACAATCAATACAATGTCTAGAAGACAAATATTTAATATATATTGTAACAAAATAATATATCCACCTTATATCATATTTATTATTTTACTAATGAAATTACGAATATATATGAAAACATAAAACACAAAATTTTGATTTTTTTTTTTTAAATTTAAATAAAATTTGTAATTTATCACCAACTTTATAATATCTAAAAATAAATTTATGGTTATATATATGTAAAATTATGCTATATAATTTTACATAATTAGGAAATAAATGATTAACAAAACAACTCAATCGACAATCATTTAACCAAAAACATATAATTTAAGAGAAAATTAAATAAATATTTTCACAAACTTTATAATATCTAAAAATATATTTATTTTATGTGAGGTAGGGATTCATAGGACAGTGTGGGAACAAGGAGTCCTCTTCCATGTTTGAATCTTGCTAAAGACTTAGATTTTAGAGTGGGATGATACACTGAATGGTTTTCATGTTCATAAATCTGACTGTAACAATCCTTTCCCATGTTTGAATCTTGCTTAAGGCTTAGATTTTAGAGTGGGGTGATACACTGAATGGTTTTTATGTTTATAAATCTGAGTGTAACCCTCTATGCTGCATAAACATTTACTATGTTACTAAGTTTTATTTATTACTTCAATATTTTATTTTGTTTAACATACACTGTTAAAGAATTAAGGCTGAGAAGCCATAACATATCTTGTTACTTATTAATTAAGAATTTAAACAGTTTGTCAAAGAACTGAAAGAAACAGTTGATAACTCCTGAGACACTTACAAACAATTACTCATATGTTCCCTCAAAAGGGAAAAGAGGGAGAACCCTAAGGGGTTGGGAAAAAAGAGAAGAAACAGGAAGTAGGAATTATGTTGCCTAGATTTTCCTTGAGCTGGATGAAAGTATCCTGTGGGAAAACTATGGATTACAGTCGAAATGGTATGTAACTTGAGGCTGGACCATAGTCCTGATACCCAAGATACAAGACTGACTGGACTGCAACATACTGATTGATTGTCAGGAGTAGGAAGAGCTCAGAGGGGGAATCTGGATGTAATCCCCAAATCCGTGGCGAGGTGGAGAGACCTTCCAAGAAAGGGAAGTAATTACACAGTTATAAACAAAGTAGAAACATATAAGTAGTACATTATGTGCTTAATAATCATTAACTGAAAAGGGTTATTATTATTCAATAATGGATAGTTAACATCAGAACTGATTACTAGATATACTATGTCGTTGTATATTGCTAGATATATTCTGTCGTTTTATATTGCTAGATATATTCTGTCACATTATATACATCGATGAATCGTAATGAAGTAATGCCTATAGCTTTAAACTGTTCTAGGAATATAACCCAAAACCATTTCGGGATAACATTATATCAATGAATTAGAGAAGTTAAAAGAAGAACAATATATGGCTTTTAGAGAAAATACTACATTTATAATCAAACCATGAGACGCTTTCTAGATACATAGAGCACACAGAGATTAAGCCCAAAAGGTATTCATTCTGCAATTATAAACTTTTCTATAGATGTAATATAAAAATGCATGCAAAGAAGAAGACAATATCACAACCAGATCAAACTAGACTTATTATTGACTGTACAAAATCGTTAACTGAATCGTGAGGGTTCTTCGTGGCTCTCGGTGAATTTATGGAGGAAAAACCAAGATCCAGCCACCCACGCTCATGCCTAATTTCGAAATCTTTCAAGCTATGAATTGTTACTCATAATAACCAAAATAGTGCTGGAAACCAAACAAACAAAGAAATAGAATTCGTGTATAGAATGTTCTCGAATTATAACTCGAAATATGAATGGAAAATATCAAAACCGGGTTTAAACCCTTAATAGTCTGGGTCAAACTAGTTCATAGAGTTGTCCCATCTCGGAATATTCAAAACAAAAATTCAAACCCTTGTATAGTTCCTTTCATTATAACTACCTCGATACGAGGTTTGCTTCTTAACGAGAGAAACCAAATTAAATACAGCAAGGTAGAACGCTTTCACATCTAACTACTAAAGTTTTGAAGGAATATATTAGCTCGTAAGTTCCCTAGAAGGCTTGGTGATAAAACCAACCTGTAACAAGAAGATGGCAACCAGTATAAGGAAGACTCTCCAAACTCTGAAATCCTTGGGAAATGCATTGTTGAGACCTTACCTGCGAATGCATAAACGTTGAGATTAAATCTTGTAGGGAAATAAGAACAACGATTGATACAAGTGAAATTTTCAAGGGTTTCATCGTTACCTAAGTAGGAGGAACTCTGAGTGAAAAGAAGTGATGAAAATCTGGAGGACCTATGATAATCGTTAGTGGCTCATTACAGTCAGAACAAAATAAAAAATAAATCAATCCTGTAGCTAGCATAGGATATTACCTCCAAGAAAGCACAGATTTACCTGCCTCATCCTTTCTGGGGTGTGCATAACAAAAGATAATTGAACTACCTGCATGCCAAAGAACCAGATGATCAGGAAGAATCATGTCAAATTGAAAACGAAAGCATCTGAAAGAAATTACTGGGAGGAAACCCTTGAAAACATTCCTTAGACGCTCGCTGGACCCCGTCGGGATGAGGAGATCAAGCCGACACCATGATTTCTCTTCAAACCCTTAGACAGGATGCAGAGCCGAACCATAAGGTTTTCCAAAGTATCAAATGAAAATCGCACACAGCAAGAAGCCAAAAAATCTATCACAGGAATAACCCTGGAGCATGAGAACCGTTGGATCCTCCAGCCCTGATCCTACAGTGGGAGATCAGCTAGGCGAACAAGGCTCTAGCTATTCTGTCGAGATCATTTAGTGAGCTTAGTAAGTCATTTAATGTGTGAGTTGCAAGTGTCAGCTCAACCCTCGATCCACACCTCCATCATTAAAGTGCCGCAATAAATGATGAAATATGCGCAATTTCTTGTAGGGGCTTCTCACTCAAGCTTATTGGACTCTTGGCCTTGCTGAGTCTCTTCTCTACTTTGCCACTTTACTCCTATTGTTATGAACCCAACTCGAACCTACTAACACCTTTCACGCACAGAGGACCTCTACAACAACACCCATGCCTTATACGGTCTTTGGCGTCCCTTCAGTGCTTTGGTGAACCATTGGTGAACTTTTATACAGGAGTAACTATAAGCAGATACTACCTACAGCTTAATTTTTTTAAAGCACAAAAGTACTCGATGTGGAAATGAAATATCACTCTTTATTAAATTTTTCAGATATGGATTACACTGGATTTACAGTCTGTTCATACCAGAGATGGACTATGTTCGCATTTACCAGACTGATGCTACTCAATACTGAGATAGCTTACTGGAGGCTACCTAGCAATTACACAGACTCTGTCTTTGAACATATACTCGAAACACACATATAGACAGACACACTAATGATCTGGCCACTTTAGGTTCTCACCAGTGCTCTCACACTGATGCACGGGCTTCTCAGATCACCTAAAGACTTGAGTTCCTTTCGTGATGCAAGCATATCATACTTAATGTCCATAGTTGCAGAGCAGGAGAAGCTCTCGACTCTCAACTCTAAAAGACCCAATAACTCTAACTCTCGATGCACCGAATGAGCCCGACTCCCTTCATTTTATAGGAAGAAGAGGGGACAAACATCCGACCATCAAACTAACAAGTTGAGTACGAAAGATTCTATCAATCACGGAGATGTGGTTTAATATCCACCAAAAGTCGGAGAAGTGCTCTGAGTCTCGTGACTAAAGAATCTTTTTCCTATTACAAGATTACAATCAATCCTAGGGAAAGCATATTATCTACAATGTGGATGCCTTTTAACCAGTTAAGGCCCACGAGGAAACTAGCCATGAATAGTCCTCATGACTGGACAACATAATTACATAATGGAGCTTTCTGGATAAACCCACGGAAACCTTTTTATGAAGAAGGACTAGAACTGTAGGATGACTCACCAAGAGCTGTAATTCCCGGAAACCTATTTCTAGGATAAATGAGGTCATCCCATGCCTTTGTATAGATCCTTCGGACTATCATAGGCTTATTCATCACATATTGATGCTTTATTTTAGTCATGACTAGCCATTCATCATGCCTAGCCATAAATTGTTGTTGTATATGGTGATCTGGATAATTCAGCAGATCACTTACTGTGGTACAGGGAATATGAAAACACTCAATGGCATTTCTGTGGAAGCATTTGTCACATGACATCTGAAAATAACTTTCATAAAAGATTGGATCTATAGCAGTGCAATTTATTCCAAAATCCTTCCACCAGTCACCTAACCATCCTGAAAATTGATTTCTTTTCATGGTCCTAATTGGTCCAAATTTTAATTTTGTATAATGAGTTTCTTTCTTTCCATCAACATTTAGGAGATCCCACCATAATTTTTTGTAACCTGCAAAATTAAAGACAGTGTCAGGAAAAATAAGATTAGGATTATTTTGTGGCCATAAGATAGGAGAATTTACGGTTATTGTCCAATTTGTATTTCTAGTTCTGTTGATGACAAAATATCTGTAATAAATATTTCTTTGTCTTCCTCCTTCAGACCAAATCATTGTGATGTCATGGAAATTATTTAGTAATGCCTCTTCTGCTTGGTGAGCTACAACCATACTGCTGGTATACACCATATCATGGATCCAGCGATTTCCCTTGGGAAATACTCTTCTTTTAGGCACTAGGTGCAAAATATTTGTATGTGGCTATAGATCCACATCTAAGACTTTTGTTTGTCTTAGCTACCAGGTTGGCTTCCAGTTTTTCTTGTAGTCTTCCAAGCTTTGGTCTTCTTTGATAGTTCTAAGAACTTCTTGTTGTTTATCTGGGTCCCATTCAGTAACAATAACAAAAACATGTTCTTGTTCTTGTGGTTGGGTTTGTATGTATTCTCGGCTGATAAAAATCAAGTAGACAGTTGTCTACTCCTTTAATGTGTTCCACTTTGAAATCAAAATTGGCAAAGAGGGCTTGCCATTTGGAAAATTTGGCTATTCCAGCCTTCTTGATATCTTTAGTAAGCACCTTCTTAAGGGTAGATGCATGTGTTCTGAGAAGAAATGGTTTATTGACCAGATGGATCTTGAATTTGTCGATGCTATTCCATGCTGCTTTCACCTCTTTTTCTATAGTAGAATATCTTTTCTCAGTGGGGTTCCATGTTCCTGAAGCGAACTGGATAACCTGTTCTTCATTATCTTTTTTCTGTTTTAATATACCCCCCCATCCGATGTTGCTGGAATCAGATTCTACAATCTTATAAGCTGCATCATCAGATATATACAGTATGGGAAGGTTTCTGACCTTGGCTTTAATCTTTTGAACTGCTCTGGTATGGGTTGAAGTCCAAGGTTCAGGATTTTTGCGCAGCGTTTAATTTAATAAGCTTTTGTCCTTGGTGCAGTCTTGATAGAAATTACTTACATAATTTAAACAACCAAGAAATCTTTGTAGCTGCGTCTTGTCTATAATGATGTCTAGAAATCTGTTAGAGAATTCCAAAGCATGTTTTTGCAAGGAGATTTGGCCATTGAACATTGTATGGCCAAGAAATTTAATGGAAGTCTGAAAGACTTCGATTTTATTTTTACTTAATACAAGACCATTCCTCTTTATTGTATTTACAAAGGTCTGTATATGTTTAAAATGATCTTGCAATTTTTTTGAAAAAATAAGTATATCATCTATATACATAATCAGCCAGTCAAAGAAGGGTTTGAATATAGAGTCCATCACCTTCTGGAACTTAGATGGTGCATGCTTGAGGCTGAAAGGCATCACATTCCATTCATAATGTTTGGCTGGGACACTGAAAGCTGTTTTGAATTTATCCTTCTCTGATATAGCAACTTACCAAAATCCTGATTTTAGATCGAACTTGGAAAATATTTTTTCTCCTGTTATTCTACTTATCAAATCTCCTTTGTGGGGAATCAGATATGTATTATCTGCTAGTATTGAGTTCAAAGGCTTATAATTTATGACTAGCCTTGGGATGCCTCGGATTTGTTCTGCACTTTTATTTACATAGAACCCATAAAAATTCCACGGGCTCTCTGATTCTCTGATCAATTTCTTACTCAACAGATTCTTGATTTCTTTTTCGCAGAGCTCACGATATTCCTTGTTCATCGGAATTGCCTTACTTTTACATGGCTTTCCTGTATATTCTGTTTTATAGGGCAATTCTACACAATATTGCTTTTTGTGCCAAAAAGCATTTGGATCTTCTGCACATCACTCTTTCTCAATTTTTGCCTTTAATTTTGAAATCTTCTTTTGTATTGTTGGTAAGCTTAGCTGTTGTGAGATATGAATGGTGGATTTCAGATCCTTTAGATCTGTCAACTTTGATTCATTTTTCTTTAGCTCTTCCATAGTCTGAACCATTGTCGAGACTCGTGGAGTTGAGACATATGGTAATTTAATCTTTCTTGGACCATCTAAGGAGGTAGGAAGAGTAATAAAATATACAACCTTATTCCTTTTTGTTCTAAATGAACCATGTGGTTCAACAGCAGCCAAAAATATGTTACCTATAATACAATCAACGGGATGTTAGAAACTGCAAATTTTAATTTTATGCAGTGATTATCAAAGCAGATAGATGCTTTGGGAATTTCATAATTCAGCGTTTTACTTCCTATGCCAATAACTTTTCTTTCTGTTGTCATCCAATAGTTAGCAGGGATTACTTATGTATTTAGAATATTTACATCTGCTCCAGAATCAATAAGAGCAGTCAAATTGAACATTTGTCCCTGTATGCAAATATTTATTTGTACATGATGTTGTTGGTACTCGATGGCGAGTATCCTCATCTCCAGAAAACCTGAAGCGGTATCTTTTCTTCCTTCATAAATCTGTACATTTGAGTTGTAAAATTCTTCTGTATCATATTCTTCTATAAGATCTGCTCCATCAATGGATTTTCCTTTTTCTAATCTCACAATCTAAGATTTAAGAATAGAAATTTCATATTTGAGATTGTGAATTTCATGATTTACCTTCCCCATGGTAAGCGCGCAAACCTTATCTTGTTGTTTATGCCTTTGGAATGATTTTGCATTCATTTCATAAGAGGCGTCAATGAAGAGTGGCTTCTTTGAAGAACTTCTGTATTGGATATAGATAATTGATTCACCTTTTGTACTAGTTCATTTATTTGTCTTCAAAATTCTCTAGCTTTATTAGAGATTCTCTAACATATCCTCTAATTACTAAAGTAGATTTTTGAACATCATTCAAGGAATTATTTATAGAATTTAAAGAAACTTGGACAGTATCAAATTGTTCTTTAACCTCTTTGGATTTGGCTATGTTCATTTCAAGGCCCTTCGCAACTGTGTTTGTCCAATTCAGTTGTTCAGAAGTTTTATGTATTCTGCCATCAGTGCCAGATGCACTGTCATCCTTTAATGCTAATGGTATTGCTTTGGCAGAATTTTGTCCTTCTCCAAGCACTATGCCTTTGTATGGGGGAAAGGTTGTAGGTGTTTCAACCTTAAGGCCATCTAGTGCTAACCAAGAGTGTTGAGATGAAGTGGATGCATCAGTCATTAAAAACATTTGTTGATGTCTCCTTTCTAACCAGACATAGAATGAGATCCATGTGTTAGTACATTCCATGTGGTTTTTCCATTCTTGAGGAAATTTTATTTTCTCTGGAACAGAATGACTGGAACCAAATTCTTCTGCTTTAGGATTTGTAAAAAGATCCCAATTCAACATGGCTTTCATCCATTTGGCAGGGATTCTATTTTTTAGACATCCATCCATTAAAGTGAAGAATTTGTGCATCTCCATGACTGCTAACTTTTTGCAGTCATCCGGAACAGAACCAAATCGGCAATCTAGTATAAGGCCATTAGCTTGCTCAAGATAACCAAGACCGTACCTTGGTTTAACTGGTCTCATTTTTTAAAACATTTGGGTTAACCTCGGATCTTCATTTTCCAAAGTAGGAATCTCATGCATCATCAAAACATGCTCTAACTCATGAGGAAATGGAATTTCTGAGCACGTAGGATTAGGACATGGATTGACAGAAGTTGTAGGTGGGGCTTCACTAGTCCTAGGATGATGATTCTCATGGATTACCAAATCTACAAGCTGGCCTAAAATAACTGGATACTGAAACTCTGGGCATTTAACTTCTAGGGAAGAAAAATTTACAATCTGGGCTAATTCAAATATTGAAATATGTTTGCAAATATTTACAGGACAACTTGTGCAAGCAGTGTCAACAAGTTCGGGATTTCTATATAATGGGGAGCTCCTCCACATTTGATCTATCCTCTTTCTGTCTATAGTAGATCTGCGGAGGAAAGATAAAACGACAGAGGAGGACTTTTCTCTGATATCTGCAGAAGTAATTTTCTTGACAAAATTAGGCCTGGGATTTGAAACCACCCAGTGTTCAGGAATGTCAAATCTTCCCACCTGATTGTTTGGTGTTCTATTTTTTTATTTCTAGAGTATGTTAACACCACAACACTGGCTTTAGAATCTTTACTATGGGCATGCATGACAACAGGATACAGGGCATTTGTGTGCTTGAAGCAACCTCTAGTTTGGATTGCTATATTATGTCTTTTCTTATTCATATCAAATTCAGTTGTCTGAATTTGGAGCTGGAGAATGCTCTCAATAGTTTCAGCAAAGACATAAACTGAAAAATTTGGATAGCAATCAAAATAAACTGGACCATTTGAAAGAGGTGCAACTATCCCTCCTATTAATGAATCTGTATATTTGTTGTGTGTAAGATCTCAGACAGTGGCTAACACAAAAGTATTCAAACCCTGATGGGTTAATGCATGTATTCTAATTCTGATACAACCCAAATGAAGATACTGGGTTTTTAGACGCTTAGCCTCAACCTGTAATTGTTTGGGGTTAAGTAAAGGAATGGATTGTACACAGTCAGAATTTTCCTGGATCTGACTGATAGACTCTTTTATACTTATCCTAGTAGTGGAAATTAAATGGAAGGCAGACAGATCTGCATATACTTCTGAAGCATTAATTGAAGGTAGATGCCATCTAGCAGAGGGTTGGCTTTCTTCGTATTCAAGTTCAGCAGAATTTAAAACTTTACTAGATGCAACGGCGAACATATCCCGAAGGGGATTTTCTTGAGCGAATGACTCTTGCTCTTCTATATCACAGTATGAAACAAACTTTATAATTGAATCCATTCTATATATAGTGATGTAAAAATGAGTACTGACCCGACGAAACAAATGTTACTGGCTCTGATACCAATTTCTTGCAAGGGCTTCTCACTCAAGCTTGCTGGACTCTTGGCCTTCCTGAGTCTCTTCTCTATTTTGCCACTTTACTCCTGTTGTTATGAACCCAACTTGAACCTACTAACACCTTTACTCATTCTATGTCTGGTTAGAAAGGAGACAACAACAAATGGTTTTAATGACTGATGCATCCACTTCATCTCAACACTCTTGGATAGCACTAGATGGCCTTAAGGTTGAAACACCTACAACCTTTCCCCCATACAAAGGCATAGTGCTTGGAGAAGGACAAAATTTTACCAAAGCAATACCATTAGTATTAAAGGATGATAGTGCATCTGGCACTGATAGCAGAATACATAAAACTTTTGAACAGCTAAATTGGACAAACACAACTGTGAAGGGCCTTGAAATGAACATAGCCAAATCCAAAGAGGTTAAATAACAATTTGATACAGTCCAAGTTTCTTTAAATTCTGTAAATAATTCCTTGAATGATGTTCAAAAATCTACTTCAGTAATTAGAGGATATGTTAGAGAATCTCTAATAAAGCTAGAGAATGTTGAAGACGAAATGGTAGAACATATTGGTTCTACATCTGGACAAATAAATGAACTGGTACAGAAGGTGAATCAATTATCTTTATCCAATACAAAAAAACCAGTTCCTTCTTCTTTTCTGCATAAAGCAAGTGTCCGTATTCAGGATCCTATCAAGCCAATCGACAAATTTCCTTTTCTATTCCCCAAATAAATTGCATCCCAAGAACCATAAAAAGTTGAGACTTCAAGTGAACATATTTCAATAGCGAGTCTATTTAAGGAAGAGGAAAGAGAGCCAGAACTTATGCATATATATGAGCCTCTGGAAAGTCAGTACAACGGGTATTCAACACCTGATATCAAAGGAAAAGGCAAACTGCCTGAAACCCACACTTTCTTCCCTGATTCTCATAGGGAATGGACTATAGATAACCTCAGTGTTGGCCAAATAAGACAAATGGTAGACATGATGTTTATAGAATATGAACTTATGTTTCTAAGAGGAAAAACTGAGGTAGAAGCCTGCAAATATTTTCCAAGTTCGATCTGAAATCAGGATTTTGGTAAGTTGCTATATCAGAGAAGGATAAATTCAAAACAGCTTTCAGTGTCCCAACCGGACATTATAAATGGAATGTGATGTCTTTAGGCCTCAAGCATGCACCATCTAAGTTCCAGAAGGTGATGGACTCTATATTCAAACCCTTTTTCGATTGGTTGATTGTGTATATAGATGATATACTTATTTTTTCAAAAAGTTTGCAAGATCATTTTAAACATATACAAACCTTTGTAAATACAATAAAGAGGAATGGTCTTGTATTAAGTAAAAAAAAAATCGAAGTCTTTCAGACTTTCATTAAATTTCTTGGCCATACTATATTCAATGGCCAAATATCCTTGCAAAAACATGCCCTGGAATTCTCTAACAGATTTCCAGACATCATTACAGATAAGACGCAGCTACAAAGATTTCTTGGTTGTTTAAATTATGTAAGTAATTTCTATCAATACTTCGCCAAGGACATAAGCTTATTAAATCAGAGGCTGCACAAAAATCCTGAACCATGGACTTCAACCCATACCAGAGCAGTTCAAAAAATTAAAGCCAAGGTCAGAAACCTCCCCATACTGTATATATCTGATGATGCAACTTATAAGATTGTAGAATCTGATGCCAACAACATCAGATGGGGGGGTATATTAAAACAGAAAAAAGATAATGAAGAACATGTTATCCATTTCGCTTCAGGAACATGGAACCCCACTGAGAAAAGATATTCTACTATAGAAAAAGAGGTGAAAGTAGCATGGAATATCATCGACAAATTCGAGATCCATCTGGTCAATAAACCATTTCTTCTTAGAACAGATGCATCTACCCTTAAGAAGGTGCTTACTAAAGATATCAAGAAGCTTGGAGAATCCAAATTCGCCAAATGGCAAGCCCTCTTTTCCAGTTTTGATTTTTAAGTGGAACACATCAAAGGAGTAGACAACTATCTACCTGATTTTCTCAGCCGAGAATACAAACAAACCCAGCCATAAGAACAAGAACATGTTTTTGTTATTGTTACTGAATGGGATCGAGATAAACAACAAGAAGTTCTCAGAACTATCAAAGAAGACCAAAGTTGGGAAGACTACAAGAAAAACTGGAAGCCAACCTGGCAACTAAGACAAACAAAAGTCTTAGATGCGGATCTACAACCACATACAAATATTTTACACCTAGTGCCTGAAAGAAGAGTATTTCCCAAGGGAAATCACTGGATCCATGATATGGTGTATACCAGCAATATGGCTACAGCTCAACAAGCAAAAGAGGCATTACTAAATAATTTCCATGACATCATAATGATCTGGTCTGAAGGAGGAAGACAAATAAATATTTATCATAGATATTTTGTCATCAACAGAACCAGAAACACAGATTGGACAATCACCAGAAATTCTCCTATCTTATGGCCACAAAATAATCCTAATCTTATTTTTCCTGACACTGTCTTTAATTTTGCAGGTTACAAAAAATTATGGTGGGATCTCCTAAATGTTGATGGAAAGAAAGAAACTCATTATACAAAATTAAAATTTGGATCAATTAGGACCATGCAAAGAAATCAATTTTCAGGATGGTTAGGTGACTGGTGGAAGGATTTTGGAATAAATTGCACTACTATAGATCCAATCTTTTATGAAAGTTATTTTCAGATGTCATGTGACAAATGCTTCCACAGAAATGCCATTGAGCATTTTCATATTCCCTGTACCACAGTAAGTGATCTGCTGAATTATCCAGATCACCATATACTACAACAATTTATGGCTAGGCATGATGAATGGCTATTCATGACTAAAATAAAGCATCAATATGTGTTGAATAAGCCTATGATAGTCCGACAGATCTATACAAAGGCATGGGATGGCCTCAATTATCCTAGAAATAGGTTTGCGGAAATTACAGCTCTTGGTGAATCATCCTACAGTCCTAGTCCTTCTTCATAAAAAGGTTTCCGTGGGTTTATCTAGAAAGCTCCACTATGTAATTATGTTGTCTAGTCATGAGGACTATTCATGGCCAGTTTCCTCGTGGGCCTTAACTGGTTAAAAGGCATCCACATTGTAGATAATATGCTTTCCGTAGGATTGATTGTAATCTTTCAATAGGAAAAAGATTTTTTAGTCACAAGACTCGAAGCACTTCTCCGACTTTTGGTGGATATTGAACCACATCTCCGTGATTGATAGAATATTTCATACTCAACTTGTAAGTCCGATGGTCGGATGTTTGTCCCCTCTTCTTCCTATAAAATGGAGGGAGTTAGGCTCATTCGGGGCATCGAGAGTTAGAGTTATTTGTTTTTTTGGAGTTGAGCATCGAGAGCCTCTCCTGCTTTACAACTGCGTACATTAAGTCTAATCTGCTTGCATCATGAGAGGAACTCAAGTCTTTAGGTGATCTGAGAAGCTTGTGCATCAGTGTGAGAGCACTGGTGAGAACCTAAAGTGGCTAGATCATTAATATGTCTGTCTATATGTGTGTTTCGAGTATATGTTCAAAGACAAAGTCTGTGTAATCACCAGGTAGCCTCCAGTAAGCTATCTCAGTATTGAGTAGCATCAGTCTGGTAAATGAGAACACAGTCCATCTCTAGTATGAACAGACTGTAAATCCAATTTAATCCATATCTGAAAAATTTAAAAGAAGAGTGATATTTCATTTCCGCATCGAGTACTTTTGTGCTTTAAAAAAATTAAGTTGTAGGTCGTATCTGCTTATAGTTACTCCTGTATAAAAGTTCATCAATGGTTCGCCAAAGCACTGAAGGGACACCAAATACCGTATAAGGCATCGATGATATTGAAGAGGTCATCTGCGCGTGAAAGGTGTTAGTAGGTTCGATTTGGGTTCATAACAACAGGAGTAAAGTGGTAAAGTGGTAAAGTAGAGAAGAGACTCAGCAAGGCCAAGAGTTCAGCAAGCTTGAATGAGAAGCCCCTGCAAGAAATTGGTATCAGAGACAGTAATGTCTGGCTCGTTAGGTCAGTACTCATTTTTACATCAATCTATATAAAATGGATTCAATTAGAAAGTCTGTTTCATACCATGATATAGAAGAGCAAGAGTCATCCGCTCAAGAAAATACCCTTCGGGATATGTTCGTCGTTGCATCTAGTAAAGTTTTAAATTCTGCTGAACTTGAATACGAAGAAATCCAATCCTCTACTAGATGGCACCTACCTTTAATTAATGCTTCAGAATTCTATGCAAATCTGTCTGCCTTCCATTTAATTGCCGCTACTAGGATAAGTATAAAACATTCTATCAGTCAGATCCAGGAAAATTCTGACCATGTACAATCTATTCCTTTACTTAACCCCAAATAATTACAAGCTAAGGCTAAGCTTCTAAAAACCCAGTATCTTCATTTGGGTTGTATCAGAATTGGAATACATGCATTAACCCATTAGGGTTTGAATACTTTTGTGTTAGCCATTATTCGAGATCTTACACAGAACAAATATGCAGATTCATTAATAGGAGGGATAGTTGCACCTCTTTCAAATGGTCCAGTTTATTTTGATTGCTATCCAAATTTTTCAGTTTATGTCTTTGATGAAACCATTGAGAGCATTCTCCAGCTCCAAATCCAGGCAACTGGATTTGATATGAATAAGAAAAGACATAATATAGTGATCCAAACCAGAGGTTGCTTCAGGCACACAAATACCCTGTATCATGCTGTCATGCATGCCCCTGGTAAAGATTCTAAAGCCAGTGTTGTGGTGTTAATAGACTCAAGAAATCAAAAAATAGAACACCAAACAATCAGGTGGGAAGATTTGACATTCCCTGAACACTGGGTGGTTTCAAATCCCAGGCCTCCATCTGTCAAGAAAATTACTTCTGCAGATATCAGAGAAGAGTCCTCCTCTGTCATCTTATCTTCCCCCTGCAGATCTACTATAGACAGAAAGAGGATAGATCAAATGTGCAGGAGCTCCCCATTATATAGAAATCCCGAACTTGTTGACATTGCTTGCACAAGTTCTCCTGTAAATATTTGAAAGCATATTTCATTGTTTGAATTAGCCCAGATTGTAAATTTTTCTTCCCTAGAAGCTAAGTGCCCAGAGTGTCAGTATCCAGTTATTTTAAGCCATCTTGCAGATTTGGTAATCCATGAGAATCATCATCCTAGGACTAGTGAAGCCCCACCTATAACTTCTGTCAATCCATGTCCTAATCCTAAGTGCTCAGAAATTCCATTTCCTCATGAGTCAGAGCATGTTTTGATGATGCATGAGATTCCTACTTTGGAAAATGAAGATTCGAGGTTAACCCAAATGTTTTCAATAATGAGACCAGTTAAACCAAGATATGGTCTTGGTTATCTTGAGCAAGCTAATGGCCTTATACCAGATTGCCGATTTGGTTGTGTTCCAGATGACCGCTAAAAGCCAGCAGCTCAAGCTTGCTGGACTCTTGGCCTTGCTGAGTCTCTTCTCTACTTTGCCACTTTACTCCTGTTGTTATGAACCCAACTCGAACCTACTAACACCTTTCACGCACAGACGACCTCTTCAACAACATCCACGCCTTATACGGTCTTTGGCGTCCCTTCAGTGCTTTGGCGAACCATTGGTGAACTTTTATACAGGAGTAACTATAAGCAAATACTACCTATAGCTTAATTTCTTTAAAGCACAAAAGTACTCAGTGCGGAAATGAAATATCACTATTTTATTAAAATTTTTAGATATGGATTACACTGGATTTACAGTCTGTTCATACCAGAGATGGATTGTGTTCGCATTTACCAGACTGATGCTACTCAATACTGAGATAGCTTACTGGAGGCTACCTAGTGATTACACAGACTCTGTCTTTGAACATATACTCGAAACACACATATAAACAGACACACTAATGATCTGGCCACTTTAGGTTCTCACCAGTGCTCTCACACTAATGCGCAGGCTTCTCAGATCACCTAAACACTTGAATTCCTCTCATGATGCAAGCAGATTAGACTTAATGTACACAGTTACAGAGCAGGAGAAGCTCTCGACTCTCAACTCCAAAAGACCCAATAACTCTAACTCTCGATGCCCTGAATGAGCCTGACTCCCTTCATTTTATAGGAAGAAGAGGGGACAAACATCCGACCATCAGACTGACAAGTTGAGTACGAAAGATTCTATCAATCACGGAGATGTGGTTCAATATCCACCAAAAGTCGGAGAAGTGCTCTGAGTCTCGTGACTAAAGAATCTTTTTCCTATTACAAGACTATAATCAATCCTACAGAAAGCATATTATCTACAATGTGGATTCCTTTTAACCAATTAAGGCCCACGTGGAAACTGGCCATGAATAGTCTTCATGACTGGACAACATAATTACACAGTGGAGCTTTCTAGATAAACCCACGAAAACCTTTTTATGAAGAAGGACTAGCACTGTAGGATGATTCACCAAGAGCTGTAATTCCCGCAAACTTATTTCTAGGATAAATGAGGCCATCCCATGCCTTTGTATAGATCCGTCGGACTATCATAGGCTTATTCAGCACATATTGATGCTTTATTTTAGTCATGACTAGCCATTCATCATGCCTAGCCATAAATTGTTGTAGTATATGGTGATCTGAATAATTCAACAGATCACTTACTGTGGTACAGGGAATATGAAAACACTCAATGGCATTTCTATGGAAACATTTGTCACATGACATCTGAAAATAACTTTCATAAAAGATTAGATCTATAGCAGTGCAATTTATTCCAAAATCCTTCCACCAGTCACCTAACCATGCTAAAAATTGATTTCTTTGCATGGTCCTAATTGATCAAAATTTTAATTTTGTATAATGAGTTTCTTTCTTTCCATCAACATTTAGGAGATCCCACCATAATTTTTTGTAACCTGCAAAATTAAAGGCAGTGTCAGGAAAAATAAGATTAGGATTATTTTGTGGCCATAAGATAGGAGAATTTTTGGTGATTGTCCAATCTGTGTTTCTGGTTCTATTGATGACAAAACATCTATGATAAATATTTCTTTGTCTTCCTCCTTTAGATTAGATCATTGTGATGTCATGGAAATTATTTAGTAATGCCTCTTCTGCTTGGTGAGCTACAGCCATACTACTAGTATACACCATATCATGGATCCAGCGATTTCCCTTGGAAAATACTGTTCTTTCAGGCACTAGGTGTAAAATATCTTTATGTGGCTGTAGATCCGCATCTAAGACTTTTGTTTGTCTTAGCTGCCAGTTTGGCTTCTATTTTTTCTTGAAGTCTTCCTAGCTTTGGTATTCTTTGATAGTTCTAAGAACTTCTTGTTGTTTATCTGGGTCCCATTCAGTAACAATAACAAAAACATGTTCTTGTTCTTGTGGCTGGGTTTGTATGTATTCTCGGCTAAGAAAATCAGTTAGACACTTGTCTACTCCTTTGATGTGTTCCAGTTCGAAATCAAAATTGGCAAAGAGGGCTTGCCATCTGGTGAATTCGGCTTCTCCAGGCTTCTTGATATCTTTAGTAAGCACCTTCTTAAGGGCAGATGCATCTGTTCTGAGAAGAAATGGTTTATTGGCCAGATGGATCTCAAATTTGTTGATGATATTCCATGTTGCTTCCACCTCTTTTTCTATAGTAGAATATATTTTCTCAGTCGGGTTCCATGTTCCTGAAGCAAACTGGATAACCTGTTCTTCATTATCTTTTTTCTGTTTTAATATACCCCCCCATCCAATGTTGCTGGCATCAAATTCTACAATCTTATAAGCTGCATCATCAGATATATACAGTATGGGAAGATTTCTAACCTTGGATTTAATTTTTTGAACTGCTCTGGTATAGGTTGAAGTCCAAGGTTCAAGATTTTTGCGCAGCCTCTGATTTAATAATTTTTTGTCCTTGGTGCATTCTTGATAGAAATTAATTACATAATTTAAACAACCAAGAAATCTTTGTAGTTGTGTCTTGTCTGTAATGATGTCTGGAAGTCTGTTAGAGAATTCTAGAGCATGTTTTTGCAAGGAGATTTGGCCATTGAATATAGTATGGCCAAGAAATTTAATGAAAGTTTGAAAGAATTCGATTTTCTTTTTACTTAATACATGACCATTCCACTTTATTGTATTTACAAAGGTCTATATATGTTTAAAATGATCTTGCAATTTTTTTGAAAAAATAAGTATATCATGTATATACACAATTAGTCAATCGAAGAAGGGTTTGAATATAGAGTCCATCACCTTCTATAACTTAGATGGTGCATGCTTGAGGCTGAAAGGCATCACATTCCATTCATAATGTCTGGCTGGGACACTGAAAGCTGTTTTGAATTTATCCTTCTCTGATATAGCAACTTACCAAAATCCTGATTTCAGATCGAACTTGGAAAATATTTTTGCTCATGCTATCCTACTTATCAGATCTCCTTTGTGGGGAATCGGATATGTATTATCTGCTGGTACTGAGTTCAAAGGCTTATAATTTATGACTAGCCTTGGGATGCCTCTGATTTTTTCTGCTCTTTTATTTACATAGAACCCATAAAAATTCCACGGGCTCTTTGATTCTCTGATCAATTTCTTACTCAATAGATTCTTGATTTCTTTTTCGCAGAACTCACGATATTCCTTGTTCATCGGAATTGCCTTACTTTTACATGGCTTGCCTGTATATTCTGTTTTATAGGGCACTTTTACACAATATTGCTTTTTGTGCCAAAAAGAATTTGGATCTTCTACACAACACTCTTTCTCAATTTGTGCCTTTAATTCTGAAATCTTCTTTTGTATTGTTGTTAAGCTTAGCTGTTGTGAGATATGAATGGTGGATTTCAGATCCTTTAGATCTGTCAGCTTTGATTCAGCTTTCTTTAGCTCTTCCATAGTCTGAACCATTGTTGAGATTCATGGAGCTGAGACATATGGTAATTTAATCTTTCTTGGACCATCCGAGGAGGTAGGAAGAGTAATAAAATATCCACCCTTATTCTTTTTTGTTCTAAATGAACCATGTGGTTCAACAGCAGCCAAAAATATGTTACCTAAAATACAATCAACAGGGATGTCAGCAACTACAAATTTTAATTTTATGCAGTGATTATCAAAGCAGATAGATGCTTTGGGAATTTCATACTTCAGCGTTTTACTTCCCAAGCCAATAACTTTTCTTTCTGCTGTCATCCAATATTTAGCAGGGATTACTTTTGTATTTAGAATATTTACATCTGCTCCAGAATCAATAAGAGCAGTCAAATTGAACATCTGTCCCTATATGCAAATATTTATTTGTACATGATGTTGCTGGTACTCGATGGCGAGTATCCTCATCTCCTGAAAACCTGAAGCAATATCTTTTCTTCCTTCATAAATCTGTACATTTGGTTTGTAAAATTCTTTTGTATCATATTCTTCTATAGGATCTGCTCCATCAATGGATTTGCTTGTTTCTAATCTCACAATCTAAGATTTAACAATAGAAATTTCAGATTTGAGATTGTGAATTTCATGACTTACCTCCCTCAAGGTAAGCACGCGAACCTTATCTTGTTGTTTATGCCTTTGGAATGATTTTTCATTCTTTTCATAAGAGGTGTCAATGAAGAATGGCTTCTTTGAAGAACTTCTGTTGGAAGATTTCATTTGGTCCATGAAGGCTTCCATAAGGCGATTCTTCATTTCTCCTTATTCCATAGCTTTTATTTGGGACAAGATTTTTATCTCATCTTCTTCTGTCTGTGCCATAATAATTTTTTCTTTGTATTTCTGTCGCTATATATCTTCATCAGAAGATTCATTAGAAACTTCAAATTCAGAAGAGAAAATACATTTATAATTTTCAGAATCTGAACAGTCACAAGCATTTGCATAAAAATTTAATTCTTCAACTTCTTCTTATGAAGTATTTACGGAATTAGAATTAGAACTTTCAACAGATGAGTCAAGCTACTATTGCTGCTAAATTTAGGGGTGTTCCTTGATCACTACATTGGGGCAATGATTAGTTTTATGATTTCTAGACCCACATCTCATGCAAAGATACTGAGCCTTTGTTTTTGGAGTTTTTAATTTTTGATTTTGAGGCTGAGATTTCTTGCCTCGATTTCTTTTTTATTCTTCACCTACTGGACAGTTATTTGCAGTATGTCCATTTTTGCCACACAACCAACATGTCAATTTATTCCATTTTTCTTGCTTGGCACTGTGCAGGTGAATGTGAGACGGTTTATAATAATGTGTCCTAGGGACATATTTGTAATATCCATTTCTTTTATGCTGTCTAAAAGATCAACCTTTCTTTTTAAAGTCTTTTCTGGTTGATAAATTCTTTTCTTTCTTGGCTCGTTTCTTGATTTTTCTCCTTTTTACTAATGGATCCTCAAGAGATAACCCATACTTGCTGCACAATGATTTGTTGTCGGGTAACCTAGACAGCTTTTTTAGAGACTTATTAACTTTCGAGCTCGTGCAAAGACCAACCAAAGCTTTAGTAATAATTGAATATATTTGTCCCCATGTGTAAGACTCAAAAGGCATTTGAAAGAATTCTTGCAATCTGAGATAGTCAAAAAACCTAGAAGGAAGTGCTGCAAGATAGATTTGCTTCCATAACAAGTTCCTTAAGTCTTTAACTTCATAGATTCTCTGCATCCAATCCCAATGGAAGTCTTCATATTGGGATATTTTATTGCACTTGAGATTCATTAAAATGATCTCATGCTTATCGGCTATTTCTGCCTCAGAACCACACCAGTGCTCAACAATCATGGAGGTCAAGGCTCCAATCATGTTGTTTTGTACTGTCCCATCTGAATTATGAATTATATTTCCTTGCTCATCCTTGAGCAGCTGTTCTTCCATTTGTTTGATTAAAGCGGGAGAGGATTCTATTTCCCAGCATTTTGATAATGTGCCTCTGACACAATGGATAATTGTTTTGCAGGCTTCTACCTCAGTTTTTCCTCTTAGACACATAAGTTTATATTCTGTAAACATCATGTCTACCATTTGTCTTATCTGGCCGACACTGAGGTTATCTATAGTCCATTCCCTATGAGAATCAGGGAAGAAAGTGTGGGTTTCAGGCAGTTTGCCTCTTCCTTTGATATCAGGTGCTAAATACCTGTCGTACTGACTTTCCAGAGGCTCATATATAAGCATAACTTTTGGCTCTTTTTCCACTTCCTTAAATAGACTCGCTATAGAAATATGTTCACTTGAAGTCTCAACTTTTTTTGGTTCTTGGGATGCAATTTCTTTGTGGAATAGAAAAGGAAATCTGTCGACTAGCTTAACAGGATACTGAATATGGACACTTGCTTTATGCAGAAAAGAAGAAGGAACTGGTTTTTCTGTATTGGATATAGATAATTGATTCACCTTCTATACCAGTTCATTTATTTGTCCAGATGTAGAACCAATATGTTCTACCATTTTTTCTTCAACACTCTCTAGATTTATTAGAGATTCTCTAACATATCCTCTAATTACTGAAGTAGATTTTTGAACATCATTCAAAGAATTATTTACAGAATTTAAAGAAACTTGGAAAGTATCAAATTGTTCTTTAACCTCTTTGGATTTGGCTATGTTCATTCCAAGGCCCTTCACAGTTGTGTTTGTCCAATTCAGCTGTTCAGAAGTTTTATGTATTTTGCCATCAGTGCCAAATGCATTGTCATCCTTTAATACTAATGGTAATGCTTTGGCAGAATTTTGTCCTTCTCCAAGCACTATGCCTTTGTATGGGGGAAAGGTTGTAGGTGTTTCAACCTTAAGGCCATCTAGTGCTATCCAAGAGTGTTGAGATGAAGTGGATGCATCAGTCATTAAAACCATTTGTTGTTGTCTCCTTTCTAACCAGACATAGAATGAGATCCATGTGTTAGTACATTCCATGTGGTTTTTCCATTCTTGAGACAATTTTATTTTCTCTGGAACATAATGACTGGAACCAAATTCTTTTGCTTTAGGATTTGTAAAAAGATCCCAATTCAACATGGCTTTCATCCATTTGGCAGGGACTCTATTTTTTAGACATCCATCCATTAAAGTGAAGAATTTGTGCATCTCCATGACTGCTGGCTTTTTGCAGTCATCCGGAACAGAACCAAATCGGCAATCTGGTATAAGGCCATTAGCTTGCTCAAGATAACCAAGACCATATCTTGGTTTAACTGGTCTCATTATTGAAAACATTTGGGTTAACCTCGGATCTTCATTTTCCAAAATAGGAATCTCATGCATCATCAAAACATGCTCTGACTCATGAGGAAATGGAATTTCTGAGCACTTAAGATTAGGACATGGATTGACAGAAGTTGTAGGTGGGGCTTCACCAGTCCTAGGATGATGATTCTCATGGATTACCAAATCTATAAGCTAGCTTAAAATAACTGGATACTGACACTCTGGCATTTAACTTCTAGGGAAGAAAAATTTACAATCTGGGCTAATTCAAACAATGAAATATGTTTGCAAATATTTACAGGAGAACTTGTACAGGCATTGTCAACAAGTTCAGGATTTCTATATAATGGGTAGATCCTCCACATTTGATCTATCCTATTTCTGTCTATAGTAGATCTACGGGGGAAAGATAAGACGGTAGAGGAGGACTCTTCTTTGATATCTGCAGAAGTAATTTTTTTGACAGACGGAGGCCTGGGATTTGAAACCACCCAGTGTTAAGGGAATGTCAAATCTTCCCACCTGATTGTTTGGTGTTTTATTTTTTGATTTTTAGAGTCTGTTAACACCACAACATTGGCTTTAGAATCTTTATTGGGGGCATGCATGACAACAGGATACAGGGTATTTGTGTGCCTGAAGCAACCTCTGATTTGAATTGCTATATTATATCTTTTCTTATTCATATCAAATCCAGTTGTCTGGATTTGGAGCTGGAGAATGCTCTCAATGGTTTCATCAAAGACAAACTAAAAAATTTGGATAGCAATCAAAATAAATTGGACCATTTGAAAGAGGTGCAACTATCCCTCTTATTAATGAATCTGTATATTTGTTGTGTGTAATATCTCGGACAATGGCTAACACAAAAGTATTCAAACCCTGATGGGTTAATGCATGTATTCCAATTCTGATACAACCCAAATGAAGATACTGGGTTTTTAGACGCTTAACCTCAGCCTGTAATTGTTTGGGATTAAGTAAAGGAATAGATTGTACACAGTCAGAACTTTCGCGGATCTGCCTGATATACTCTTTTATACTTATCCTAGTAGCGGCAATTAAATGGAAAGTAGACAGATCTGCATAGACTTCTAAAGCATTAATTGAAGGTAGATGCCATCTAGTAGAGTGTTGGCTTTCTTCGTATTCAAATTCAGCAGAATTTAAAACTTTACTAGATGCAACAGCAAACATATCCTGAAGGGGATTTTCTTGAGCGGATGACTCTTGCTCTTCGATATCACGGTATGAAACAGAGTTTCTAATTGCATCCATTTTATATAGAGTGACGTAAAAATGAGTATTGACCCGACGAACCAAACGTTACTAGCTCTGATACCAATTTCTTGTAGAGGCTTCTCACTCAAGCTTGCTAGACTCTTGGTGAGCCTCTTCTCTACTTGGCCACTTTACTCCTGTTGTTATGAACCCAACTTGAACCTACTAACACCTTTCACGCGCAGATGACCTCTTCAATTATTGCGGATATGAAAGATGGATCATCATTAAGTCTTAAACATTAGTATAACCATAGTTAATGTCCTCGATATTACCAGCCATATAGTTAATAGGGTGTGGAGTGAATTATTTTTTTTTCTTGAGTCTCAGATTTTTCCCAATTGCATTCCAGGTAAATCCATGAAGAAGAAGACACTAGTGAAAGATGCTTGTATGCGAAACATTCAATTGTAAACAATTTTATACCAGCGTGCAAATTAATTTGTAAATTTCTTTACAACAACATAGAACCAGAATCAGTGGTAATAACGACTTACGTGGATTCCTTAAATGGAGGTTTTCAAAGGCCAAACTGATATTAAGGGTAACATTTTTGGTCCAGTGCTTTTTTGGGAAGTTACTAGATTAGAAGTTAGAGAAGTGCTTGATCTCATCGTTGCGTGTAATCTAAAGTAATTACCAAAACTGTGGACTAAAACTCTAACAAACCCAAAAACAACAGTACCTTTCTTCCTGGATCCAAAACGCTAACAACAGTTTCGGTTGGAAAGAATCATTAATCGGCGCAAAAAATGAATCTGATCTGTAACATGAGAGTAAAATTATTTATAAAATTATTTTAATTTCAAAGTGAATCATTTTTCAAATTACTTCAATCTTATTAAAATGTTTTAATTTGAAGTGAAGACATTTACAACACAATCGAAAAAAATGTATTATTAATCTTAATTTATGATAAAATATTTTTTAATAAATTTCAAAAAAAATAAAAATAAATTAGTTACAATACAATACATTGCTATCCATTATCATAAGCTTTAATTTTTTAATTTATTATGTATTATTATGAACCAGTGCTGGGATCAACCAGGTTTGGATTTGCTTCTGCAAAAGTTTTTATTGTTATGATATTTTGAATTTAATTTTTATTTTTATGTTGATATTTTAGTTTATTTTGAAATAGGTTTTCTTGAAACTTAATATAATTATCAATAATTTTTAGTATTGATTTATTTTGATTTTAGATTTATTAAGTTAGTCTCAAGAATAATCAAATTTTTAAAGGTATATTTTTTTGAATTTTTACATTTAAAATTGAGAGATTTAATCATTTTGACAGTTGACACTTGTAGATTTGCCGTTAAAATCCTGTTCTATTACTAAGTATGGTATAAACTATGTGCTTCAAAGTTCAAATCGCATTGGAGTTAAACTAATAAACCAAAATATATATTTCGGATTTTTATATTAAAAAATATTTTTATTTTTAATAACACAATTATTAATTAAATTTATGAAGTTATTAAATGTTTATTAATAATATATTTTAAAAATTAAATAAAAATTATTATCATTTTAATTTATTTCACTGTGACATACATATTATGATTTTTTTAAAACTTATTTAAACAAAAGCACAATACCATAAATTGAATTTAATCTATTCATTATATGTCTTTTTTTTTTTTTTGTAAGCTAAGGTAAAATTCTATTAATAAAAATGAAAACTATGTACATATACATATCGCCACCCGCCCAACAGGGAAACCGGGTGAACTCCTAAAAATATATAACCGCCATCCAAAAGAAATAGAAGTTCAGTTTCTCAAACCAGCCTAAATAACCCGCTAATCTATCCAAAAACATACTATTCAACACTAGAGATAGATCCATACTGTTCAGCACTGCTACCATTAGACTACTATAAACTACTACTATCTGGAAAAGGCACAAAAATCTCCATGTAGAAACCTGTTAGTGTCTTCAACTGCTTTGGCTACGGATGCATGGCATCATTCCTTACTGCATTTGCTGCATTTTCTGTCTTCACAGCTATTCCATTCTCTTTCAACAG
Organism: Pinus tabuliformis; assembly: GCA_031772625.1. Lineage (NCBI taxonomy): Eukaryota > Viridiplantae > Streptophyta > Pinopsida > Pinales > Pinaceae > Pinus > Pinus tabuliformis. The sequence continues at coordinate 317,954,492 of CM062804.1, read as the reverse complement.
CTTTATGAGCTGATCCATTTTCCTGTCCTGCATTAGAAGGGTCATTTGTATATTTTTCAATTCTCTTTTAAACATTGGCATGCCCTGTGCAAGCTCCACCATTTCTACTGCTACTTGCTCCAGGGCCTTAGCAAGTAAACGCTTCATTCCCCAATATACGTGCAGGGACTGCTTATAGAGGGACATCCGTCCTCTTGTATGTCCAGGGTCAGGTAAGAAGGTCTCCCAATCAGCCATCTCTGGATCATATTGATCTTGCAGGGCTTCTTCTTCTAACTTATCTATTATCCTGCGAATTTTGTAATTAGTGTCCTTGGTATAAGCGGCCTCAGCATCCTGTAACTTCTGTCGCATATCCTTCTTGGCCCGACCGCGGACACCACGTCCGGAGCCCTCCTCAGAACCACGATTCTCTTCTCGCGCTACATACCTCCCTCTGCCCCTAACGCCTCCGCGGCCCCTTCTCCCGCGACCTCGCCTGCTCCTTCCTTCATCCTCCTCGTCATCATTCTCAGAATCTATCTCCGTATCTTCCTTGGCCTCCTCTGGAACTGAATGCCTTATCCACCGACCAACTTTTCCACCGGAAGACGGGCGTGGAGTATCCTCTGCAAGAAACTCCCGAATATCTACTTCCAACTCGTCCGAATCTTCAGGGGTATCTAAGTAAATGGGAGGGAGGGATTCATCCACCACCTGCTTCCCTTTCTCTGCCATCGTAGCTCCCTGACTGCGAGTTCGCCTACCTTCAGGTCGGTTTAGATTAATGTCCATAGTATCCCCCCACTGATTCCACACCAAACAACCACCTTTACACTCTGGACTCGTAAACAAAACAATGTAACTCAACCAGGCAATTATCCTTTGTATACAAGTCTCCCACGACTTCCTCAGTGACAGCAATTCCCACTCTGAGCTTGTAAACAGGACAACTAAAACCCTTACCTTCGCTCGCCTAGCTTCAGGAAAGAAATTTGCGTCGCTGCAGCTATTATCATACCATCGCCTAAAGAGATCATGCAGCATAAGAACCTCGCTCGACCACCTTCCCACGTTCTGAATAATTATTCTCCAGACCGTCTCATTATTACACGTTTCATAGCCCAAATCCTGATGTGATGCGCTCCCTGCCCTCCTGACGCCACCGCGCTCCCACCTCAGTACCTGCCCTGCCGTCAGCCTTGGGATGAGCAGGCCTTCGCATGCCTGGATATATGGATGCCGCCCATTTAAATTTTCAATACAGATATTCCTTAGGCTGCGTATGTCGCCATAAATGCAGTTATCATATTCATTCGAAAGCATGAGGAGAAGGCATTTATGCGGTCCTATCCTCCCCTCTCGCCTCATGATTCCTTTTAAATTTTCAATATATCTATTAATGGGGCTTCGTATGTCACCATAAATACAGTTGTCATATTCGTTTGAAATCATCAGGAGAAGGCATTTTAGGCGGTCCTATCCTCCCCTCTCGCCTCATGATTATCCTGGCGCAATATGACTGCCAGGTCATGCCATCTCATGTCCTCCTGTAATGCCACCCAGCTTCCATCCAATACACAATGTGAACCGCCACATGCCCAATTTGCCAAATAATCAGCCGCTCTATTACCTCTTCGCAGAACATGGGTGATTGTAATATAGTCAATCCTCCGCATTTGGTCTGCAATATCCTGAATAATTGCAGCCGTCCGCCAGCTCTTGGCTACATGGTCCCAGGCTTTGCCCCCCTGTAATTTCCGCAACATGTCAATGACAATTTGGGAGTCACCTTCAATATCCAGGTTGCGATAACCATTCCTCGCAGCAATTCGAATACCATGAAAAATTCCCCAGAGTTCCGCTTCATTATTGGACATTTCACCACCCCATTCAGCATATACCCAGCGCGAGATACCGCCACTATCTCGGAAAATACCACCCCATCCTGCATCCCCAGGATTGCCCTTTGATGCACCGTCAAAGGATAATTTAATACAGTTGTCTATTGGGAACCTAAAACGATTTGGGCTCTGGATAGTAACTCGACTACGCTTATCAGTATTAGGATACAACATTGTATAGTCTAGGCTCAATTGGCGTAAAATTCGTTGCTCATCCAAGTTTAATTGCCAATCCTCCTCCCGCCATGGTTCAGACAAGATCGTCTCTTTAATCGAACGGCAAACCACGTCCCATATGCTGGCTACATGGCAGCTGCGGTCTTTAAAAATGCGTCGATTACGTTCCTTCCACACCTCCCAAATTACGAAACCCAGCGCCAAACTCCATATCCTCCTCACCAGTTTGCTATGTCACATATTATGATTTTTTTTAAACTTATTTAAACAAAAGTACAATACCATAAATTGAATTTAATCTATTCATTATTTTTATTTATTTTTTAGTTCAGGTAATATTATATTTTATTCTTATTATTATTATTATTATTTGAAATAAATTCTTGGTTAGAAATAAGAATCATTATTATTTAAATATGTTTTAATATAATATAAGTATTATGATTTTTTCTATTATTTGTGTTATTAATAAAAACAAAATTACAATAAAATAAATTAAATTAAATGGATTTATTATAATAATTGAATTGAATCAATTTGAATAGATTTATTACATTATGTTTTATTATAATTATTATTTGATATAATGTTTTATTTTATGAACACTACAATATCTACATTTAAATGTTTACATTTATTTACTGAAACGATACTATCTTAGTTATACTAAAGATCATCTTTTAGCACAATTACGTGGATCTTAAGGATATAAATTCTACATAATATTATTATTAATAGTCACAAATCAAAGGTTGAGAATTATCTCAAAAGTTACCCCTTTAATTAAATTGATTAATTAAACGAAAATGTTAGATGAATATGTTTTATAAGAAATGAATTATGGTTTTTCTGACATGTGATATTGATAAGCTATGGTATTAGCCTATATGATGCAAGAGAATCACTCATATTTTGTTTCCAAAACAAAATATTATTTTATTGTTACGTGCGATATTGATAAGCTATGGTATTAGCCTATATGTTGTAAGAGAATCACTCATATTTTGTTTCCAAAAAAAAAATCTGGGTGTGGCCATTGGAAGGTACACACGTACAAATAATTTATTTTCTGTTAAAGTGTGTGTTTTCTGTTTAGGATAGGCATTGTCGTGTCTAAGGGGCTTCTATAATAAAAAGGCCCATTGTCAAATAATTTGAACGGGCGGTCGTTGCCAGTATGCTTGTGATTTATTAACAGATGTTTTTCTTTTGCTGTTCCTTTTTATGGGTTATATATATTGTAATCAATATGTGGATATGTGGATTATCTCCTTTTTGGTTCTGGGTCTGTTTTGGGACAATTTCGGGCTTTGTGGGCCATTTTGAGGTGATATATAGGTCTCCCTATTTTAGTTTCTGATATGGTAGTCTTCGGACTATATGTATATGAGTCCATTTCTAAATCTCAGGGGGTTTCTCTATCTGCTGAATCTGCAGCTATATGTATGGAGGTTTTTTATATTTCCTTAATATAAATCTATGCTGGTTTTTTCTCTGGAAAAAAAAAAGATACATAAGTTTGTAGCCTCGCGGGCATGAGGGAGAGACCAAGAAAAAGGAACGAAGGATTTCATTTGAGTTTGAAAAATTTAGTGTAAGTTGTTTTTACTCTTGGATTTCATTTAAGCAGGTCTACGTGATTACTATTCTTTTGGTCGAGAAGCCCTGCGCAAAAGTGATGTTCGTGAGGTAAATTTTTAAAGCAGTGAATGAATTAGTTTCATTTGTGCGTTAATTAATTTACTGTATGTTTAAATTGTCGTCCACTTATTTGTGTTAAGATCGATTTGATAATTATCAGAAGTCGGAGGAACCAGTGAAATTTCGCGTCAGCAGACAAGTGAGGGAGTCCCTACTCCCGACTGTTCTCAAAGGTTGCATGAATTTGGAGGTCGCATGTGGATTGTTATTAAAACATTTGGTCTCTAAGTTTTTGTTAAGAAAAATCAAAGGGAAGGACCGTAGAAAGCGAATTCCACGTAGCCATTGTGGAGCAAGACCTGTGGAAGGCCAAATTTTGGCCATGGGTTGAATTAATCACCGAAGGCATGGATTTCGTGATAGTTGAGGCACGTCATCAAAAAAAAATTCCTAGCGGATTGAGTTTGGAGAAACATTATTTACCAATAGAAGTGGAAGTATTCAGTGGGGGGTATTTTTGCGAGAAAAAATAAAATTTCGTGAAGAACGAGAGGACAAGACCGCTCCACTGCATCAATTTGTGGTATCGCAGCGTGATTTGAGATTAAAACAAATTATGTACCTGTAAGAGAATTTGAAGATGCTGCTAGGAGGGTGTTGCTAATATGCCGCCAAGGAGAAGAAGCCGAGAAGGGCATGGAATGGATGATGGCTGGAGATTGGAGCTAAGACGTATCTAGCCAAGGATGAAGGTCGTGAAAAATACCAGAGACGAGACCTTGATGTAGGAGACATCAATTAGATTGAGGATATGAGTTCTGAGAAAGAGGTGGACAGAATTCAAGGAAGAGAAAGATTCGCTGATTAAACTAGACACCAAGGTCGGGCTAGACCGAAAATGGAAGTGTCAATAAATGAAAGGAAATCTAAATGGGGAAGAGTTGTTGGATTGGATCAACACTTTAGATAAGTATTTTGACTATGAGGATGTTGAGTAAGAGTCAAAGGTCAAGTATGTTGTGACCAGGGTAAGAGGACATAGAACATTGTGGTGGGATGAGTTGCAAGTAGACCAAAGAAAATTGGAAAAGGAAAAGATTAAAAGTTGGGATATGATGGTGGCTAAATTCAAAAGAAAATTTATGCCCAAGATTTACCAGCAAAATTTGTTTAGGGAGCTACAAAATCTAGAGCAAAAATGCATGTCAGTGAAGGAATATACAAAGGAGTTTTACAGGTTGAATATAAGAGCAGGTCACATCGAAGAAGAAGTGGAGAAGGTGGTCAGAAACATAAATGGCATGAGATTTGAGATTCAAGATGAAATCAACCTCTTACCCTTGAAGACTATGGAGGATGCCTATTAGGCAGCACTAAGGGCAAAAAAAAAAGTTGGCTAGGAAGCAAAGCGAACATAGTAGAGGAAGAAGTCTAGCTAGAGGGAAGGGGCCTCCTAACAGGGGAAGAACCCAGACTCCTAGAGAAGAAGTAGGGATTTCAAGAAGTCAATCTCCAAGAGGAGGAGAATCAAGGGGCAGGATATTTTTCCCAAGAGGCAAAGGAAGAGATAGGGAAGTCAGATGTTACATATGTGGAAAGACATGACATCTAGCATGGAATTTTCCTCAAAATAAATCAGCAAGCCAGAGAGAAGCACATGCAGTAGAAGCTAGGGATGAGGCAACAACAACTGAAGTAAAAGAGGAAACCCCAAAGTTCATTGAGTCTCTAATGTTGAATATTATTTTAATTAAAAAAGAAAAGGTGAAGCAAGATCCAACATAGCAAGGGAATTTGTTTAAAACAAGCTATAAATATAAAGGAAATTGTTGCAAAGTAATTATTGATAGTGGCAACACTCACAACTTGGTTTGTGTGAAAATGGTGGAGAAATTGGGACTACAAAGGATTTCACATCCCACTCCTTATTGGGTGACATCGCTGCAAAAGGGCATCAAATTTTAGTCAATAAGAAAAGCAAGGTAGAATTCCAAATTGGAAGCTACAAGGATGAGGTGTTGTGCGATATCATGCCTATTGAAATTTTTCATGTCCTATTAGGCAAGTTGTGGCAGTATGAGGGAGGTGCTATTCATGATGGGAGAAATAACACCTACTCTTTTCAGAAGGGAAACTGCAAGCATGTGATGTTATTGTTGGACAATAGAGGAGCCAAAGAGGATGCAGGCCTGAGCATGTTAATGATGACTAGGAAAGAGCTGCTACAACAAGTCAAATGAAAAGAGGAGGTGTAGTTTGATGTAATTGGTAAGCCTCGAACTATCCTTACACACATGGATTTAAATGAGTTTCCTATTGAAATTTAGTCAATCATAGATGAATTTGTTGATGTTATTGTCAGTGAATTGTCAAATTTCTTACCACCTATAAGAAGAATTAGCCTAGGAGCTAGTTTACCTAACAAGGAAACTTATAGAATGACCTCTAATGAAAATGAGGAGATCAGAACAAAAGTCCAAGAGTTGTTGGAAAAAGGGTTGATTAGAGAGAGGTTGAGCCCGTGGGTTGTGCCAACTGGCTTGAGCCAAAAAAAAAACAGAGGTTGGAGAATGTGTAATGATTCCAAAGCTATTAACAAAATAACCTACATCAGGTATAATTTTCCTTTACCCCACATGGATGATATAATGGATTGTCTCAGTGGTTCCAAATACTTTTCTAAAATATATTTAAAGAGTGGTTATCATCATATTCGCATGAGAAAAGGGGATGAATGGAATACAACATTCAAAACCAATGACGCCATGTATGAATGGTTGGTTATTCTTTTTGGCTTGACCAACGCACCTAACACTTTTATGAGGCTCATGAATGAAATTCTCAAAGAATCTATTGGAAAGTCAATGATTGTTTATTTGGATGTTATCCTTGTGTACAACAAAACCAAGGAAGAACACTTCAGATTTTTAAAGCTAGTATTAAAGAATCTGAAACAAGAAAAACCTTTAATAAATCTGAAGTTGTATTTTCTTAAGACAAAGTTGGTTTATATAGGATTTGTCATTTCTGTTGAAGGGATGAAAATGGACCTCGGTAAGGTAAAAAACATTAAAAAGTGGCCTTCCCAACCAACAGACATGAGGTAAGAAGCTTCAACAGATTGGTCAAATTTTACAAAAAAATTATTCAAAATTTCAGCCGCATTTGTGCACCAATGGTAGAGAGAATTAAAATGGAACACCGACATTTTGGATGGACAACAATTGCAAAGGAGGCATTTAATTTTCTGAAGAAGAAAATCACTGAGAAACCTATTTTAGTTTTGCTTGATTTCTAGAAGCATTTTTAGGTACAATGTGATGCGAGAGGAACAACAATTGGATTTTTCCTTAGCCAAGATGATAAACTGGTTGCATATTTCAGTGAGAAACTGAATGAGGCCAAACATAAGTATTCTACTTAAGATAAAGAGTTTTATGCAATAATTTGGTCTCTTAAGAAATGGAGACACTATCTTATGCCCAAGGAGTTCATCATGTACACTAACAACTAGGAATTGAAATTTATCAATAAACTAGACAAGTTGAACCAAAGACATGCAAAATGGGTTGAGTACATGCATAATTTTTCTTTTGTTTTAAATAATATAAATTGAAGTGCTAACAAAGTTGTTGATGGTTTGAGTAGCCAATGTTTAATTTAACAAGAGTTCCAATTTAACACTCTGGGATATGACCATCTCCAACAGTTGAACAAGGAAGATCCATATTTTAAAGAAATCTATGAAGCCTGTGAAAACCTCATTATCAGAGAGCGAAGCGCATGGCTTGAATAATTGGTTCAGGGTGGATTTTTGTTCAAAGGAAGAAATTTGTGTATACCAAGAGGATCAATGAGGGATAACTTGTTGAAAGAGAAACACAGTGGAGGGCTTGTTGGTCATTTTGGCCATGACAAGGCTAGGTATGAGGGAAGATCTCAAAAGATTTGTGGATGGATGTAGAATTTATCAACATGCTAAAGGGAGACAACAAAATGCACGACTATATTAGCCACTTCCCATATTGAGCAGGCCTTGGGAAGCCATTAGTATTGATTTTGTTTTGGGTTTACCAAGAACCCAGAGGAGACATGATTCAATTTTTGTAGTAGTGGACATTTTTTCTAAAATGGCACATTTTATACCTTGTTCCAAAACAAATGATGCTTCCCATATTGCAAATTTGTTTTTTCAAGAAGTATTGAGACTACATGAACTTCCTAGGAGCATTGTCTCAGATCGAGACACTAAGTTTGTTGGACATTTCTAGAGACCTTTATGGAATAAATTGGGGACAAACTTGATGATCCAGATTTAAACAGGAACATAACAAATTACAGATATAACCATAAATACATAGATGTAGCAGAAATAACTGATCTGAATTGGATCCTCAAATACTCTTAAAAGTTTCCTGAACTCTGTAAAACTCATACCAAAGTTTCAGAGTGCTATGGATGTCGAGCTTATAAGAAATAACCTCTGAACAATGAAAATTTGTGGTCAGCATGGAGCAATGAGGACCCTCGGTCAAAGTGCGCAGACCGTTGGCCCATGGTAACCGCGTGCTGGCACAAACTGGCAAAATGGGAAGTCAGATCCAAAAATAGAGGCAGTTTCTAATATGTGATTAGCGCTAATCGCATATCACAGGGCATCCCCCTCAGTGAAGGAAAGCCCCGAGTGCTTGGTCACGGGGAAAAGCATAAAACCGTACGGAAATCACCGATTCCATCAGAAGGCGGGCCCCGCGCTAAAACCGGCAAGATATCGGAAGGCCCTCAAGTGGTAAGCAGGTTCGACCGAGTCCTGCCCGATTCCATACAACGGGTGACACGCGTGTCCAGCGGATGAGAGAGAAAACCGCTCTCATCGCGCAGGTAAAGGTCATGCTACTTACCTGCATGATATGGACGGAGACTGTAGGATCTAGAGGCCCCAGATCAATGGCGGAGAAGCAATCTGATGGGTGACCGGATTCGACAGGGAAATAGGCTGAGGTGGATAAGATTTGAGATCCGGCATGACCGATGAGTTGGCAGAGGAATCAGTTTCGTGGGAAATCTTGGAGCAATGGAAATAATGACCATTCAAAGAGAACTGACACTCAGTTCGTGAGGAAACAGGTGGCCACCTCTCTGTGAAGCATTACAGTGATGATGACGCAGAGCAGGGGAATTCTAGCGGATAGAGGTAGGAGATCCAGAGAGCTGGGAAGCAGAAACGAACAGACAAAGAAAGCAGAAAAAAGAAAAAGCAGAAAAAGAGAGAAAAGAGAGAGAAGCGAAAATTGAAGAGAACAGAGAAGCCGAGCTGACCTGCAAAGCAAAGGCAGCATCGAGCAGACAGAGACAGAGAGAGTCCGAGAGTCTGTGAACTCCAGAAAAAGCTTAAGAGGTTCAAGCAACTCTTTTGTGTATACCTGTTAGGTATTGAGTACCAAATTGGACTCATACCACTAAGGTCAGTTGAGGTCGAGATTCAGTAAGGGGAGTTTGTGTACTCTAGAGACTTGGGGAATCCAAGTACAGTTCTACTTATCATTATCTATTAAGTGAGACCCAATTTGAGCTCACTATTGTAAAACTCTGCTTTTTAAGGCACAATAGAAAGGCCACCACTGAAGGCTGGACCAGGAGACGTAGCCCAGGAGGATTGGGTGAACTCCTTATTAAATTTGTTGTGTTTATGTGTTTTCTTACTGTGTTTGCTTACTATTTCAGTGTCTGTGTATTTCACAATCTTATTGATCCATTGAATAAGATAACATAGGCACACCCCAGCACTTGAGTCTGTAATACCTTCATTAATTAACTGAGATCATTCACGAGTGATTTCAGATCAAGTGGTATCAGAGCTCCTAGGTTGTTAAGGTTAGACAAGCTTGTGCTGGATTTTGTTGTTGAATGCTAACTAAATCAAAGCTTAAATTAGGAGAAGGAGAGTTGGTCGAAACTAACCCGGAAATTGGAAGAGTTTGTCCTAAGAAGAAAATGTCAGAAGAAATTCCCTTGGGACCAGATCCCCAATTCATAGATAGTTTCCTGGCCATGAGGTCCATGGTAGAGGAAATGTACAAGGAGTTTAAGAAAGGTAAAGATGAAGATTCATCACACTCCAAAGAAAAAGGAGAAGAAGAATCTCTCCTCCATGACCACTCAAAAGGAAAAGGGAAAGAAGAAAACTTTCTCACACCTCCTAATAGCCTTGAACATAAAAAGAAGACATATTTGATTAAATTAGATGTTAAATTTGATTTGCCAATATATGATGGAGAGTTGAATGCAGAGACGTTGGATAATTGGATCAGACAAATTGATGTTTATTGCAGAGTGCAGAGTATCGACTCAGACAAGAGTAAGATTCAGCTGGCCAACCTACACCTCAGAGGCACTGCCTTGGTATGGTGGGAAGGCAGGACACAAGCTGACATGAAGAAACATGGTAATATTCTTTCTGTCTGGAGTGAATTTGTTTCTGCAATCAAAAAGAAGTTCTATCCACTAACTTACATGCATCAAGCCATGATGAGCTGGCAAACTCTTCGCCAATCGAAAAGGCAAAGTGTACAAGGTTACACCCAAGAATTTAGGAAAAGAGCTTTGATTCTAGGAATTTCATTAGACTCACCTGAGACTCTGTTGAAGTACATAGGTGGTCTACACAGCTACATGAGGCACACTATCCTCATGTTTAATCCCACTAGTATAGATGAGGTATCTGTTCAAGCTACGCATCTAGAAGCTAGAGGAAAGAATGGGAACCCAGAAGTTGGAGGATCATCCAAGCCCATTGCAAGCAAGAATAAGGAGAAAATAAAACAGAAATGGAAAGAGAGGAAGGCCAACACTGCATAGAAAAGCAAGTCTTCATGCATTCACTGTAAGAAGGATGGGCATGATGATGAGCACTATTGGATTCTGCATCCGGAGCTGAGACCTAAGAAGTTCGAGGGCAAGAAGAAGAAGACTGCTACAGCTATTCAAAAAGATTTGGGGTCAGACTCAGGATATGAAACAACCATTGTAGCCACAGGTATAAAAGGTAAAAATTCTGAAGCATCTACTGGTAATTCTACACAATCTATTAATGATGAAGAAAATGAGAGAAAAAGACATGAGCTTTTCCATATTTGAGTTATTTCCAAACATCAAAAGTTTGATACTTTGTTTGATAGTGGCTCACAAGTAAATTTAATTTTTGAAGCAATTGTAAAGAAGTTGGGATTACTAACTACACCTCACAAGAAACCATACCCATTAGGTTGGTTAAGTGATAAGGCACAACTACAAGTGACTAGACAATGTAAACTTAAGTTTTCTTTTAGGTCAGCATTTGCAGATGAGGTTGAGTTAGATATAGTTCCTTTGGATATATGTGGAATTGTTTTAGGGAGTCCTTACTTGTATGATAGAAAAGCTATTTTATATAGAGCTGAGAACAAGTATCTACTTGTTAAATATGGAATCGAATACTTTGTAAGGGCTCATAAGCTCAAGAATAATTACACTCTCATAAACTCAAGGCAAACGAAACGAATTGTAAATTCATGCAAACAATTTTTATTGATGGTTGTAAAGGAAAAGAAACCTGATAAAACCAATGTATTTGAGGGCTGTGATGCTAAACAACAAGCTGATTTAGAAAAAGTTGTTTCAGAATATGATATTTTGTTTCAAGAACCTAAAGGTCTGCCACCCAAAAAGGAAATAGTGCATGATATTAATTTGCAGCAAGATGCTCCATTGCCTAACATCGGAATGTATAGGTTTTCCACTTTAGAGAATGTAGAAATCAAGAAGCAGGTGCAGGAGTTACTCGAGAAGGGGTTCATCAGACTTAGCACATCACCATGTGGGTCTCTAATCATTTTGGTGAAGAAGAAAGATGGCTCGTGGAGAATGTGCATTGATTATCGAGCACTGAATAAGATGACAATAAAAAATCGTTATCCCCTTCCACGCATAGATGATCTATTAGATCAGTTAAAGGAAGCTGTTTATTTTTCCAAGTTAGACTTGCATAGTGGATATCATCAGGTCAGAATTGCAGAAAAAGATGCATGGAAGACTGCTTTCAAAACAAAGCAGGGATTGTATGAGTGGCTGGTTATGCCTTTTGGATTAACTAATGCTCCTGCTACTTTCATGAGAATAATGAATGATGTACTCAGACCTTTTATTGATGATTTTGTTATTGTATATCTGGATGACATTCTTATATTTAGCAAAACGTGGGAAGAACATTTAAAGCATGTTAAGCAGACACTAGATGTTTTGAAAAGAGAGAAACTTTATGTTAAACTCTCAAAATGTGAATTCGGTAAAACATATTTGAATTATTTGGGACATATAGTATGGGGTGGTGAATTGAAGATAGATCCCTTTAAGGTGGCAGTCATTGTAAACTGGCCTAAACCCAAATCTGCTACAGAAGTTAGAAGCTTCTTAGGAGCAGCACAATATTGGAGAAAGTTCATTTCTAAATTTTCCTTAATTGTAGCTCCCTTACATGCTTTAACAAGATTGAACAAGGTGTTTCAGTGGGGAGGAAACCAATAGAAGGCCTTCGACACCTTGAAAGAAAATATTAGTACATCAGCAGTACTAGCACTACCTGATCTTAAAAAACCATTTGAGATCCAAATGGATGCCAGTGACTATGCCATAGGAGCAGTGTTGATACAACACGGTAAACCCATATGTTATCATTCTGAGACATTTAATTCTGCAATAGTTAACTATCCCACATATGATAAAGATTGTATGCATTAGTACAAAGTGTGAAAAACTAGAAACATTACTTAATGGGCAAAGAGACAGTTATACATATTGATCATCAACCACTTCAATATCTACACTCCCAAAGTAAGTTGCAGCAATCAAGACACTATAGATGGATGGGTTTTCTACAACAGTTTCATTTAGTCATCAAATATAAAAAGAGCATACACAATAAAGTTGCAGATATGTTATTTAGACATATTATAAATGCATCCACTATACTTAAGCATAATTCAGTACTGCATGAGAGCTACATTGAACAATATGCTCAAGATATATATTTTAGAGATGTATATGCAACTTTAAGTCAAGGCAAACGAGTAGAAGAATTGGATTATCACATTAAGGACCAACTCTTGCATCATTGTGGGAAGCTATGCATTCCACAAACTGAAAGAGTAAAGATAATTTGGGAAGCACACACTTCTCTAATATCAGGTCACTTTGGTGTAAGTAAAATGGTTGCATAGCTGCAAAGATTTTGTTATTGGCCAAAAATGAATGAGACAGTTTCTAGATATGTAAGAGGGTGTACCATGTGTGCTAAAAGCAAGCCTAGCAATAGAAAACTAGGCTTGTACACTCCACTGCCAGTTCCTTCTCATCCTTGGGAAAGTGTTTCCATGGAATTTGTTGGAGGACTACCTAAATCTAGGAAAGGTCATGACTATTTATATGTTGTTGTGGATAGGTTTAGCAAAATGTGTATTTTGATACCTTGTAATAAACAGATTACAGCTAAACAAACTGCAAAGTTGTTCTTTCAGCATGTATGGGTTCATTTTGGATTACCCACTTCCATTGTATCTGATCGAGACACCCGATTTGTTGGGAAGTTTTGGTCGAGTCTGTGGGAACTAATGGACACCAAACTGAAGAAAAGCACAGCTTTTCATCCACAAACAGATGGCCAGATAGAAGTAGTCAACAGGACAGTGATCCAGTTGCTCAGAGGCTATTGCAGCAAGCATCCCAAACTTTGGGATGAACATTTGTGTTATGTGTAGCATGCTTACAACCGAGCAAAACATTCTTCTACACAGAGATCTCCTTTTGAGACCTGTTTTGGTTTCACACCAAGGTCTCCCTTGGATTTTGTCTTTGGTAAAGACATAGCAGTTGATGGACACAGTGATGTGGACAAGGCAACCAAGTTCATTGAACAAATCCAAGAGATTCACCAGGCAGTACAGGAACAACTAGAAAAGAGCCAAGCCAAATACAAGGCAAGGCATGACAAGCATCAAATGGAGCATAGTTTCTAAGTTGGTGATCAAGTCTGGCTGTATATCAGTGAAGACAAAATGCAAGGTGAAGGTAAAAAGCTAAAGCCAATAAGGTATGGACCTTTCAAGATACTTGAGAAAATTGGTGAGAATGTTTTTTTGCCTTGATTTACCAGCTTACATGCACATCTACTCAGTCATTAATGCAGACAACTTGAGACTATTTGAACCTTCATTAATTGAAGATCCCGAAGAGCAGAGTCAATTACCTTCTATTGATGATCTGTTACCTGGATATCTCAATGAATTGCAAGAAGATACAGTTCTAGACAGGAAGGTGAGGACGACATGCAGTAGAGATGTTGAGTACCTCAGGATTGGACTCAAGGGTTCAAAGCCAAGCAGTGCAAAATGGATAGAGATTGGACAAGTGAGATAGTTATACCCTCACTTAGTCGATGCTTGAAAACCAACTTTTGGTGGTCCAAAAGCTTTTTCAGTGGGAAGGCCGTGATCCGAATTAGATCCTCAAACACTCTTAAAAGTTTCCTGAACTCTGTAAAACTCATACCAAAGTTTCAAAGTGCTATGGATGTCGAGCTTATCAGAAATAACCTCTGAACAATGGAAATTTGTGGTCAGCACGGAGCAACGAGGACCCTCGGTCAAAGCGCGTAGACCATTGGCCCATGGTAACTGCATGCTGGCGCAAACTGGCAAAACGGGAAGTCAGATCCAAAAACAGAGGCAGTTTCTGATATCGCGTATCGCAGGGCGTCCCCCTCAGTGAAGGAAAGCCCCGAGTGCTTGGTCACGGGGAAAAGCATAAAACCGTACGGAAATCACCGATTCCATCAGAAGGCGGGCCCCGCGCTAAAACCGACAGGATATCGAAAGGCCCTCAAGTGGTAAGCGGGTTCGACCAAGTCCCGCCCAATTCCATACAACGGGTGACACGCGTCCAGTGGATGAGAGAGAAAACTGCTCTCATTGCATGGGTAAAGGTCATGCTACTTACCTGCGCGATATGGACAAAGACTGTAGGATATGGAGGCCCCAGATCAACGGCAGAGAAGCAATCCGATGGGTGACCGGATTCGACAGGGAAATAGACTAAGGTGGATAAGATTTGATATCCAACATGACCGATGAGTTTGTGGAGGAATCAATTTCGTGGGCAATCTTGTAGTAATGGAAATAATGATCGTTCAAAGAGAACTGACACTCAGTTCGTGGGGAAACAGGTGGCCACCTCTCTGTGAAGCATTATAGTGATGATGACGCAGAGGAGGGGAATTCCAGTGGACAAAGGTAGGAGATCCAGAGATCCAGGAAGCAGAAATGAACAGACAAAGAAAGTAGAAAAAAGAAAAAGCAGAAAAGGAGAGCAAAGAGAGAGAAGCAAAAATTGAAGAGAATAAAGAAGCTGAGCTGACTTGCAGAGTAAAGGCAGCATCGAGCAGACAGAGACAGAGAGAGTCCGAGAGTTTGTGAACTCCAGAAAAAGCTTGAGAGGTTCAAGCAACTCCTCTGTGTATACCTGTCAGGTATTGAGTACCAAATTGGACTCATACCACTAAGACCAGTTGAGGTCGAGATTCAGTAAGGGGAGTCTGTGTACTCTAGAGACTTGGGGAATCCAAGTACAGTCCTACTGATCATTATCTGTTAAGTGAGACTCAATTTGAGCTCATTGTTGTAAAACTCTACTTTTTAAGACACAATAGAAAGGCCACCACTGAAGGCTGGACCAGGAGATGTAGCCCAGGAGGATTGGGTGAACTCCTTATTAAATTTGTTGTGTTTATGTGTTTGCTTACTGTGTTCTCTTACTATTTCAGTGTCTGTGTATTTCACAATCTTATCGATCCATTGCATAAGATAACATAGGCACACCCCAGCACTTGAGTATGTAATACCTTCATTAATTAACTGAGATCATTCACGAGTGATTTCAGATCAATAGCACTTCATTTCATTAATATCAAATACTGAAATATGCTTACAAACAGAATGGAAATAAGACTAGCTCGAGCAATGGTAGCTTATCCCTGAGAAGAGATGTGGCAGATACATGCCTCTAAATTGAGTTACAATGAGGCTCAAGGGAATTTTTATTATTGAACAATAAGAGAAAGCTCTAAAAAACCAAAACCCTAACCCGAGGAGATGTAACACCAAGAGTTTATGGGCCCCATTAGGGTTATTTGGGCAACCAACTTCCGAGGGTTGTAACTTGGTCATATTATATCCATTTGACGTGTATGATACCTTGTTGGAAAAATATCTCCAAGCACTATGACAACCAACATGATTTTTTGAGCAATTTTTCCAAAAAAATGTTGTTTAGGGCCTCAAAATGGCTCTAGAAGTTCAGGGCCCGAAAAACTGCCAAAAATAGTAAATTGTGCTACAATTAAGGAAACTGAAAAATTGAAAGAAACAATGGTGAGGGTCCAAGTGGAATAGGCAGGTAGCCACCAATATCCACCTGGATCAGTCCTCCCCCCTTAGGAAGAAATTATCCCCATTGCGTTGAGTTCCTCCATGAGATGAGGAAACTTCTGCTGAACTTGGTCCCTAGTGAGCCATTTGCCTTGGTGAAGGAGTTGGCCTTATTTGACAACTTGATATAGTTGTATCCTCTGTTGCTAAGTGTTCTTGATCTGCGTTTCCATGATATGATCAGTTGTGGTATGTTCCATGAAATCTGGGTTGAGCTCTATTGGTGTGAGTTGTTCTGCAATGTTAGATGTATCCAACAATGGTGGACAATATGGCTGAAGGCGATCTACATTGAACATTGGGTGAAAGCTAAGGAATGGGGGAATGTTGTGCTCCAAAGAATTATTTCTCACAGCCTTGGTAATGGTGTAAGGACCATATCAGAGTGGTATGAGCTTCCGATGGGCTCTTGTAAGGCGTTCTTTCTGTAAATGCAACCAGAATTTGTCACCCACCTGAAACTTGTGTGGCACCTGATGTTGATCATGTCGTTGCTTGTACTTGGCATTTTCCATAATGGAGTGGTGATATATCAGCCCGTTGGGTAGAGGTGCTCTGGGAGTCAGATCGAACGAATGCTTGACCTGACAGTGCAACAGTACCCCTGTGGGTGAGGAGAAGATGTCCCTGTATTCTTTCATGACCGTATCCACCTGCTTCTGCTGCGTGGAGGAACCCTTCTCGGGGACCATGGATGTGGCTACAATCTTCCCCTTACTTTTAGAGTGAACCAGAAAGAAAATAAATTTCCTAGTTTGGGAGATGATCTTACTGCATTTCTTAGCAGAGATCAAAGAGGTGGCGGTAGGTGGGGCTACCTCTGGTATCCTGTATAACGTATTACCCAAAGAAATAATCACAGAGCAAGGTCTAGACTCATATACAACATGTCGCTTCCACAAGTATGGTTTTCCTAATAATACATCGCAAACTTCGAGAGGAGCAACATCAAACAATACCTCATCTGTGAAGGGCTTGATTCTGTAGGGAAGGCGACACTACTGGCTGACTCAGAGATCTTGTCCTTGGTGAAGGCACCTGATGATGTACAACTGCGAGTGTGGTATGGCTAGTAGGCCTAGCCACTTCACGACCTCTACTGAAATGAGGTTCTTTTGGCTACCACTGTCGACAATAAATTGCAACGGTGAACCCTTCACCCACATTTGTGAGTGGAAAAGATGCTCCCCCTCCTCTAGATCTTCGAACTCATTCATCTGGATCTTGGAAGTAGCAATAGTGGTGCTAGACTCCACATCAATAATCTACTTCCCTTTGTCATTCCCCTTGTCAGGTTCTGACTAAGGTTCAGAACATGCATCTGATTCTGAAGCCCTCAACTCGGCCACTAGTGACTTCGACACTCACTTGTGTTGTGAGTGGGGCTCTTATGGAACTCACATCACTTTCCTGTGTCCTTCTTTGACTTCGTGGTGTTGTTCTCTTCTTGCAGTTTCGACGAGTTGTCTTGGGTCACCCCACATGTGCTTTGTCCTTTTTTCTTCAGATTCACAGATCCAAAGTCTCACTTCTTTTGTTTAAACTTCTGCCCAATCTTGACAGCATATCAGTACGTTGTGCCAAGCGAGGAGATGTCCAAAAAATCCATATCATCCTGGATGTATTTGTGTAGGCAACTAGGCTATTTGAGTACCAAATGCTGCTCAGAATCCTTGATACCCAAGTTTGTGCAAAGGGTATGAAAAATATTGGTAAACTTTGGCATGTCTTGGTCCCTTCCCTGTTGCAGCGTGGTCCACTTTATGTACTTATCCTCATAGCTTCCGACAAGGTAGTACTGCTCCTTGATGGCATCCCGAAATGAATTCCAAGGGGGTGCGGCTGAAAACAGTGAGGCTGTAATGTCATCCTTTTTCTCGTAGTAGGTTTCCCACCAGTCCTTGACATGTGGGGCGGCTTTGATAAGTACAAAGGTGATCTTTTCCAGGCTGGAAAAATCATGAGCAAAAAAATATCCTTCTAATAGATTTAACTATTTATCTACGGCATCCACATCTATCTAACCCTTAAATATGGGAATGTCAAAGTTAACTTGTACATTAAAAGGTGTGGCACTTCCATAGTAGCTGTTGGAAGTAGATGCGTTGCCCTTGGGTAGCCATAGAAGGATCTCAGCAAAGTTTTCATCATCGTGTTCCTTTGTCGCTCGAGGGTTTCTTTGAGTAATATTTTGATAAGATCTCCTACCCCCTCGTCTTTCTCTTCATCCACCATGGGACGCCATTGGGATTTGCGAAGCTAGTCTTGCAAAGGTTCGACCAGTTCAAGCCCTAAATCCTTATATCTCGACCTCGTTGGGGACATGGAAAGAAAAACAAAGAAAGAGCATACCGCTCTTATACCACTGATCCGGATTTAAACAGGAACACAAAATATTATAGATATAACCATAAATATAGAGATGTAGTAGAAATAACACTTCATTTCATTAATATCAAATACTGAAATATGCTTACAAACAGAATGGAAATAAGACTAGCTCGGGCGATGGTAGCTTATCCCTGAGAAGAGATGTGGCAGCTACATGCCTCTGAACTGAGTTACAATGAGGCTCAAGGGACTTTTTATTATTGAACAATAAGAGAAAACCCTAAACAAACAAAACCCTAACTTGAGGAGATGTAACACCAAAAGTTTATGGGCCCGTTTGGGGTTAGTTGGGCATCCAACTTCTGAGGGTCGTAACTTGGTCATATTATCTCTGTTTGACACGTATGATACCTCGTTGGAAAGATCTCTCTGAGAAATATGATAGCCAATGTGATTTCCATAGCAATTGTTGAGAATTTTTTCCATAGCAATCGTCGAGAAATTTTGCCAAAAAAACATCGTTTAGAGCCTCAAAATGGCTCCAGAAGTTCAAGACCCGAAAAATTGCCAAAAATAGTAAATTGTGTGTAGTTAAGGAAACTAAAAAACTGAAAGAAACAATGGTGAGGGTCCAAGTGGAATTGGCGGGTGGCCAGTAATATCCACCTGGATCACTTGACCTACAACTCATCCTATCATCCCCAAACATATGGGTAGATTGAAATGGTTAATAGAAGTTTGGGAAATTTACTAAGTTGTCTGGTTCATGAGCATAATAAACAATGGGATCAAGTTATCCCGTAAGATGAATTTTCCTACAATGATTCTCATAATATGAGTACAAGCAAAAGTTTTTTTCAAATTGTGTATGGCATGCATCTGAGAGGTATATTTGAACTCATAAATTTGAGAAAATGAGAAAATTGAAGTGTTGATGCAGAAGAGTTCCCTACAACAATGAAGATGATACATGAGCAAGTTAAAGAGAATTTACAGGAAATCAATTTTAAATATAGGTAGAGGTTTTTTCTCAATTGAAGGGAGGTGAATTTTGAAGTTGGGGAGCTTGTTTTAGCTCATTTAAGGAAGGAAATGATCCCAAAATGTGAGTACAACAAGTTGAAGCTGAAAAAATTGGTCCATGTAAAATCTTAAGGAAGTTTTCAGCGACTAATTATGAGATTGAATTGCCTCCATATATACAGATTTACCATATATTTAACATTCTATATTTGTGCCCTTATTAGGTCCCTAGAGAAGAGGCACAAAATGAAGAAGAAAAGATTCAATGGGAGACACAGTTATCTACAACTCAGAAGCTACAGATGAAAATGATTCTTGACCAAAAGCTCATCAAAAGAACCATAAATAAAAATTATTATGATTACATGGTTAAATGGAAGGGTCTTACATCTAAAGAAGCGGTTTGGATGGATGAAGCAAAGATCCTAAAGTGTGGCTGCATTGTTGGAAATATCATGGACATGAGTCCATGAAACCTTTTGTTACGAGGGAGTTTGATGCAAGAGCATCACTCCGCGTTTTGATTCCAATTTTTTTTTTCGAAAACAAATATTTCATTTTATTGTGTGTGTGTGGCCCTTGGAGGGGGTATTTTCCCAAATTGTATATTTTATGTTAAGAATATGTGTTTTTTGTTTAGGATAGGTATAGTCGTGTCCAGAGGGATTTTAGAAAAAAGACCCATTGTCAAATTTCAACGAGTAGTTGTTGCTAGCATGCTTGTGATTTGTTAAGATATTATTCTATTTTCATGCCATATAAGCATATGTAAGTTTGTAGCCTTGCAGGCGCAAGGGAGAGACCAAGAAAAAGAAACAAAGGATTTCATTTAAGTTTGAAATTTTTACTCAAAGTTTTTTTACTGTGGAATTTGATTTAAGCAGGTCTGTGTGATTCCTATTCTTTTGATCAAGAAGCCCTGTGAAAAAGTGATCATCATGAGGAAAATTTGTAAAGGAGTGAATGGATTGGTTTCCTTTGTGCCTTTATTAATTTACTATATGTTTAAATTGTTGTCTAGTTAGTTGGGTTAAGATCGATTTGATGTGCAATCTCTTTGAATTGAAACTATGCATTAACATAATTATCGTAAGGAAATGCCTATGGTGGGGATTGGTTCCTCACTAGTCATCGAGTCATGGTGCGTCAAGCATAACATCAACTAATGAAACTCGAGCTCCATTGAAGGAGAGATAAAACATTTTGATCACAAAATCAAAGGGTTTTCGCAATATGAGAAGTCAAAAATTAACAATGGGTTGCGCTTTCTTTTTTTCTTCTGGTCAGTGTGTGTACTTGTGGTCATAAGGCAACCAATATTTCCAAGTCTATTGAGCTATAAATACGTGGGGGAAGTATATGCCCACCGTTGGATCAAAACAGGTACATTATCTAACAGTGAGCATATATTGCCCCGCATATTAATGACTAGATAGATTGGTAAATATGACTTGCCTTGTCAGAAATTGGTCATCTGAAGGTTTAGTAGGTAGGATCAACAATTTACTCTTCTCAACCTATGTGATGTTTTGTGAAGTCATCAAGCATGGTCTAATTGTTAGTGACATGAGGATTTTGAAACCTGGACAACGACTTTTACATAGATATCGGACTAGTTGGAAGTCGGAGGAACTAGTGAAATTTCGCATGGGATGTCAAGTGAGGGAGTCCTAACTCCTGACCAGTCTCAAAGGTTGCATTAATTTGGAGGCTGCACGTGGACTGTTCTTAGAACATTTGGTCTCTAAGTTTTTGTTAAGACAAGTTGAAGGGAAGGATCTTAGAAAGACCATTCTACACAACCATTTTGGAGCAAGACCTATTGAAGGAAGATTTTATTTGGGCGTGGGTTGAATTAATCATCAAAGGCAATGATTTAGTGAATTGTTGAGGCACTTGAAAAAAAAAAAAAAACCTAGCAGATTGAGTTTGGAGAAACATTATTTTCCAAGAGCGGTGGAAGTATTAAGTGGGTTTTTTTCGGGAAAAATAATTCGTGAAGAACAAGAGGAGAAGATTGAGAAGACCGTGCTTCGTTGCTTTACTATGGTATTGTAACAACGCTTAAAAATATTTATGGTAAATTAGGGTTAACCTCCATGGTTAATAATTTTGTTATATGTTATATATATGTGTGTGTGTGTTTGTTTAACTCAAATATTAGTTTTTTTTTATAATAATAATAATAATTATTATTATTATTTAAAATCAATTTAAAATTTAGTTAATGTAAATAATTGTTTAAATCTTGGTAATATGAGGTATATCATGAAATTTTATACTTATCATGGGTTGATTCCTATAGGTATTTATTAGCTATCTAGTTTATTTGTTTCCCCTTTGTGGTTCACGGACCCCACGAACTAGGAACATCTACCCAAAATGATCATTTCTTATCGACTCAACCTAGGAGCCTAACCCTGAGAGTGTGGAGAGAATTGAACCGATGACATCTCAATAGAAAAGGTGCTTTAACAACGATCGATTGAGCTAACCCTCGAGATTACCAACCATCTAATATATCTATATATATATATATATATATATATATATATATATACACACACGTGCGCACATGCGAGATAAACTTTTAACTTTAATTATCACTTTTTTTTAAATATATAATTAAATTTTTATATATTTTTAATATTATAAATTTTAGATTCTTTTTTTATTTTTTATTTTATGTATTAAATTTGAATTTAAATTAAGTTTATAATTATCATTTCTACCATTCAATGCCATTTTAAAAAACATTTTCATTTACATATTTAACTAGTTGTTTCATTTTATTTATCATATTTAGATTATCTAAATTCATTAAACTAGGAGTTATATTAGATTACTATATCATAGTTTAAATTTTTATGTTATAATTCTTTTTAAGTATATTTTTTGATTAATTTTTCCCAAATTTTAATCCAAATTTATTGGAGTCACAATTTTGAGTTATAAATACTACAATTTAAAAAAAAAAAAAAAAAAAAAAAAAACTAAATCCATTTATAAATACAAGAATTTTTTTTCCGAAGGTGGCAAAACTTATCAAACTCAGGTGTCAAACCAACAGTGAGGACAGCCATCTCTGGCTGCTATCCGCGAATGTCGGTTTGACTCATCACTGTTATCAAGGAAAACCACGCCACCTGTAATAACCCGCTGGTGGTCCGTAAGGGAGCAGGCTTTCACTCCTGCCAGATGCCTCTGGGTCTTGGGCCGTTAACCTGTTTCCTTACGTCCGAGGAAGACGAGCTCTTAGCCAAGCAGAAGCAGTTTTACGGCATACTCCAGGCCGAATTTATAAATACAAAAATAAAAGTCAAAACAAAAACACATTAATTTATTTTATTAATATTTAAACAGTTTATTTACCACCAATATTTCAACACACTCAATGAAATAAATATTCAATGATCACTGCTATTCCGCTATTGTGGCACACTCAATGAAAAAACCTCCCATACATTTACCATATCACTAAAAGTCATTCATTTAAGTGATATCAATTTCATCAATGCTACCATGTATATATCCTTTTTCGTGATCATTCGCTTAGTTAATATTGTTTGATATATGGTATGTAGGTTATGAACTCACTTTTGTTTTTAAATAATAGAAATTTTATTTTAATTAAAATTTGAAAAATCATTATTATGTCATTGCATAGTAGTGACATCTATGATTTATGGGTTTGTATTATTTCTATTGTACAAAACAAATTGCCAAGAATCTACAATTTTTTCATAGTTAACTTTAAGTTTTTAGTTTTCCTAGATGTGTTACGAGAAAAACCACGAGATCAGGGCTACAAAGCCCAATGCAGTGACGAGCTCTATCAGTGTTGTGGTGGGCTATTGACAAGTTCCACCTTGAAGGTACACACAAGGAGCGGCAAATACACCACCAAAAATATGGTTTCATAGGGCTTCTATAAAATGTATAGTACTCCTCGACCTACCACTGCTAAGCTCCATTTTTCAATTTGTTTTTTTTGGAAATTGGAGATACAAGAGGGCAAGAGTAACACTACAGACAATGCTATCTTTCAAAGAATTGATGTTCCAATTCATGTAAGTCAATCAGAACAACACCAACTCCATTTTCTCCCTTTCGGTTCTGAGGTTTAAGGAACAACTTTTTGCAAGTAATATGCACTCAGGGTCCAATTGCATGCACAATAACGACACTTTGATGAAGAGCATTTTTTTCCCGATGGATTTTTTCTTCCTCCAACTCGTATACAGATTGAATAAGGTATATTTGAAGGTAACACTTTGAGCTCAATTCCCTTCTGAATTTTCCTTCCATAAGATATATATATATATATATTCTCAGTTATAACTTTGGTTCTCTTTGTTCCTACCAAGGTGAATTCAATGACAAGGGTCTCTTTTCGCATTGCTTTTTCTTGCTTGACTATTGAACCATAAAATCACTACCACAAGTGTACCTAGTAAGGAATTTCCAACCAATCCTAATATAATTACTTTGAATCCTAAGTCTCTTATTTATGAAAGTTATTATGTGCCTGATTATTGGCACCTTGCATCTTGAAGAGTGAAATTTTGGCTCCTTATGCTTCTCCATAAATGTAGGATTTTTAGTTAGTCTTCCTTCCTCTAATCATTTTAATTTTTAAGAACATCTTTTAGTGAACACTTTCCTTGGAAAATTTTAATCTTTTGGATTATTCCCTTCACATTTATTATGCCACTGCTATGGCAAGGTTTGCGAGCTCCAATCCAAGTCCCCCGAGGTTATTGTCAATGGGATTGAGCAAAACTTCTCCCAACAATGAAGCAATTTTATTTCTTTATGGTGGGTCTATTTTTACATGGCCTTGTTGTGGGTTCAATTCTCCTGGTTTTTTCTTCTTGCTATCAAATTTGAGTTAGTTTCATGGCAAAGATGGGCCTCGCACCCCCACCCCATCCCACCATCCCCCAAATTTAGTTGTCTTCATGTGAGATTTGTTTGATTGTTAATGTAATTCATAATTGTTTTCCTGCAATTTTATTATTTGGTGAGAAAATGGTGTAGATTCAACTACATTTTGATTGAATATAGGTGGGTCACACCCAATTCAATCTTTCTATTATCAATGAATATGTTTCACTAACATACATTGAGATAGAAATATAACTTGGCAATCTCAATTGTTGCCGAATTTTGTAACAAAAATATTTAGAGTGGGCACCTACAAACTATTATGCTGGGACTAAGTTTGCTAAAATGGAAAGGTATTTAGGTGAGACTGAACGTGGAAGAGAAAGGTTTGAATTAGAAATAGTTCAAATTTCCCTTGAGATGCCAGAGCTCTCATGGAAGTCTTGTGATCCAGGTGGCTCCAGAAATAGAAGTGGCCTTGAAAAAGCTCAAAAATAAAAGTCATCAAATATAATTGAAACTAGGACCATATCATAGTGTTTGTCGTCCTGAGTCCAATGGCAGGAACGACACTCAAATCCGAGTTTGTATGCTCAAGTTATTTGCGGTCAAAGTTATGAACAAACTAGTCCAAGTGGTTGTCACTAACGAGGCAAGAATTTGGCACAGTATTGGCGCACGAAATCTAGCTGCCAAAATGAGTGAATTTGTCACCTCTTTAATTTTGCTGGTAAACCCCAAAAACTGGTCGAAATTTTTAAGCTAAGTTGTTTATAAAAAAAAAAATACATATATTGAAATATATACAGGTCGGGGCCTACAGGTATCTTTATAGATTTTCATGTAGCTTCACAGCTCATGTAATGTACTAAAACATAAGACAAGAATCTACTCTACTCTTTAAATAATGGAAACGAATAGATCAATGAAAAATAATAATCGACAAGAGGAAGATAATCAAAGACATAACAAAATTGTTTCTCTGGGGAAAGCCACTGCTCAAAGCCTCGACTCTCTATTGCATTAATCATAAATCTGAGTGATAATGCAAAGCTTGTGAACAATTCCTGCACAAGTATGATCAACTCTTTGCTCACAAGCTAGCTCAAGCCAAAACTTAGCCTACTCTCCTACTCTCCAAGCCCCTATTTCCTTGCGCAATTTCTGTGAGGATCAACCCATATTTTATTGGGAAATCCTTCCTCTATAACTACACAATCCGAATCTAGGTCCTCTTCTGATTGCATGCATGATTTGTACAACTCGGATCATTCTACAACTAATAGTACACTGTCCTTGCACTCTAGTCTCAACTGGGTCTTTCTCTAAACTGACATGTATGAGTTTCTCATGAGGGAATATTCAGTTAGTTGGAGTAGCACAGAGGATACACCAGTGCACCAACTCACTACTAGACCTCTACTAGTTCCACAAATAGTTAGAACTAGTTTAACTATCTATAACTTAGCCAAACTGAGTTATCTAATTACAACTCAAATAAACTCATCCTGGACCCATAAAATTTATGGAGAACATATACATGACTACAGAAAGACTTCCAACTCGAAATTCCTAAGCTAATTAAGTTAATTAAACTTAATTGACTATTTACAAGTTGATATGAGAATAAACTTAATTAACTATTTACAAGTTGCTATGAGAATAGAATTCGATTTTAATTCACAGTTTAACTCAAGGACAAATTAAACTGGAATTTCTTGTTTCCATTTCTCAACAAACCCAGGGTCCCACCCAAAAGGCCATGTTAAAATCTCAGTGGGAGTTGAACCTATGACTGTCGACCCCCCCAACCGGTGGCCTTAAAATTAAACGACAAGCTGCCTTATATAAAGACAACGTGCATTAAACATTAATTACAACCCACCGATGGTTACAAGTTACAACCACTTCCAAATTTTAAAAAGAACCTGCCAACAAAAAACATGTTATATGGGGGAGGCCCATGGGTTTAACACCAAGACTTCCACCCTCCAACATAGTAACTCTACCAATGGCCCAACAAGCCTTCCATTGATTCACCTGCCTAAAAATTCATATATAATGCAAACCTTGCCATTCAACGGGGCAGTGAAGGAGCATCGAACGGAGGTTGAAGGGAAGAATGCTTGCAAGGGAGGAGGGAGGAACTAGGAGCCAAAGATGTATATCAACACAACGAATATTCCAAGGGAATTAGTGAGGAATCTAAAAGATTCCTTGGAGGGTGATTTTTCATAGTGACAGAATCATGCCAAGTTTATACTCAAATGAACCAGAATTTTTTAGGGAGCGTGATGGTGTGGTCCATTTCTTCATTTGAGCAACAAAATTCCAGGAAGCCAACAATGAATAATATTTGCAGAATCTTGAAGAATCTAAAATATTTACTTGGAGGATGATTTTTTACATAGGTAGAATGATGTCGACTTTATAGTCATTTTTCTCATAATTCCGCAAGGAGCACAGTGGTTTGCTCAGAATTTTCTTCTGAGAAATGGATTTTTCTCCCATCTCTAGGAAGGAATCTTTGGGGGAATCTTCCATATTCCTGAGGGTCCAGATTTTGACGGTGTTATAAAGGGGCCAAGTTTATAGTTGTTTGACACAATTTCACGCCACAAATCTAATGATGTAGTCCTTTTTGTCAACAAAGCTTTGCATTTTTAGGCCATCCCTAGAAGTGGAGGTATATGAAGCAGTGATGCCATGTATTTCTTTTGATTTGTTCAGATGATGTTTTTGTTGTTGAGATCCTTGTTACCATTATGTTGAAGGATCCTTGTATGCCACGTCATCTGAGAAATTATTATCTTGTCATGCTGAAGGAGGGCCCATATGAGTGAGAGTTTGTATAGGAGAACATCTTGTGGAGAGACATGCCACTCTGGTCGAGGGAATTTATTGATCTTAAATTAGAGGAGAGCTTCTCCTTCCTAAAAAGTGATTGTTCTCTTGACGCTTTGTAAGGAAAAATGGTTATTATGACAAAATAGGTTTTCAAAGGTCTCTTCAAGGGCTATGAGTTAGTTTTTCATGTAAACTTCAAACATAAGAAACATCTCATCGTTTAACTAAGACAAGCATTCATGGAGAGAAAAAACAAAGAATTTGGTGACAGAATTCACCCCTCCTGGGCTACGTCTTCGGGCCTATCAACATAGCTAGACTACTCCATATATTCAGTGAAAAAGAGTACATAAAGTTTGCTAATAAAACAAGTGGCTAGTTTTCCCTTCAAGGAAACGTTCTCCTACTAAGAACTCTCACTATGAACAACATGATAACCTACAGTCAGTCATGAAACCATCAACAATAAAAGGTGTCTCCTACAAAGACCCAATACCCCATCTGAAAATGAGCATACACATACTTCAATTCCACATTTAAGTACAAAAAGAAAGCTTTCCTCAACAAGAAATTGTGAGAAAAGAATAATGAGTTGAACCTTGTAAGTAACAACTATTGCAGTAAACATACAAAGGTAAGAAAAATCCTGCAAGGCCTTCTCCATGCTCAAACACCTTCAAGAGATGCTCCAAAACACTGATTGATCCATACACCCATGGACTTGAACCTAAAAAAAGTTTCTTTAGATGTGCTCTAATAAAAAAATAAAGGTCATCAATGGATCCAGAATGTCCAAAAATGGCTATATAAACCTTTCTTGAGCTCCAAAAGGAAAAACACTCTCCAAGTTATGGCTCCAGCAAGATTTGTCTACTCTAAAACATTGATTGATACATACATCCATGGACTTGAACCTGAAAAATGTATATTCAAATGTGCTCTAATCAGACAATAGAGCTCACAATTGGATCCAGAATGTCCAAAAATCCCTAGATAGACTCTTCTTGAGATCCAAAAGGCAAAAAACTCTTTTTGTTATGGCTTCAACAAGCTTTGTCTTAGTTTCTCTATTATCCGTCCTATAAATCAGACTAATAGTGTAATTGTCCTACAATTTCACCTTGTTTTTTGCCACAAAGGCGATAAATTCACCCGCCGAAGGTGAAATTTGTTAGATAATTAAATTTCCCAATAATCTTCAGGTGCAGAAACTATGGCCACATGGGCCATGCGACCGGGGGCTAGGGCCAACAGCCTACCCCCGCTAGCCTAGCCCCTTATATGTCGAGTCGGTGGTCATGTTGGCGCCCATAGGGCCGAGGGTCAGGCCAATGACCTGCCCTTTCCACCAGAGCTCCCATCGTGGTCTACAATGGTCCTGTGTAAGGCCATATGGCCTAGGGATGGACCCCTTATTCTATCCCTACTGCTGATCTCTTTGCCACGGTCTTGTGAGCTCCCGTGACTAGAACCTAGGGCTACCAGTAAGCCCCCTCTTTACAGGTGCTCATTCCGGTGGTTCCGTCTGTGGTCATGTGAGGATTTTGTGACTAGGGGTCAGGTTAGGTATCGATCCCCTCTCCTTTGTGCCATGGTTATATGGTATTGTGGTGACCGGCGGCTAGGGTTGGCAACCTGACCCCTCCTCCCATATGCGCCTTTGATAAAATTTATAATAAAGTTTTTCCTATTGAATAATAAGTAACACCATGAGGTATAGTGGTAAATCACTAAATTTGTAGACCAAAGGTCAAGGGTTAGAGCCCTGCCTAGACTTTTCGACCCCTACCATAATTTTTCCCAACTATGGGGTGCCACATGGTTGCCTCTGGTTGGGCCACGTGACACACCCTAATTGGTCCACCACAAATAAACACAAACAAATAAAAAATGAGCTAATTCAACCAATATGAGGTTGCCACTTGGCATAACCTCATTGGTTCATAGCTACACAATGGGCCTGATGATGTCATTAGTACGATAGTCTAGTCAGCGACCTAGTCAACAACCTTGCCCATTTTTTAGTTGTTGGGCTAAATGATCAGAACATGATAACTTGAGCATATGATGTCAGATTGAGGTGAAATGAATATTGGTGGATTCATAATGAAGAACAATTTGACTTGACGTCAGTTTTGAAAATTTTTGGGAACTTTGATTTTTTAGCTAAAATTTGATCACCAAATCATTTATCCTTGTAATGACAAAGAATGTACCATTTACTCATCATCATCTTGTAGCATTTAATGAAGTGGCCTCCCCACTCTTAACACTAGGCCCGAAGATGTAACCACACTCGGTGAACTCTGTTATTAATGTGTGCGTATCCTTTGATTTGATGGTTGTCATTATGTTTCCTTTTCTTTAGAGTATGCACATGTGGATTTGCATACTCTTTCATATGCAATTCTGCTAACATCACAATAGTAAAAGATCTTGGTTAATTTAGATCTGGATCAATTTTTGTATCATAGCAGTCTTCTCGTTGATGTGAATTGCAAATGTGAATGATAACCAGAGATTGAACGTGCATCAAGAGAAGGAAAATGGAGAAAAAAATTATCTCTATGAGGACCTCCTTAGGATGGCACACATGGTAGATCTGATGTATGCATATTATGAGAAGAAAATGGCAAGAGGGTATAGGAGAAAGAAAGAGCAGAGGACGATGCTCCATATCCATCTTCCAATGATTATTCATCTTCCTCATCATCTTCTTATCATTCAGATGAGGATATCAATCAGAGCCTTCAAGCAGAGAATGTTGAATTGAGGAGACTTCTACGAGAAGAAAAATAGGAGAAGTAGAGATTGCAACTTTAGTTACGAGCCACAGAAGAGGCCTTGGAAAAATTGAAGCACAACGAAGGCTTAGAGAAGTCATCATCATCTACTTCAGAATTGACAGCTGAGGTAAACCATGTTGATCGTTCTTTAGTTTCATTTTCACATGACGTTATTTCTATTGGAAACATGGAGGTACCCATTTTAGGAACTAGCATGAGACTCCTTACCAAGATGGGGTATAAAGGAGGAGGACTTGGTGTTAATGGTAAAGGAATGACTCAACCATTGAAGGTTGTGAAAATACCTCGATTTGCAGGCTTGGGATACATTGAAGGAGAGTGCTCAAACATAGCAAAAGCTTCCAAGACATTATCGAAACCATCTAGGAAAGAGGATTATTGGAACACATCACAATCCTCCCATGACAGTGCACATTGTAGAGGAAGAATGAAGAGAAGTTCTCATCACCAGGGTTGCACCATAGACAGTCAAGAGAGGTATAAAAAGTATCAATATTTTAAAGTTCATTTTTATTACAAGCATATTGCTAATGATGAGAAAAAATCATGGCATAGAAAACCATGTAGTTTTTGTGGTTTTCGTAACCATGTGGTTGTTGAGTGTTGGAAGAGAATCACAACAAGAAAGAGGATGAGGCATGAAAGGCCTTCTCCGCATTAGGGAGAGAAGAAGGTTAAGCAGGTCTGGAGGAGGAATACTTTTTGCAGTCATTGCAACAAAAGTGGACATCAAAGAGCCACATATTGGAGGCTCCATCCATAGCAGCGTCTTAAGGACAAAGCGCTTATGCAGGAACCAATTGGAAAGGTTGTTCAACAATTGAATCAACACCATGATGATGACCCATTCACTTTCATGATTGAGGGATGGTTTTACTAGATAAAGTAGCTTGTAATGGCCACATTTTGTAAATCATGTGTTGCAACATAATTGTAAAAGTGATGGTGTGTTTCCCATCTCTTATTAAAGCAACAATGATGTTTTTGGCTTTTTATTGATAGTTGGGGTATTGGTTTCTATTATGATGCAAACTTGACCACAGAGTGTGTGTTATAAACTCTTGGAAAGTTGTGTTTGTTATAAACTATTGGAAAGTATGGGGATTCTTGGGTCATGGTTGGTCATGTAATACAGCATGTGGTTTGCAAAGATTGTACTACAAGTTTGCAGAGGATGCAGGTGTTGGTTCATCACTTATGGCACCAAAGAACAAGGGTGAAGGAGAACGAAGTGTGACTTGTTATGACATTTGTGATGCAGACAATGTAACACAATAGTTACAGATTATGTTCATGCTTTTGGAGGACCAAAAGATCCTTAGTGAGGAGGAATGATCTAGGTGGCTCCAGAAATAGAAGTGGCCTTGAAAAGGCTCAAAAACCAAAGTCATCAGATTGAAGTGAAACTAGAACCAGATCGTAATGTTTGTCGTCATAATTTCAACAACGTGAATGATACTCAAATTTGAGTTCGTATGCTCAAGATACTCGCAGTAAAAGTTCTAGTCAAATGAGGCCAAGTGGCAGTCACTGACGAGGCAGCAATTTGGAAAAGTACCGGAGCATGAAATCCGGCTGTTGGAATGGGCGAATTTGTTGCCTATTTAATTTTTTCGGTAAATCCCAAAAGTTAGTCGAAATTTTTAAAGTTAGTTTAAAAAAAAAAAAAACGGAAGGCAGGCTTGCCAGACCCACCACCTCTCATCCTTGTCATACATATATTGAAATATATGCGAGTTGGGCCCACGAGTAGCCCGAGAACCCACCCAAAATTCCAGTGGGATTTGAACCCACGGTCGGTGGGTCAGACGACCTTTCTAACCAGTGGCCTTAAAATTAAATGGTGTATTGCCATATATAGCACTCCAATGTGCATTAAACATTAATTACAACCCACCTATGGTTACATGTTACAACCACCTCCAAATTTTAAAAAGAATGCTCCAACCAAAAACATGTTATATGGGGGAGGCCCACGGGTTTGACCCCCGAACCTCCGCCCTCCAACATATTAACTCTACCAATGGCCCAACGGACCTTCCATTGATTCATCTGCCCCAAAATACATATATAACTCAAAATTTTCCATTCAACAAGGTGATGAATGAGCATTGAATGAAGGTCGAAGGGAACAATACATATAAGGGTTGAGGGCAAAACCAGGAGTCGGGTACATATCTCAAGACAGAGAATATTCTAGGGGAATATTCCATGCAAAATCAGTGAGGAATCTAAAAGATTCCTTGGAGGCTGATTTTTCATAGTGGCAGAATCATGCCAAGTTTATACTCAAATGAACCAAAATTCCATAGAGAACATGATAGTGTGGTCCATTTCCTCATCGGAACAACATAATTTAAAGGAGTCAACAGTGAGGATTCTTTGCAAAATCTTTAGGAATCTAAAATATTCCCTTGGAGGCTGATTTTTTATTGAGGAAAAATGATGTCGACTTTATAGTCATTTTTCTTAGAATTTTGCAAGGAGCGTAGTGGTGTGCTCATAATTTTCATCCAAGAAACATATTTTTCACCCATCTCCAGGAATGAATCTTTGGGGGAATTTTTGAGATTCCCGAGGGTCTATATTTTGACGGTGTTAGAAAGGGGCCAAGTTTATAGTCGTCCAACACGATTTCGTGCCATGAATTCAATAGTGCAGTCCATTTCATCTGCAAATCTTCGCATTTTTGGGCCATCCCTAGAAGTGGAGGTATATGAAGTAGTGATGCGATGTCTTTCTTTTAATTTTCAAAGATGATGTTTTTATTGTTGAGATCCTTGTTACCATTATGTTGAAGGATCCTTGTATGCCACGTGATGTGAGAAATTATTATCATGTCATGCTGAAGGAAGGCCCATATGAGTAAGTGTTCCTATAGGAGAACGTCTCATGGAGAGACACACCACTTTGGTTGAGGGAATTTATCCTTGTAATGATGAAGAATGTACCATGTACTCATCATCATCTTGTGGCATTTAATGAAGCGGCCTCCCCACTCTTGACACTGGGCCCAAAGATGTAACCCACACTGGGTGAACTTCATTATAAATCTATGTGTGTCCTTTGATTTGATGGTCGTCATTATGTTTCCTCTTCTTTAAAGTATTCACATGTGGCTTTTCATACTCTTTCATATGCAATTCTGCTAACATCACAGAAGTAAAAGATCTTGGTTAATTCTGGTAGCTAAGGAATCTGGATCAGCTTGTGACATAGAATAGTTGAATTATACTCCTGTCATTGGTTATTTTTTCTATTCATCGCTCACTCTAGTTTCAATTCACTGAATTATAGGCCTATATAGAATGTGAACTATTAGAGCGTGAATATTAAAGAACAAGACAATTTTATGAAAGACTACTAGATCATACAAAACATCTAAAATTTTGGATCAGCTATGCAAAGTATGAACTTTTTGTCAGTTTCGAGGAAAAATCTTGATGTAGGAGCATTTAGGGGTAGCTTCAAAAAAGAAATTTCCGAAAAAAAAGTTGGAAAAATATCTAGGATTTCTAAATTATGTAAAACCTCTAGAAAAGTGCGGTAGTTAGGATAGGATTAGTTTTGGAAATATGGAAGGTGTTATAAAAATCCAGCTTTGTCGATTTTTCCCTTATACAATTCCAATAGATCTTAACTTAATGGATTTGAACCCACGAGGTTCATTGAATGTGATCTTCATATATAATAGTCATGAAATGTATAATGATAGAGTGTGTGTGTGGGAGAAGTGTGGAGTATGAGAGTAAATGGCCAACGATAATCATGGCAACATTATATTGTAAATGTTTCTGTCTTAATGAAATATATATGAGTTTTTTAGTGTAATTGTTGTGTGGGTTTTTAAATTTATGGATTAGAATTTGCAGGTAGTTGCAACTTGCATCAATTTTTGGTATCAAAGCTAGTTAGCTCTTCAAAGAAAAGAGTCAGATATGTTTATACTCTTTGAGATTGAAATAAAGGATAGTTGATTATACAAACATTAGAGTTGCGCAACAGAAGAAGGTTGGAGAATTGCAACAATGCAATAGGTAAACTAGTCTTTATATTTCTGAATTGATTTTTGCAGAGGAATTGATGTTTGCAGGTAGAAATTGAAGAAAAGTGATAGTGGATCACAACTTGGAAGTTGTGATAGAGAGAACAAGTGAAAAAATAATTGTGGCAGAAGAACCTTGTAGTAGAGGAAGTTCTCAAAAGAGGAAACCGGGTAAGTGCAACAACCAATGGATCAAAGGAGTGCTCGAGAAGTTTCTAAGGAGAGAACCAAATAAAATTCCAAAAGGTCAAGCTAGTGAAGAAAGCTTGTTGAGGTATTGAGTAGCAAGAAGAGGAAACTCACTAGAGATGAGAGGCTTGGTTGCAGTTCACTATTGAGCATGGAGAAGCTCCAAAAGTTAGAGAAAAGGATGACCACATAGGGTCATTACAAAGGTTCAAGTGAAAGCCACAACAGAAGGAAGGAAGATATCAAGGAAAATGACATAAAGAGGAAATTGAGTGATGAGGAGTTTTATAGGGAACTCATAGATATTATAGTAAAACTAAATGTACTTATGAAGTGGCTACATAAACATGAGGAAAACCAGAAATGTGGATGGATTTTTAAAAAGAAAGTTAAATTTAAAATTAAAGGGTTGTTTGCAAGAAAGTTGTGGAAGAAGATGATGTACATGATAAGAACCTGGTTGGTTGAGTACGAGGCAGAAAAAGTGCAATATTGTGACCTAGAGAAAGGGCCACTGCTTGGAGACAATGAGGACGAAGTAGTGGATGAGATCCAAGATTCTCATATTTTTAAAACTAATTAATTTTTTATAGATGCAGGTATGGAATATGGTGGAAAATTACCTACAACTGTCACAAAATTAGAGGAACAACGGAATGGAAATTTTGCTACAAGTGATAAAGGTGAAGGAGGACATAACTCTTACTCTGTTCTAAGCTAGGATGAAGAGAAACACTTGTGAAAGGAGTTACAAAGATGAATGATGAACATGAATATGTGATTAGGGAGATAGAATCTATTTTATTTCCTAGAGATGAAATCCAACCTCACGGACAACATTTACAACAATTTTTTAGAGATTTTGAGGAAGAGATGACATTTTTGCAAAGTTGGTTAGCAAGAGATGAAGGTTGCATAAAGGTGGAAAATTAAATTGGTTTGGAGAAAAATATTAGTGTTTCATACAGCAGTATCATGCATAAAATTAATATGCAACCAGTAGAAGTTGACAACAAGCTTTAGTCAAGAAACAAATTCGACAAAGAGATTGATGAGTTGTGGAAACTTATGAAGCAACATTCCAAGAGAATGTAAGGAAAGGAGAAGAAAACATTCAATTAGAGAATCTAGTAAACTGAGAGAAATTATGTTAGCAAATCAAATGAACAACAACAGAATAAATTATGGGATAAAGGAAGAATGAGTAAAGGAATTTTTTTCCTCGGAAATGATCAATTACAATTTAAAGTTTGGGATCCTGGAGGAGTTGTTACATTTTTACAAAAAGGTGACAGACCTCATAGACATGAGTCTATGAATAATTTTCTACCTTCGATATCTCATGCAGGAGTATCTTCAAAAAGGAAATTTCTGAAAGTCCTGCAGAAAAGTCTAGAACTTATAAAAGCTAGAAAAATCTCTAGGATTTCTAAATTATGTAAAAGCTCTAGAAAAGTGTGGTAGTTAGGATAGGATTAGTTTTGGAAATATGGAAGGTTTCATAAAAATCCATAGTTGTTTAATTTTCCCTTATACAAGTCCAATAGATCTTAACTTAGTGGATCTGAACCCATGAGGTTCATTGAATGTAATCTTCGTATATATTAGTCATGAAATGTATAATTATAGAGTGTGTGTGTGGGAGAAGTGTGGAGTATGAGAGTAAATGGACAACTATAATCAAGCCAATATTATATTGTAAATACTTTGGTCTTAATGAAATATATCTGAGTTTTTTAGTGTAATTGTTGTGTGGGTTTTTAAATTTGTGGATTAGAATTTGCATGAAGTTGCAACTTGCATCAAATCCAAAGTTGTTGAAGAGGACCAACATCCAAATACATAAATTATTGAAGAACTGGATCGACAACATGTCCTTTGCCCTCATGGTTTCTAATTGATGTTAGGAATTTTCCATTTCCTAGGTTTTGGATTGCTTCTTTCACAGAAGATAAATATTTTTGGATCATGATGCAGACATTTTTGAAAGGGAATTTGATCACATCTATTTTAGAGTAGAAAGAATAAATATTTATGTTATTATAATGGCGTAATATGGAGATTAGTTTTGGTAGTTTGGGTGATGTAAGTTTGGTTCAAAAAAAAAAATGACGAGAAAATTGAAGAAAAGAGAGCAATAATTTCAGAGGATGGAACACATGTTCAGTATGTCATTCTTCTTCACTATTGGTTTTATTATGTTAATTATTTTAAACAAATATATTCCAATATTGTATATTTTCAAGTTTAAATATCAAACCAATAATAAAAATGTTATGGAGGTTCAGAAACCTATATCCTGCTAAAATATGTCAAATTTGTAGTGTTTTTCAGGTATGAAGAGTTTGATGACTATATATTTCCCGAGGAGTCAGCAATGGATCCTCACCTTAAAATTTTAGAGGTTGCTTATAAATAAAAGAATAAAAAACTTGATACTAATGACAATTAAATATTGTAGATACCATATTTCTTATGAATTTTTATGATACACCTTATGCAATGGTCGCCACTCAACTATCCAAGTTGGATATGAATATGTGAAGATAGGTAACATATTTTCCACCTCTTTGGTTACCATGTTGGGCAGAAATCATAAAAGTATATGGTGAGCAATAATCAAACAATAGTTAATTCCATATTGTTGAACTGATTCCGTTAATGGGAAATCATATGATTGTTGGGGTGAGAAGTACACATATTCTCAAGTATTGCAATAAAAATACAAACAAAATAAAATCATCCTACTACGTTCTTGAGTTGGATCCCAGAATTGATGATGAGCTGACAACAGAGCTTATGGCGTATTTTTAGGGCCATCCAACATTTCTTTCGGGCATCAAGGATCTTGCAGACTACTTACACTTGAAGGAGCTCAAGCTTGGAATATATTATTGTGTTGGCTAAGTGTACATGAAATCTAGATTGATCAAAACCATCATTTACTACATCTATAATGTAATTTTTCTAGTTTTACATGCTTTATGCATGGCTTTTTTAAAAGCATAACATACTAAATTAATAATTTTATGTTAGGTCCCTATAATACTAGTGTGTTCCCCATTATTATTGTCATTGTAGTCCTTATTTTTATTGTTGTGCCCATGTTGTCCCCATATTGTTATTATTGTGCCCCATAGAAGCTCACTATTGTTATTGTTGTTCCCTTACATTATTATTGTTATGTCGGCTCTAATTATACTGTGACCCCTTGGACTCCTATATATAAAAAGGAGGTTTTTTCATTTGTATCATCCAAGAATTGTTCATTTGTGTAATGTAAAGGAGGTTTCCCCCTCGAAGAGGCTTATTTTGAAGTCGTTGATCTATATTTTCTATCTTTTTGTGAGTTGGTTGCATAGCATTTGGAATCAGAGCTTTGGATTCTAGGGTTTCACTGCTTCAAATAGGTTCTCGTGGCATTCTCACTATAAAGTTTTTTCTACGAAGATGAAGAAGATGAAGAAAAACCCATTTGAGTTGAAATATTGATGAACATCGTGTCCAAATTTCATATATTGTCTCGCTATATTTTGGAGATATGATCCAAGAAAGTTATGGTTTTGGCAAGCTCCCGAATTCCATCTCAAACAGGTGACCTTGGGAAAATCATCATAACATTCTCTCTGAGAATCAGATTTGAATATCGTAAAACGTGACAAAAAGAGGACAGAGTGTACCTTGTTCGGTATCGTTTTCAGGTCTGAAGGTCAAAACAATGACATGTGGTACTTCGTACAAGTTCTCTCTATTGAACCCGTCTATAATCAGGTCATTGTGGGAGATTAGGCATAACACTTTCTTGGAGAATCCAATCTCAATCAGACTTGTGGGGTTAGAAAGTGGACACAAAGGGCTATGACAAGACGCAATTTCAAACCTTGCAGAACTTCCATTACAAAGATACAACAGATTAAATATCGAGCTCCTACAAAGAAAAAAAAATGTGTATCTTTTTAATTTTTTCATAAGTTTTGTTTGAAAAAATAGTTTGAAGTGATTCAAAGGGCATAGTGAAGCATAATACTCATTAATTGATTCCCCGAAGAAAGAAAATGGAAACACCTAGTAAGAAACCTGAAATTTCTACTATGACACATGAAGAAGAAGAAGAAATGCAACATGATATATCAAAATTACAAGACCAAGTGCAACAATTTTCACTCTCACAAAGAGTAACCAAAAATGAAATGGAAGCTAAGATGGATGGTTTGAAGAATAGCATAAAATTAGACATGGAAGGATTGAAGAAAGGAATGAAAGCTAATATGGATGACATGAAAGCTAATATGATTACCATGAAAAATAATATGGAAGATTTTAAGAATGGTTTAAAAGAAGTCATGGAAGGTTTGAAAAGGTTGCTACAAGAAATGATTCCTAATAGCAAAAAGGTATTAGATGAAACTCATGATGAGAAAAAAAGAAATGTTAATCATGATTTCATAGACTCCAACATTGGATGGAAGACCCACCATGTTCCAAAGATTGATATGAGAAAGTTTGATGGCAAGGATCCCGTAACATGGATACTACATATGGAGCAATATTTCGATCACCATAATGTGCAAAACACACAAATGGTATGCATTGCAACTTTATATTTCGAACCCAATCAGTTTGTATGGTATCGATGGCTCTGCTCTCGTAAAAAAATCGTCACTTGGTTAACATTTATAGAGGAAATTATGGCACATTATGAGGATACAAAGAGCAACACCTTCTTTAGTCAATTTATAAATCTCAAACTAAAGGGTTCAATGGTGGAGCACACGGAGGACTTCCAAAAATTGAATATAAGGGTAAATGATATTCCAGAGGAGCATATGATTGATGTGTTCATAAGGACCTTAAAGGATAACATCGAACATGAGGTTCGCCTTTGGGAACCTGATTCATTGGAAAAGGCATTCATGTTGGCAAGAAAAATTATGGCAACAAGGAATCCTACCACTCACAAATATAAAGACGGAAGTGTTGTTGCCCCTAGTCTTTCAACACCTACAAGGTTGAAACCACAACAATTGGAAGAAAAAAGAGAAAAAGGGCTTTGTTATAGTTATGATAGCAAATACACAAAAGGTCATAAGTGTGATGATCATAAATTATTTTACCTAAATTGTGAAGAGGAGGAAGAAAATGAACAAGAAACGTCAAAAGAAGAGGACATACACCAAGAACCAACCCTAGATAAAGAAGAAATGAATATGACCATATCTTGTAATGCAATGGTAGGAATTACCACTCTTCAAACTCTCAAGATAGAAGGACATATCAAGAAGAAAAAGGTAATAGTGTTGATTGATTCAGGTAGTACCCATAATTTTTTTCATTGTAAGATAGCTAAGGAATTGAATTTCTTCCTATATCCAGCACCAGAGTGTCAAGTGATGGTTGCAAATGGAGGAACCATAAATTTCTCTGGAAAGTTCCATAATATCAAGTTATCCATGGGATAATATGTATTCAATAGTCCAATGCTTTCCATTCCAATGGGTGGTGTTGATGTTGTACTAGGAGTCCAATGTCTACAATCTTTGGTACAATAGCTTTTAATTTTCAAGAACTTTTCTTGACATTTTTTTTCGAAGGAAAGGAAGTTGAATTAAGGGGTATTGCAGGAAAACTGAGAAATATAATCATCTCTAACGGCATGACAAAGCTTCTAAAGAAATAACAATAGGGCATAATTGCATAATTATGTTCACTAGAGGTTCCCATGTCGAAATCATCTATTTCTCTAGATCTCCAAAAATTCTTGGACAACCATTCCAAGATATTTGAGACTCCCAAAGGCCTCCCACCTATTCGTGATCATGACCATGTTATTCATTTAATTCCAGAAAGTGTTCCTCGAAACATCAGGCCTTACAGATATCCTTATGCCCAAAAGAGTGAAATTGAATGTATGGTTGCAGAAATGCTAGAGACTGGTATAATTCAACCTAGTAAAAGTTATTTCTCTGCTCTAGTAGTATTGGTGCACAAGAAGGATGGATCATGGTGCATGTGTCCAGATTATAGGGAGCTCAACAAGCTCAATATTAAAGATAAATTTCCATTCATGGATGAATTACATGCAACAATTTACTTCACCAATTTGGATCTTCATTCAGGATATCATCAAATCAAAATGAAGATTGAAGACATTTTGAAAACAACATTTAGAACTCATGAGGGCATTATGAATTCTTTGTTATGCCTTTTGGCCTTACCAATGAACCTTCTACATTTCAAGTTTTTATGAATTCCAGTTTCAAACCCTTCCTTAGAAAACTTGTGTTAGTATGTTTTGATGATATACTAATCTACAACGTCTTGGAAGGATCATGTTCAACATGTTGATAGTGTGCTCAAACTATTGGAGGAGAAACAATTATATGCAAAAACCTCCAAATGTTTCTTTGGAGTATAGGAGCTGGAATATTTCGGTCATATTGTATCTCATGAAGGTGTTAAGGTAGACCCTAGCAAAATTAAATCCATTAAGGAATGGAAAATTCCCACATCCATATGGCATCTACGAGGATTTCTCAGGTTGATAGTGTATTATCATAAGTTTGTCAAGAATTATTGGAGAATAGAAACACCTCTAACAACATTACTGAAGAAAGATGCATTTCTTGGACTCCAGAAGCAACGATGGCCTTTGAACATCTTAAAGAGGAAATGTGCCAAGCATCGGTATTAGCTACACCAGACTTCACAAAAAACTTTATTGTGGAATGTGATGCCTCAGGAAATTGAATTGGAGTTGTTTTAATCCAATAAGGAAGACCCATTGCTTTTGAAAGCCGTCAAAGCAAAGGAAAGTATTTACACAAAGCTATTTGTGAGAAGGAAATGTTGGCAATACTACATACAGTTAAGAAATGATGACCTTACCTAATGGGAAGACACTTCAAGGTAAAAACGGATCATGATAGTCTTAAATACTTTTTAGAATAAAGATTATACTTATAATAGAAACAAAGATGGGTCACAAAGATGTTGGGTTATGACTTTGAAATCATCTACAAAAAAAGGAAGCAAAATGTTGTTGCACATGCACTCTCAAGAAAGGATGAGGATGTGGAAGCATTGTTTTGTGCCATTTCTATTATCCAAGCAGATTGGATAAACAGAGCAAGGGATGAATGGAAGAATTATGAAGAAGTGTGGGCACTCATTCAAAAGTTGTAGCAAGATCCCAATACATTTGGCACATTTAGCTGGAAAAATGATTTGTTATGGTACAAAGATCACTTATACCTCTGTAAGAATTTCCAACTCAAACAAAAGATTCTTCTTGAATTGCACACCTCTCCGTTAGGAGGGCACTCATGATTTTTAAGAACTTACCACAGGGTTAAGAAGGATTTTTTTGGGATATCCTTAAATCTAATATTCAAAAGTTTGTGGCAGAATGTTTGGTTTGCCAACAAAATAAAGTTGAAACAATTAAGACCCCGGGCCTGTTACAACCTTTATCCATTCCAAGTAAACATTGGGAGGAGGTTTCAATGGATTTTATCACAGTTCTACCCAAATCTGAAGGAAAGAGTGTCATCATGGTGGTAGTTGATAGACTTACTAAGTATGCACACTTTTGTGCATTATCTCATCCATTTAAAGCCAATACATTTGCTACTGCATTTATGGAAACAATACAAAATCTACATGGAAACCCAAAGATTATTGTAAGCGACAGATATCCCATTTTCACTGGAAATTTTTGGATGGAACTATTTTCTTGCTTGGGTACTCAGTTAGCTCATAGCTCATCTTATCATCCTCAATCTGATGGGCAAACTAAGATAGTGAACAAATGTTTGGAAGGATAACTTCATTGCTTTGTAACTGATAAACAGACACAATGGGTCAAGTGGTTGCCTTTGGCTGAATGGAGGTATAACACTTCCTTCCATACTGCAGCAAAAATGACCTCATTTATGACACTTTATGGATACCATCCACCGTCCATCACATCATCTAGAAAATTATAAGGTTCAAGCAGTGGAAGATCACATCGAGCATCAACAATAAGTTCTTCAACTCTTAAAGGATAACCTCACTTTGGCGCAAAATAGAATGAAACAACAGGAAGATCAACATCGTAACAAAAGAAGTTTTGATGTAGGTGACTGGGTATTTCTACGACTACAACCATACAAACAAATGTCCCTCAAGCAAGCTAAGAAGGATAATAAATTATCACCCAAGTATTATGGTCCATACAAAGTGTTGCAAAAGATTGGTACTATGGCATACAAAGGAGCTTTGTTCATCTTCTCAAGTGCACCCAATTTTCCATGTTTCATGCTTAAAGAAGGTTATAGGTGGCAAGCTCCCAGTTCAAAAAATATTGCCAGAACTTGACGAGGAAGGG
The DNA here is from genome assembly GCA_031772625.1 of Pinus tabuliformis. Taxonomy (NCBI): domain Eukaryota; kingdom Viridiplantae; phylum Streptophyta; class Pinopsida; order Pinales; family Pinaceae; genus Pinus; species Pinus tabuliformis. The sequence continues at coordinate 317,911,779 of CM062804.1, read as the reverse complement.
AAAATCATATTGGAACCTGAAGCAGTCACAGAGACAAGAACTTTTTTTTTCTTAAGTTAGGCTAATTCTATTACTGAAAAAATATTGTATACTGAGGCCGTAGCCTGTGCATAGCCATGCCTGAGAATTGGCAAAAAACAGCAGAAATATATTTAGACTGCCCAAAAAGGGAGACCAGTCCAAATCAAAAAACGAGTGCATAGTGAACTTGCTGCCCATGCAGGGGAAACTAGAAATTGCGCATAATTGTTTAGCAGTTTTTTCAAAGTTAAACAAAAAACCATCCAGGGAATCTGAAACTAGCAGATTTTCCTAAACCCCATTAACAAAGCTAGAAAGCAAAATAACATTGAAAAACCTGAGAAGAAGCAAACACATGGAAAGCATGTGGCAAACCACGTGGCGCACACGTGGCAAGCAGAGTGGCTGACTAGGAGCGAGGCGAAGGAGATGGGTGTTCCTCCACAATGAAGCACCTATACTCCTCCATGTCGACATCTGCCTGGTGGAAAGCCTTCGTGTCGTTAGGTTGTTGCGCCGGTTGTTCTTCCTCAATGAAACAACTATAAGGTTCCGCCTCTTCGTCTGCCTTCTAGTCCTGGTGCACCTCCTTTCCTGGTTGTCCTGTTCCCTTCTCACTTTGCGACATCCTTGCTCCTTGAGTGCTCGTCTGAGCCATGTCCAAAGTTGTGCTGTTGTGGCCACTGCCAATAGTGGCCGGTTCCTTAATTGTGCTGGTTTGGCCACCACCTGCAACTGTCTATCCCTCAATTGCGAAATCCATATCATGAAAACTAATGGAGATAGTGGCAATAATGAGGGGCCTGTTAATGGAAGAGCAGAAGGTGAATTGGGCGTTCTAGAGATGTGTTTGAGGATTTGAGGGAGTAGCCTTGGGGGGCAAAGCAGGAGTGGATGGACTATCGCTGGGAGGCAAAGCAAGGGACGTTGAATGGTGGTTGTGAGGTTGAGAGTGGCCTCTGCCTCTACCATTGCAGGTGTTTGGGTAGCCCCCTGTAAATTGTTGGGCCAGAGAGGAGGTGGACTTAGAGACTGGGGAAGCTGGGGGACGAGCTAAGCTTCCTCTGCTTCCGCCCCGTCGACTATGCATATGATGACGCGTTCTCATCATGTTGGCTCCAGAAATTTGTGAATTTCTTCTGGAATTGGGCACAGGGTAATGCAGAGGCTCAAAGAGATTAACGGGTGGCCCTGAGGAGGGACTAGCTGTAGAGGCCGAGTGGAAGACGTAATGACAGGCCAGGCTCTGGGAGAATTGAATTCCTGGGCCGAATTCAATACAACAGAGGAGATGGTAGTGCCTCCTAGTGGAAGTACGATGACTGGGAGCAGCAGCAGCTTGAGGGCAGAGGCATTGTAGTGGCAGAGGATGATGAACAGGTGCAGTGGTAATAGCATCACCGGTATTCATTTTAGCGCTAAGCCAAGGTTGGTGGTTGCAGTCAGGTTGCAGACGGCGTCCTCTTAATTGCCATTTATGGTTGTGATTAATGTCATGTTTAGACCAGTGTGCTGGATTACAGAGGGCCATGTGTTTTAGCCACATGCCAATCCGTTCAGCCGCCACTGCATTATCCCTACTGAGCACTCGCATCCGGGGGCACAGAGATAAGAACTTGATAGCTACGAAATTAATCAATGTTAGAGTATCTCATAAAGTGGAAGAACTTACCTGCTGAAGGTTCCACATGGGAGGATGAGAATTTTATACAAAAGCATTCATAACTACTTAAGCGTTGAGGACAACACTTTTTTTGAAGGAGAGGGGCATGTTAGGTCCCTATAATACTAGTGTGTTCCCACATTATTATTGTCATTGTAGCCCTTATTATTATTGTCGTGCCCATGTTGTCCCCATATTGTTATTATTGTGCCCCATAGAAGCCCACTATTGTTAATGTTGTGCCCTTACATTATTATTATTATGTCAGCTCTGATTATATTGTGATCCCTTAGAATCCTATATATAGAAAGGAGGTTTTGTCATTTGTATCGTCCAAGAATTGTTCATTTGTATATGTAAAGGAGGTTTCCCCCTCGAAGACGCTGATTTTGAAGTCGTTGATATATCTTTTCTATCTTTTTGTGAGTTGATTGCATAACATTTTATCTCTTTGAGGAAGGATCTTTTCTCAGAGGGAAAGACCAGCGAATCAACGCGGCAATACTAAATTAGTACTTTTATCATTTTGAATTAAGAGGAAATTCTATCAAATGGAAAAGCCATGAAATGAATTTGGGGAGGGTGAGAAGTTTAGAGCATTCAATAAATAATTAATACAATAAAATGAATATAATTTTTTACCATAGACCACAAACATTTATTTTTCAACTAAAGGAAATATTTCCTTTATCATGTAAAAAGTCGTATGGAAACCTTTTTAACCAAATACAGACACTGATGTGTTTCCCTCATGACCCAAAGTATAAATTATGAGGTTAGGAATCATAGTGTTTAACTTAGATTGTTTAGTCATTGGTTTTCATTCTCAAGGATTTATAGTATCACATTAGCCGAGACTTGTTGATAAACAACGCCAAGTAACACTTTCCAAATTTTGGTCTAATAACTTGCAATAATATTTTGTCGTTAGATTAAATTTCAGCTTGATGGGATTTTATATTCTTCCAATCAAGTGGGTTCTGGAACAAGTGCCAAAAATAATTGGTGTTCCTTTCTTTGATGTTTTATTCTGATGCCCTATAGAAGAACTCCTTCAAAGAATAGGAAGTTTATAGGAAAAATGTTTAATGGAGGATAAAAAGGCAATAACAGATTTCAATCAACATTAGAAATTGTGAGTATAAATAAATTGGTACACGGAAAGTTATGCATCCTTTTAAATGTGAGAAACAGATTTGATATCATGAAGTCTAACAATTAGTTGATAATTCCAGTTATCCAATATTGAAGAGTTTTTTTTTTTGGTTAAATATTCACCTAATGGAATTTTTTTCAAGCAAGTGTACAAATTATGCTTTTATATGCAATCAAAAATATCTACAATATATTATTACAAAAGGAAAGGGGCCAGGTTATAACAAGTGCTGGTGGATAATCCTGGTTGGGTGGTTGCAGTCACCTTCCATGAAAACTTGGAGGGTTGAACATTTTTACTAGACTTGTTATTCCAGGTACACATAATAGTGGTCTAGGTGTTCAATTTTCCATGCATATCATGAATTAACATTCCAATACTTTCTCCCATTGGTACAATTTGATATATTATAATGAAGCCTTTATGGACCTTTCAATAAGATATGACATCTTCTACTATTTTGTTTATATTTTAATATATGTCAGCCCCCTTTCCCCCATGCCCTTGGTTATAAGCCAAAAATGTGTGCCATTTTTGTCATAGGTAGAAATTATATAGGTAGTGCTATTTGAAAATTTTAAAGACATTGGTGGTCTCATTCTAATCAACTCTTTCCAATTTTGTATCTTTAATTTACTAAACTTGTGCAATTGATCTAACAAATAATTGTGGATTGAAGGATTATCATTATTTATGTTATTGTGCCTCTCTTATGACATAAATGGAAAATGACTTTAAAACCATCACAATACTTTAGGTTTCCATCATTATATTATGCATTTACTATTGCATCATTTCTTTTTGATGGAATTTTATGTCCATAATTGTCTTCTATTTAATTGAAAACCAGAATCCCCAAGGGCACCAAGGTCAAAACCATTGTTGACTTGAAAGAAGGCACTCCAATAAAATCAAAATAATGCAATTGAAAAAACTCATGGTGCCTAAAATTGTGAGCACTTTCCTGATATATTTTTATTTGGCATTAGGGAAAGCTATATGTTTGATTATGGCATCTTCAATCATTTGAATTTGGACTGTTCTTTCGTCACAAAGAGTACATAGCCTTAGATAACACATACGTAAGAAACTAAACTTATAGAAGATACCCTTTATTTGGATTGAAACAAGTTTACTTTATCACTAAGTTGTAAGAACATGTTCATTAATAATTCTAACTTGGATGTGCTTTACTTTTCAGAGAAGTGTATTTGCGTGATGATCTCTATGACATGTTTTTCGGTGGAACCATTTTATGATATTTTCACAGAAAATGAAGAGATTTAGTGACCATCTTCATACATTTTTTTGTAGTTTCAATACTTGAGTATCAATTTCTTTGAGTATGCTATTTATCTCTTCCTTTGTTGTTTTTCACCATGTATTGTGAGTGCTTTGCATTTGGAACAATTTCTTTGAGTATGTTATTTATCTCCTCCTTTCTTGTTTTTCACCAAGTATTGTGAGTTCTTTGCATCTAGAACTTATTGTGATGGTTGAAATTGCATCAATTGTTACAATAATGTTGAGAATGATGTTGTGAGATATGAAGTTGTTGAGGATACACTAGAGAAAAACCCAAATGCATTTCTGCCCAGAATTTCTACCAGTTTGAGTTTGCTTTGAGATAATAGAGTATACACTGCATTGATGGTGCATGTTGATTCTTATTTGTGTTCTTAATTTTACCATATAATATATAGAAATCAAGAAATTGTAGAATGTTTAAACAAGATAATGGGGTATTGATTGTGTCATTATGACATGGAAATTGTAATTTAGGTATAGTATTGCTCTTAATTTTATTTATTTTCTCTTTCTCAGAATTTCGACTTAGAGTATCTTAGTTGTCCTTCAGCTAAGAAAATTTTTCGTTATTTTAAGTTTTTTTGAATTTTTTAAAAATTTCTGAAGAATATTATTTTTTCGTTATCTTAAGTTTATTTTTTTTATTTTTTATTTTTTATTTTTGAAGAATATTATTTTCACACGTAAGTTTGCACAATAAACAAAAGTCGTGTGATGGCAATGTGAAAGAAAAACAAGAACAGTGACGTTGCCACCACCTCTTGTTAATTGTTATCCAATCATTGATAAAAATAAAAATATAATATAATCATTACAAAACAACCAAAAACAAAAAACAAAAAACAAAAATCATCATTACAAAACAACCAAGAAACAAAACTAATTCATCCTCTCCAGAAACCGCAATGTCCCAAACTCCGAGTTCCTCAGGATTAATAGATAGTTGTGGAATGCAAGGTCCATGTACCACAAATTTGTTAAAATAAGCTAATTACTCCCGCATGATGAGTTGGCTAAAATTAGAGAGTCGGTTAACTGAGTGTTGAGTCAAGTCAAGTTAAGTAATAGACGAATTTAGTGTGTGGTTGCATGTCAATTTATTTTAGGCAAGTCGCTAGTTGGAAACATATAAATATCCCTCACGGGTTCATTATAATCAATCAAGTTTTGTGTGATCAATAGAAGAGTCACAACTTGTGTGTTTTGTGTGTGAAATTTGTGTTTTGGCTCCTCTACCTTTCCAACAAATTGGTATCAGAGTGAGGTTACAAAAAGACAGCAAGGGTGGATCAGCAGTAATCCATGAGAGAGAAGAGAGAAATAATTTATGTTCCTCTTTGTTGAGCTATAACGCACCTTACGATGGTATTTAGTGCGTTATAATGCTCGTGGGCCTAGCAAAGAGCCATGTTACAGGTCACAACCTTACTATGTTTTGAAAACACTTGGATTAACTTTTATGTTGGTAGTGTTAGAAGACTACAGTGGGACTCTATTGTCGTGAACGACGCTAGCGCATAACCCATCATCACAAGAGGCACATTAATAGAGAAAAGAACATTATATTTTTTTAAGTGCGAAGTGGGGTTCCCTTTGTTTATATATGAGAGGTTCATATAACGTGAAGGTTTATATGAGAGGCTTTGAAAAGTTTTTTAATTAAAGTTTTTATAAAGGTGTGAGTGTGAGTAATTTATAAAGATTTTTTTATATAGAAAATAAATAAATAAGGGTTTTATTGAAAAAGGGGTTTATAAATTTCTTTAACAAAAGAGGATTTTATTATTTGAGGAGAAAGTTTCTTTTTGAAGAAAGATGGCTTTCTCAAATTGCCGGTCCTAGTTCCCACTGTTTACAGGGAAAGATTATGATGTGTGAGCCATTAAGATGGCGACCAAATTACAGGCTCATGATGTTGGGGATTATGTTTAGTTTGGGTTTTCAAAACTTAAAAATGAAGAAGAAGAACTAGCCCTCACTAATGCACAAAGAGAACTATGGAAGAAAGACAAAAAGAAGAATGCACAAGTGTTTCAGCTTATCTAGTAATGAGTGGATCGAGCATTGTTCCAGAGGATTATGATAACGTATTCAACAAAGGAAGAATGGGATACCTTGGCGGCAAGCTATAAAGGTATGGCCAAAGTCAATATTGTTAAGTTGTTGAATACTAGGAGAGATTTTTAAAGTTTGCGGATGAAGAAGACAAAGGACATCAATTTCTTCATGAATTGGGTCATGATTATTGTAAATTAGTTAAAACTTTATGGTGAGGAAATTAAAAATGAAACAATGGTTGAGAAGGTCCTCAGATCTTTGTCTACCAAATTTGATGTTGTGGTGGAAGCTATAGAAGAAGCCAAGGGTTTGACATCACTAACAATTGATGAGTTGATGGGATTACTTCCATCAAATGAGGCAAGGATAGACATAAATAAGGATTCCACTTTAGAGATCGCTTTAAAAAGTCAACTTTCTATTTCAAGAGACAAAGGTCAGAGCAGAAGTAGATCGAGAGGCATAGGACAAGGTGGAAGACATGGCGATCAGAGATATGGCTGAGAAGAGCATGAACATGAAAGAGCAAGCAACAACATAAGATTTAACAATTATCAAAGAATTGACAAATCAAAGGTGAGATGTTATTATTGCAATAAATATGGTCACTATGCCCATGATTGCAGGAATATGATAGTTGATCACAGGAACCAGAGAGCTAACATCACTACAGAGAGTACTAACTCCATGTTCCTAGGTTGTCATACCATGCATGAACCTTTTGACAATGTGTGGCTATTAGATAGTGGTTGCAGTAACCACATGTCAAGCAACAAGAATTTGGTTGCGAATTTGGTTGCAAATTTGGATCAATCTGTGAAGATAGAGGTAAATTTGGGGACTAAAAAGATAGTGGATGTAGATGGAAAAGGAGTGGTCAACATTCTGACGAAGCATGGGGAGACAAAGACAATCTTAGAGGTATATTATGTTCTTGGTCTCAAACATAATTTGATAAGTGTTGGTCAATTGACATAGAAGGGATACAAAGTTATCTTTCAAGGACAATAATGTGTTATATATGACAAGTCCTCGAGCAAGCAGTTGATAGCAAAGGTGAATATGACGAGGAACAAACTCTTTCCTCTAGTCGTGAATTACAACAATAAGATCAGTTCATTTACAGTTGAATGTTCTAATGATTATTGGTTATGGCACTTTCGGTTTGGACACTTGCATTTGTGGTTTAAGATTGTTGCAACAAAAACTAATGGTCGAAGGATTAGCTCCCATCAAAGAACCTTCTAGTACTTGTGAGTGTTGCATCTTGGGAAAGCAACATCGTGAAAGTTTTTGAAATGGAGTTGCATACAGAGAAAAGCAACCTCTTGAGCTAGTGCATACAAACTTTTGTGGACCTATGAGGACATAATCGATTGGTGGAAGTTGTTACTTCCTCGCTTTCATTGATGACTATAGAAGAGAGACTTGGATTTACTTCTTGAAGCAGAAGTATGAAACTTTTTCAAAGTTCAAGGAATTCAAAGCCTTAGTAGAGAAGCAAAGTGATCGATAGATCAAGGTATTGAGGTCAGATCATGGTGGAGAATATGATTCAAAGGCATTCCATGATTACTGCAAACAACATGGAATCAGAAGATAGTTTACAACCAAGTACACACCACAGTAGAATGGTGTAGCAGAGAGAAAGAACATAACCATTATGAATATGGCAAGGAGCATGTTGAAAGGAAAAAACTTGTCTAATGAGTATTGGGAAGAAGCATTTGTGTGTGTTATTTATGTGATAAATAGATCTCCAACAAAGAGTGTGATGAACAAAGTATCAGAAGATGCAGGTCAGGTATGTCTTGTAGCATATCTCATCTCAGAGTGTTTGGATGTGTAGCTTATGCACATGTTCCTAAGGAGCGAAGAGGCAAATTGGATGATAAAAGTGAAAAATGCATATTTACTGGTTATAGTGAGCAATCAAAATGTTACGAATTGTATAACCCTATCACCAAGAAGACCATAATTAGTAGAGATGTTGTGTTTAAAGAACAAGATTCGTGGAATGGTAGTGTAGACAAAATATTTGATGCACAAGCACCATTAATGGAAGAGGATAATGTAGCAAAAAATTAGCAGCATGGATCAAAAGAGAAAACACCAAACAAAGTCATGCCAACAAGGACTCCAAGATTTTCTAAGCAACATGGATCTTCAAGCAGATCAACAAATCGAGATTCTCCTAGCAATCAATCATGCAATGAATCAAGTAATGGTAAGAGAAATATGATAAGTTTGAAAGATATTTATGATGATTTGGATGTTAGTTCAAATTTTGCATTGTTGTCATTCCAACCTTCTTCATTTGAAGAAGCAATCAGAGATGAAAATTGGGTGCAAGCCATGGATGAAGAAATTGAAATTATTGAAAATAATGATACATGGGATTTGGTTGATTTTCCAAGAGACAAAAATCTCATTGGTGTGAAGTGGGTGTACAAGACAAAGTTGAATGAGAAAGGTGAAATTGACAGATTTAAAGTAAGACTTGTAGCAAAAGGATTCTTGCAACAACCAGGAATAGATTTTGGAGAAACATTTTCTCCAGTAGCCAGATTGGATACTGTAAGAGTTGTTCTAGCCACAACAGCTCAGAACAAGTGGAAAGTATATCAAATGGATGTGAAATCAACCATCTTGAATGGTATTCTAGAAGAAGAAATTTATGTGCATCAACCTCCTAGATATGAAGTTGAAGGTAAAGAAGATAAAGTTTACAGGTTGAAGAAAACGCTCTATGGATTAAGGCAAGAGCCTAGAGCTTGGTATAACATAATCGACAACTACATGATTAAGAATGGATTTTGCATAAGCAACATTGAGCCTACCTTGTACATAAAGGTAAATGAGCATGGACACATTTTGATTGTTTACTTATATGTTGATGACATGATTTTTACAGGTGATCTTGAGTCATGATGAAAGAATTTGAGATGACAGATCTTGGTCTCATGCAATATTTTCTTGGCATAGAAGTCGAGCAATCTAAAAAAAGGAATTTTTTTTTGTCAAAATAAATATGTTAGAGATTTGCTAAAAAGAATCATGATGGAAAATTACAAACGTGTCCCTACACCAGTTGCAACATGTACAAAGTTAACCAAGGATGATGAAGGATCAAATGTCAATCCAACTCGATTCAAAAGATTGGTTGGCAACCTCATGTATCTCACAACTACAAGACCAAATATTATGCAAGGAATAAGTTTGATTTCCAAATTTATGGAGACTGCAAAAGGCACACATTAGAGAGAAGTAAAATGAATTTTGAGATACATATCATGAAGTAGAGATTGTGGCATAATGTATGCAAGCACATAAAAGAAGGATTTGATTGGGTACACAGACAATGATTTTGCACGTAGTTTGGATGATAGGAAGAGAACTTCTAGTTATGTGTTCCATCCTTGTTTAGGTGTGATAACATGGGCATCTAAGAAGTAGCCTATTGTGACAATTTCGTCAGCAAAAGCAGAATATGTGGCAGCAACATCAACATCATGTCAAGCAGTATGGTTAAGAAGAGTATTTGATGGACTCAAGCAGAAACAACAAGGATCAACAACAATATATTGGGACAACACCTCAGCGATTGCACTATCCAATTAGCTGATATATTTACTAAGCCATTAGCAAAAGATGTGTTTGAGTTTCACAAAAGAAACTTGGGTGTTGTAAGCCTAGCTGAGACATAGACTAGGAAACATGTTTGAGTTGTCATGAATCATGTCTTAGTTTCGCAGGTGTAATTAAGGGGGAGTGTTAAAATAATCTAATTACTCCCGCATGAGGAGAGGAGTTGGCTAAAATTAGGTGTAATTAAGGGGGAGTGTTAAAATCATCTAATTACTCGCGCATGAGGAGAGGAGTTGGCTAAAATTAGAGAGTCAGTTAACTGAGTGTCGGGTCAAGTCGAGTTAAGTGATAGACAGATTCAGTGTGTAGTTGCATGTCAAGTTATTTTAAGCGAGTCGTTAGTTGGAAACATATAAATATACATTACTCTTCATTGTAATCAATCAAGTTTTGTGTGATCAATAGAAAAATTCTACTACCCCAACTTATATGTTTTGTACGTGAAATTTGTGTTTCACACAAACCAATACATTTTGATTTCTATTTAAAATCCATTTAATATTTTTTACCTAAATTAATAAAAACTAGAAAAAAACACCAATTAAAATTACTTTTCTTTTTGTTTTCAATAAACTCTCACACTATTTTAAAAAATTTGCATAATAAATTAATCCTAAATTTAGAAACAAGATTCCTATCCGTCATACACCATGACTTGTAATGCAATAAATTATTTTGCTAAAATAGTAAATTACAAAAAAAACCCGTTAAACTAACTATTTTGGTTCTATTTCTTTTTAGAAGTTGAAAATAAAACTTCTTGATTAATGGGTCGGAGATTTTCGTTACTAACTAAATTCTACACTAAAAAAATGTCCCATCACTAAAAACCCAAACTCAATAAAAAATTAAAAATTCGGAAATGACACACCCAAATTTTTAAGCAAAAAAATGGCATTGACTTTCAGCCATATATCATCCGAATCCCACCAACTCAAAGTAACAAGATCATGTGATCTTCATGACTGGTTCAAAAGACAGAGTGGCCGTCATAATCTCCAGCTGTTTTGCACACAAAGAAAAATAAAAAAATAAAAAAATTCCACTTTTTTTATACAGAGTCATATTCTGCAATTCCTTCCAGTTTTTGTATTTATACACTGAGCAGTCTAAGTAATGTCTCAGTCTGTCTATTATCTGTGGGTTCTCGCCACTACTTTGTCATACCCAGAGGTGTAAATTATCTCCCGGCCTCTTTATTATTGGTGACTGGTCGCCACTTCTTCGAATTTTTGGTAACTACTTCCACATCTTCACTGATCGCGGTCCAATTGTTAAAAACCATAGAAAGTGTATTATAAGTTATATGTATATCACTTAAATATATCGCTTTTTCTTCTGGAAAAAAGTTATAGGTATATCACTGACTTTAGTGTTAGAACTCGTCTAGATTTATTTTAAATACGGATTTAAATTAAATAAAGTATAAAATTTTTTGACTTTAATTTTTTTTAAATGTAAAATACAAAACGTTATTTTTTTATTGTGTACATTACATTTTTAAATGTTAAAAATTTTAATTATAAAATATTATATATATAAAATTAATATTAATATAAATTAGCTAATATAAATTTTTAAATAATTTATTTAAATATCTTGTTGAAATTTCATAAATCGAAAAAAGTATTTAACTACCTATTAAAAAACAGCTATAAATAAGTAATAATACAATTCAAACTGCTTCTGCTTGGCTAAGAGCTCGTCTTCCTCGGACGTAAGGAAACAGGTTAACGGCCCAAGACCCAGAGGCATCTGGCAGGAGTGAAAGCCTGCTCCCTTACGGACCACCAGCGGGTTATTACAGGTGGCGTGGTTTTCCTTGATAACAGTGATGAGTCAAACCGACATTCGCGGATAGCAGCCAGAGATGGCTGTCCTCACTGTTGGTTTGACACCTGAGTTTGATAGATTTTGCCACCTTCAGAAAAAATAAATAAATAAAATAATAATACAATTCAAACATGATTAGCACTTTTAAGACTCCACTACTTTTAAATTGACACTTCTAAACTCACACTGAGACGTCAAACCATTACTTCCAATACCAATATATTTTTATATACAGCCAGTGGTTTGATATATTTCCCACCTACCTTGGTTTTTCCTGTGCCTCTTTATTTGTTGGCAGCTTGTCAGGACTGCTGTTTGTTTCCTGTGCCTGTGTGATTCGCGTATCTTCGAAAAAACAAAATATGATTATATTTCAGTGGTTAGGAAAGGAAAAGCAGAATCGGTAAACAGTGTACCATGTTTACTTTTTCAGTACATGCAGCCACTCTGGTTTTTGGCACCCGAGACTCTAAACCATGTTGAGCCTGGTTAAGATGCTCAACATTTCCGTGTATAATTAGCCCTTGAACTTCCCCTTACCCATGAGGTCGCCGTCAAGGGCATCGAATCTCCAGATTTCTGATCCTGTCCATTTGGATTTTGGTAGAAGCCGAGGAGGATTTTGGGTTTTGCAGCTGCCGCACCATGGACACCCACAGGATATGTCCCTCGTCAATGCAAACCGAAAAGGCGGAGGGTGAAGTTGCGACAGTCGCCCAACGCGTCTCCAGCATAGTGGATCGTCTGCCGAGTCAAAAGTTGGAAGCAGCTTATGTGCCGCAGGTGGTTTCACTCGGTCCTCTGCATTTCGGAAACCCCCAACTTGGCAAATATGAAACATTCAAAGATGAGCTCCCTCACATACTCGTTGACAGAGCTGGTCGTCCTCCCTTCAAGAACCTAGTTGCAGATATGATAGTGCAGGGTAGTAAGATTCGGCAATGGTATGAGCACCTCCATATTTGGAATGACATGAGTGACGAGGAACTGGGTTGGATCTTGGCTCGCGACGGCTTATTCCTTTTGCGATTCTTAAGGTATGCTTTCCTTTACAACCCTCATGTTCAGGTTTGGCCAAAAAAAGTCTCTATTACCGCAAGTATATATCATTTTAGATCCCAATTTTAACATTTTTGAATCCAGGTTTATCCAATATTACAGTTCTGCAACATTCAAATATATATATATATAGATATTTTGCATAGAACAGTCTAATCATATAATTTTAAGAAATTATATTAGACACATATTTTTTTTAAATTAAAATATTTAAAATATTTTTTGAAAAAATTATTATAATTTGGTTATCAAATTAGTTTTTTGGAATGGCGTTTACAGCTTTATAATCTACTAGGATGATTAAAAAACTAATTTTTGAAAGAAGTTTTAATTCCAGTCCAATACCTCTGAATCTTGAATAGTTAAGCTATTTTCTTGAGCTCTTAACCAAACCAATAAAATATAATTTTTATTTATTTTTATAATTATTAGATCCATTAGTTTAGGGACTGTCATCACAGACTATTATCTACTAATGCAGTACTATTATCTACTAATGCAATGCAAGACGACTCCAGGGAAATTAATCATTGAAAAAAATAAGCTGTAATTTCTGTCAGATACCTCTACATCTTGAGTAATTAACCTATTTCTTTAAACTCTTAACCAAACAAATAAAATATAATTTTAAATTTATTTATAGACCTATTAAATATATATATGTATTCCAAAAAAATTTAGCTTTTATTTATAGAAAATAATAGAGGTTACATCCGTGTTCTTTCTGAGTAATTCGTATATGTGTATACAAAATTTGTTATAGAACTTTCATGAATAAAATTAGTTTGAAACACACTGTCATGATCCGATAAAAAGAGACTAAAGCAAAGCTGTTTCTGATAAAACTGTACAAAAAGCCATAAATGTCTTCCAAGATAATCACTGAAATATAATCACTGAAATATATACATATGGCTGATCTGTAGCTTGTAAATTGAAAATATATATAATTTCAGGAAACTCCCACATATATTCCCGAAACAACTACTTTTGCTTAAATAATTAGCTCCATTATTTAGTCAAACCCAAGTATTAAAAAAAATGGGCCTTTATCCAGATGCAATCCAATTTTGGAGAAGCGATCAACCTCTTCATATATATATAAATAATAATGTCTTTTATATATATCTTTACGTAACATTTTTTATTAATGATATCTGCAGATAATATCAAACTATACCATACTTATTTCTCACCAGTGAAAGCACAATCATTATGATTGAATTGTAATACTGTGTTATTATTAATATAGATATAAATTGCCCCGGATGCGGGTGTTTAAGGCGATGGGACGGGAGTTGGAGGCTGGCCACATGCCGTCCCTCAGGCATCACGTGGCACTCCATGCGCGCGGACGGATAGATCATACCAGGTTTAAGACGAAGGGACCTGGGACGGCAGCAGTTAATGCCCGGAGAGTGCACTCGATCCAGAGCAACGCTGCAGTAATGGCGGATGGGATCCCGAGCAGGGTAGGTGACGATGAAGAGCATAAATCTGGTCTGGAGCAGGGAATGTGGGTCGTGTTGCATTCGGCTGGCCTCTCTGTCGTCGAAGCGGTCCCTTCTCAGACGGTTGGGTCCATTACGAGGCTGGTTCTGGTAATTGACAGTCTGGTTCACTTGGCAGTTAGCAGGGAGTCTCATCCCACTATGGTGAGACCCAGACAGAGGATGCTGAGCCGTCGAGGTTCTTCAAGAGGAGGGGGTTCGCGCAGACCTGAGAGGGATGATGCGGGGCATTGCTGCCACTGTAATCTGGCAAGCTCCATTGGAGCCATTCCCCTGCACTCAGGCCATCATATGGATGCCGGGGCTTCTAGCTCGGCCACCTTGCCAGCTTTTGGCTCCACCATCTTCAATTTCACCAGCTCTACGGCAAACCCAAGAATCAGTGCGCATGTTTCCATTCTGTTCATTGAGAATCCTCCTGAGGCGGATGACCCCATAGAAGCTCGGGAGCAAGGGATGCAGGACTACCCTGGGGAAGCAGAGCAGGCTCCGACAGCTGAGTTGGAGCAGGAAGAAAAGGGCCGGGCCACCGTCGAGGAAAAATCCAAGCATTCCCAGAATGCTCCAAACGCGGCTATTGGGGAAGCGGAAGCGACCCCTCCTACTGAAGCTGAGCCGGATTACTACGGTTGGTGCCCAATTGTGGAAGAGCAACTGGATGAGCCGAATGAATAATCACGCCGGCGCTCATGCTCCACCAGGTCGCTCCAGGTCCAGTCACCGTTTCCTGGTTTGTTGTCGGTTCAGTCAATGCTTTTTTTGGGATGTCAAAGATGTTGAGTTTTTTTTGTGTTAATGATGAGAGCACTTACTGTTTCCCCTGCGCGGGATGACTTGATCAGCTCCTTTTTGTCTTAGGCCCCTGCGAGGGCCACCGTCTATGGGCAGTCTTGGATTTTCAGTTTACCACCCCTGTGAGGGCTTGCTATGGGGGACTATGTCTTGGTTTCTGTCAGTCTTAGTTTTTGTCTCTGTCTGGTGCCCTTTGAGGGCAAGAGCATACTGGTTTCACCTGTTGTAATTTTGCACTCTGTACATATTTAATAGATTAGCCTTTTTACGGAGAAAAAAAAAATATAGATATAAATTGAAATGAAATAAAATTTAGTATTTGAAAAGAATTATAAATATTTTTATTTTTTATATTTAATATTCAAAATATATTTAAATATAGATAAATTTATAAATCATTGATAAATTAGAAGCGAAATTTATTAAAAGAAAATATTATCAAAAACTCTTAATAAAGAGAGTCAGTTTGGGGTAAGTCAATTGATAATGGTATTGGAAATGAAGTCCTATGGAACATGAAGTTTTGGATTGAAATCTTGTGTTATTTTTTATTGGGGTAAGAAGTTAAGGATGTAGTCTTACCAAACTAAAAAAAACTTAACAAAATAGGAAAACTATATTTAATATTTATGATTTAAATTTGCTTCTGAAATATATATATTTATATATATATTTTTTTTGTTGTTGTTGATGATTTTAGGAAGATCTTCACCCGGGAGTCGGACTGTGATCAAGCAACTCGTTTTTTCTTTTTACAAAACCAGCTACCATCGGCAGTGGAGGAAGATATTATGAAACTGGAAAATCAAACTACCGTGTTTGCAGCGGTGCAGGAAGATATTATGAAGCTACAAAATCAAATACCCATGTTTGCCTTACAGATGATCCTTCAATGGCAGGCAGGCACAGATCTAGATCTCAACTCAATTTTAAGACACATTTGGCACACTCTATCTCCTTTTCTCTGCAAACGTGACAAGCTGGATTCATATGTTTTAGCCGCTCCCTCATTAAGGCCAGATTCACATCTTTTAGGGTTCGTGTATGAAAATATCATCCGCCCTTCGGATCCCACAGATCATGCAGAACACTATCGAATGTGGAAGAAAAAGAGGTACATGATCACTCTCCCATCAGCTGTAGAACTCAGAAGAAAAGGAGTGAAATTCGCTGCACACGTTGAACATCTCAACGAAATCCGTTTCGATGGCAAAACCTACACGATTTACTTGCCCACCATCAAAATGGACGAGAGAACAGAAGCTGTCATGAGAAATTTGGTGGCATTCGAGGCATTCGTTTGCAAAAAGGAAACGAAACCGCTGCTGTGCTATGTGGACTTGATGGACCGGTTGATCAGAACAGCCGCCGACGTTGAGGTGCTGAGAAATGGCGGTATAATCCACAACAGCTTGGGCACCGACGAAGAAGTAGTCGGTGTCTGGAACGGAATGCGGAAAGCAATGGGGAAGGGTAAGTACGAACCAATTGAATCAGCCATTGATGGCGTTACAACTTTCTACACGAATTACGAATATATAATGATATGTGCTGAACTGAGATACAAGTACTTTCCAAGGGCGTGCCTTGTAGCATCTACGTTGGCAGGATGTGTCGTATTGCTTTTAAGTATATTGCAAACCATTCTGTCGTGGGAGCAAGTCCGACTTCAACGACAGAGTATGCAAAAATAATCATATGGTAGTCCGATATTGTGCTTGGATTTAGTTGCTGAACTTTACATTAGTTGCTTTTCAGTGTGTATGGTTGCCTGTTTTTCGTATGGGGTGGCAAAACCATGGTTCCCACCCCTTTTTTCTTTCCTGCAGGTCGAAATGTATAAGTGTGTTATTTTTTCTATCCATGGCGTCATTTCACTTCACCGTGGCATGGCAGGGCATGGAAATCTTCACAACCCAGTGGCAGCGCTCTTTTCTTTCATACAAGTTGAAATGTATCAGTGCGTTTATCTTACTGTACTTGGCGTCACTTCACTTCTCAATGGCATGGCAGGGCAGGGAAGGCTCACCTCCCAGTGGCAGGCAGGGCAGGGAAGGCTTTGTTACAGGTCTTAAGTTTTCCAAATTTTCCTAGCTTGAAATCTGCAACTGTTAAGCGTTTTCAAGGGAGAATGCACTCTATGTACAGATTATTGTTGAGATATAAATTTGTACTATTTATTACCTTTGCGTTCTAGAGCAAGCACTGTTTTGGTTTAAACTAAATAAAAATTCTCATTTTCAAACAACTGGCACCTGATACAAAATTTAAGAACACAAACTAGAGCAGATTGAAGCAGAGAGGTTGATATGTAAGTCCTCTATTATTTTTAAAATATATATTTTTTAATTTATAATTATTTGATATTATTTTTTGATTTTTATTTGTTTAATATCAAAAGGTACGAAGAAAAGTTAGCAAGCATATAAATTCTATCTAACAGAAAGATAAGGTGTTTTAATTTGGTATTTTCTAGGGAGGGTCTCAGTTATTTTTAGGGACGTTTTTAAAGTTATTTTTAGGCTAATTTTGTCATTTTATCTATTATTATTTAAAGGGTAATGTATTTAAAGTTATTTGAATAGTTTTTACCTAAATTTTCACTATTTTCCAGACAAAATTATCACTACTACGCAGGTGAGGTGTTAGGGAAGCGAATATTCCCCGCGCAAGCTACCACATGTCACCTTTCTCCGTGTATCTTGAGGCACCCAACGGCAATTTTGTGTCAAATTCGTTTCTATGTCAAGAATAATGAGGCAATGTGTAGGACTAATCTCTAATTATCTTTGAGAATAATGAGGCAATGGGTAGGACTAATGATGAATAGCTGCGGAAGGAAAAGTCGTAGTCTATTTATTATGTCACTGGTAAGTTATGTATAGCGATGTTTTGCTACGTGGTTAGGTCGGTCCATTACCACCACCACCAAAGCTCCAACGTGACATCACCACTGTACCATCCTCATCTTCAAAGCCTCCAAATTGGCGAGCCTTATTTCCAACCCTATACGTTATTTAATACCTGTAAATACACCCTCTCGCTCTTTGAATTCCTCAACGTTGCTTTGGAGGTGTTCTGGTTTTCGTTTCATACGGATCGTAATCCTCTACTTCAGTTTTGACAAAGGCTTATTTAAATACCTTTTATTAGATAGGTAGATTACTTCTATAAATTTTTATTGACACAGAGATGCTTAATGTATTTTGCTTTATGTTCTATATATGTCGAAATGCGAAAAATATATCGGGCTATATTGAAAATCGAGTGTGGGTAAGATGTTGATGATGTGGCTACATTTTGTTCAAGGGATTTAAAATATTATTATAATAGTTAATAATGAAGGTAGTTATTAATTTTTATTGAGGTTAATATTTTCACACATTGGCATAACACACAGCAAAGGTATGAACATATATATTTTCTGTTTGTCATGGAAAACATTTTGTTTTATATATCTGGTGAACATATGCTTCTATCTCCATCAAAAACATTTTGTATATAGCAGGATATCTGTCATACAATCTTGTCAAATCTCAAGATGTGGAGAAATCCACACAACAGTCTATGTAAGGGCTTTATCAAATCGAGTCATATATGTTGATATCATCCAAAAACAATGAATATAATATAAATATATAGCTTTTATTTTTTTTCGTGTTGAAAAAAAATATTTTATGTCTTTTAAATATATTTAAAATTTAAATTAAATGTAAATTTATTTTATTTTTGAAATTCAAATTGAATGTAAATGTATTTTATTTTTGAAATTTAAAATGATTAAAAAAAACAACAAGCCTATACAGTAGCTGGGTTTTCTGGGTTTGCATAGGCTTCCATATGTTTTTGGAATCTTCACAAACCTTTGGGTTTGCATAGGCTTCCAAATGTTTTTGGAATCTTGACAAACCTCTGGGTTTGCATAGGCTTCTAGATGTTTTTGGAATCTTGACAAACCTCTTTTGACATTTTGATTTGTCAATGTTTCCAAGTTAAAACAATATCTCATTGCTTTACAAAATTTAATACAAACATACTTACAAATTTAATAAATGTATCTCCATTTTTTATATTTCTAGCTGTATATCAGTTAAATTACAAATGAGATGGATTTTAAGTATCTACATAAATATGTAATAAAATAAATATTATTGAGTTATTTTTCATTTATGATTCCTATATTATTTATTAGAATTAATTATTGAATATATTTTCTATGTTTAATTTTATTATAAAATATGAAAATATTGAATTAAAACAATTTAAATAAATGTTTTTTTATTACAATAAAATATGATTTTTTTTTTTCTATATTAAAAAAAATTAATATAAATTTTATATGGTTTTGAAATTATTTATAATTTTGAGAATTTAGGCTTTGAATATTAATGCATTTGTTTTATTCATATGACTTTGAAAATGAATTATTGTAAAATTACATTAATAATAAAAATTGAGATTAAGACAATGGTGTAGGATTTGAAAATTAATAAGTAGATATGAGTATTAATAAATTTGATATTGTTATATTATATGATTTGAAAATGAACCATTATAAAATTATATTAATAAAAGTTGGGAGTAATATAAATTTATAAAAGTTCGGACTAATATAACGCTGGGGTTTTAACATTAATAAATTTTTTTATCATATGATTTGAAAATTGAGATTAATGTTTAGCATAACAGGATGTCCTTAATTTTATGATTAATGAGTTTGTTTTATTATATAATTTTAAAATTGAAATTAATAAATTTAATTTGTTGTAAGATTTTATTTTTTTTTCCTGAAATAAAATTATATTAAGGTAATATTTGAAAATATAAAAATAAAAGTATTTTAAATGGTATAGTAAAATAATAATATGAACTATAAAATTGGAATGAATTTGTTTTATAATATGATTTTAAAATGAATCTAGTTAGAAATATAAAATTACGTTAAGAGAAGATTTTAAAAGGTAAATTTAAAACATTTTAAAATTTTCTTGGAAATTGAAATAATGTGAAATATGAAAATCTATTAGGATATTTTATTTAATTATTTATTAAACATTTATGAAAATATAAAAAATAAATAATTGTAAATAAAGTAAATTAAAATAAATAAATAAATATATATATATATATATATATATATATATATATATATATATATATCTTCTTTCCCATTTAATATAAATATTTTTTCCTATAGTTTAGATTCTTCTATAGTTGGGAGATCCAACTCTTTCTCTCTTCTTTTCACTTTATGTTAATTTATGAATTTGTTGTTTCCTTTTTTGTTTATATGGAATGATTTTTTTGCTTTAATAAAATGAAAATGATGTGAAGCCACAATTTGATGGTATCGTTGGTGTATTTTTGGTGTGATTTAGTGATGCCACTAAAAGGTTTTATAAAATGCAATTTGATAACATGATGCCCACGGAGATCTAGTAAAAGTGTTAGTGCAAATGCCAATATCGTAAAATTGTTAGGGCAAAGACCAATGATATTGGCATTGTATTCCTTGAGACAACTCCAAGTTTTGTTTGATCTCGTTATCAATCTTCTATTAGTTTTTAAATTAAATTATTTATTTAAACCTACAGTTTTGCATTATAAGGACAATATCATGTTTAATTGGGGAAATCATTTGTTTAATGTTTTTTTGTTATAGATTTTGAGTTCAAAATTTAGGAGTTTGTCGAGTTATTAAGGGTTCACTAGTTGAATGTTCAATGTGGATCGAACAATAGCATTTTGTCTTCAAATATATAGTATAAAGTGTGTTTCTTTTTTCAGAAATTTCCATAAGAACACCCTTTCAATATATCAAATGTAAATTGTATATGGCTGTGACTTATAACATTGCTTCAAATGTTTGTTTACATTGGCATATTGCATTGTAGCAAAGTTTCTTTCCATGAGAGACATCAAACTTTTTAAAAAAATCTAACATCATGAAATAGTGCATATCACACCTAAAACGACTTTGGTTATGAAAACCACATAACTCCAAAACCTTCCTTTGTGCCACATATCATGTTGCATCAAAGACTCTATATAGGTGAGACATCAAACTTTTTTGCATTGTAGTGGAATGTGTATCACACATAAAATGTTGTTAGCCACTATATAACACATCGCTCCAAACTTTCCTTTGTCACAACATGTTGCATCATGGGAACATATCATTCTATGTGATACATCAAGCTTTCAAGAACCTTCCTTGTGACATATTGCATCACTTCAATATTTTCATTATGATAACATGTCACATCGCAGCGAAGATCACATTATCACAAGATTTCCTTTACTGTGACATAGTTTGTGCCCATCTAAAATGCCTTTGGTTGTGACATAGTGTATCATTCTAAAATTTATAGTGTTATAACATAATCACTTCGAGGAAAAGTTTGTCGTTGTGCAACATAATGCATGTTTCCAAACTTGTCTTCAGTGTGAGGAAGGGAAAATTTCTAAATTTGTATTGTGTAAAGGGGTTTAATAATGAGAGGAAGTTAGAATCATGTAAAGTGAAAGTATGGCTACTTCTTCATCTACCAATGACCAAAATACATAGAAGTTTCTGAACAATCATAATCATTGTGTTTGGAAAACTTGCAAAGAGTCCAAGAGGAACTGTGAACAATAAAAATGTGAATGATCCACCAAGTTGAGCAAGTGTATTTCTTCAATATGGCTTTGGAATATTATAATGTAAAGGAGGCCTTGATAAACCATAATGAACAATAATCGGGGACTTTATTGTTTAAAAAACTTGAACAAAAGTATAGCAATATCATCTCAATGATATTTTCCTTTTAGATATAAAAATTTGTATATAAATAATAGATAAGTATAGATAGCCCAAACACAAACCCAAAAGAAATAACACTCAACTTGCAAAACAAAGACAAATGCATGAAAGAAAAATAATCCTTGAAAGGATAAGCTAATGAATGCTTTTCCGAAAAGCAATAATCTAGTATGCAATCCAGAAATGTACAAGAAATAATTAGTAATTGAATTAATTTTCTACAAGGAAGGAAAAATACATATAATATCTAAGAAAAGAGGTGTTTAGTGTATAAAAGAGAGAAGAGACATACACAATATAAAATGTTACATGAATAAGAAAAAAATGTTCAATGTAATGTTTGAATATGACTATGTTTGTAAGTAATGAATGTTATGGACTTATCTCAAACTAAAAGTATAGTATATTAATTACATGTTATGGAAACTATAAGGAAAACTAATTATCATTATTAGAAAGAGATGAAGTTAGAACATAAAGGATTCCTTATAATCACTCAAGACCTCCTTATTTATGCATGATGATAGAGAGAGTGAAGGAGTCTATTATAAGTCTTTTTTACTATATGTTTGGATTTTAAGAGGAAAATGTTAGGAGGATGCCTTTGCTAAAAAAAGGGTGTTTCACCATTTTAGTTTTTGGTGGAAAATGAAAACCATGTTAACTTTATGCTTTCTAATGAAAAACCCTATTAGATAAGTCACTAATTGTGACCACAAAGACTATCAGAGATGAAAGTGAAAACATTATTGACTATTGGATGTAGGAGAGATATGTGAGGGTTAGTGTGTTGTTGCATAACATATAGTAAATTATTGACTTTGCAAGGAATGTTCTTGGGATGTAGGAGAG
Organism: Pinus tabuliformis; assembly: GCA_031772625.1. Taxonomy (NCBI): domain Eukaryota; kingdom Viridiplantae; phylum Streptophyta; class Pinopsida; order Pinales; family Pinaceae; genus Pinus; species Pinus tabuliformis. The sequence goes on along the minus strand of CM062804.1, from coordinate 317,889,073 downwards.
AGAAGGAATTGACAAAAGAAATATGTGTTAAGCAATGATGATATACATTGTAACAAAATAACCCCTCTGTCAAGGTTGTTACATAGCCAATTTGCAAAATGTCTATAATTAGATGTGAAAAATAAGTTGGTGTGTGTTCAATTTGTTATGCCATGGTAATCCAATGCCATAGCAATGAATTAGCTATAGCATAAACATTTTTCTTCTTGCATGGAATAAGGATTTTTTTTTTGATCTGGGAATCAAAGTAGGGATAATTTTTCTTGAGATTTTTTTTCTTTAGCTCTGCATTTTCTTTGTTCGCGGAATAACAACCAATTTTTTCATGGTATTAGAATTCAATGGGTTAATGACTCATGATAATGGAAGAATAGTGGAAAATGAAAAAGATTTATAAAACACTTTAAAAAGTCTAATGAATGTGTATAATGAGAAGTTTAATAACTGGAAGATAAATACCAATGATGCACTCATTAATAATGATTTGTGTATTTTTGTTGTTTATGGCTATCCTGGAATAATTGTCCTTATCCCTCTCTACCCTCATGGATTCCATTGGAGAACTTAAGAGCTTTACAAATAAAGGGTTGCAAATTTGAAATAATATGGACATAAGAATCCCAGGGAATCAAGTAATTTTTCTTTCTTGTTTAAAGGTTTCATTTTTCATTTTGTCTTTATTGTAAAAAATTTCTTGCTTTAGAGCAGTGCACATAAGCAAACATCCAACTTCAAAGCCACTTTGAAAATGTGAACAATGTAGGTACTTGTGCAGATTAGGGAGTTGGATATTCATTCTCATGTTTCCAATAGTCCAAAGTCCATTGGGATGCTCAAGAATCTTGAAAAATTGTTATGCGCAATGAAAAATATGATATTAATGGGTTGAAAAATTTACCTGATGAATTTGGTCATCTGCAGTCCTTGAAACACTTAGAGTTAAGGGGCTTGACAGAGATTGAGTCGCTACCAAAGTCCTTTGGAAACTTGACAAACCTCCAAACTATTCACCTATTTCATTGCTACAATCTACATATGCTCCCAGATTCCTTTGGAAACTTAACAAACCTCTAAACTATTCACCTGTGGGACTGATCCCATCTACGAATGCTCTTAGATTCCTTCAGAAACTTAGTGAGCCTCCAAAATATTTACCTATTCCACTGTTCCCATCTGCAGATTCTCCTAGTATGGAAACATTGGTACCTTATGAAAGGTTGAGAGCATGTGGTTGTGTGAAGCTGAAGAAAATAAGGGATTTATTACACTGCACACAAATTTGGTAGCTATCTATTCATGAGAATTGTAATGGTCTAGTACATGGAGGTTGGAGCGTTGCCAACAATAGTGATAACCCTGAACTTGATTGGTTGTGGTGCACTGAGGAAAGTATGAAATCTTTGTGATCTATCAAAACTATAGACACTCGACATTAGTTGGTGCATGGAAGTGTTGAGACATTGGTATCTTTGGAGAGGTTGAAGACATATAGTTGTGTGAAGCTGAAGAGAATACATGAAGATGGATTTGGGAGCTACGTGTTGGTTACTACTTTGGATTAGAAGAGGTGGAAGGTGTTGAAAATTGTACATGGTTAACACACTTTGATGCCTCTAGATGTCACAAATTATAGTGTTCGGTGGGGGAGATATGGGAGATTGCACAGACGATCTGAAGATTCATTGTTTTCAAGGAAGTCAAAGTTTTCTTAAATATTGAATAGATTATATGGTAACCAATTTCACCATCAAAGTGACTTGTGTAGTGTTTGATGAAGCTTGACACAAGGATACTGAAATTACCTTTCCCTCAATACTATTGATTCAAATAATGTTTTTTTGGCATCTTGCTTTAGTGGGGATTATTCATTTTTAAGAAAAGAATAAAGAATTGTGTATTGATATTGGTGTCTAGAACTTTGAGAAGCATTTATTTTATTTTTGTAATATATGGTGGACATGACAACCATAGTTTCTTATTTGAGTGAGTGTTCACATATTTGTTTCTGGCGGATCAAAAGTTGATGTAAAATTAAATCATTATTTCTAAAATTTTGCATTATAGAAAATGCAAAATGAAGAAGGGACATCATTCCTGGCTACAACAAATGATATCTGGTAAATGGATGAAATGTGGAACGCCAAGCTCGGATGTTGGAAGAAATTTTTCATGGAAAGAGTACCAAACTGGGTAAGGCCAAGATGATAGTACCTTTTCTTCCATTTTCACACCTCGTCGACATTACCCTCTCTCTCCTCTTGGCACCTTCTCCCCACGTCATTCATTTTCGCCTTTGCACATATTTACAACTGATCTGAAATGTTGGGAAAACTTGTTAATGCTATGCAAGCTCCCTCATCAGTAAAAAAAAAAAAAATGTGTTTAGGATCATCTCAAATTAACCAAAATGTGAGGAATTATGTGTCAAGTATTGAGTGTCTTTTATGAGAAATTTATGAGGTTAATTAGCTGTTTAAAATACATATACAACAAGTAATAAGCAGAGAAGTAAAACACAACAAAATCATAAAACAAAGCTGATAAAGGAGTTCACCCCTCCTGGGCTACATCTCCTTGGACCTGCTTCAATGGCTAGGCCCTCTTTGGATTAATGGTCAATTCTCTTATTACATGCACCTGTAGTTCTCCAATCGCTTTGAAACCTACTTCATTGGATTCAGAAGACCCAAAAACCACAAAAATGACTTTCTAAGCTTTGCAATTGGACTTCAGTTGATCTAGGTTTGACCTCCTCTCTTGGTGGCCCTAGGCTTCCTTAAACTTCAATGTAGAAAACTCACATGCAGAATTGCCTTTCTACCTCTGAAACATCTTCCATTGTGTTCAAAGCATCTGAATCATCTAGGAATGACCTTTTTCTAGCCAAAATTGGTCGAAAAATGAAGAATTTATGGTCTCTTCAATTTTCCCTAGGAAAACTCCACCAAATCTGGAGAAACTCTAGTCAACTCCGCCAAATTTGGCGTAATTCCGGATTTAGCAGGCCTTCCAAACTACCGCCAAGTTAATCCGTAGGTTAATTAGTGGATAAACACAGTTTAATTAATGCTAATCCACGTTTAGCGTGTTAACCACGTGGTTAGTGCTAAGTACCAACTTATGGTTTCGGTGTTGGTCACATGCTAGCGGTTACCCGACAGTTAGGCTACCTTGATGGTTACAGTAACTGTTAGAGGTTAATGTTGGTGCTTTCACACGCTGAGGTTAAGGTTAGCACCCACCTCCCAAACCTTTGACGCTTAAAATTTAAATGAAACCTTTAACCCATAATTGTTAAGTAACATGGTGTGACATAGTGGTAAAACATGGGGCTTATGTGGGCAAGGTCACGGGTTCGACTCCCTAGCCTACCAATAAAATTTTACTCGACCTTTGAGAGGGCACGTGGTGGCCTTCGAGCTTGCTCCATGTCAGCCTCTCATTGGTCCACCAAAATTGCTTTAGACCAATAATATGACGACATTTGTCAAATCCTAATTGAGCCACCTGTGGGAATATTCTAGGAATATTCTTTTTTCTGACTGGGTTGTACATATGCCTAGTTAACATCCCAGTTAGCCCTGTTGCCAAAATTCTTTTGTTTAGCAAAATGGATAACAGGCTCTATCATTCTCATACGAACTTTGTTTTGAGTGAAACAAGTTGCTTTGGGATCGTATTGCAGAGACGAACGCGGTAGTTTAGGTTTTGAGTGATTCCGAGAACTTTGATTTTTGAGAAAATTTTTGCCCCTAATCCAGATTCTGATCACTCCTTCCCACTAACAGGCTTTTGGACCCACAAAAGTTGGTTATCTAATGAGAGTTGAATACTCTCATCCTTCCCAAGTTCTATCAATTGATTCTACATGGAAAAATCTCCATGACAACCACTTGGGTTCACTAACATGCCTTGCATTGCAAATGGCTTGGCACTTCAATCAATGTTCTCCTTTTGTTGCTAACCCAATCCAACGCTTGTTGGCTGCTTGCTGATTAAACACCCTTTTGTACCAAAGCAATCCCTCGGTGCTTGGAAATTTGAACGATGGCCTTCCCACTGAGAATCATGTTCCTTCTTTGCAACACATGCATTCGGTGCAAGCTTCTCCTTGGAAACCACTTTTCCAAGTTAAGCCCATCTGAGTGAACTACAACAATGAGTTCTAATATCAGTAATAACAAGAAAAGAAATGACCATTCTTTTACCTCCACGGTTCCAAATTCCACATCTATAAGAATGCATTCGCCATCTCTTTCGCTTCTTGGTGTCAACACATCAAATGGTCTACAATGGCTACAATTTTTTTTGGCATTTTTGTCCACTTTCACTTCTTTATTCCATCATGCTCCAATATTAACATGCTTCCCATGTCATGATTTGAGAATGAAGGCTAATCATGAGCGTCTTGCTCAAGCGCGACCTTACAAAATCCTGCAACATCTTGTTACAAGAAACACCATTAACCTTGAAAAACACTCATGCAAGAATATAACTTGACGACCTCTTCCTTTTGCTTCTTCAAAGCAACAAATGTCACATCATGTGAACATCTCCATGCACTCTTACATCTTGGTATATAAACCATCGACTAAACACAAGTTGACAAAATATGCTTCTTCAAACAACTAACTTTCAAGTCAAGCAAAAGCATGTACAACAACTTATTAATGCTCAAAAAGAATTCCACATTCTCATGAAATAATTCATCACATCTCCCTTTCATCTTTGGAGACAAAATCAACTCTTCCAATTCGATATAGCATACATGTAACAATCAATCGACCACACAAGCCGACACTCATGCATGCGAAAATGATCAACATTCTCAAGTTGACAACATACATGTTAACAAGGCAATCAACCAACACAAGTCAATCACTCATTCATGTTCAAGCACAATGAAACTATTAAAAATTCCACTGTTCACGCACACAAACTCTCATGCATGTATAACAATTCTCAACTCTCTCACAAGTATAATCACAAGTACACGAATATGATTGGTACGTACGAGTACTTAAAGAGCTGAAATGACCAAATTTGTTGCAATAAAGTGAGTCAACATACTCCACTTTGGAACACCTTCCTGGCATAAACATGCAAGTTCAAGAATGCAACATGCATGCAAATTTGTAGTTGCAAATTGCCATCTTTGTTGCATCTAAGTGCGTCAACATAACTCTATTTTTCCAACATCTTGCTTCATGCAATATGCAGCATACATTCAGGAGAAAATAAATGCATCCAAATAACAAGGAAACGCATCAATAAAGCAAGATTCGCATCAATTATCAAAAGAAATGCAAGGCCTTAATTGGTTAATAAATCTAACCATCTCCTTCCAAACCATTTCAATGGCGCTTATTTCAGCTGCACTTCATCATGTGTATCATCCTAACCCAAATCAACTATGGAATTCTCTTTTCTATTCTTTCCAAAATCTCTCTACACCTTTTTCAAATGTCGTGGATGACTTGTTGGATGCAAAGTCCAACACTTGTCTACAAGATGACCCTGCTTATGGCAATGAGTGCAAAATAATTGCATCTTCTTTTCAACATGGTTTCCATTATCCAATGGACCTTTGGCTTTCTGTCTCTTTTGTTTTGAAAGTTTCCTATGTATGGCTATCCTCTTCCAACACCTCGAAACAGTATGGTTATTCAAACCACAAAAGGAACATGTAAATTTTCTCCAAATCTTATGTGAAGATTTACCATTTTTATCATAATCAAAAGAAACTTGATTAAAGGCAGATTTATACCTTGCACATTCACCTTTGTCACCTTCTTGAAGAGGTGAATTTGATGAGGTAGTGGCTCTCTTTGGAATACCAACAATGGTTTCAATTACCTTAGAGCTTTCAACATCCTCTTGTTTGCCATTTCCACTAGTTGCATGCTTATGAGCATCTTCTTGCAAAGTGGGTATAAAACTTTTGCATTCCTCATGAACACAAACTTCACAAGCTTGAGGTAATGAAATCCCTTCTTGGAACACCTTCATGTGCCTCCTTGGCTTTGAATCATTCTCCATCATGTTGTCTGTAACCAAGACCCAAATACCTAGGCCTTTCCTCAACAACAATTGGCTCAACTATGCCTTGTGCATGTTTGCCTAACCATTTACCTTCATAGCCCATATTCATCAATAATTTGGACCCTATTCCTCTAATGTGTCTTTTAAAAGCACCAAAGCATTCATTTTGAGAGGAAATTGAAGATAAAATTGAATTGCATACCTCATTTTCATGCACATACTTGGCTAGGGTTTCCTTGGCATCATGGAGTTGAATCTCCATCTCATGCATCTTTTCAAGAAGTTATTGCTTCTCCTCCTTCATGGCCATCAACTCCTCTTGACGTATAGTGTTCTACTTCCTATCTTCATTCATATCTTGCACCATATCTCTCATGATGATAAGCTCTTGCAACATCATCAAATAGTCTTGCTAAGGAAGATAAATTAGAAAAATCACTTGTTGAAGCTGCCATCACACTTGTAATGCATCAAAAAGCTTCACAAAGCTTCAAAAAGTTTCTTAAGAAAGAAGCATCTCAAACCATCTCCTTTCTTCATCTTACACACATAAACTTGCACACAGTTAAATTATCCTTGCACAAACACAAAACCAATAGCTAATTTTCTAGCTAACCTTGGCAAACCATCTCCGGGTTAAAATGAGAAAACAATGCTTTGATACCAACTTGATCTGAAATGTTGGGAAAATTTGCTAATGCTCCCTCATAAGTATAAAAAAAACACGTGTTTAGGATCGTCTCAAATTAACCAAAATGTGAGGAATTCAGATAAGTTGCTTATACAATATAATTAAACCATTTGGTCATCATAAATCATAAATTTAAAATGAAGAATTAAACGTGCAAATAGAATTCAACAAACTAGAAAGTGATATAATCCATGAAAAAAACATTAACCCAACATAATCACAAGTTATGAACACTTACATTTCTAGGAAGTAATTTTTGCACTTACAATAGATGCACATATACGGAAGATATGCACATATATGGAAGATATGCGCATATACGGAAGATGCACATATACAGAATATACACATATACGGAAGTTGAGCATATATGGAAGATACACATATACGAAAGATACACATATATGCTCATATCTTCCATACATGCACACATATTCTTGCGTATCTTCTGTATATGTGCATAACTTCCATATATGCGCAACTTCTATATATGCACAACTTTTGTATATGCGTAGTGATGCAGATGCATCTAACCTAGGTCAAATGTTTGAATGATGTGGCAATGTTAAGCCAATGTTGCTGCTGAGAGTTGAGTGTCTTCATGAAGAAGCTTTCCTTTTCACCTTCACATGCCTTGGTTATAAGGAGTATTCAATGATCTTAAGTCTTGGATAACGGTCGCAAACTAGTGTCCTTTTGCTTTCTCCTAATTGATTAGCTTGCAAGTTCAGCTACAAGAGTATCTTTAAACATGCTTCCCTCCTTCTTCTCCTTCTCCATCATCTTTCCATGACATGATAGGGTACCTATTCCTGCAATTCATTCATGACGAGATGACATCAATTCGAAAAATCCTAGCCTAAGATGATGCACTCTGATCCATAAACTGAGACCAGAAGAAGTGTTAAGATAGGCAGATGGGCTCAGGCATTGTGCAGTTCAGACAAACAATTGGAAGCCTTAAGCCTTGAGATTCTGCATTGCACAGTTCAGGTAGGGATGAGGAACAATATTGTGCAGTTTCCGGAGCCAGTGGGACAGGTTGAGGAGATGGACCTTGGGAGAGAATATACGGAAGCTACACATATACGAAAGATATGCACATATATGAAATACCTTCTTTATTTAGAGGTATCGCTGCATTGGACCCCATTTCGTAATGTGGTGGCAACACTGCCTGTTTATGCACGCCACTAGGGGGGTCCAAGGGGGGGCTGGAGGGGGATCAAGGGAAGCGCCTCTGAAGCTAAAAATAGATGTAAAATTGCCTTGTAAAATGTTGCAATTTCGTAGTCAATTTGGCTCGTTCATTAGGCGGAAATCTGATGGTAGAAGTTATGTTTAATTTAGGGTTTTTTTTTTCCCTAGAAGGCAACCCCTCATTATAGATGAGGGAATTCTATTGCGGCTGTGTAGATGTGTATTCTGAGCGAGAAAGAGAAAGGAGATTGTGTGAAAGAGAAGACGAAATTATAATGGATCTGTTGTAGGTTGTATCTATTCATTTTTCTAGATAATATAAAAGGAAGGAATGGTTGTTTCTCCATGGACGTAGCACAAATTGGGTGAACCATGTTTATCTGTGTCTCTCTTGTTTTTTTCCCCTAGGAAAAATCGTAATTTTATTAAAAAATAACAAAATTACATTTTGTAGATGCTGAAGCGCATATCCATTAGCAGGTCAAAGACTGATGTTCCAAGAAAATGACCAGAAAGAAACAAACCGGAATGAAATTAATGTACATTTGGGGAGAAAATTATGCTTTTCTCCCTTTTTTCTTCTTAACCTTTTGCCACTCCCCTTGGGTCGGCAAAGACAAAAATAGTATGAGAGAAGTGTCCTCCACAGGGCGAGGATTATCCTTGTCTGAATCAGAATGGTCTGAGGAATGATGTCTTTTCACTTCACTAGTGTCCGTTGTGTCTGGTATCTTCTCCAGTAAAGAGTCCACTAGATCCTCTGGTACTAATTCCTCATTTTCTGGCTCCTTGTGTATCTGATTGTTTTCTGTGGGAATGGGGTGTTCCTTGCCCATATCTTCCTCCTCAGCATGACTATCATCAGGGTGGAATTGCCATCCCTTGGGCTTTTTTCCTACTTTCTTCTTCCTCCGCGTATCTTTCTTGGCTTCTGGGCATGTGTTTTGAAGATGCCCTATTTGTCGGCAAATTCTGCATCTGAATGTAGTATTTTCATAATCTAGTATCTGTGTCCAACATTTCTGTTTATACTTTAGTTGTATTTGGTCTAGCAGTCCTTTGCTGAGATCTACTTCCACACACATGCGTGCAAAAGTGTAAATTCCTTCCTCCGTTCTTTTTGTGTCCATTTTAATGAAACGCCCAATGGTGTTGCCTATACTTGAAAGGACTTGAGGGCTCTAGAAATGTAGTGGTAGGTTGTGAAGACGAACCCAAACCGGCATCTGGGATACAATCATTGTATTTGGATCAAATTCTGGGAACCATGGGATAATGAAGAGACCTGTGGATCCCATGAACCATGGTCCTTTTCTCCATAATGATGTCCCTGTCCTCTCCTGTATGAAATTTGACAATGAAGAAGCCTTTGGAACAGAGATGAATGTCACGTGTATTGGTCCAGGTTTTGACAACCCAAAGGAATAGGTCCATAGGTTTGGGCCAGAAATAGTTGAATCTGCATATTAGTGCTTGATTTTCGAATGTAGAATAGTACTTGTCTGTTTCTAGTATATCCATATTTAGTTTTGGGGTGTAACTCAGTTGTTCCACAATGCATGGTGCGTTTGCTATCCCAGCTTGTTTTGTTGTTGTTGCAGCTGGTTTATTTCCTTCAAGAATTTCTTTGAAGGATAACCCTGAACTTTTTTGTTTTTGTTGTGTTTCTGGGTTTTTTGTTGTGCTGCTTCCTATCCTGCTGCCTGAGGGCTTTGTTTTGCAATGATCTGCCACTCCTCCCCTCAGCTGCAGGTTGAGGGTGATGGTAGACTCCGGTAAGATTTTGTAATCCATAAGGGATTTGTTGTCTTGAAGTACTCTACCTCCTAAGATCAAAACCTGTGATCCTATAGGATAACCAGTGTGCTGGAAGATGATGTTCTTCAAAAACAGTACTGATTTGGTTATCTGTACCCATGCCAGATGTGTCCTCCCAGAAGGGGTTTTTATAAAAACTTGAAAGGGAAGAGGGTTTACCAGCTGTTCGGGTTTTGGTGCTGTCTGAGGGTAAATTTGACCATCCGCATCAAAATTGCCACACATCTTCGTATGCCCAGAGTTTTCCTTCCGGCCATGCTGAGGAAATGCCGAGGAGCCAAGATCTGGTCTCGATTGAGCTGCTCCTGTTGCTCTGTTGAGCATGACCCTGAATGGAGGTTGCTGAGGGACCAAAGTTGCCTAAATCCCCACATTGTCCTTCAAAACCCAAGTTTCTGTTTGTAGATCTTCATTTGGGGTTGTGTATCTACCTATTTGTCGCGCTTTTTTCCTCTTCCTGGTTTTCGCAGACTCCTTTCTGCTGTACCCAAAGCTCAGGGAGTAAATGTCCGGGTGGTTGTCGACGATGGCATAGTCTCCAGAAGCCCTAGTAAAAAAACCTCATTCGCCGACATTATGTTTCATGTTACAAATTGTGGCTCCCTCCTAGATAGACGTCAAGGGTAAAGCGTTACCCTCCCATAGATTGGCCCTCTTTCCACGGTATCCAAACTGTCCCGGGTACCTGCCTTTGGCCGCTACGAATATCCCCTTCTGGGGCTTGTAACTGATTGGGAGCCTGAAGGTCACTTGGCAGAGGGGAGCACCGCATCCAGGATCGATGTTGTCAATGATAAAACCCCTGAGGTATTCATTTTGCTTGCCATGGGCAAGTCTCCAAAAACGTGTTGGTCCCTTCCTGTGTTGTGTGTGGGATTTGAACACAGAGCCTGCTCCCTTCCTCTGTGCACAAATAACACAACCCATGTCTCCCCGACACCTTTGTCGGCCCTCCTCCAAAGCTTGAACAAGATTATCCTTTGTCTGAGACGGGTGTTCCAGTCGCATGTCCGCCATTTTCCTCCTTCGTATCCTCAATTCCCTCTTGTTCTTACAGTTTCTTCTACTAATTGAACCTTGGTTGAACTGGATATCTTATAATTCGAATATCTATTGTGACCCGCTCAGTGTCTCTCTTGTTTTATGTGTTTTCTGTGTGTATATTTCTATAATATTTATGTGTTCCATTTCTCTATAATATATAATTTTCTAACATTTCCCTTATACAAATCAATAGATTTTAACCTAGTGTATTTAAACCCACAAGGTTCATTGAATGTAATATTTGTATATATTAGTCATGAAATGTATAATGATAGAGTGTGTGTGGGGGAGAAGTGTGGAGTATGAGAGTAAATGGCCAATGATAATTATGAAAATATTATATTATAAATATTTTAGTCTTAATGAAATATATCTGAGCTTTTTAGTGTAATTGTTGTGTGGGTTTTTAAATTTATTGATTAGAATTTGCAAGCAGTTACAACTCGCATCAAATTTTGGTATCATAGTTGGTTAGCTCTTCAGAGAAAAGAGTCAGAGATGTTTATACTCTTTGAGATTGAAAGAAAGGATAGTTGATTATACAAACATTAGAGTTGCACAGTAGAAGAAGGATGGAGAATTGCAAAATGCAATAGGTAAACTAGTATTTATATTTCTGAATTTATATGTGCAGAGGAATTGATGTTTGTAGGTAGCAACTGAAGGAGAGTGATATTGGATCATAGCTTGGAAGTTGTGATAGAGAGAACAAGTGAAAAAAATATTGTGGCAAAAGAACCTTGTAGTAGAGGAAGTTCTCAAAAGAAGTAAACCGAGTAAGTGCAACAACCAAAGGATCAGAGGAGTGCTCAAGAATTTTCTAAGGAGAGAACCAAAGAAAATACCAAAAGGTCAAGCTAGTGAAGAAATATTAATGAGGTGTTGAGTAGCAAGAAGAGGAAACTTGCTACAGAGGAGAGGCTTGGTCGCATTTCACTGTTGAGCATGGAGAAGCTCACAAAGTTAGAAAAAAGGATGACCACAGATGGTCATTACAAAGGTTTAGGTGAAAGCTACAAGAGAAGGAAAGAAGATGTCAAGGAAAATGACATAAATAAGAAATTGAGTGATGAGGAGTTTTATAGGGAACTCACTGAGATTAAAGTAAAACTGAATGTACTTATGTAGCGACTACATAAACATGAGAAAGACCAGAAATGTGGATGGAGTTTTAAGAAGAAAGTTTACAGAATTGTTTGCAAGAAAGTTGCGGAAGAAGATAATGCACATGATAAGAACCTGGTCTAAATAAGGGGAACTCAAGGTAGTTGAGTAAGAGGCATAAAAAGTGCAATATTGTGACCGAGAGAAGGGGCCATTGCTTGGAGAGAGTGAGGATAACGTAGTGGATGAGATCCAAGATTATCATATTGGTAAAACTAACTAATTTTTTGTGGATGCAGGTATGTAATATGGTGGAAAATTACCTAGAACTATGACAAAATTAGAGGAACAACGGAATGAAAATTTTGTTACAAGTGATGAAGGTGAAGGAGGACAGAACTCTTACTCTGTTCTAAGCTAGGATGAAGAGAAACACTTAAATGCAACACTTGGGAAAGGAGGTACAAAGAGGAATGATGAACATGAAGATGTGATTAGCAAGATAGAATCTATGCTATTTCTCGAAGATGAAATCCAACCTCGCGTACAACATTCAAAACAATTTTTTAGATATTTTGAGGATGAGATGACATTTTCGCAAAGTTGGTTTACAAAAGATGAAGGTTGCATAGTGGTGGAAAATTCAATTGGTTTATAGAATAATATTAGTGTTTCATACAATAGTATCATGCCTAAAAATAAGATGCAATGAACGAAAGTTGACAACAAGCTTCAGTCAAGAAACAAATTCGGCAAGAGATTGATGAGTTGTGGAAACTTATGAAGCAACATTCCGAGAGAATGTACGGAAAGGAGAAGAAAACATTCAGTTAAAGAATGTAGTAAGATGAGAGAAATTATGTTATCAAATTAAATGGACAACAACATAATAAAGTATGGGATAGAGGAAGAATGAGTAAAGGATTTTTTCTCCTTGGAAATGATCAATTACAATTTAAAGTTTGGGATCTTGGGGAGTTGTTACATAAAAGTGACAGACCTCATAGACAAGAGTCTATGAATAATTTTCTACCTTCAGTCTCTGATGCAGGAGCATCTAGGGGTATCTTCAAAAAGGAAATTTTTGAAAGTCCTCCAGAAAAGTGTAGAACTTATAAAAGCTGGAAAAATCTCTAGGATTTCTAAATTATGTAAAAGCTCTAGAAACGCGTGGTAGTTAGGATAGGATTAGTTTTGTAAATATGGAAGGTGTCATAAAAATCTCTAGGGGTATCTTCAAAAAGGAAATTTCTGAAAGTCCAACAGAAAAGTGTAGAACTTATAAAAGCTGGAAAAATCTCTAGGATTTCTAAATTATGTAAAAGCTCTAGAAATGCGTGGTAGTTAGGATAGGATTAGTTTTGTAAATATGGAAGGTGTCATAAAAATCCAACGTCATTGATTTTTCCCTTATACAAGACCAATAGATATTAACTAGTGGATCTGAACCCACAATGTTCATTGAATGTAATCTTAATATATATTAGTCATGAAATGTATAATTATAGACTGTGTGTCTAGAAGAAATGTGGATTATGAGAGTAAATGGCCAACGATAATCAGGACAATATTCCATTGTAAATATTTTGGTCTTAATGAAATATATCTGAGTTTTTTAATGTAATTGTTGTGTGGGTTTTTATATTTGTGGATTAGAATTTGCAGGCAGTTCCAACTTGCATAAAATCCAAAGCTGTTAAAGAGGACCAACCTCCAAATCAAAGAATTCTTAAAGAACAGGATCAGAAACATGTCCTTCATACTCGTGGTCTGTAACTAATGTTAAGAATTTTCAATTTCCTAGGTTTTGGATTCCTTGTTTCACAGAAGATACATATGTTTGGATCATCATGCAACCATTTTTGAAAGGGCATTTGGTCACGTATATTCCAAAGTAGAAAGAAAAAATATTTATACTCTTGGAAGAATGGCTTAATATGGAGAGTATTTTTGGTAGTTTTGGTGATGTAAGTTTAGTTCAGAAAAGGCCGAGAAAATTGAAAAAGAGAGCTCTTAGATCTGCTACATGTTGCTGATGTTCGATGAGCAGAAGTGGGTTTGGTTTTTGGTTTTTCTCAATGGAGGCCCATATTGATCGCTGTCACCTTCCCCTCCACCTCGTCCATCCTCCTTTTGCCTCCATTTCCCGGGGCTTGCTATCGAAAATCATATGAAAAACCTTTACTCTCAAGCCCCAAGCGCAAAGTTTTAAAACCCATAAGACTGCTTCCACACGACCCCGCGCTTCCACAACCCATCGTCGTCCTTTGGTCGCAGTCGTTGATCGTTCCGATCCAATGGTCCCCGCCGCAAATAACCTGCCCGCCTGTCTCCTGCCATCCGATCATCTCCGCCGCGATCGGATGGCGATCGCTTCCCCCGCTGCCATAACTTAACCACGCGTTAACTCACGATCAACGCAGTTTTCGCCATGTCCCATCCACCATGTGTCACCTGATGATTATGATCGCGAGCCCGCGTACGATTACCACCCACCTCCGAAAAGCGGTGCGGGGAATACTGCTTACCACCTGTCCGCTCGTCCCCGCCGGTTAACCTCCGCACATCTTTCCCGCCCGATGACCGTCGGATCGACCGTGTCCAGATCCAATGGTTCACGATCGTCTGCTCCCGTTTCTCCCGATATCTCCCGCTGAGCCATATCCGCCGTCCATCTATGCGATCCAACAGCCGATATCTATCCTCCGCCTGCTCGTACATCCTTCATGAAGTCAACACACCCTGGTCACATCGTGCACCTGAAGGACGACAGTGATCATCTACCAAGTACCTGACGCATTTCATCTCCAACAACTGCATTCAAGAAACAGAATGGCCGAGTGGAAAAAGGACCAACCTCGAGCAGATAAAAGCATTGATCAGTTATGGAACTTCTTCTGTACAACACTCCATCTGCCCAAGAAGGACAACATTATATTAGAAAAGATCAAATTCATTTATTAAAGCAAGCAAATTGTAGCAGAGACCCATATTAGATAGTTAAGGTGGTTGGTGTTCCATTATGACCCCTCCACGCATAGAATAGTAGAGCATTTTTTGTAATCAACCTCTATATATATCCAGAACACAGATGTAATCAGGGTTGATGGTTGTTGTTTTGATGTAAGGATCAACTTCTGGAGACTGTAACTACTTTGATACTTGTAGCGTCTGGTCTTCATTTTCAGCTAATACAAGCTTCTTTTGCTGTTAATTGCTCACTTTCCATTTCTACTCTGTTCTAGGTGTTATCACTCAGGTTGTTCCCAAAAGTTGTAAGAAAGGGAATACGGCCAAGGTTCTAGGTGTTATCACTCAGGTTGTTCCCAAAAGTTGTAAGAAAGGGAATACGGCCGAGGTTCTAGGTGTTATCACTCAGGTTGTTCCCAAAAGTTGTAAGAAAGGGAATACGGCCGAGGTAACCATAGACCAATCTTTTAGATACAGATTCTAGCCAATCTACATCCAGAGAGGGCTCTCTCTTTATGATTTAGCTTTGTTTTTGAAAGGTATTAGGCTAGTTATGAAATTCAAGGGTTTTGTTTTGAGTTTGGGTTTGGGTGGTGAGATTCAATATAACAGTGAGGTAAAACTGAGAAGTTCAGTCCATTGGGCATGATGGAGTCAAAAGAAGACAACTTCCTAGATTGGGTTTCTTAACAGAGGACGGCATCACAGAGCAAGGTAGTCAAACAGGGAACAATTAAAGGCTGGAATCAGATGGAATGGACTCAAATGGATGAAGGGAAAATAATAATCCTTCAACATATTGACAGAGGGAAAAATGGATGATTGCTGTTAAGGAGAAGTTAAGAATTCCTTAGCAAATAAAAAATATGAGAGAATCAGGAAACAGGAGCAATTAAGAATTCACTGTTTATACTAATTTTGAAGAAAACACAGAGAATAATAAAGACTAAAAAGAGAGTGCAGTCAAGCAAATTCTGAATTATTCTTTCTCTTTATCATTCAGATCATGAAACACAGATGATGTAATAAACAAGGAAAATTGTAAAACACAAGATATAGGGGACTTATTGATCCGTAGGTTGATTCAAGAATTCTGTGACAAGTCCTCTGCATCAATTCTTTATCCAGTAGGCCAGACAACAGATGGTTCCAACAGCTTTTTATTCCAACAGTTCAGTATTTACAACAAAGTCTAAAGAAATCTACACATAGCACCCAACCCCTTAAAACTCTGATAAAGGGTGTATTTATACTATAAAATATGTACAAAAATATCTCATTTACAGCTGTGAGATAATAATTAAGATTAACCTAGAGTAATTTACAAGAAAAGTAGAAACGACTGACTTATGTTGTGCTGGAGGCTGGCTTTTTAGGGTTCGGCTTGCAGCTATCTTCTGCAATAACTGTGCACATTTGATAGTCTTTAATGTTGATCTGCTTTTCTTTGTCGGCTCGGATACTCTTTGATTCTGACTTGATTTGCTTTTAATTCTACCCTGATACTCTTTAATGCTTGATCTGATACTCTTTGACTTGTTGTGTACCCCATTTTCTTTGTTCATATCTGTCCGGCGCTTAGCCCAAAATATCTCTGTATATGTTGGTTTCTCTCTTCTGCAAGCTTTGGAAATCCCTCTGTTTGCTTTAAACTGTGTTAAACAAGGGAGAAAACCATAAAATGGTGGGTTGGCTGAGGCCAAGCTCGTCGATGGAGCTTTTTCTTGGTCGGAAGCGGTCGAAACCTAGAACTATGAACATCAGTAATCTTATTTGTAGGAGAGCGCAGAGAAAAATATAGCAGAATGACCATTTTTTTCTTTTCATTGAACAAAAATGAATTTTGGCGGGAAATTATGACTCGAAGGACGGATGACGTCAGCATGACGTCAGCGAGGGGTATGGGACAGACGACGTGGCGGTGACGTGGCAGTACAGGTGGTGATGTTGCGGGTGATGTCAGCAGAGGACATCTTATGTCAGCGGAGGGGCGGTGGTAAGCTGTTTTCCCGCATCGCTTTAGGGCTTGGGCGGTTTTGGGCAGGGAGGGGGCAATCAATGCAGGAGCACGACGCGTGTCCAGGTACGGGCGGCAATACCACCGTTTCCCCGGGAGTTAACGTGCAGTAGATGAGGGGGTCGCGAAACGATCGTCCACCGTTGGATAAATGCGTGGAGATCTGATGGTGGGCGCTGCACGGAGATGGCGGGCGTTTAATGCGAGGGACCGACACATAATAAAGTGTGTTTTTAATGTATCAGGGTTAATGTTATTGGTTCGGGGTTTGGTTATAATTAACCCGGGTGGTTAATTATCCCATTGTTGTGCGCGGTGAAGTCTATGGTTATTAATAAGTTCCAAATGAACATATTAATCCCTGATTAAACAGTGATAGGGTTATAACTAACCGAGGCGGGGATATTTAATATTGCGGGGTTTTTATTATATATTTACATAGTACGGGAGGGGAACAAATATATGGGAATTATACAATAAAGTTAGGGTTAGTATGATTTATGAAAAATGGATGTGCGTTAAGTATAAAAACAGGTGTATTTTTAGACTTAGGCTAAAGTGGGAATGGGGTTTATACAAGAAATATGGGCATTTTCCTAAGCAAAAACAAGAATTCATTTAGGCAATCACTTTGAAATGGAATGGGTGTTTGAAGGATATTAAGCAGATCTTAATATCTTTGGGGGAGATTAGTAAATGATTTGGGGAAAGGACCTGAAGAGGAGTTAGTCATGCCTCGCTTGAGCTGCTCCAAGAGAAATATTTGCCATGGCACTTGTGATAGAGGTAAAATTAACACTCTGAGAGACAAGACCAATCACAAGTCTCATTCTACAACACCAAAAATACCTACCCAGCCTACTTTTCCTAACATATTTTTCCTTCTTTCACTTGGGTGCACTTAGACTGGCAAACCCTCATAAATCTTCTTTTCTTTTCATGGGAATCCTACCTAAGTCTGCACTTATTACATCCAAGGGCTCAGATTAAACTATTGAGCTCCTTTGCTTCTCTACCTATCTACTTATCTGCTAAGATTAAACAGTCTGGACAGATTTTTATTCTCTATCTCTAAAACAGGAAATTCAAACATGATCTGGCCAAGATTAAGCTTTTTGGCCATTCATTAATTGTGGCAAAAAGTTCAACAAGCTGTACATGATGGTTTATTTACAGAAAATGAAATAGTAGTGACACTTGGACTTGCACACTTTCCTGGTCTATTTTTATTTGGGGTTCATTTCTTTTCATTTTTTCTTTTGACCATTTATTTTTTTTCACCCTTTGATTTTTCTTTTAGGGTATACCCTCTTTACATTTTTTAAATTTTTTGATCTTTTTTGATAATATGGAAACCTTTACAGCAAGGAAAGGATGAACATATTACAGAGCTCAACCAGTCAATCATGAAATATGACACCTATTACTATAGGAGTATAACACTGGCTCCACTTGGAGATGGCTTTCCCTAGTGGAAAGTCAAGAACAGCAGGTCAGAGAGCCTTATGAGCAACTTTTACTGTGTTCTGAAATCTTCCTTCTGCTGGTTGCTTTATTGCATATATGACAGCACACTTTCTGAAGCTTAGGGCCTTCTCTTCGGGATTCAACTACAGCAAGTTGCTATCCCATTCAAAACTGTGGTATTTATCAAGGATATATTATGTACATGTTAGAGTCAAAATTCATCAAAAAACTTGTTCAAAGTAATGTTTCAGCATTCTTCCATTCACTGGTCCTTCTTCTGATTTTGTACCATCCAGATTCTTCAGAAAGTAAGTATTGTTCCCTTGCAATGCCTGGATGATAAATGGCCCTTTCCACAAGAAGTCAAAACTTCCCATGTTTTCCTTTGTTTTCTCTCCTGGATTCCCACCTTAGAACTTGGTCACTTGGGTAGGAACTTTTAGCCATGGCCCTTTTGATCAAAAAAATTTCAACTTTTTCCTGCACAACTTTGAGATCTGGCCTGAAACAAAAAAAGTGCTGCAACTTTCAAACCAAATTAGTAAATCATCAAGATCTTGGATTCAAACATTTAAGGATTTATTTCCTAATCTACTGACAACTGAATCTAAAACAAACTAAAATCCTACCTACTTTACTCTAATCATCTTTCTTATTGTTGGTTAGGTAAAATGAAACAACCAATGCAACCACTTAAACATTATGTACATTAGTGACCTGTGTTGCTTGTGCTTGTTGGTGTTCAAATTGAGATTTTGCAATCAGATATAGCTTTGTTAATCTTTGAGAAGATAAGGAAATTCCTGATCTCCTTTGTTGAATCTAGAAACTGTACAAAAGGGTCCAGCAAAATATATACACTATTTTTGAGTTGATTCAAACAACAACTGTACAAATGCCTTGGATAGTTTTCATGCCATGAAACTGAAAAATCACTTTTGTCTTTGTCACCCTACATGTTTTTAGTTGTTCTTTGTGATGATATTCTTGCTGACTGTAATGTCTATCTTGTAAAACCATTATCATCTTGATTTTGACCCTCATGGTCTGTTAGTGGAGAAAAATTATGACTGC
This sequence comes from Pinus tabuliformis, assembly GCA_031772625.1. Lineage (NCBI taxonomy): Eukaryota > Viridiplantae > Streptophyta > Pinopsida > Pinales > Pinaceae > Pinus > Pinus tabuliformis. The sequence continues at coordinate 317,869,646 of CM062804.1, read as the reverse complement.
GTTCATCATTCAACCTGTCAGTTGTTGGATCATAAAGAACTTGGAAGGATTGCTGCAATTTATTACATATAGGTTCAAATGGAACTTCATAGATTTCTACAAGCTGCTCCTCCTTTTCTTTAAAAATTTCAGATGATTCAAAACGAAGGGGCGGGGAAACAACTTGGATTTTTTGCTCATATGTTGCTATTTCCAGGTTTTCTTCTGCAACTTGATATTCAATGGCATTTTTGGGCTGCAAATCTAGATATGATAAGTCTTGAACAAAGATTTGATTGCCCTCTAGATGTTTAATATCAAGACTTGTTGACATTTTATTTCCAATTCCATGATAGTTATCTCTGATAAACTGAAATGAATCAAAACAAAATGGTAAAGTTCCTTCGCTGATTTCAAAATTTTCTACACTTTCCTCCTCATTGTCATAGGTGAAATGAACAAGCTGATCACTATTTTCAAGCTGTTGAACCTAACTTTCTTTATTCCCCAAATTAGCTTATGTTTCCTCTGCAAAGTTAATTTGAATTTGAGAAACATAATCATCATCATATTGATCATATTTGGGCAAATCATCAAAAGAAGCAATGTTATCAAATGTACACATCAGATCAGGAGATTGTTCATCCACATATTGCTCTATGAATCTGTTTTCTGATCTATGGTAGCTTGAATTGGTAGGAATTTTTTTATGAATATCAATCTTTTCTTCTTGTGAAACAAATGTGTCATGATGATTTTGAACAAAACATTCAACTTTCATTGTGATCTTCTGCATCATTTCCTCTATTTTCTTTACCAAAATGTCAAGTCTTTCCTCTTTCTCTGTTTTCAATTTTTCTTTTCTGATTTTCAGATTAACCTCCACATCTACTGCCACGTTCTGCATTTGTTCCATAGTGGAGGGGTTTCTTTCTCTCAGATGAAATTCTATCTCTGAATCAAATGCTCTTGGGTAATGCAGTAGAGCTGAATCAGGGGGAGGTTTTACATTCAATGGTATTGAGTGATAGATTTGATTAAACCTATCTGAAAATTGTTGTACTATTTCATTTGGATGTCTTTTTAACTGATTATATTCTTCTATGATCATGAGGAGATTGACATTGATTATCCATCTATCAAGGAAGATTTTGAGAAACTGCTCAAGACTCGAGATGCTTGCCTCAGGCAGGGCTTTGAACCAACTCCTGACTTTGCCTTGCAAAGAAAGAGCAAAAAGCCTAATATTAACATCCTCAACATCCACTTCAAATAAGTTAAGATCATCTTCAAAAACTTGGATGTGTTTTTGGGCAGTGACACCATTCTCTCCGTCAAATCTAGGGAGATACTTGGGATAATCGTTAGGGAAAGCATGGAGTGTAGGAGGCAAAATGAGTGGTTTATACCTATCAGGAACTTTATGAGGTACCGGAATATGTTTAGGGATTGGCTGATTGATCTTGATTTTTGGATTCTCCTTAACTGAAAAATGATCTTCAGAAGAATTAGAAGACTGTTGTTCAAATGTATAAGGAGACTTTTCATCTACATTTTTGGAAGGAAAATAATAAAAACTTAATCTAAAATCATCTCTAAAATACAATATACATTGAAAAATCTTGTCAATGAGAAAGAACTTAATGTCTTGGACAACAATCCAAGTCAAAAGCCTGATCTTTTCATACAGTTCTTTCAGGTTCATCTCTCCAATGGAGTCTTGATTATGAAATTGATGTGGAGTCACCAGGTGGATGATTTTAACCTTTGTGTGTCTGATCCTTATCCACCATCATAGATCAGATCTAAACATGTAAAACAGTTCTGAAGAAAAGGTTCAGTTTCTCCAGGAAACAAAATTTTTTAGTATTTTCTGATTATTTTGATCTTTTATGATTTTTCAAAACAACTTTTATGCTTTCTTTAAGAGGCTTTAGATATGAAATTTAAACTTTCTTAAAGACTTTATTTGACAAGAGGAAATGATCACGTATTTGAAACCAACTATTCAATCCATAAGCTAGACCAGAGATAGATTGAAGCAACATTTATTTACTTCTGCAATTGCAAAGCAAAAGCAGTTTCAAAAGCTAACTGGCTAACTTCAGGCTCCGTTTGTAGCTTATGAAATAAACAATAGTAACAGATAATTATTCAGTTCTCCAGTGGAGTCGCCAATGATGTTATCACTCAGGTTGTTCCCAAAAGTTGTAAGAAAGGGAATACGACCGAGGTAACCACAGACCTATCTTTTAGATACAAATTCTAGCCAATCTACATCTAGAGAGGGCTCTCTCTTTATTATTTAGCTTTGTTTTTGAAAGGTATTAGGCTAGTTATGAAGTTCAAGGGTTTTTTTTTGAGTTTGGGTTTGGGTGGTGAGATTCAATAGAACAGTGAGGTAAAACTGAGCAGTTCAGTCCATTGGGCATGATGGAGTCAAAAGAAGACAACTTCCTGGATTGGGTTTCTTAATAGAGGACGGCATCACAGAGAAAGGTAGTCAAACAGGGAACAATTAAAGGTTGGAATCAGATGGAATGGACTCAAATGGATGAAAGGCAATTAAGAATCCTTCAACATATTGACAGAGGGAAAATGGATGATTACTGTTAAGGAGCAGTTAAGAATTCCTTAGCAAATAAACAATATGAGAGAATCAGGAAACATGAGCAATTAAGAATTCACTATTTATACTAATTCTGAAGAAAACACAGAGAATAATAAAGACTGAAAACAGAGTGCAGTCAAGCAAATTCTGAATTATTCTTTCTCTTTATCATTCAGATCATGAAACACAGATGATGTAATAAACAAGGAAAATTGTAAAACATAAGATATAGGGGACTTAATGATCCGTAGGTTGATTAAATAATTATGTGACAAGTCCTCTGCATGAATTCTTTATCCAGTAGGCCAGACAACAGATGGTTCCAACAACTTTTTATTCCAACAGTTCAGTATTTACAACAAAGTCTAAAGAAATCTACACATAGCACCCAACCCCTTAAAACTCTGATGAAGGGGGTATTTATACTATAAAATATGTACAAAAATATCTCATTTATAGCTGTGAGATAATATTTAAGATTAACCTAGAGTAATTTACAAGCAAAGTAGAAACGGCTGACTTATGCTGTGTTGGAGGCTGGTTTTTTAGGGTTCGGCTTGTAGTTGTCTTCTGCAATAACCGTGCGCATCTGATAGTCTTTAACGTTGATCTGCTTTTCTTTGTCGACTCGGATATTCTTTGATTCTGACTTGATTTGCGTTTAATTCTGCCCTGATACTCTTTAATGCTTGATCTGATACTCTTTGACTTGTTGTGTACCCTGTTTTCTTTGTTCACATACGTCTGGCGCTTATCCCAAAATATCTTTGTATATGTCGGTTTCTCTCTTCTGCAAGCTTTGGAAATCCCTCTGTTTGCTTTAAACTGTGTTAAACAAGGGAGAAAACTATAAAATGGCGGGTTGGCTGAGGCCGAGCTCGTCGATGGAGCTTTTTCTTGGTCGGAGGCGGTCGAAAACTGGAACTATGAACATCAGCGATCTTATTTGCAGGAGAGCGCGGAGCGCTATATGCTGGAAAAATATAGTAGAATGACCCTTTTTCTCTTTTCATTGAACAAAAATGAATTTTGGTGGGAAATTATGACTCGAAGGATGGATGACGTCAGCATGACGTCAGTGGGAGGTACAGGACAGATGGCGTGGCGGTGATGTGGCAGTACAGGTGGTGATGTGGCGGGTGATGTCAGCAGAGGACATTTGACGTCAGCGGAGGGGCGGTGGTAAGCTGTTTTGCCCGCATTGCTTTTGGGCTTGGGCGGTTTCGGGCGGGGAGGGGGCGATCAACGCAGGAGCATGACGCGTGTGCAGGTACGGGCGGCAATACCACCGTTTCCCCAGGAGTTAACATGCAGCAAATGAGGGGGTCGCGAAACGATCGTCCATCGTTGGATAAATGCGTGGAGATCTGATGGTGGGCGCTGCATGGAGATGGTGGGCGTTTAATGCGAGGGACCGACACATAATAAAGTGTGTTTTTAATGTATCGGGGTTAATGTTATTGGTTCGGGGTTTGGTTATAATTAACCCGGGTGGTTAATTATCCCATTGTTGCGCGCAGTGAAGGTTATGGTTATTAATAAGTTCCAAATGAACGTATTAATCCGTGATTAAACAGTGATAGGGTTATAACTAACCGGGGCGGGGATATTTAATATTACGTGGTTTTTATTATATATTTACATAGTACGAGAGGGGAACAAATATATGGGAATTATATAATAAAGTTAGGGTTAGTATGATTTAAGAAAAATGGATGTGCGTTAAGTATAAAAACAGGTGTATTTTTAGACTTAGGCTAAAGTGGGAATGGGGTTTATAAAAGAAATATGGGCATTTTCCTAAGAAAAAACAGGAATTCATTTAGGGAATCACTTTGAAACGGAATGGGTGTTTGAAGGATATTAAGAAGATCTTAATATCTTTGGGGGAGATTAGTAAATGATTTGGGGAAAGGCCCTGAAGGGGAGGTAGTCATGCCTCGCTTGAGTTTTTTCAAGAGAAATATTTGCCATGGCACTTGTGATAGAGGTAAAATTAACACTCTGAGAGACAAAATCAATCACAAGTCTCATTCTGCAACACCAAAACTACCTACCCAGCCTACTTTGCCTATCATATTTTTCCTTCTTTCACTTGGGTGCACTTAGACTGGAAAACCCTCATAAATCTTCTTTTATTTTCATGGGAATCCTACCTAAGTCTGCACTTATTACATCCAACAGCTCAGATTAAACTGTTGAGCTCCTTTGCTTCTCTACCTATCTACTTATCTGCCAAGATTAAAAAGTTTGGACAGATTTTTATTCTCTATCTCTAAAACAGGAAATTCAAACATGATCTGGCCAAGATTAAGCTTTTTGGCCATTCATTAATTGTGGCAAAAAGTTCAACACGATGTACATGATGCTTTATTTACAGAAAATCAAATAGTAGTGGCACTTGGACTTGCACACTTTCCTGGTCTATTTTTATTTGGGGTTCATTTCTTTTCTTTTTTTCTTTTGACCATTTATTTTTTTCACCCTTTGATTTTTCTTTAAGGGTATACCCTCTTTACATTTTTTAAATTTTTTGATTTTTTTTTTATAATATGGAAACCTTTACATCAAGGAAAGGATGAACATATTACAGAGCTCAACCAGTCAATCATGAATATGACACCTATTACTATATAAGTATAACACTAGGTTGTGCCTATTATGCTTTTATTCATGTGCTCTTGATATTTAGCATTAGAGGGGTTGTCCTCCCACCTCTGTGTTGAAGTCTAGTATGTATCATTGAATGTGTTATGCAGGTTTCTGTTTACTTAATGCCAGAGAGTTGTCATCATGTCTGTGCATTAGGAAATAGATTTGCAGACCTCTTTACTAGTTGCAGCCGGCCATCACATGGTCTTGTGCATCTGCTGGTGTGGTTAGTATTCTCCATGTACACCTAATCCTCAAACTATGAGTAATTGGTGGTCTAAAGCCTTGTAGTCTGGGGTGTTCACCCATGTCTGGAGTTAAGCATAGTAGAAGTGGTTATCTGGCTTGAACAAGCATCATTCCTTCCATTCATCCATTTCCAACATTTTTGTTGAGTTTGTAATGTTCCTGAGCATCTCTGAGATACAACCTAGGAGAGTTTCTTGGGGTGATAACATTAATTGGCACCGTTGTCGGGGAGAGGAAATTGAAGCTCAGCTTCCCTGGGAGAAGACACAGTTCTAGATTTTGATGATAGATAAGGTCTGGACACATTTCTGGTTGTAATCATCTATCTGGCGACTCCACTGGAGGAAGACCAACCTTTGGCGACTCCACATTACAATCCTGGCTCAGTTTGTGAGACATACTTGAAGAAATCCTCAGAAATCACCAGCTGACCCAGTGCCTGACCCTGAGAAGATTGCTAAGCAGAAGAAAACATCACAGAAATGAGCATCAGGATCAGGTAAGCCTAAGAAATCTTATGCATCTCTGAAAGATAAGGTTATAGCTGAGGATTTACACTTTGAAGATTTAGAGCCTCGCTTTGTTAGTAAAGAAATTCCTTCAGAGATCCATACAACTCCTTGTTTAGTTAGTTCCCCTTTGAATCTCAGTCCAAAGAAGGTCTCCTATACAGTCCATCAATTTCCCTCATTTCTGTCACCTATTTCATCACTTCCTACCATTCAATCTGCTAGTATCCTTCCACATATCCCAGTCATGGCATGCCAGCGAGCCCCTACGAAGATGGAAAGAATCATAGCTGCTAGGTATGGACCCTTGGTCTTGCTTGTTCCTTTGAATGTCATGCCTACAGGAGAATATCAGAAATGCATGCCCAAATTCATTGGTACAGAGGGAGTAACAGTTGAAGAACACCTTGAATCTTTTCATAGTTATGCTGATAACTTAGATATCAGTGAGGATGATGTGTGGATGAGAGTTTTTGTTTAGAGCCTTGATGGAGAGGCCAGAAAATGGTTCAGAGAATTGCCCCATAGGTCCATAACAGACATTGAGGCATTGGATGATGCATTCCTGAAGCAATGGGGAGATAGAAAGGACCTGCTCTACTACCATACAGAGTTTGGAAACCTAAAGAGGGAGAATGGGGAATCATTGCCTGATTTTAATAAAAGATTTAACTGTATGTATAGTAAGATACCAACTGAAGTAAAGCCTCCCCCCACCTCTGCCAAACTCGCCTATGCCAGTGCCTTTGACTCTGATTTCTGTTTGTTGTTGAGACAAAGAAGATGTGCTACTCTGGCTGACATGCAGGATGCAACACTAGAAGTAGAGTCTAATATTATGGCTGCAGAAAAGCTCAGGAGTCATGCTGATAGAAGAAGGAAGAGAAGTGAGGCTTCTTCTTCCTCTGCTTCATCTTCAGAGCCTAAATTAGATAAAATGACTAGAATGATAGAGTCATTGGCTGCTGAGATAGTTAAGCTGAAGGTTGAACATAATTCAAGAAAGACAAGGCTTCCAAACACATTTGCTTCAAGAAATTCGAATCCATTCAAAAGAGCAAATGAACAGTTAGAAATAATTCAGAGGGGTAAAGAAGCTAACGAAGATCAGAAGGTTAAAGCTCCTTTTCAAAATGTGGTCATGGAGGAGGAGCAGATTGAAGATGAGGATGAAATTCATTGTATGGAAGATAAAGGTAGTGCTGCCTTTTTGACATTCGCTGCATACGAAGAATCTTTGCTACAGGAACAAGACAGTCAAAGGTGGGACAGAGAGGCGGTTCTACAAGCTGAGGAGCAGCAAATACATAATTTGAGGTCAAATGAAAAAAATGTCAAGGAGAATCCTGCCCAAAGAGCTGTTATCCAAACAGAGTCACAGAATATCAGACAGAGAAGACTAGCAGCTGATCCAGTCATCCTCAAAGCACCAGTTCAAGAGGTAAGAGGTTCTAATAAATTACCTTCCTCTTTCAGCTTTGAGTAAGAAGTCTAGAAGTTAAAAATATCTGTGCCTCTGGTAGAGTTGATAAAGAGTGAAGTGTTTAGAAAGCCTATCCTTGAAACTCTTGAGCTGGAAACCACACAAACCTCCACTGACTCTATCAATTTTCAAGATGACAAGCCTGTGGTTGTGCTTAGCCCTATCATCGAACCTGCTGATAATAATTCTCCATCATTTTATGTCTCCTTGACCATTCATGACAAAATCCTCCACAATTTCCTGCTAGACACAGGGGCCAGCCACAATTTGATGCTTAAAGCTGTCATGGAAGAGTTAGGCCTTGACATCACCAGACCATACCATGATTTATTCTCATTTGATTCAAGAAAGGTGAAATTTCTGGGGTTGATTAAAGATCTAGCCATTACCCTAACTCAGTTGCCCATGAAGAGCATGATGATGGATATTGTGGTGGCAGATGTCCCTCCTAAGTTTGGCATGCTGCTGTCCAGAGGGTGGATTAAGAGACTAGGTGGGACACTATAGAATGATTTATCTTATGCTATTGTCCCAATTTTTGGAGGAGAAAGCAAGAGGTTGTACAGAGAAGCACAGCTGGCATACATCATCAGTGATTCAAAGAATCCATCCAATCATCCCATTTATGCCGTGAACACTGATTGTGGAGCATGTATTCTCCAAATGGAAGAATCTCAGAAGGCCTCAATGTAGCTTAAGAAACCAATAGTTCAAGCCAAGGAAGAGCAAGGAAGTCAAGTTTGGGAGATGTTCTTTGATGGAGCATGTTCCAGGGAGACTGCAGGAGCAGGGGTGGTGTTGATATCTCCAGAACAAAAAAAGCATACATCTGTCTTCTAAGCTAGTTTTTCAAGTCACGAACAATATAGTAGAGTATGAAGCTTTGATACTAGGTCTCAATGCAGCTAAAGACAGAGGAATCAGAAACATAAGAGTGTTTGGAGATGCTGATCTGATCATACAGCAAGTAAAAAGACATTTCAAGCAAAGCACCCAAGGCTGAAAGCATACAGAGATGAGGTATGGAGACTCAAAGATTCCTTTGATAATTTTTGTATTTCATATATCCCTAGAACCAAAAATCAGCTTGTTGATTCCCTTGCTGTGTCTGCTAGCATGTTTATCCCTCCCATGCCGCCCAGACTAGTTTATGAAGTCCAAATGAAATACAGACCATCCTTGCCCGATAACGTCCAGCATTGGAAAGTTTTTGAAGATGATGATGAAATAAATAGGTTTTTGCAAGTCATTGATGAATTTTCCGAAATGCAAATTGATCAAGAAAACGAAGCCTTGGAAGAAAGTCCTCAATCCCAGCTTAGGAACAAAATTGGTAAAGATAACATTGTCCAACTGCCCAACAATCATATACCTAGGGGTCTAGTTCCATTAGAAAAGTTGTTTGACCAGAATGATGTGCTTTATAAGGCTACCCAAAAAGAAGATCAATCTGCAGTCTGCAAGCATGATATAGGGAGTCCAGGTCAGCCAAGATACATAAGTCTGTCTACTCGCCTGTCTGCTGCCCAAAGAGCTGAATACTGCAATTTAATGAAGCAATTTGCTGATGAATTTGCCTGGGAGTATAGTGACCTAAAAACATATGACAAGAAGATCATCCAGCACAAAATTCCTCTAGAAAAAGACACCATCCCTTTTAAACAGAAGCTGAGACCAATAAACCGTTTGCTCCTTCCTCTGATTGAAAAAGAAATCAAGAAATTATTGGCCGCCAAAATCATAGTTCCCCTTAGATCCTCAAAATGGGTAGCCAACTTAGTGGTGGTGAGGAAGAAAAGTGGAGAAATCAGACTCTGTGTTGATTTCATAAATTTAAACAAGTGCTCCAAGAAAGACAATTATCCTCTGCCCAAGATGGAGCATTTACTGCAAAAAGTCTCAGGGGCCAAAGTGATGTCTTTCATGGATGGATTTTCAGGGTATAATTAGGTTGTTGTACGTTCAGATGACTAAGAGAAGACTACATTCACCACTCCTTAGGGCACTTTTATGTATTCCAAGATGTCTTTTGGGTTGATGAATGCTGGAGCTACTTTTCAGAGAGCTATAGATATAGCATTTTTGGGAGAGAAGGATAAATTTGTCATTATCTACCTTGATGACATAACAGTATACTCCAGCAGCCATCAAAACCATTTGCAGCATTTGAAAAAAGTGTTTCTGAAGTGCAGAAGGTTTGTGATTTCAGTCAATCCTAAAAAATCACAATTTGCTTTAGAAGAAGGCAAGTTGTTAGGACATGTCGTTTCTGCTGCAGGTGTCCGAATTGACCCAGAAAGAGTAAGAGAAATACAAACCCTGTCTGTCTTAAGATCAAAGAAAGATATCCAATCCTTTCTGGGCAAAATAAATTTTGTGAGGTTTATCCCAAATTTTGCAAAACTTGTAAAGCATGTTACCTCCATGTTGAAGAAGGGGTCGGAAATCAAATGGTCTGATGCAGCAAGAAAATCCTTTGAGTCCATTAAAAAGGCTATTATGGAAGCTCCTACTTTAATTAGTCCAGATTACAGCAATGAATTTCATATATTTTCTTTTGCCTCTATTGACACCCTTGCAATAGTTTTATTGCAAGCAGAGGAAGAAGGCTCAGAGCATCCGGTGGCATTTTTCAGCAAAACCTTAAGGGATGCTGAGCTGAGGTATGATATTATTGAGAAACAAGCATATACTCTTATCAAATCTTTGAAAACTTTCAGAGTTTACATCCTGCATTCCAAGATAATTGCATATGTACCCTCTGCTGCAATAAAATATGTCCTAACATAGCCTGATGCTGATGGAAGAAGGGCTAAATGGATTGCAAAGTTGATTGAATTTAATATAGAACTAAAGCCCACCAAACTTGTCAGGGGTCAGGGTCTTGTCAAGTTATTGGCTGAAGAAAATTGCAAAACATTGGACATACATTTCATGGGTAAAATTGCAGAAAATGGTCAAACAGAAGAAGAAGAAGCAGCGGAACCAGGAGAAAAGCAGTGATTGGCAGAAAATCTAACTTCCTGTGATTGGTATTCTACAATAGCCAATTTCTTGCTAAAACTAAAAATCCCTCCAGGCTTAAGCATAAATCAAGCCATAACTATTAAGCTTAGGGCAGCTAAATATTGCATTAATGAAAATCTGCTCTATTGGAGGGACCCATCTGGAATGCTTTGAGGTGTTTGGACAAAGAACAATCAATGGAGGTTATGTAGCAGTTTTATTCCAGCATGTGTGGAGGACACCATTATTGAAAACCATTGCCCATAAGATCCTCAGAGTTGGGTACTATTGGCCCACCTTGTTTTCTAATGTCTTTTCATTTGTTAAATCTTGTGACAAGTGCCAAAGATTTGAAGGAAAGCAGCAATTGAGGTCCCTGCCCTTAAAACCAATACATATTAATGGATCTTTTCAGCAGTGGGGTTTGGATTTCATTGGAGAGATCAATCCACATTCCAGTGGCCAGCACAGATGGATATTAGTTGCTACTGATTACTTCACTAAGTGGATTAAAGCAATCCCTACCAGGAAGGTTGATCATAATGTGGTCATAAAGTTCTTAACAGAAAATATCTTCACCAGGTTTGGCTGCCCACATAAATTAGTTACAGACAATGCAGTGGCCTTCAGGGCAAAGGAATTGGTGGATATGTGTGATTCAATGGGCATTAAATTGGTTCATTCCACCCCATATTACCCTCAAGGCAATGGTCTAGCAGAATCTTCAAATAAAATCTTGATAAGGATAATTAAAAAGCTGTTGGAAGACAACAAAAAGAATTGGGATTCTAAGCTCAAATATGCACTGTGGGCTGACAGAGTGACCATTAAGAAATCCACAGGGAATTCTCCATTTAAGCTGGTATATGGTGCTGAAGTTGTGTTTCCAATTTAGTTAACCCTCTCTGTGGCAAAATTCCCGCAACAAGAATAGAATGAGGAAGAAAACATGGCAAAAAGGATCACGGATTTAGCAGAGATGCACCAAATTAGAGAACAACTAGTTGAAAAGTCTGCAGCACACCAGAAAAAGATCAAGGAAGATTTTGACAGAAAGACAAAATCAGATAATTTTCAGGTTGGAGACTTGGTTCTGAAGTAAGATGCACTGAAAGAAAAGAAAGGCAACCATGGGAAGTTTGATACTTTCTGGACAGGGCCTTTCATCATTTCTCAAATCCAAGGGAACAATACCTTCATGCTGAAAAGCATGGAAGGAGAAGCAGTTTTTGATGGCCCAGTTAATGGGCGTTTTCTGAAAATTTATGTGATTTAAAGTCATTTGGCCTTAAAGTTGTAAATATTTTATTTTATCAGTTTTAATGTAGGATCAATCAGACTCCATGCCCAATGGAACATTAGGAATTTTGTTAATTTGTTTTCATCGGAAAGGCATTGATCTACAGGTTCTTGAGACCTCACAGGGAGGATCTCATCCCCAGAAGGAGCCAGTGTTAGATCTGCTACATGTTGCTGATGTTCGATGAGCAGAAGTGCGTTTGGTTCTTGGTTTTGCTCAATGGAGACCCATATTGATCGTTGTCACCTTCCCCTCCACCTCGTCCATCCTCCTTTTGCCTCCATTTCCGGGGGCTTGCTATCGAAAATCATATTAAAAACCTTTACTCTCAAGCCCCAAGCGCAAAGTTTTAAAACCCATAAGACCGCTTCCACATGACCCCGCGCTTCCGCAACCCATCGTCGTCCTTTGGTCGCAGCCGTTGATCATTCCGATCCAACAGTCCCCACCGCAAATAACCTGCCCGCCTATCTCCCGCCGTCCGATCATCTCCGCCGCGATCAGACGACGATCGCTTCCCCCGCTGCCATAACTTAACCACGCGTTAACTCGTGATCAACGCGGTTTTCGCCACGTCCCAATTGCCATGCGTCACCCGATGGTTATGATCGCGAGCCCGCGTACGATTACCACCCACCTCCGAAAAAGTGGTGCGGGGAATACCGCTTAACGCCTGTCTGCTCGTCCTCGCCAGTTAACCTCCGCACATCTTTCCCGCCCGATGACCGTCAGATCCGCCGTGTCCAGATCCAATGGTTCACGATCGTCTGCTCCCGTTTCTCCCGATATCTCCCGCTAAGCCATATTTGTTGTCCATCTGTGCGATCCAACGGTTGATATCTATCCTCCACCCGCTCATACATCTTCCATGAAGTCAACACACCCTGGTCATGCCGTGCACCTGAAGGACGATAGCGATTATCTACTAAGTGCCCGGCGCATTTCATCTCCAACAATTGCATTCAAGAAATAGAATGGCCGAGCGGAAAAAGGACCAGCCTCGAGCAGATAAAAGCATTGATCAGTTATGGAACTTCTTCTGTACAACACTCCATCTGCTCAAGAAAGACAACAGAATATTAGAAAAGATCAAATTCATTTATTAAAGCAAGCAGATTGCAGCAAAGACCCATATTAGATAGTTAAGGTGGTTGGTGGTCCATTATGACCCCTCCACGCATAGAATAATAGAGCATTTTTGTAATCAACCTCTATATATATCCAAAACATAGATGTAATCAGGGTTGATGGTTGTTGTTTTGATGTAAGGATCAACTTCTGGAGACTGTAACTACTTTGATACTTGCAGCTTCTGGTCTTCATCTTCAGCTAATACAAGCTTCTTTTGCTGTTAATTGCTCACTTTCCATTTCTACTCTGTTCTAGGTTGTGCCTGTTATGCATTTATTCATGTGCTCTTGATATTTAGCATTAGAGGGGCTGTCATCCCACCTCTGTGTTGAAGTCTAGTATGTATCATTGAATGTGTTATGCAGGTTTCTGTTTACTTAACGCCAGAGAGCTATCATCCTGTCTATGCATTAGGAGATAGATTTGCAGACGTCTTTACTGGTTGCAGCCAGCCATCACATGGTCTTGTGCATCTGCTGATGTGGTCAGTATTCTCCATGTACACCTAATCCTCAAACTGTGAGTAATTGGTGGTCTAAAGCCTTGTAGTGTGGGGGTGTTCACCCATGTCTGGAGTTAAGCATAGTAGAAGTGGTTATCTAGCTTGGACAAGCATCATTCCTTCCATTCATCCATTTCCAACATTTTTGTTGAGTTTGTAATGTTCCCAAGCATCTCTGAGATACAACCTAGGAGAGTTTCTTGGGATGATAACAAGAGCAATAATTTCAGAGGATGGAACACCTATTCGGTATGCCATTCTTCTTCACTGTGGGTTTATTTACGTTAATTATTTTAAACAAATATATTACAATATTGTATATGTTCAACTTTAAATATGAAACCAATAATACAAATGTTATGGAGGTTCATAAACTTATATCGTGCTAAAATATGTGAAATCTATAGTGATTTTCAGGTATGAAGAGTATGATGACTATATATTTCTTGAGAAGTCAGCAATGGCTCCTAACCTTAAAATGTCGAAGGTTTCTTATAAATGGAATAATAAAAAACTTGATACTAAGGACGATTAAATATTTTAGATACCATATTTCTTATGAATTTTTATGATACACTTGATGCAATGATTGCCACTCGACTATCCAAGGTTGGATATGAATATATGAAGATAGGTAACATATTTTCCACCTCTTCCATTATTGTGTTGGGCACAAAGCATAAAAGTATATGGTGAACAATAATCCAACAATAGTTAATTCCATATTGTTAAACTAGTTGCGTTAATGGGAAATCATATGATTGTTGGGGTGAGCAAAAACAGAGATGCTTAGGTATTGCAATAAAATTACAAACAAAATAAAATTATCCAACTACATTCTTGAGTGGAGCCCAAAATGTTGATGAGCTGACAACAGAGCTTACGGCTTATTTTTAGGGCCATCCAACATTTCTTGAGGGCATTAAGGATCTTGCAGACTATTTACATGTACATGAATTCTATAGCCTGGAATATATTCTTGTGTTGGCTAAGTGTACATGAATTCTAGATTGATCAAAACCATAATATACACTTGATGCAATGATCGCCACTCGACTATCCAAGGTTGGATATGAATATATGAAGATAGGTAACATATTTTCCACCTCTTCCATTATTGTGTTGGGCACAAAGCATAAAAGTATATGGTGAGCAATAATCCAACAATAGTTAATTCCATATTGTTAAACTAGTTGCGTTAATGGGAAATCATATGATTGTTGGGGTGAGCAAAAATAGAGATGATTAGGTATTGCAATAAAATTACAAACAAAATAAAATTATCCAACTACATGCTTGAGTGGAGCCCAAAATGTTGATGAGCTGACAACAGAGCTTACGGCTTATTTTTAGGGCCATCCAACATTTCTTGAGGGCATTAAGGATCTTGCAGACTATTTACATGTACATGAATTCTATTCTTGTGTACATGAATTCTATAGCCTGGAATATATTCTTGTGTTGGCTAAGTGTACATGAATTCTAGATTGATCAAAACCATCATATACTACATCTATAACATATTTTTTTTCTGGTTTTACGTGTCTTTTGCGTGCTTATTTTAAAGACTTAACATAATAAATTAATAATTTTATCTCTTTGAAGGAGGAGCTTTTCTCGGAGGGAAAGACCAACGAAAGCAATACTAAATTACTACTTTTATCATTTTGAATTAAGAGGAACTTCTCTCGAATGGAAAATCCACTAGAGCATTAAATAGATAATTAATAAAATAAAATGAATATAAATTTTTACCATAGATCACAAACATTTATTTTTCAACTAAAGGAAATTTTTCATTTATCATGTAAAAAGTCATATGGAAACCTTTTTAACCAAATACAGACACTTACACGTTTCCCTCATGAACCAAAGTATGAATTATGAGGTTAGTAATTAGAGTGATTGACTTAGACTTTTTAGTCATTGGTTTTCATCCTCAAGGATTTATAGTATCAAATTAGCCGACACTTGTTCATAAACAACGCCAAGTAACAATTTCTAAATTTTGGTCCAGTATTTTGTCGTTTAGATTAAATTTCAGCTTGATGGGATTTTTTGTTCTTCCAGGTTCTGGAACAAGCGCCAAAAATAATTGTTGTTTCATTATTTTGATGTTTTATTCTGATGCCCTATAGAAGAACTCCTTCAAAGAATAAGAAGCTTCTAGGAAAAATGTTTAATGAAAGATAAAAAGGCAATAGCATATTTTAATCAACATCACAAATGGTGAGTATAAACAAATTGGTACATGGAAAGTTGTACATCCTTTTGAAAGGTGAGAAATAGATTTGAGAACATCATCAAGTCTAACTGTTAGTTGATAATTCTAGTTATCCAGTATTGAAGGTTTTTTTTTTTTTTGGCTTAAATGTTGACCTGAGGGAAAAAAATTCAAGCAAGTGTACAAATTATGCTTTTATATGCAATCAAAAATATCTACAATATATTATTACAAAAGGTAAGGGGTCAAGTTATAACAGGTGCTGGTGGATAATCTTGGTTGGGTGGTTCTTAATCTTTGTTGGGTGGTTGTAAATTGTAATCACCTGCCATGAAAACTTGGAGGGTTGAACATTTTTACTGGGCTTGTTATTCTAGGTACACATAGTAGTGTTCTAGGTGTTAAATTTTCCATGCATATCATGAAGTAACAATGCAACACTTTCTCCATTGGTACAAGTTGAGATATTATAATGAAGTATTTATGGACCTTTCAATAAGATATGGCATCTTCTACTAATTTTTTTATATTTTAATATATGTCAGCCCCCTTGCCCCCATTCATTTGGTTATAAGTTGAAAATGTGTGCCATTTTTATTATAGGTAGAAATTATATAGGTAGTGTTATTTGAAAATTTTAAAGACATTGGTGGTCTCATTCTAATCAACTCTTTTCAATTTTGTATCTTTAATTTACTAAACTTGTGCAATTGATCTAGAAAATAATTGTGGATTGAAGGATTATCGTTATTTATGTTATTGCGCCTCTTTTATGACAGAAATGGAAAGCAACTTTAAAACCATCACAATACTTGAGGTTGCCATCATTGTATTGTCCATTTACTATTGCACCATTTCTTTTGGATGGCATTTTATGTTCATAATTGTCTTTTATTTGATCAGAAAACCAGAATCGCCAAGGGCACCAAGGTCAAGACCAATATTTGACTTGAAGGAAGGCACTCCAAAAAAATCAAAACAGTGCAATTGCAAGAACTCATGGTGTCTGAAATTGTAAGCATTTTCCTGATATCTTTTTATTGGTCATTAGAGTAAACTATATGTTTGGTTATGGCATCTTAAATCATTTGAATTTCAACTGTTCTTTTGTCACAGGTAGTAGACAGCCTTATAGCCTTATAGAAAATACCCTTTGATTGGATTGAAACAAGTTTACTTTATCACTAAGTTGTAAGAACATGTTCATTATTAGTTATAACTTAGATGTGCTTTACTTTTCAGAGAAGTGTATTTGTGTGATGATCTCTATGACATGTTTTTCAGTGGAACCGTTTTACGATTTTTTTCATGGAAAATGAAGAGATTTAGTGAACATATTCATACATTTTTTGCAATTTCAATACTTGAGTATCATTTTCTTTGAGTATGTTATTTACATCTTCCTTTTTTCATTTTCACCATGTATTGTGAGTGCTTTGCATCGGAACAATCTCTTTGAGTATGTTATTTATCTCCTCCTTTGTTGTTTTTCACAAAGTATTGTGACTACTTTGCATCTAGAACTTATTATGATGGTTGAAATTATGTCAATTGTTGCAATAATGTTGAGAATGATGTTGTGAGAAATGAAGTTGTTGAGAATACACTAGAGAAAAATCCAAATGCATCTCTGCCCAAAATTGCTAGTAGTTTGAGTTTGCTTTGAGATAATAGAGTATTCACTGCATTGATGGTGCATGTTGATTCATAGTTTTATTTTTAATTTTACCATATAATATATAGAAATCAAGAAATTGTAGAATGTTTAAACAAGATAATGGGTTTTTTATTATGTTGTTATGACATGGAAATTGTAATTTAGGTATAGTATTGTTCTTAATTTTATTTATTTTCTCTTTTTTTGAATTTCCACTTAGAGTATCTTAGTTGTCTTCCAACTAAGAAACTTTTTCGTTATTTTAAGTTTTTTTTAAAACTTACTTTTATATATATATATATATTGAAAGAAGAAGAAGAATATTATTTTCACACATAAGTTTTCACAATAAACAAAAGTCATGTGGTGGAAATGTGGAAAAAGCACAAACAATGAAATTTCCTCTTATTAATTGTTATCCGAGCATTGATAAAAAAAATAATAATAAAAATAAAATTAAAATTAAAATTAAAAATAAATAAATAAAAAATAAAATAAAATTTCAGCCTCTTAAGAAATTGCATTGTGGCAAACTCCCAGTACCTCAGGATTAATAGATAGTCACGGAATGCAAGGTCCATGTACCACAAATTTGTTAAAATAAGCTAATTACTCCTGCATGAGGAGTTGGCTAAAATTAGAGAGTTAGTTAATTGAGTGTTGAGTCAAGTCGAATTAAGTGATAGACGAATTTAGTGTGTGGTTGCATGTCAAGTTATTTTAGGTGAGTTGCTAATTGGAAACATATAAATATCCCTCATCAGGTTCATTGTAATCAATCAAGTTTTGTGTGATCAATAAAAGAGCCGCAACTCATGTGTTTTGTGTGTGAAATTTTTGTTTTAGCTCCTTTGCCTTTCTAACAAATTGGTATGAGAGTGGAGAGCGGATCAGCATTAATCCGTGAGAGAGAAGAGAGAAATAATTTATGTTCCTCTTGGTTGAGCTATAACGCACCTTACAATGGTATTCAATGTGTTATAACGCTTGTGGGCCTAGCAAAGAGCTATGTTACAAGTCACAACCTTGTCGTGTTTTGCAAACACGTGGATTAACTTTGATGTTGGTAGTGTTAGAGGACTAATGCGGGACTTCATTGCTGTGAATGACGTTAGCACACAACCCATCATCATAAGAGGCATGCTAATAGAGAAAAGAACATGTTTTTTTTTAACGTGAAGGCTTATATGAGAGGCTTTGAAAAGTTTTTTAATTAAAGTTTTTATAAAGGTGTGAGTGTGAGTAATTTATAAAGGTTTTTTTTTTTTATATATAGAAAATAAATAAATAAGGGTTTTATTGAAAAATGGGTTTATAATTTTTTTTAGCAAAAGAGGATTTTATTATTTGAGGAGAAAGTGTTTTTTGAAGAAAGATGGCTTTCTCAAATTTCCAGCCCTAATTGCCACCGTTTACAGGGAAGGATTATGATGTGTGGGCCATTAAGATGGTGACCAAGTTGCAGACTCATGATGTTTGGGATTATGTCAAGTTTAGGTTTTCATAATCTAAAAATGAAGAAGAAGAACTAACCCTCACTAATACGGAGAGGGAACCACGAAAGAAAGTCAAAAGAAGAATGCACAAGTGTTGCAGCTTATCCAACAATGAGTGGATCGAGCAGTGTTCTAGAATATTATGATGACATCTTCAGCAAAGGAAGCATGGGATATCTTGGCGACAAGCTATAAAGCTATGGCCAAAGTCAATATTGTTAAGTTACAGAATGCTAGGAGAGATTTTGAAAGTCTGCAGATGAAGGAGACAAATGACATTGATTCCTTCACAAATCAGGGCATGACTATCGTAAATCACTTAAAAATTTATGGTGTGTAAATTAAAGATCAAACAGTGGTTGAGAAGGTCCTCATATATTTTTTTACCAAATTTAATGTTGTGGTAGCAGCCATAGAAGAAGCCAAGGATTTGACATCACTAACAGTTGATGACTTGATGGGATCACTTCTATCACATGAGGCAAGGATAGATAGGAATAAGGATTCCACTTTAGAGACCGATTTCAAGAGATAGAGGTTGAGAAAGAAGGAAATCGAGAGGCAAAGGACAAGGCAGTCAGAGAGATGGCTGAGAAGAGAATGAACATGAAAGTGGAAGCAACATGAGAAGCTTCAACAATAATCAAAGAGTTGAAAAATCAAAGGTGAGATGTTATTACTTCAATCAATTTGGTAACTATGCTCGTGATTGCAGGAAGAGGATCACTGATCAAAGGAACCCGAGAGCTAATGTCACTACAAAGAGTACTAACTCCATATTCCTAGCTTGTCATACCATGCATGCACCTTATGATAATGTGTGGCTATTAGATAGTGGTTGCAGTAACCACATGTCAGGCAACAAGAATTTGGTTGCAAATTTGGATCAATTTGCGAAGACAGAGGTAAAGTTGGGAATTGACAAGACTATGGATGTAGATGGAAAATGAGTGGTCAATATTATAACCAAGAAGGGGGATCCGAAGAAAATCTTAGAGGTATATTATGTTCCTAGTCTCAAACATAATTTTATAATTGTTGGTCAACTGACATAGAATGGATACATAGTTATCTTTCAAGGACAAGAATGTGTTATATATGACAAGCCCCCAAGAAAGCAGCTGATAGAAAAGGTGAAGATGACTTGGAACAAACTCCTTCCTCTAGTAATGAATTACAATGATCAAGTCAGTTGATCATTTACAATTGAATGTTCTAATGATTATTGGTTATGGCACTTTCAGTTTGGACACTTGCATTTTCTGGTTTAAGATTGTTGCAGCATAAACAAATGGTCAGAGGATTACCTCCCATCAAAGAACTTGTTAGTACTTGCGAATGTTGCATCTTGGGAAAGCAACACTGTGAAAGTTTTACAAAGGGAGTTGCATACAGAGCAAAGAAACCTCTTGAGCTAGTGCATACAAACTTGTGTGGACCTATGATGATCTGTGTTGACTCAACTCCCGGATTTAACCAAGATCTTTTCATCCTGGATTTAACCAAGATTTAACAGAGCATAAATGAACATATATGCATGCTTAATCAAATGGAAACATAATGAAAATCAACAAATCATAGACATGAGACGTTGATAACGGAGTTCATCCAGTGTGCACTACGTCTTCGATCTCGGTGTCAAGATGGTGTTGTTTGCTTCATTCAGTGCTAGAAATGGTGAAGATGTACATGGACGATGTTTTATGTCATACAAGGACATGTGCCCTCTACATGAGTGGCAAAGTCTCTCCACGAGACGTTCTACTATAGGACCTATCACTCACAATAGACCTCATATCATCATGACATAAGCTTGCACATGGTGACAATGAATATCTCGACATCATGGCATCAAGGGATTTGAACCAAAACACCCATGGTGACAATGAGTATCCTGTCATCATGGAAACAAAGGGATCTCAATCAAAACATACATAACAATCCATGATGAATACATCTCACATCAAATAGACACAAAGATTATGCATCATACATCAAGCATGAATCGAAACAACATAATACATCTCACAACAAACGATCAAAGAAGTACATGAAAACAACACTTCATATACCTCAACTATGATGTTGACTGAAGAATGGGATACTTAGTTGTTGGATCTTAATGCACCATCGAGATTGTGGTGTCGCATGGCATAAGATCGATTTTCCACACTCTAAAATCTGACATCGTCACTCCAATCTAGAAAATGAAGGAAAAATAGAAGGTTCAGCTGCAAAAACTAACTACACCACTAAATTTGTGTCATCGAGGGGTGTAAAATTGATTATCATTTTCTGAATTCCAACATCAGCAAAATCTGGGCCTGTCGGAATCTTTTAGATTCCCTCACGATTCTCTAAAGATTCCCTCCTGTGGGTTGACTAGAGATCTTCAACTCAAATTAGAAAACTAATCTCGCCATTGAGATTTTCGTGAAATTCTGAGAAGAATGAGTATAAAGTTGGCTGCATTCTAGATCTGGGAAATTTTAGCCTCTAAGGAATCTGGAAGATTCCCTCAAGACTCTCAAAGATTCTCCCCCGCTGGGAATCTGCAAATCCACTGCTCAAAGGGCAAATCTGACCTCGCCATTGGATTCCTTGTGAAAATCTGAGAAAAATGATTGTAAACTTGATTACATTCTAACACAATGAATTTTTACCTCATAGCGAATATTTTAGATCTCTCTCTACATCAGGGAATATTTTGTCTCGAAATCCGTGCCAAAAAAGCTTCCACCAGGATCACCGTGTCAAGGTTTTGGTCTGGTCACAGTTCTACATAGTCATGGTTCCACTACACTATTTTCTCTCGTTCGACACTTCCCCCTCCGTGCGAATGGCAAGTGCTGGTTTTAATATACTTTGTGGGCGAACTTTACAAAGACGTTTGTTGGCCTAGTGGCTGAGTCTAGCACCCAGGTTCTAGGTGGTTCTAGGGTCGAATCCCCACACAACCAAGTTTAACACATCCGCCCTTTTAATCCGCAACGGTCACTTGTATGTGGTTAACATAGTTTTTTTTGTGACAGTTTGTTTGGTTGCATATAAAAATGGGGCATGTGGTTTCGGTTGTAATCGTGATATGGTAATAGTTTGGTGTGGG
Source organism: Pinus tabuliformis (assembly GCA_031772625.1). Lineage (NCBI taxonomy): Eukaryota > Viridiplantae > Streptophyta > Pinopsida > Pinales > Pinaceae > Pinus > Pinus tabuliformis. The sequence continues at coordinate 317,847,741 of CM062804.1, read as the reverse complement.
TGGAGTTGATGTGGGACTGCCGCGTGGGCGGGATTGGCGGACTCATTGGACATGGCTCAACTCCCACTGGTTTTGATGTAATATATAACATATATATGGCATGTTTTGAAGTGGTTTCACGGGGTTGCGGGTCTGTTGGGATGGCCTGCACCCCATTCAATTTATGTTTTTGGTTGAATGTTGGAGGGTCTGGCGAGGTGATGGCTGCTGGCCCATTAATTTTTTTTTTAAATAAATGCATGGTTTGGGGGGGGTGGCAGGGGTCAGGGCCTGCCACCACATTACATATATTTTATTTTTCTTTTTATCAATAATGGGTCATTTTTTATTTTTCTAATATAAGGGATATTAGACAAATTAAAGAGGCAACAATTTCGCCCACTCTCGAGAGCTAAGTTCCCACGCCGGTTGACGGTGAATTTGTAGGGCACTTAAACATGGCCCATTTTCCAGCTTTGACTGGCTGTATCTCCTCCATACGAGCTCAGATTTAAATGTCGTTCACACCGTTGGGATTAGGGCGACCAACACTTCGATCTGGTTTTGGTTTGGGAGCATTCTGATCGCTTTGAATTTTGACCTTTTCTAAGTCCTCTAGGACTTATGCATGCGTCTGGAGCCACCTGGATCAATCCTCTCCACTGAGGAGCTTTTGGTCCTCCAAAATCATGAAAATACTCTGCCACTTCTTTGTACCTTGTCTGCACTTACAAGTGTCTGATAAGTCACCCTTCCTTCTCCTTCACCTTTGTCCTTCAAAGCCATAAGCGATGAGCTAACACCTGCACCCTCTGCAAACCTGTAGTACAATTTTGCAAATTACATGCTTGATTTACAAGACCAACTAATGACCCAAGTATCCCATACTTGCCATGAGTTTATAACACATACTCGGTGGTCAAGTTTACATCATAATGGAAACAATACCCCAACTATGAAAACAAGGCCAAAATATCATTGTTGTTTCAACAAGTGATGGAAAACACTTCATCACTGCAACACATGATTTACAAAAATAAGGCCAAACACTATTATTTCTTTAACAAGTGATGTAAATCACATCATCACTTTTATAGTTTAAAATGCAACACAAAATAAATCCATACATCATTGTTGTTGCAACAAGTGATGGAAAACACTTCGTCACTTTTACAGTTTAAAATGCAACACATGATCGGAAAGAATAAGACCATGACATTCTACCGTGCCTAGAAGAACCATTTCTCACTTATCAAAGTGAATGGGTCATCTCCTTGTGGCGCATTTGCTGGTCGAACAACTGTTTCACCTTGTTCATGCTCGGATGCTTTGTCTTTGCGTCGCTGCGCTTGATGGAGCCTCCAACATATGGCACTTTGATGACCACTTTTGTTGCAATTACTACAATAAGTCTTCTTCCTCCAGATCTACTTTACCTGCTTCTTTTCTTGTTGTGGAGAGGGTCTTTCACGCCTCATCCTTTTTTGTGCTGCCATTCTCTTCTAGCTCTCAACAAATATATGGTTATGTAAACCACAAAAAGAACATGTTTTTCGATGCCATGATTTACGTTCATCATTAACAACATGATTGTAATCGAAATAAACATTTGAATATTGAGACTTGTTATACCTTTCCTTGTTGTCTCTAGTGTAATTATGGAAATGAGGGCTTGCCTCAGCTCTTTCTCTGTGATGAGCACTGCCATGGGATGATGGTGATGTGTTCCCATCATTCTCTTTCCTTGACGATTTCATCGATGTCTTGGAAGCATCTGACACCCTTGAGAATTCTCCTTCGGTGTATCCCAAGCCTTCAAAGCGAGGTCTTTGCACGACCTCCAATGGCTGAGTTATTACTTGGATATTAACACCAAGTTCTTCTTCCTCTTTGTACCTCATCCTGGTAAGGAGCCTCAGGTTTTTCCCTGTAATTGGTATCTCCACATTTCCAACAGAAATTATACTATGTGAAGATGAAACTGAAGGGAAAACAACATATTTTACTTCCACTGTCAAGTTGGAAAGAACTGATGAGGGCTTCTCATCATCTGTTGTTGGTGGTTTGCTGGTTGTCTTGGTGCATTCCCCAGCTTCCTTCGCAACATACCAAAGTCCTATCTGACAGGGTAATTCCTCTACTTTGATGGGGTTGACAATGCCTTGGCCATTAATGGTCAAGCCTTTTCCTTCATACCACATTCTCTTTAGTAGTTTGGAGCCAATTCCTGTGGTACAATTTTCAAAAACAATGAAATCATCATCAGGAAACATACATGAAGCCAGAGAATTACTTTTTACCTCACATGGGTCACGTTGTAGCTTTTCCAAGACCTCGTCCTTATCTGGTAGTTGTCGTAGAAATCTTTGTTTCTCCTCTTTCTCTTCTTGTAGAAGCATCTTCAATTCATCATTATTTTCTTGAAGACTCTCGTTATTGTGCTTCAGTTCTTCCAGGGCCTCTTCCGTGGCTCGCAACTAAAGCTACAATCGTTGCTTCTCCTTTGTCTCTTCTTGTATAGCTTCATACACTATGATAATCTTTTTAGACACTTTGAGCATGGTCTCGTACATCTCTTTGTCATCTTGCATTGTTGCATATTCCATTGTTCACACTCGCAATTCACATCCACGCAAAGACCACTCTGATACCAAACTTGATCCAAGTTGACTCAACTCCCGGATTTAACCAAGATCTTTTACTCCCGTGATGTGGTTAGAATTGCATTTTAACAGAGCATAAATGAACATATATGCATGCTTAATCAAATGGAAACATAATGACAATCAGAAAATCATAGACATGAGACGTTGATAATGGAGTTCGTCCAGTGTGGACTACGTCTTCGGGCTCAGTGTCAAGATGGTGTTGGCCGCTTCATTCAGTGTTGGAAATGGTGAAGATGTACATGGATGATGTTTTCTGTCATACAAGGACATGTGCCCTCTACATGAGTGGCAAAGTCTCTCCACGAGACATTCCACTATAGGAACTATCACTCACAATAGACCTCCTACCAGCATGACATAAACATACACATGGTGACAATGAATATCCCAGCATGATGGCATCAAAGGGATCTCAACCAAAACACCCATGGTGACAATGAGTATCCCGCCATCATGGAAACAAAGGGATCTCAATAAAAAAATGCATAACAATCCATGATGAATACATCTCACACGAAATAGACACAAAGATTCTGCATCATACATCAAGTAGGAATCAAAACAACATAGTACATCTCACAACAAATGATCAAAGAATTACATGAAAGCAACACTTCATATACCTCAACTATGATGTTGGCTGAAGAATGGGATACTCAATTGTTGGATCTGAATGCACCATTGAAATCGTGGCGTCGCATGGCATAAGATTGACTTTCCACACTCTAAAATCTGACACCGTCACTCCAATCTAAAAAATGGCCAAAAAATGGAAGGCTCAACTACAAAAACTAATTGCACCACTGAATTTTTGTCATCAAGAGGTGTAAAATCGACTATCCATTTTCTGAATTCTGACACGGCAAAATATGGCCCTATAGGAATCTTTTAGATTCCCTCGCGATTCTCCAAAGATTCCCTCCTCTGGGTTGACTGGAGATCTGCAACTCAAATTAGAAAACTGATCTCGCCATTGAGATCCTTGTGAAATTCTAAGAAGAATGAGTATAAAGTTGGCTACATTATGGATCTGGGAAATTTTAGCCTCCAAGGAATCTGGAAGATTCCCTCAAGATTCTAGAAGATTCTTCTCCACTAGGAATCTACAAATCCGCTACTCAAAGGGTGAATCCGACCTCTCCATTGCGTTCCCTACGAAAATCTGAGAAAAATGATTGTAAACTTGATTACATTTTTACAAAATGAATGTTTACCTCCTAGGGAATCTTTTAGATCCCTCTCTGCATCAGGGAATATTTTGTATCGAAATCTGTGCCAAAAAAAGGTTCCACCAAGGTCATTGCATCAAGGTTCTAGTCTGGTCACAGTTCTGCAATGTCATGGTTCTACTACACCATTTGCTCTCGTTCAGCGCTTCCCCCTCCATGCAAATGACAAGCGCTGGTTTTGATATACTTCTTGGGCGAACTTTACAAGACGTCCCTTGGCCTAGTGGCTAAGTCTGGCGCCCGGGTTGGAGGTGGTTTCGGGGTCGAATCCCGACACAACCAAGTTTAACACATCCACCCTTTTAATCTGCAACAGTCACTTGTATGTGGTTAACATAGTGTTTTTTTGGTGACGGTTTGTTTGTTTGCATTTGGGGCATGCAGTTTCGGTTGTAATCGTGATATGGTAATGGTTTGGTGTGGGTGGAGTTGATGTGGGACCGCCACGTGGGCCGGGCCGGCAAACCCGTCGGCCGTGGGTTCAACTCCCACCAGTTTCAATGTAATATATAACATATATATGGCATGTTTTGAAGTGGTTTCACCAGGGCTTCGGGTTTGTCGGGGGTGGCCTACACCCGATTCAATACGTTTTATGTTTTTGGTCGGAGGTTGGAGGGTCCGACGGGGTCATGGTCGCTGCAGCCCATTAATTTGTTTTTTAAATATATGCCAGGGGGGTAGCAGGGGTCATGGCCGCCACCCTATTACGTATATTTTATTTTTATTTTTATCAATAACGGGTCATTTTTTATTTTGTCTAATATAAGGGATATTAGACAAATTAAAGAGGCAAAAATTTTGTCCACTCTTGGGAGCTAAGATCCCACGCCAGTTGAAGGTATATTTGTAGGACACTTAAACCTGGCTGACTGCCCAACTTTGACTGGCTCTATCTCCTCCATACGAGCTTGGATTTAAATGTTGTTCACACTGTTGGAATCAGGGCGACGAGCACTTCGATCTAGTGCTGGTTTGGGAGCGTTTTGATCACTCTGAATTTTGACCATTTCTGAATCCTCTGGGACTTCTGCATGTGTCTAGAGCCACCTAGATCATAAGAAAACACAATTGATTGGTGGAAATTGTTACTTCCTCACTTTCTTTGATCACTATAGAAAAAAAGCTTGGGTTTACTTCTTGAAGCAGAATTTTGAAACTTTTGCAAAGTTCAAGGAATTCAAAGCCTTAATAGAGAAGTAAAGTGATCGACAGATCAAGGTATTGAGGTTAGATCATGGTGGAGAATATGATTCGGAGGCATTCCATGATTACTGTAAACAACATGGAATCATAATACAATTTACAAACATGTACACACCACAACAGAATGGTGTAGCAGAGAGAGAACATAACCATTATGAACATGGCAAGGAGCATGTTGAAACCTGAAGAAACTTGTCTAATGAGTATTCAACAGAAGGAGTTGCATGTGATGTTTATGTGATAAACATATCTCCTACAAAGGGTGTGATGAACAAAGTACTAGAAGATGCGTGGTCAAGTATGTCTTGCAACGTATCTCATCTCATCTCAGAGTGTTTGGATGTGTAGCTTATGCACATATGCCTAAGGAGCGAAGATGCAAATTGGATGATAAAAATGAAAAGTGCATATTCACTGGTTATAATGAGCAATCAAAATCTTACAAATTGTACAACCCTGTCACCAAGAAGATAATAATTAGCATAGATGTTGTGTTTAAAGAACAAGAGTTGTGGATTGGTAGTATATAAAAAATAGCTGATGCACAAGCACCATTAATGGAAGAGGATGATGTAGCAGAAAATGAGCAACAAGGATCAAAAGAGCAGTAGGGTACACAGACATTGTTTTTGCAAGTAGTTTGGATGATATGAAGAACACTTCTAGTTATGTGTTCCATCTTGGTTCAGGTGTGATAGCAAGGGCATCTAAGAAGCAACCTATTGTGACACTTTCGTCAGCAGAAGCAAAATATGTAGCAGCAACATGTCAAGCAATATGGTTAAGAAGAGTATTTGTTGGACTCAAGAAGAAACGACAAGGATCAACAACAATATATTGTGACAACACCTCAGCGATTGCACTATCCAAGAATAGTGTGTTTCATCAAAAGAGCAAGCATATTGATATAGATATCACTTTATTAGAGAACTTGTGGGCAATGGAGAAGTTCACTTGAAGCCTTGTAAATCGAGTGATCAATTCGCTGATATATTTACTAAGACATTAGAAAAAGATGTGTTTGAGTTTCACAAAAGAAACTTGGGTGTTAGAAGCCTAGCTGAGATATTGACCACCAAACATGTTTGAGTTGTCATGAGTCATGTCTTAGTTTAGCAATCGTAATTAAGCGGGAGTGTTAAAATAAGCTAATTACTCCCGCATGAGGAGTTGGTTAAAATTAGAGAGTCAATTAACTAAGTGTCAAGTAAAATCGAGTTAATTGAATGAATTTAGTGTGTGGTTGCATGTCGAGTTATTTTAAGTGAGTCGCTAATTGGAAACATATAAAGAGCCCCAACTAGTGTGTTTTATGTGTGAAATTTGTGTTTCACACTCACCAATGCATTTTGGTTTCTATTTTAAAATCCATTTGATGTTGCCATAGGTTAATAAAAACTAGAAAAAAACCAATTAGAACTACTATTTTTTTTGTTTTCAATAAACCCTAACACTATTTTTAAAAAATTACATTAAATCAGTGAGAAATAGATTAATCAGAAATTTAAAAACAAGATTCAAGTTTGTAATACAAATTTCACACTCACCAATGCATTTTGGTTTCTATTTTAAAATCCATTTGATGTTGCCATATGTTAATAAAAACTAGAAAAAAACCAATTACAACTACTATATTTTTGTTTTCAATAAACTCTAACACTATTTGAAAAAAATTACATTAGATCAATATGAAATAGATTAATCAGAAGTTTAGAAACAAGATTCATATCCATCGTGCACTATAACTTGTAATACAATAAATTATTTTGCTGAAATTTAAAGCAATAAAATTGAAAAAAAAACGGTTAAACTAACTATTTTGATTCTATTTTTGGAGAAGTTGATAATAAAATTTTGTGATTAATGGGTCAGAGATTTTCGTTACTAACAAAATTCAACACTTAAAAAAATGTCCCATCACTACAAACCTAAATTCAATAAAAAGGAATTAAAACATTGGAAAAAACGAAACTTACTTTTTACCGGAAGTTCCTATTTCCACCTCTATTAGTCCATTAATGAGCCCTGACATACGCTCTTCATAGCCAGATATAACGCGCGCGCAGTTATAGAGGTGGAAAAAAAATTAACGCTGTATTATATCGGGTCATGCAGGGCGCATTAATAGACTAATAAAGGTAAAAATAGGAACTTCCCTTTTTACCCATAAATCGTACATTTCATTTTATTATATATACATGTATAATCCGACCCCTACCTAATCTCAGTAACAAGATCATGTGATCTTCATGAGTTGTTCATCCAACAAAAGACACAGTGGCCGTCAAAATCTCCAACAGTTGTGCACACAAAAAGTATTCTACCTTTATCGTTATCTTGCAGGTCTCCCCATCAAAAAAAATCGACCTTTTTTATGCAGAGTCGTATTCTGCAATTTCTTCCAGTTTTTGTATTTATACATTGTCTCAATCTGTCTATTATTTGTGGGTTCTCGCCACTGCTTTGTCATACCCAGAGGTGTAAATTAATCTCCCGGACTCTTTATTATTGGTGATCGCCACTTCTTCGAAGTTTTGGTAACTACTTCCACATCTTCACCGATGGCGGTCCAATTGTTAGAAACCATAGAAAGCGTGCATTATAAGTTATATGTATGGTGAAACCATAGAAAGCGTGCATTATAAGTTATATGTACATGCAAAGGAAAAGCCGAATCGATCAATCGAATCGATAAACAGTGTACCGTGTTTACTTTTTCTGTACATGCAGCCACTCTGGTTTTTGGCCTGGTTAAGATGCTCATCATTTCCGTGTTATGGCCAGCCCTTGAACTTCCCCTTACCCATGAGGTCGCCCTCAAGGGCATTGAATCTCCAGATTTCTGATCCTGTCCATTTGGGTTTTGCTAGAAGACAAGGAGGATTTTGGGTTTTGCAGCTGCCGCACCATGGACACCCACAGGATAGATATTCTATTTCCCTCGTCAATGCAAACCGAAAAGGCGGAGGGTGAAATTGCGACAGTCGCCCCACGCGTCTCCAGCATAGTGGATCGTCTGCCGAGTCAAAAATTGGAAGCAGCTTATGTGCCGCAGGTGGTTTCAATCGGTCCTCTGCATTTCGGAAAACCCCGACTGGGCAAATATGAAACATTCAAAGACGAGCTCCCTCACATACTCGTTGACAGAGCTGGTCGCCCTCCCTTCAGTAGCCTAGTTGCAGACATGATAGTGCAGGGTAGTAAGATTCGGCAATGGTATGAGCACCTCCATATTTGTAATGACATGTGTGACGAGGAACTGGGTTGGATCTTGGCTCGCGACGGCTTATTCCTTTTGCGATTCTTAAGGTATGCTTTCCTTTACAACCCTGATGTTCAGATTTGGCAAAAAAGTCTCTATTACCACTACTATATATCATTTTGGATCCCAATTTTAACATTTTTGAGTCCAGGTTTATCCAATATTACAGTTCTGCAACCTTCAAATATATATATTTTAATATTGCATAGAACAGTCTAATCATATAATTTTTAAGAAATTATATTTAAAATATATTTTCTTTTAAATTAAAATATTTAAAATATTTTTTTTTTAAAATTAGTATAATTCAGTTATCAAATTAGCTTTGGGGATGGTTATTACAAACTTTATCTACTAATGCAGAATGACCGGAGGGAAACTAATTATTGAAAAAAGTAAGCTTTAATTCTGCTAAAAGTAAGCTTTAATTCTTGCTTTAATTCTTGCCAAATACCTCTTCGCCTTGAGTAGTTAACCTATTTCTTTGAGCTCTTAACCAAACTAATAAAATATATTTTTTATTTATTTTTATAATTATTAAATTTATTAGTTTTGGGGACTGTCATCACAGACTATTATCTACTAGCGCAGGATGACTCAAGGAAAACTAATCATTGAAAGAAGTAGGCTGTAATTTCTGCCAAATACCTCTACATCTTAAATAGTTAACTTATTTCCAAACAAATAAAATATAATTATTTATTTATTTATATACTTATTTTATATATATATATATAAAATGTAACTTCTATTTATAAAATATAATAGAGGTTACATCGGTAGATGCTTGTGTTTTCTGAGTAATTCGTATATGTGTATACAAAATTTGTTATAGAATTTCCATGTATAAAATTAGTTTGTAACATACTGTCACGATCCGATAAAAAGAGACTGAAAGCAAAGCTGTTTCTGGAAAAATTGTAAAAAAACCATAATTGTCTTCCAAGATAATCACTGAAATATATACATTTTGCTGATCTGTAGCTTGTAAATTGAAAATATAAACAATTTCAAGAAACTCCCTGAAACAACTACTTTTGCTTAAATAATTAACCCCATTGTTTAATCAAACCCAAGGGTTAAAAAAAATGTGCCTTTATCCGGATGCAATCCAATTTTCGAGAGGCGCCAACCTATGTATATATAATATGTCTTTTATATATATCTTTACTTAACACTTTTTATTAATGATATCTGCAAATAATATCAAACTATACCATACTTAACAGTAAAAGCCGTTTTCTGGGTTTCTGTATGGAACGATCATTATTGGTGGAATTGTAATATTGTGTTATTATTAATATAAATAAAATTGAAATTTGAAATGAAATAAAATATAGTATTTAAAAAAAATTATAAATATTTTTATTTTTTATATTTAACATTTAAAATATATTTAAATATTGATAAATCTATAAATTATTGATAAATTAAAAGTTAAATTTATTAAACTGCTTCTGCTTGGCTAAGAGCTCGTCTTCCTCAAAAACTAACGGCCCAAGACCCAGAGGCATCTGGCAGGAGTGATATGCTCCCTTACGGACCAGCGGGTTATTACAGGTGGCGTGGTTTTCCTTGGTTTTCCTTGAAAACATGAGTCAAAGACATTCTCGGATAGCAGCCAGAGATGGCTGTCTCACTGTTGGTTTAGTCAATTAGTAATGATATTGGAAATGAAGTCTGGTAAAACAATAAAGTTGAAATCTTGTATTATCTTTTATTGGGGTGAAAAATTAAACAGGATAGAGATAGAGTCTTTACAAAAATAACCCAACAATATACAAAATGCGAAAAATATATTTTATATTTATGATTTAAATTTGCTTCTAAAATATATATTTTTTCGTGTTGCTGTGGTTGATTTTAGGAAGATCTTCACCCGGGAGTCGGACTGTGATCAAGCAACTCGTTTTTTCTTTTTACGAAACCAGCTACCATCGGCGGTGGAGGAAGATATTATGAAACTGGAAAATCAAACTACCATGTTTGCAGCGGTGCAGGAAGATATTATGAAGCTACAAAATCAAATACCCATGTTTGCCTTACAGATGATCCTCCAATGGCAGGCAGGCACAGATCTTGATCTCAACTCAATTTTAAGACACATTTGGCACACGCTATCCCCTTTCCTATGCAAACGTGACAAGCTGGATTCATATGTTTTAGCCGCTCCCTCATTAAGGCCAGATTCACATCTTTTAGGTTTCGTGTATGAAAATATCATCCGCCCTTCAGATCCCACAGATCATGCAGAACACAATCGAATGTGGAAGAAAAAGAGGTACATGATCAGTCTCCCATCAGCTGTAGAACTCAGAAGAAAAGGAGTGAAATTCGCTGCGCACGTTGAACATCTCAACGAAATCCGTTTCGACAGCAAAACCTACACGATTCACTTGCCCACCATCGAAATGGACGAGAGAACAGAAGCTGTCATGAGAAATTTGGTGGCATTCGAGGCATTCGTTTGCAAAAAGGAAACGAAACCGCTGATGTGCTATGTGGACTTGATGGACCGCTTGATCGGCACAGCCGCCGACGTTGAGGTGCTGAGAAATGGCGGTATAATCCACAATGGCTTGGCCACCGACGAAGAAGTAGTGGGTGTCTGGAAAGGAATACGGAAAGCAGTGGGGAAGGGTAAGTACGAACCAATTGAGTCAGCCATTGATGGCGTTGCAACTTTCTACACGAATTACGAATATATAATGATATGTGGTGAACTGAGATATAAGTACTTTCCAAGGGCGTGCCTTGTAGCATCTACGTTGGCAGGATGTATCGTATTGCTTTTAAGTATATTGCAAGCCATTCTGTCGTGGGAGCAAGTCAGGCTTCAACAACAGAGTATGAAAAAATAATCGTATGTCGTCGGGTATTGTGATTGGATTTACTTGCTGAACTTTACATTAATTGCTTTTCACTGTATATGTTTGCCTTTTTTTGTATGGGGTGGCAAAACCATGGTTCCCACACCTTTTTTATCATTCGGGCAGGTTGAAATGCATCACTGTGTTATTTTTTCTATCCTCGGCGTCATTTCACTTCAGCGTGGCATGGCAGGGCATGGAAAGCTTCACAACCCAGTGACAGCGCTCTTTTCTGTCATACAAGTTGAAATGTATCAGTGCGTTTCTCTTACTGTACTTGGCGTCACTTCACTTCCCAATGGCATGGCATGGCATGGAAGGCTCACTTCCCCGTGGCAGGCAGGGCAGGGAAGGCTTTGTTACAGGTCTTAAGTTTTCAAATTTTCCTAGCTTGAAATCTGCAACTGTTAAGCGTTTTCAAGGTAGAATGCACTCTATGTACAGATTATTGTTGATATAAATTTGTATTATTTATGACCTTTGCATTCTAGAGCAAGCACTGTTTTGGTTTAAACTAAATAAAAATGTTTATTTTCAAACCACTGGCACCTATACAAAATTTAACACAAACTAGAGCATATTGAAGCAGAGAGGTTGATAGTGTCAAGTCTTTTATTAATTTTAAAATTACTCTTTTTTTTTTAATTTATAATTATTTGATATTATTTATTGATTTTTGTTTGTTTAATATCAAAAGGTACGAAGATAAGTTAGCAAGCATATAGTATTTTAATTTGGCATTGTCTACGGAAGCCCTTGAAGTTATTTCTAGGGACACTCTTAAAGTTATTTCTAGGGTAATTTTGTTATTTTTTTCAAAAAATTAAAATATAAAAGTATTTGAATATTTTTTATGGTGGAAATAGATTCAACAATTAATTTTTCAAGCGTAATAGCTATAATCTAGATTTCCTAAAATTTCAATTAAATTTTATGAAAAATCTTACCTAAATTTTTACTATTTTCCAAGCAAAATTATGACACTACACTACTCTTTAATTTAATCAAAATTTAAATCCAGGTGAAGTGTTAGGGAAGCGAATATTCCCAGCGCAAGCTACCACATGCCACTTCCTCCGTATATCTTGAGGCACCCAATGGCAATTCTGTGTCAAATCCATTTCTATGTTAAGAAGAATGAGGCAATGTGCAGGACTAATTTCTAATTATCTTTGAGAATAATGAGGCAATGGGTAAGACTAATGTTTAATTATGAATAACTGTGGAAGGAAAGCTGTAGTGTATTTAGCATGTGACTGGTAAGTGACATATAGTGATGTTTCGTTGGATGGTGACTTGGGCTCATCGCCACCGCCACCAGAGCTCCAAATTCCAAAGCGTGACGCCACCACTGTACCTGTAACGTCCTGAGGTCTCCACCCGATGTACGACGCGTTCGGGTGACGGAGAACCGTGGGCGCGCGCGCGGTTGAGGGCGAGCTGCGACTGGGCGGCAGTCATGCGACGATATGCGAGAGAGCGTTGGTATATATAACGCATGAAGCGTGGAGCGAGTGATATGAAGGCCGACCTACAACGTTAGCAAGCCGACGAGCTAAAACGAAGAACTGTGATAGCGTTGGGGCTTTGGGCAAGTCGGCTGGGCAGCCAGACTTGGCCCCAAGCCTTAGTATATATTGCTGAACGTTGGAGCGTTCAAAGGCATCAACGAACTTCGCACTTCTTACTTCGCTCTTGGAGTAGAATCACTTGTGCGCAGATTTAAGGGGAGATGAGCGCATAGCTCATGTGCTCCCATGGTAAGTCGCACTTGGTGAAGAGCTCTTGGTGAGGAGGTGAATGCGTTGGGCAAGGCGTGCCTGAGGTGATCGTGCGGAGGTGTTTGTGCGACGACTTGGCGTGGGTGTCTTGGCGACTCGGGTGAGCGTCCGCCCACCGTGCAAGTGTGCACGAAGGTGAGACAGAGGTTGGAACGGAGGTCGTAGAGTTGGGCAGGCGGTACTACGTGTTGTTCATACGATTTGGGCGTTTGTCAAGAGTTGGCAAGCGGGACTGCGTGTGGGCAGGGATACACGGTTTGGGCGTTTGGGACCAAACGAAGAGCGAACCGGCGAAGACGTGCGACGAGGTGAACGACGGGTTGGAGAGTCGTGCGGAGGTGCCGACGAGCTGGGCAACCGAGTTTGCCGAAGTTGTGAAAATTTGGCTAAGTGTAAATTTGGGGTTTCCCAGGGACTTAGTTTGTACATTGTAAAAGTGAAGATTGTATAATATATTGATATTCGGGCAGACTCATATTGCAGGGAGTTGCCCCTCCCTTTATACTGTTGTGCATTTCTCTTGGTTAATGTTGTTGATAATGAATGTGTATGGGTGTTCATTGGTATAAAGGCACATTAATAATACTTGGTAACGAAAATAAAACTAAGTATGGAATGTTAAGGCGTAGTCCATGTGCACGAGTATTATTAAAAAGAAAGTGTTCGGTGGTGCCGCACCTCGCTATAAGCGGTTGAAAGACTACCGCAGGTGTAGGGGCGTGACAGTTGGTATCAGAGCAGGCTGATTCAGGGTTGAAGAAGCTTGATAGTTGATGACAGTGGAAGCAGGTACTTGCAGGTGAAGGAAGCTAGTTTCACATACAAGTGGAACAAGAGTTGGTTCATGGTTGCAGGGAACTTGGTGAAGCTAGTGAATGGTGAAACAGGTTTAGCAGAGGTGAAGCATCGTGCTTGGACCAAGCTTAACGACAAGACATGGCAGGTTTGGAAGAATGCGAAGGGAAGCTCTTACTTACCTTATACAGGTTGAAGCGGTTGAAAGAAGAGAATCCCCGAATTCGAAAGGAACTTGAAGTCTTGGAAAAGAATGTTGAAGACGAACTTCTTCAACTTGGTTGGACAATGGAGCAAGGTGAAGTTGCAAATTGTGCTATCAAGGAAGAGGAAGCCGTGATGACCGAGGATGTTGCAGATGTGACAACGATGGAGGATGAACTTGAGATTGATCAAGTTGGACCAGGATCGTGCAGTTTGTGGACATGGATGAATGAGGATACTCATTTGGAGGAACTCATGATGATGATGAAGTAAGTATTGATACTTGTGTTTCATTTGAGCATTTGGTAGGTGGACTATATGCAGGGAAGGACAAAGCCAGTTTGTCGATGCTAGGGAGCATCTTACCATGGATGTTTATGATGAGACCTTGTATGGAGAAGCAAGGATTGTTGATTGTTGCAGGACTTGTTGGGGTTGTTTGTGACCTTATGGTAGAAGGTACAAAGGCCCGTGACAAGGGTGGAACTTGATGATCGTTGTGGATGAATGGGTCATGCTTTAGCCACATGGCTAAGTGCCCGGCATGACTCATGGACAGATTGGAGGGCACACTCTTGGGTGGACTTCTCATGGCCGAGACCAAGAGATAGTCTTGGTGGACACTTTGGTGGAGGAGCTATGATGGAGGGACTCATGACATGATGATATGGTTGGGTGACCGAGTTCACTAGACCGAAGATTGCAGCTTGGATGAGGATGACCGATTGTTGTGATGGGTCTACTTGGTTGGACTACATGGACAACTTAGTCATGGACATTAGGTTGGAGACATGGAGCATGACAGTCTTATGCAAGGACATTATGTGGGAGCACTTATAGAGGTGTCACTTATGGGCATCCAATGAGGAGTGCCAAGGCAGGGATGTTGAGCAGATGGATTTGCTAGTGTGACATGGAGACTTATTACTTATGAGGCGATGGAGAGGTTGTGCACTTATGTACAACAAGGCCATGGACTTGGATGGAGTTGTGAGCAGACTATGGAGCATTCCTACTACATGGAGATCTGAGGCATCTTGCAGAGACCTTTGGGCCGAGACTTATATGCTTGCTAGGATGTTGGTTGGGGATGACTCATGGAGCTCATGATGACATGAGATTGTTGTGACTTTTGGGGACTTCATAGATGGTGGACTTAGAGGATCCGATGCAATGAGGAACTGAGGTCAGAGACTTTGATGCAGGATGGGGTGCATACTTTCAAGTACATGTATGGGCATGGCTTAGAAGAGTGACTTGATGTAGAGGATCGATATGAGACACTTTGGAGTGATGGAGGTACAATGATGATGATGCCTTGGTGACAACACCTGGGCATGGGTTGAGCCAAGACTCAATTGCCTTTGACACATGGGAGCTGATTGATCTGTGATCATGGGCAGCACATGGATAGATGGGGCATACCGAGAGTTGGAGATTGATGAGATAGTCTCTTCATATGGAGGAGGCACACATATGGATGATGTTGGGATAGATGTGGCTGATTTTATGTAGCACATTGACACCAAACATCATGGACAGCATGTTGCAGATGAGATGAGGACTACTTCATAGACCTGAGCATGGCTTACACTTATGGAGATGGATTCTTGATCGGGTTGAGGATGTGACAGGATGCTTTGAGGAACGACTGATGGTGGCATGAGGATGTGCATTCTCACGGTTTGAGCGTGACAGTTGGATTAGCTACCCAACTAGTTCAGTCATGGGGGACGTCAGTGTCCAGAGATGTGTTAGCATTTGTTGGAGTATCATGGCAGCGGTTCACATGAGGACGACACATGATGAGGTCGACACGATATGTTGCAATGAGCATGTAGCTTGAGATGGAGGGGCCAGCCTTCCACAAATGAGAGCAGCATGTGGAGATTGTGACATGATGGTTGATGATCATGGATTGAGATGACTTCCGATGTATGACGTACCGATGGATGTATACCTTGGTATGGTGATCTTGGTGACAGATGGTTGCCGGGGCGAGACATGGTGGAGACGGTAGGTCTACATATGTTGCAGTGATGGTTGCAGTATGTGGAGGAGTTGACATCATGGATATTGATCATCTTGGTGGATGGCTACCAGGATGGTATGTTGTCGAGGACGACAACGATTTCAGGTGGAGGAGGATGTAACGTCCTGAGGTCTCCACCCGATGTGCGACGCGTTCGGGTGACGGAGAACCGTGGGCGCGCGCGCGGTTGAGGGCGAGCTGCGGCTGGGCGGCAGTCATGCGACGATATGCGACGATGTTCATGCGACGATATGAGAGAGCGTTGGTATATATAACGCATGAAGCGTGGAGCGAGTGATATGAAGGCCGACCTACAACGTTAGCAAGCCGACGAGCTAAAACGAAGGATTGTGATAATGTTGGGGCTTTGGGCAAGTCGGCCGGGCAGCCCCAAGCCTTAGTATATATCGCTGAATGTTGGAGCGTTCAAAAGCATCAACGAACTTCGCACTTCTTACTTCGCTCTTCGAGTAGAATCACTTGTGCGCAGATTTAAGGGGAGATGAGCGCATAGCTCATGCGCTCCCATGGTAAGTCGCACTTGGTGAAGAGCTCTTGGTGAGGAGGTGAATGCGTTGGGCAAGGCGTGCCCGAGGTGATCGTGCGGAGGTGTTTGTGCGACGACTTGGCGTGGGTGTCTTGGCGACTCGGGTGAGCGCCCGCCCACCGTGCAAGTGTGCACGAAGGTGAGACGGAGGTTGGAATCGGAGGTCGTAGAGTTGGGCAGGCGGTACTACGTGCTGTTCATACGATTTGGGAGTTTGTCAAGAGTTGGCAAGCAGGACTGCGTGTGGGCAGGGATACACGGTTTGGGCGTTTGCGACCAAACGAAGAGCGAACCAGCGAAGACGTGCGACGAGGTGAACGACGGGTTGGAGAGTCGTGCGGCGACCGTGCGGAGGTGCCGACGAGCTGGGCAACCGAGTTTGCCGAAGTTGTGAAAATTTGGCTAAGTGTAAATTTGGGGTTTCCCAAGGACTTAGTCTGTACATTGTAAAAGTGAAGATTGTATAATATATTGATATTCGGGCAGACTCATATTGCAGGGAGTTGCCCCTCCCTTTATACTGTTGTGCATTTCTCTTGGTTAATGCTGTTGATAATGAATGTGTATGGGTGTTCATTGGTATAAAGGCACATTAATAATACTTGGTAACGAAAATAAAACTAAGTATGGAATGTTAAGGCGTAGTCCATGTGCATGAGTATTGTTAAAAAGAAAGTGTTCGGTGGTGCCGCACCTCGCTATAAGCGGTTGAAAGACTACCGCAGGTGTAGGGGCGTGACAGTACCAATCCCTCATCTCCAACGCGCGCACATCACCACTGTACCGTCCCTCATCTCCACACCGAAGACCAAGGCGCGGCGTCACCACTATACCATTCCTCATCGTTTTGATATGTATTTCATTTAATCGGAATTCCTTGTTATGGTTGTAACGTGTAGCTTTGTAATCACGTCAAATTTCATAGAGCTTATTCTTTAATGCTTGGTCGGAGCTTATTCTTTAATGCTTGACCGCTTAGACTAAGCGTAGTACCATGCTTTAATGAAGAGCTAGTTTCTAGTGTTAATGTGAATAGACATTCTCCAAAAAAATTTGAGCTAAACTGACAAACCACTACCAAAGTGGAGATTAACTGTAGTTCCACTCTGTTTGTTTGGAAACATTGTTTTGGATCTCTGAAAACAAAGAAAGGTGCCTCACCTTGGAAACTAACTGGAACAACCCTTGGCCATTATTTTAAGCTCAGGAAAAGATTTGTGTTTTCTCTACTTTAATTCAAAAGAAAGAACATTTGAGTGCATCCTGTAGCTGGTGTTGAGGCCCATGAAAGAACATTCGAGTGCATCATGTCGCTGGAGTTGAGGCATAATTTTTCAATCAATTCATTTTGTTCTGCAATTTTATAAGTTACAGAGTTTTATTAACATTTTTCTTACTATTTTTAAAAATGCATTGACATATAACCATCCGGCATTTGACAAAATTCAGATCATCCTATTTTTTCAAATATGAATAATTTTATCTCTTTAATGTGAAGTTTTATTTAAATTTTCAGTTTTCATATCCTTTGAAAAGAGAAAATTTTATCTTGATGGATAGATTAGGCTAATTATATATTTGACTTTCTTATATTTTATAGACCCATATATGTTTTATATATAATTTGCCCGATTTAAATATTATGGTCCGTATGTGTTTTTGCTATATGGTATTTCATTGATTATTATTTGTTTATTATTTGAATTGGAGTAGTAATATGGTAAATATAATGTAAAACTTATTATTTTACTTAATAATATAATAATTCTAACAGAGTTTCAATAATATAACAAAAGACAAATTGAAAAGAAGAAGAAAATTTATTTTAATGTTTTACATTTATTATTATTATTATGTTAACGTTAATTCATTTAATATGATTTAATTAATTATATATTATTTGAATTTTAAATAAATAAATTTTAAAATGTAAATTAAATTGATTAAACTATAAATAAATATAAATTATAATTGGTATTATTTACACTATTGTGTGTATATTTAGTAAATTTTAGCAATAAAAATGTGTAAATATTTTAGATTTATCAGTGCTTTTGAAATCAAAATTATAAGATTTGATTTGTCTCTTAACCATTATTAATTTAACATTGACAAATACAAATTATAACTAAATTATTCATAAATATAATAAATTTTTTTATTATTACATTTATTTATATAATATATAAAATATGAAGAGCATAATTTTCTTAAAATAATGGTTATATATATTTATACAATATCAATAATATAAAAATATTTTCCAACTTAATCACATCTATTTATATTTCTAGTGTGTAAAGTGAGGGAATAGAACAAAAGTAAATAAATATTTGACTAAATAAATAATATAAAATATTATACTAATATAATAATACAAAACTCTCTTTAAAAAAATTAAATAATTTTTATTAAATTGAATATTATATCAAGTGTTTTATTTTTTATTTTCTAATAAATATTTTTTAGATATTTTTGAAATGTTAGTCATTCTTACACAATACAAAAGCAAGATGTCAATATACAAAAGTGACATTGTCACCACTTCTGTCACGACCACGAGCTGAGGCACACTCATATGTGTGATGGGCGATGGTGGGAGACAAACTTCGGTTATGTGCGACGAGTCGACTTTGCGATGACGAGCGGGTGCATTCAGTTAAATGCACCTCGACGAGTGTGCGACGACGAGTTGTGCGATGGTGTGACAAGTTACTTGGAGAGTCAAAAAACCGAGAAGTGGAAAATCGACCAAGTATGGGTGCATGCACAACGAGTTTATATGAGGTGTCAAAAAACCAACGAGTTGGGCCGACAGAGGGTGGCGGACACCTTGGGCGAACCGACATGCAAAAAACAGACGAGTTGGTTAGCCGATGTATTATTTGGCATTTTCATGGACGATTTGTGTGGTCGACCTGGGCAGGCCTACCCACCTTAACGCATGGAGGATGCATATATATTGGAGATGGCGAGTTAGAGAGACGCAACCAATGAACTCAAGCAGACAAGCATTAACTAGAAGCTTGGGGAATCAAGAGAAAAGCGATATAAGCAAAGGTGTAAGGTCTTCGTTTATGCCGGGCACGGTTGGGCGAGCGGGCGCAGTTGGGCGCGGGCGAGTCGGGCCACACGACGGTCGAACGAGGGCGCGGGCACGGGCGAGCACGCGGGCGCGCGGGCAGGCGCGCGAGTCGGGCTGCACGCGGGTGGGCACGCTAGTTAGGCTGCACGCGGGCAGGGCGCGGGCGCAGACGAGCTGGCCTGCACGACGGTGCGACGTTCGGGTGAGCTGAATGCGACGAAAGTTCTGCGATATGTTACGACACTTGGAAAAATGCGAGGAATGGAATGGCACGATGGGGAGTTTATATCCTACATAGCGTGGAGATGTTGGGGGCTGGCCGACATGCTCCAGGGCGCTTAGAAGGGGTGTTTAAACATGGTTATGTGGTCAGCCCAAGAGCCACCACACTCCCCTGCCATGCATATATATTAAAGCGTTTGAAAGCCAATTTGGCATAACGCAATTCGATCAAGCTTCTTCACTCAAGGCGCAGAAAAGAGTGCGCACTAGAGACAAGAGGAAAAGTGCACTCCTCATGCGCTTAAGGTTGTCTTGTGCACAGGTTTAAGGTCGCACTTGGGATGAAACGAAGGGTGGGCAAGGTGTGCCCGTGACTTGGTGGAAGTGCAGATTTGTGTGAGACTTGAGGAGGGAGTCTTGGTGACTCGGGTGAGCACCCTCCCACCGTGCAAGATGTGCACAAAGGTTGTAAAAGGCTGTTTTTCCTCTATTTTAAAATTGGCTAAGTATAGACTTGGATTTTGCCAAAGATACTTGTGAAGCTTGTATTATTGAAGAAAGATTGATTAATATATATTGTTGGGCAGACTCATTGTTCAGGGAGTTGCCCCTCCCTTTATACTGTGCAATTGTTGTTCTCTTTTATAATTATTGATGATAATGAATGAGTATGGCTGTTCATTAGTATAAAGGTTATGCATAATAATACTTGGTTGCGAAACACAAACTAAGTAAGAGAAAGTGAATTAGGCGTAGTCCATGAACATTAGTATTGGTGAAAAGAAAGTGTTTGGTGGTGCCGCACCTTGCCAAGAGCAGTTGGAAGACTACCGTAGGCCTGGGGGCGTGACAGTTGGTATCAGAGTAGGCTGATGACCGGGTTGATGAGGTACTGATCTCACCACATTGTGAGTTGGTATCAGGGGTTCGGTTTGAAGCTGGTGAGCAAGGTTGCTCATGATAGTGGAAAGGGTACTTGCAGGTGAAGGAAGCCGTTTCACACAAGTGGAACAAGGGTTGGTTCAGGTTGCAGGCTACTTGGTGAAGCTGTTGGATGGTCGAAACTAGATTGCAAAAGAAGAAGAAGCTGTTAGAAATGGCGGCTGAATCTCAGGCTGGGTCTAGTCATGGACAAGATGCTACTCTAGCACTTATGGAAAAGATGTTGTTGAGGATGGAGGTTATGGAAACTTCCTGGGATAAGAAGATGGACTTGTTCACTCAAGAACAAGAGGCCAACTCGAAGATGAAGGAAGAGTTTGATGAACTCCGGACACAACATGAGTACACTGATCTTATGTGTACACAACTTGAAGTAAGGGTCAAGGAGGTTGAAGAAGTAAGGGATCAGGGTCTTGCAGAGATCGTGAACTTGAAGAAATCTCTTGACGAAGCCAGGGATGAGATTGCGGTGTTGAAGAAGGCCGTGAGGCATAACTCAGGTGGAGGAGTGCCTCATGTGAAAGTCAAGGAACCGGAATCTTATGATGGTACAAGGAATGCAAAGACACTTGACAACTTTCTATGGGACATGGAGCAATACTTGGAACGGCTGGGTCTATCTGATGATGAGACAAAGGTCAAGGTAGCTGCTCAGTTCTTAACAAAGGATGCTAAGATGTGGTGGCGAAGGAGGATGGACCAGATTGCCAATGGCAGTGCTGATGACATTACTTCGTGGGATGACATGAAGAAGGCTTTGCAGACCCATTTTAGTCCTCAAGATGAAACATGGGAAGCAAGGGCGAAGATTAAGTACATAAAGTAGACCGGGAGCCTACAAGCATATCAACGAGAGTTTGCAAGTGCAGCTCTGGAACTTCCTGACATGGCGGAGAGGGACAATGTGTTCAACTTCATTATTGGGTTGAAGCCTTGGGCACGAAATGAAGTGAAGAGGCAGAAGATTAGGACACTTGAGGAGGCTTTTGCCGCTGTTGACAGGTTGGTGGAGCATTATGATGAGACTTTTGATGACAAGAAGAAGAAGTCCGATAAGCCGAAGGAAAAGAAGAAGGATGATGCTTCGAAATCAGATGATAGTTCGAAGACGAAGAAAGCCTTGAAGTGTTGGATATGTGCTGGACCACACACGGTGAAGAACTGTCCTTCTAGACCGAAGGTGGCTGCTATTACACAATCTGATGCGAAGAATGAAGGTGCTTCTGTGGGGATGATGCAGATACTTGGTGCTTCTGCTACTACGGAGGTGGTCTCTAGGAGGGATCCTGAGAGAAACAGATTAGAGTATGTTCGAATGAAGGTTGGAGGTGCGGATGTACTCACTATGGTGGATAGTGGGGCTTCTCACAACTTCATGGGCGAGGATACTGCGAGAAGAATTAGGCTGAATTTTGTACCGGCAAAGGCACAGATGAAGACAGTAAATTCTCCTCCTATTGAAGTTCTTGGTATAGCTGAAAGGGTGGACACTACACTTGGTGAATGGACAGGGAAGGTTGACTTCACTATAGTGCGGATTGATGACTATGAGGTTGTATTAGGGATGGAATTCATGAAACAATTTGATGCCATGATTGTTCCACATTTGAAGAAGCTCTACATTTATGATGGAAGGGAAGATGTACCCATTGGTGTGCCAACCATTGGAGTGACAAGGCCTGATTGTAAATTGGGAGTGATGCAAATGGAGGACGAGAAGAGAATGGGAGACATGAGTAAGCGATTGTCTACTGTTGAGGCAAAGCTTACCGAGCAGTCATTGGTCATCAGGACACTTTCGGATAGCATCTTGGATTTGTCAAGAAGGCTAATTGGTTGAGGATGATGATGAGGAGGAGGAGGTGTACGTGAGGCCGGATGTCCAGAAGGAAGATCGGGTTGCTTATCTACAAAGGATGGAGATTGAGGATCCTGATAGGTGGATCGAGTTGATTAGTGAGGGAGAGCCTTCAGGCTCTACTCCCTCTACATCTTCTTAGATGGATGAGAAGACGGGGCTCATTGTTAGCTGCTCATGGCAGTGAGCCCTCAAAACATGTTGAGCAGCTATGATTGATGATGCAAGGATGACATGTTGCAAATGAGATGGATGGAGTTTCCATGGACCTGAACATGGATTACACTTATGGAGATAGATTCTTGATGAGTCAAGAATGTGGCAGGTTGTTTTGAGAAACGACTGATGGTGATGGAAGAATGTGCATTCTTATGGTTTGGGCGTATGGTTGGATTAGCTACCCAACTAGCTTGAGTCATGAGGGGATCCAGTGTATAGGATGATGTCGCTATTGGGATGAGATGTTGGCACATGATAGACATGTGTTAGCTCTTGTTGGAGTATCATGACAGAGGTTCACACGATGACACATGATGGGGTTGACACAGGGTGTTACAATGGAGATTGTGGAAATGAGGTCGATGATCATGGATCGAGATGATATCTGATATGTGACATACCGATGAGGTGTATGCCTTGGTATGGAGTACTTGGTGGCAGTTGGTCACTAGGATGGAGACATGATGGAGATGGAGTTCTACATATGTTGCAGGGATGTTTGCCGTATGTGGAGTTGACACCATGGATAGTGATGTTCTTGGTAGATGGCTACCGGGATGGTATGTTGTCGAGGACGACAACGATTTCAGGTGGAGGAGGATGTAAGGTTTTCGTTTATGCCGGGCGCGGTTGGGCGCGGGCGAGTCGGGCCGCACGAGACGGGCCGCACGACGGTCGAACGAGGGCGCGGGCACGAGCGCGGGCGAAGGCGCGGGCGGGCGCGCGAGTCAGGCTGCACGCGGGCGGGCGCGCGAGTTAGGCTGCACGCGGGCAGGGCGCGGGCGCGGACGAGCTGGCCTGCACGACGGTGCGACGTTCGGGCGAGCTGAATGCGACGAAAGTTCTGCGATATGTTACGACACTTGGAAAAATGCGAGGAATGGAATGGCACGATGGGGAGTTTATATCCTACATAGCATGGAGATGTTGGGGGCTGGCCGACATGCTCCAGGGCGCTTAGAAGGGGTGTTTAAACATGGTTATGTGGTCGGCCCAAGAGCCACCACACCCCCCTGCCATGCATATATATTAAAGCGTTTGAAAGCTCATTTGGCATAACGCAATTCGATCAAGCTTCTTCACTCAAGGCACAGAAAAGAGTGCGCACTAGGGACAAGAGGAAAAGCGCACTCCTCGTGCGCTTAAGGTTGTCTTATGCACAGGTTTAAGGTCGCACTTGGGATGAAACGAAGGGTGGGCAAGGTGTGCCCGTGACTTGGTGGAAGTGCAGATTTGTGTGAGACTTGAGGAGGGAGTCTTGGTGACTCGGGTGAGCACCCTCCCACCGTGCAAGGTGTGCACAAAGGTTGTAAAAGGCTGTTTTGCCTCTATTGTAAAATTGGCTAAGTATAGACTTGGATTTTGCCAAGGATACTTGTGAAGCTTGTATTATTGAAGAAAGATTGATTAATATATATTGTTGGGCAGACTCATTGTTCAAGGAGTTGCCCCTCCCTTTATACTGTGCAATTGTTGTTCTCTTTTATAATTTCTGATGATAATGAATGAGTATGGGTGTTCATTAGTATAAAGGTTATGCATAATAATACTTGGTTGCGAAACACAAACTAAGTAAGAGAAAGTGAATTAGGCGTAGTCCATGAACATTAGTATTGGTGAAAAGAAAGTGTTCGGTGGTGCCGCACCTCGCCAAGAGCGGTTGGAAGACTACCGCAGGCCTGGGGGTGTGAAAAAAGGTGAGGTGCAGGCGAACTGAGGGCCGAAGTACCAAGTCAAGACAAGGAGAAGCAAGTTGCAGGTCTGTGGTGCAGATGAACTGCGGAAGTCTGTAAGTGCGACGAGCTGTGGAAGTCTGCTGAGTTGCGATGAGCTGCGGAAGTCTACCGGTGCGATGAGCTACAGAAGTCCGTCAGGTTGCGGAAGGTTTGCGGTGCAGACGAGCTGTGGGCAAGTCTACCTGGTGCGGACGGGCTGCGGATGGGCATTGAGGTGTGACAAGCTGCGGAGGGCGACCCGACTCGGCGGGGTGGGCGCCTTTGCCCGGTGACAAGCTGCACGACACAACATGGACGTGGGAAGCCATGAACAAAGGCTGAAACTAGGCGTTGTTGAACGAAGGGTGACCCAACCTGGTGAGGTGGGCGACCCCACATAAGCAGGCCAAGTTGCTGAAAATTGGTAGAATTGCTAAGGTGAAATTTGAGGTTTCTTGGTAAAGGTTGTACTTGTAAAGAAAGTTGTAAAAGACTAAATTATTATTATTGGGCATACTCTAATATGGGAGTTTCCCCTCCCATTAAAAGGAAGTATTTCCTTTGTGCATATTGATAAATGAAGATGATGTAAATGTTATTTCCACTGTGTAATGATGAATGCTTAGTAGAAGAAAACAAAAATAACTAAGTGTTGAATGTTAAGCGTAGCCCGTACTTATAAGTATTGGTGAAAAGGAAGTGGGTAGTGGTGACGCACTTGCCTATGTGAGGTTGAAAGACCACCGCAAAGATAGGGGCGTGACATTTGGTATCAAAGCTCCGAATTCCACGGGCTTTGTTGAAGATTTGAGAAGTGAAGCAGGGGTGAAGTAGTGTGCTTGGGCCAAACTGAACGACAAGACATGGAAAGTTGGGAAGAATGCCAAAGGAGGCTTTTACTGACCTTATACAGGTTGAGGCGTATGAAATAAGAGAACCCACAGATTAGAGATGAACTTGAGGTCTTGGAAAGGAATGTTGAAGACAAACTTCTTCGACTTGTTTGGGTAATGGAGAAGGATGTATCTGCATATTGTGATGAAGAAGAAGAAGTCGTGATGTATGAGGATGTTGTAGATGTGACAACGATGGAGGAAGAACTTGAGGCACTTCCAATTGCTCAAGCTGGACCAGGATCGTACATATTGTAGACATTGATGGATGAAGGCACTCACAAGGAGGAGCCTCATAATGAAGTAAGTATTACTATTACTACTTGTGTTTCATTAGAGCTTTTGGAGGATGGGCCATACGTGGGGAAGGGAAAAGATAGTTTGGTGATGCAATGGGCAACCTTACCACGAATGTCTTCGATGAGACCTTGTGTAGAGAAGCAAGGAAGATTGATTGTTGCAGAGCTTGTTGGGGCAGTTTGCGACCTCATGGCAGGGGGTGCAAATGCTCGTGACAAGGGAGGAACATGATGATCATTGCGGAGGATGGGTCATGCTTTAGCCATATGGAGAATTGGCTAAGTGCCTGGCATGACTCATGGACAGATTAGAGAGAGGGCACACCAAAGTTTTGATGATATGATACTTGGGTGGATTTCTTCATGGCTGAAACCAAGAGGCAGTCTTGGTGGACCTTCAGTGGGGGAGGCAATGATGATGGAAGGGACCTATGATGTGACTTGATATGATGATATATGTGGTTTGAGTGACCGAGGGCACTAAACCTGATTGAGGACTAGGATGAGATGACCGATGTTGTGATGAGTCTACTTAGTTAGACAACATGGGCAACTTGAGTCATGGACCTCAAGTTGCATAGATGAAGCATGACAGACATTATGCAGGAGCACTTATAGAGGTTTCACTTATGGGCATCCGATGAGGAGTGCCAAGGCAATGATGTTGTGCGGATAGACTTGCTTATGCAACATGAAGACTTTTTACTTATGAGTCAATGGGGATGTTGTGCACTTTTGTAGAACAAGGCCATGGAATTATTGGATTTGTGAGCAGACTATGGGAGTATCCATACTACATGGAGTGCAGAGGCATCTTGCAGTGGAATTTGAGGCTGAGGCATGTATGCTTATTGAGATGTTGGATGGAGATGATTCATGGGAGCTCATGATGACTTGAGATAGTTGCAGCCAATGGAGACTTCATGTTATGGTGGGCTTAGAGTATCTGATTCATTGATGAGCTAAGGTCAGTGGTGTACTTGACTTTGATGCACTGGTATGGGATGCATAATTTGGGCACTTTTATGGGGTGTGTTCAGGAGAGTGACTTGATGGGGATGATCGAGATGAAACACTTTGGAGTTGATGGAGTTGTAATGATGTTGATGCCTTAGTGACAACACTTGGGCATGGGTTGAGCCGAGACTTAACCACTTTTGATAAACATGGAGGTTGATTGGTCTATGACCATGGACAACACATGGATGATGAGACAGGTGTATACTTGTCCCTTTGATAGACTTGAGGCATGGCATATTACAGATGTGATGGAGGTTGCTTCATAGACCTGGATGTGGCATATTGAGAGTCAATTTGATGAGAGGATCTCTTCATTTTGAGGAGATGGACCTTACACATATGGATGATGATGTTTGGATAGATGCAACTGATTGATATGTAGCACATCGACACCAACATCATGGGCAACATGTTGTGGATGAGATTGAGACTACTTCATGTACCTGGGCATGGCTGCTTACTTACATTTTGATGGAGATGGGATGAATTCTTGATCAAGTTGATGTTGTGACAGGATGCTGAGAGAAACAACTGATGATGGCATGAGGAGGTGCATTCTCATGGTTTGAGCATGACAATTGGACTGATCACCCCACTCGTTCGAGTCATGAGGGTCGACAGTGCACTGAAATATGTTTGAGTTGAGTTGGAGTATCATGGCAACAATTCACATGATGACGATACATGATGGGGGTCAACATGATATATAATGTTGCAGTGATAGCATGTAGCTTGTGTTGGAGGGACCAACCTTCCACGGTGGGGCAATATGTGGAGATTGCGACGGATGTGGTTGATGATCATGGATTCAAGAGACTTTCCTATTCATGGAGTCATGAACCTTTGTGGTTTATGCAATGATGGAGCAGAGATGGGAAGCATGGACATTTTGGAGATGTTGGAGCTAGCGATACTTTGTGATGTCGTATGATGGGGTTGTCGAGGACGACAACCGTTTAAAGTGGGGGAATATGTCATGACCAAGAGCTGAGGCGCGCTCATATGTGCGACAGGGACAGTGGGAGACAAACTTCGGTTATGTGCGACGAGTGGGTGCGTTCAGTTAAATGCGCCCCAACGAGTGTGCGACGACGAGTTGTGCGATAGTGCGGAAAGTTACTTGGAGAGTTGAAAAATTGAGAAGTGGAAAATCGGCTATGTATGGGCGCACGCACGATGAGTTTATATGAGGTGTCGAAAAACTGACAAGTTGGGCCGACGGAGGGTGGCAAACACCCTAGGCAAGCCAACGTGCGGAAAATAGATGAGTTGGTTGGCCATCGTATTATTTGGCATTTTCATGGGTGAATTTTCCCATGCCGACCCACCTTAATGCATGAAGGATGCATATATATTGGAGATGGTGAGTTGGAGAGAAGCATCCAACTAACTCAAGCGAATAAGCATTAGCTAGAAGCTTGGGGAAGCAAGAGAAAAGCGATAGAAGAAAAGGCGAGGTGCAGGCAGACCAAGGGCCGCAGTACTGAGCCGAAACAAGGAGAAGCAAGTTGCAAGTCTGTGGTGTGGAAGAGCTGCGGAAGTCTGTCAAGTTGTGATGAGTTGCGAAAGGTTTACGGTGCGGATGAGCTGCAAAAGTATGTCAGTTTGACGAACTATAGAATTTTGTCAAGTTGCGATGAACTGCGGAAGGTCTGCGGTGCGGACAAGCTGTGGGAAATTCTGCCCGGTCCGGAGAAGCTACAGAGGGCGCCGAGTTGTGACAAGTTGCGGAAGGTCTACGGTGTGGACAAGCTGTGGGAAATTTTGCCCGGTCCGAACAAGCTACAGAGGGTGTCGAGTTGCGATGAGCTATGGAGGGCACCGAGTTGCGACGAGCTGCGGAAGGTTTCCAGTGCGATAAGCTGCAGAGGGTGACCCAACCCGATGGGGTGTGTAAGGACCTTGAGCAAGTGCGGTTGGGCGAGGGCGCACGGTGTGAAGGCGTGGGCGAGCCAAACGAACCGCAACACACGTAAAAGAAATATGAAGAAATGCGAAGTGTTTTGGAGTTTATACCCATGGGCGGTCCTGGGCGAGTTGACGGGCGAGCGAGCTGACGGGCGGACGAGCCGACTTAACAACAGGCGAGCTGGCTTGAGCAAATAGGCAGGGCAACGAGTTAAGGCAGTGAACTGACATGTTATGGAGGAGTTTGGTGGGTCGGTCGAGCACTCCCACATGACGAACGAAGAGTATATAACCAACGGCAGTGAGATGGAGCTAAGGCATCATTCGATAAGCAAAAAGTGCGAAGGTCATAGCTTGGTGGTTCTGCGGTGAGAAGCAGGGCAGTGATGCGTATGAGCCTGCATGACGAGTGAACTGAAGGCAAAAACCTTGCGGTGAAGCTTCGAGCAGGGCGACACGGCGTGTGCGCCCTCCGAACGGCAA
Source organism: Pinus tabuliformis (assembly GCA_031772625.1). Classification (NCBI taxonomy): domain Eukaryota; kingdom Viridiplantae; phylum Streptophyta; class Pinopsida; order Pinales; family Pinaceae; genus Pinus; species Pinus tabuliformis. Next base: position 317,818,523 of record CM062804.1, on the reverse strand, counting down.
ATGGTTGGGCTAAACGAACTCGGGTAGGGTGACCCGCGGGTGGGAGCGCCTGGCGAGGCAAAACGAGAAGTGTTGGTTTGTGAACAGAGGTGCGACGAATGTGTGAAGGTGCCCGAGTTGGGTGGCATGGTGACATAGGAAGCGGCGCCCGAATTGGGCAAATGACACGATGAGCTGAACGAACGCGTTCAGGGGTAAACAACGAGTTGGGCAAGTCGTGCGGCAACCGTGCGGGCGCGCCGACGAGCTATGCTAAACGAGTTGTGCTGGTGAATGTAAAATTTGACTAAGTGTAAATTTGGGGTTTCCTCAAGATTGTAACTTACATATATATTGATATTTCGGGCAGACTCATTATAGGGAGTTTCCCCTCCCTTTATATTGTTGTGCATTTATGGTTAATGCTATTTATGGTGAATGTTAATGGTTTTCACTGTGTTATAATGAAAACATATACTTGGTAAAAGAAGAAAATAAACTAAGTATCGAAAGTAGGCGTAGTCCACGATCGCAAGTATTGGTGAAAAGAAAGTGGTTGGTGGTGCCACACCTCCTATAGTGCGGTTGGAAGAGTACCGCTAGTGTAGGGGTGTGACAGGGTGGGTGCCTCTGCTCAGTGACAAGCTGCACGACACGACACAAGACGTGGACAGCCCTGAAAGAAGGCTGAAAGTGGGCGCTGTTGAACAAAGGGCGACCCGACACGAGCAGGCCCAGTGACTGAAAATTGGCGAAATTGTTGAGGTGAAATTTGGTGTTTCTTGGCAAAGGATATACTTGTAAATAAAGTTGTAAAAGACTGAATTATTATTATTGGGCAGACTCTAATCTGGGAGTTTCCCCTCCCATTAAAAGAAAGTATTTCCGTTGTGCATATTGATAAATGAAGATGATGTAAATGTTCTTTCCACTGTGTAATGATGAATGCTTAGTAGAAGAAAAGAAAAATTGCTAAGTGTTGAATGTTAGGTGTAACCCGTACTCATAAGTATTGGTGAAAAGAAAGTGGGTAGCGGTGTCGCACATGCCTATGTGTGGTTGAAAGACCACTGCAAGGATAGGGGCGTGACAACTTGGCTCTTGTTATAAGTTTTGGATTTGTTTTTGGAATTATTTTTTTGTGGAATCTACGTAAAATTTGGTAAAAAATTGTTCAAATTACAAGTTACGAGTTGTGAATTCTCCATTATCCAAATGTCTCATAAACTTTTCAGAGTGCAATGAAAAAACACATTTTAAATAATAAAAGATGATAATTTAACCAAACATTATTTTGCGAAATTTATAAAAATTGTTGGACAATGCAAAAAAGAAAAATACATAGGAGTAGCTATAAAGCAATAACATAAGTAGGAAATATTGTCATTGTTTTTGAAATGGTGGTCAATATGAGGTGAGTGCCTAGAGTATATTTTCATAATCATGGCTTGCTTAAGGTAGATTTCATAATCATGGCTTTAAATAGATAAAATGGTTTAATCTATTGTGTAAATTTTATTAAGCTCATGCACAATTGTTCATCTTCCAAGTGCTCCCAGAAGGGATGCACAATTTTTTCCTTTGTCTCCATTGTTTAGAGGTTTTTTTCATCGTTATGCCTCATGCACTTAGCCTAACAAATTTGATCTAATATACTAAAAAGAGACAATAGCACAAACAACAAAGAAACTAACTCATAGCACTAACTATCTAGAGGTTTTCTTCATCATTATGTCCCATGCACTTAACCTAAGAAATTTGATCTAATATACTAGAAATGGACAATAGCAAAAACAACAAAGAAACCAACGCATAACATTAACTATGAAACAACTCAACAACCTACCAGTATAACTCATCACAGGACAACTCATCAACCAAACAAGTCACAATTCTAGAGCACTCCATTTCTACATTATTCTAACATCCCCTTTAATGGAGAAATATATTTTCCATAATGCCTAGTTGTTGTCTACATATTTCAAAGTCTATCTTTCCAAGAGGCTTGGTAAAGATGTCAACTACATTTTCATTTTTATTACAATAGATTAAGTCAATCTCCTTTGACTGTATATTTTCCCTTACAAAATGGTGTTGGACTTCAATATATTTTGATCTCGCATGATAAATTGAATTATTTGTCAACTTAATAGAGCTTTGGTTGTCACATTTGATATTTGTGGGACCTTTTTATTTTTTTCCAACATCTTTATGAATTCTCAGCTAAATACATGATGATGGGTTACACTTTTGGGCCAAATGTGGTCATGAAATCGAAATTTTACTCTTTGATGAAATTGAAGCCCTTAAAATTTATATAAGAATTGTGAATTTTCATTCGGAGTAAAAAATTAATATGTGGAGAATTATGTTTTGTCCTAATTATATATTTTGCAAAAAAAATTAGTGTCATATAATATGTCAATTTTCCATTAAATGAAATGCTTGTCCTTGCAAATTCTTGAAAATCCTAAGAGATATGTGTGTGTGTGTTTGCTAAGCATAACTTAGTATAAAATGTGTAATTTTAAAAAAATATATATATGAGCATGATCTACATAGGGAGAACTATGTTTTTCATACTAAAAAATTATTTTTTATGCAAAATTTTATTCTTTATTATTTTTCGAAGTTGGGAAGTAATATTTCAATTGCATTTTGCAGACACATGTTCACTTAGGATTTTTTTAAAACTTTGTATATTTTATGTTATTGATTTTTTATTCACGAATTATGTTTAAAATAAATTAGATAAAAAATATAATATGAGTTCGAAAATGTCAAACTCATATGCCATTGGATAAAGGGTTACGTCTCCAATCCAAAATGATCAACTCTGCCACGTAAGGACAAATTTTGTTTGGAGTCCCGTAGGGTACAAAATGGTGTTGCAAAGACATTTGTAGAAGAGGAATTAAAATTTTGTTTTTTAACGTGGTTAAACAGGGGCTCCCTTAGGCTCCCTCGAGTCTAGCTATTATCTAAAAGAAAGTTGCCTTTAAGCCAATTATAAAATCTATTTATTCCACAAAAATAATTTTTATAAATATTTAAATATATTCAAAACTCTAATTTTACTTAATTCTAAACCCAAATTTTATTTTATTTTACCAAGAAAATAATTATAATAATATATTGATAATTTTCTATAAAATATTTTAACTTTGCATTTTCAATTTTGAAATTCTTAAAAATTATAATTTGTTTATTGTTTTAATTTTAAATATAACATATTTTATACTTAATCAATTTATAATTTTTTATGTAGAAAATTTCAATAAAAATAATTAAATTATATAAATAAATTAAAAAAAAAAAACAACAAACTAAACTAAATTTTAAAATATTATTATTTTAAAAATAATTTCATTCGCACATTTAAATCCAGATTACTCAAATTCAAATTAGTGAAATAATGTTTTAAAATTTCTTGACCTGTGATTTTTTTTTAAGTGTAAAATACAAAGTGTTATTTTTCATTGTTTAAATTCTATTTTTGAATATTAAAAATTTTAACCATAAAAAACTTAATTGTTTTTCTATATATGAAATTAATATTAACATAAATTAGTTAACATAAATTTTTAAATAATTTATTACGCCGTAAGGCGTTTCCCTCTGAAATCAACTCCCCTCTATGCACACATGTCATCTTGTGCGCCACAAGATTATATGTTAGACAATTGCAAAAGTTTTAGTCGTTCGATCAAGGTGGTTACCAATTCGTTGCAGAAATGGTTTGCGGAAACTCGATGTTCTTTCATTCTTCTCGGTTGGGTTTGGGATGAACAGACAGTTGTGATGCCTCACTCCAAATCTAAGGCCCATATTAGCGTGGCACCATTCTTGTCTAGCCCAAACCCTACTTTCTCATTTCATTGTTTTGTTGGAATCCCTCTCTCCCAGCGGCGGACAGGTACCCTGTGGTTACTCCAGACTCATGAATTTTTTGAATGTATGGCAATGAGGCCTTCCCCTATAGCTTATAGGTATGTCATTCTTGTGTTTACTACTTCATTTTACATTCCCGTGGTGTGGGCATTACCGTCTCGTCTAATTTTCATGGGTTTGGATGTGCCAGAGGATGTGTGCTAGTATCGTCGAGCTGGTTCAAGTATTCATGGGACAAGAGAACAATGGATTCCATTACCATCGTGGTGAAAACTCTCAGGTCTGCATTTATCATTTTTCCCTCAATTCCTTGTTATTGTTGTTTTGTGTTCCTCAAAGGAACGTGTTTGGTTCTCATGCAAACTATTTTTCTTTAGTTGTTTAGGGTATCCACAGTGGAATGGAATTCACCAAACTATACCAACGGAACCAAGAGCAACTTCTCTTCAAGTGTGCTATGTATCTATAGGTATGGATTATTAACCCTTGTCTCAGAAAAATAACTCCCCTATTTACTTTTTTTCATTTATGCTACCTGTAGCCATGGTGTAAGCCTCGACTGGTTGTGGCTCTGTGACCTCAACTAGTTCACTTGGTTTATCAGTGGGTATTTCAGGGCACCATTGATGGTCGCTACAATGCTAATGTTTTCCCTCGTACATTTAATTAGGAGTGTTATGCATATCTCAGTGCCTGCTGCGACCGATTGTCGTAGTTTCTTAGTCTATGTATCCTCATTCTGGTGTGTGCCTGGCCTTACAGGTGGAATCAGGTGGCTCAGATTTTTGGTGCATTCGGTCTTTCGTGATTAGACCCATCTCCAGTATCTCATGGCAACTGGCCTATGAACACCCATGGAGTGACTCACGCCCTTAATACTGCAAGTTTAGCTCTTTTTTGCCTGCATAGAGATATCATCTTCCTCATGATTTATGTTGTTAGGAGAGATATATTGGTTTCTAGGAGAGTAGGGGTTCCAGTTTTTCTTGTACAATCTTCTTGAAATTTTTGAAGTAATGTTTTATGTTATAATACGAGTGAGGCCTACGTCCACGCATTCTTTAGAGATGCTATATTTTTTTGTAATACAGTGAAATTAGTTTTAATGGGTGACCATTATGGCCCGCTAGTACTCTGTTTATCTTGCCGATGCTTTTTAATAATTTTGATATTAATCTATCAAAGTTTCTTCTTCTATTTGTTTATGTGAATAAGGGTTTCGACTCCCCTTTCAATATTGTTATGGCTCACTTACTTGTTGATAGTAATATATCAAAATTGTTTCCTGTAGGTGTGACATAATGGTTCTGTGTATGGTATAGGTAGATGCTACCTATTACCGAGAGTTTCAACTTCGGTGATAGTAGTTGCACTACCTCTCACATCCTAACTTAATATTTAAATGAAATACAATTTGTGTCTAGCCGCTAGAGCAGAAAGCGAACACACATTACTTGATAAAAAACTACAGCTAACTTGAATTATTTTATGAAATACAATTTGTGTCTAGCTGCTAGAGCAGAAAGCGAACACACCCTACTTGATAAAAAACTACAACTAACTTGAATTATTTTATATTTTCCTCACGACCATGTTTTTTAGTAAACTCAGGCAATCTGGTAGTACTCCTAGTAGGATTAACCAGTGGCCTTGTCTCCAAAGGAGAAAACCCTGAGGTAAACTACCAGGTTTAAGCAGAACCGGGGTTAGGACGGAAAACCCTAACGAAGATTTACCCGAGGAAATCATATACTATAGCCGCGTGCTAAAAGCGGAAAATAGAAGGAGCCGGGAAGCTCTGTTCATAAATAATGAACCCTAACCTCATTTTTTTTAACGTGAAAACGCACAGAGCAGTGAAGCGAATAATCTTCGAAAACAGTAAAATCATTGTGATAAGCAAAGACGATATAGTGACTTATCTGTATACAAATTCTTCAGCCGAAGGCTTTCATTAAATATTTCTAAGACAGTACATACTCGCAGAACCAAAGAAAAGACTGAACAAGCCAAAAATTCAAGGTAGTCAAAGCAGACTTGTGCGTATTTTCCGAAAATGAACTTTCATAAAATATATCATGTTAACAGGACGACATCAAGAAACCTGAATGTATAATAACAGTAAATCTGCAAATAGAACCGTATATGACCAGCTTCCAAAATTACATTTAATAGGGAAACAAGATAGCATACACAGGAAGGTATTCCAAGAAACAGTACAACATAACCTTAAAAGAAAAGCCTGTCATGGCCGTAGCCGCATATCATGCCCTTCAGTAAGAAAATCAAGGTACATATTATTACTTCTGTAAAATTACAAGGCCCTCGGCCAGAGTTAACATCAGAACAACAAAACAGTCCGGAAATCAGGTAGCCCCTGCCGGAATCAAAGAGAGGCGCAACCTAGTAAGCAGGTCCGCAAGGAAGCCCTCGATGAGATATCAATAGGCACAAGGGGGGGGGGGGGGGGGCGGGGGGGTGCTACCCCTCTGAGTAGCAAAACACAACCTGGCAGATAGCACCCTTAATTTCAGTTGACGTGGAACTCAAGAACTCTTTGGATGCAATACCCTACATATGACCCCAAGCACAAAACACTTCAGCCGAAGCTTACCTGGAGAGCTTGAGCGCACCGAAATCTGCTGGCCTGAACCGAATCCGCGTGGGAGAATAGTTGGGAAAGCTCGAGCCTGAAACCACCATTCCTGTATACAGCAGATAGTAAACAATTAGTATGTAGAAAATCTGTATTTGACATAAGCATCAAACCAAAGGAAATTACGAGCTCAGAGTTGTTACTGGAAGGATTCTGGCAACTTACCATTCGAGGGACAACCCAAAACTTCATGGCTGATCTTCAATGACAGAGTATCCATCTTACTCAAAGAACTCGACGGAGGAAGGATGAGCAGAGCCCGAACAAGCGTCAAGAGCTTAGGAACCAAATGAACCACAACCCAGCAACCAAGAATGTGTATTACCGCTGAAGAGTTCGTAGCCCTTGGATCTGAGATCTGAGCTCTCCTTCGTCGATGGGAGTAGGAATCCCGAGGCATCCAGCTATGGAGGGACGACCTGCTCGTGCCACGAAGCCATGGCAGAGCCGAAGAGTTTGACAAATCCCAAATCGAACGGTCCATGGTTAAACACGCAATGAATGAGTTAATATTCACCGCATAGGATAGGTCACGGTATTAATTACAGTATACTGTGCATAAGACTGTGCGTACCGTAAAGCACGGGTTAAGATGTGGCCCAGAAAACAATATAACATATGCAAAAAAAATATCAGTGGATAAAAAATATAGTTAAATGTGACCTCTGTCCATAAACCTTGTAATTAATGTTATTTTTAAATTACCAGGTTACCCAGATTAAGTTTCACTTTCTTATTATTATCTTATATACGTCTATTTATCATTAATATGGTAATGTAATAAGGGAGGGACTGTGCATAAGACTGTGTGTACCGTAAAGCACGGGTTAAGATGTGGCCCAGAAAACAATATAACGTATGCAAAAAAAATATCAGTGGATAAAAAATATAGTTAAATGTGACCTCTATCCATAAACCTTGTAATTAATGTTATTTTTAAATTGCCAGGTTACCCAGATTAAGTTTCACTTTCTTATTATTTTCTTATATACATCTATTTATCATTAATATGGTAATGTAATAAGGGAGGGACATGACATCCACATTAAGTTTCACTTTCTTATTATTTTCTTATATACATCTATTTATCATTAATATGGTAATGTAATAAGGGAGGGACATGACATCCACGGAGTGCATGCTGCAAGCATTCATATATATATATATATATATATACCATTCCACGGAGCGCATGCTGCAAGCATTGAACATATATATATGATTTTGTTCAATTTATTAATTTTTAGAATATTAAAGAGAAATATTTATTTTAATATTAAATTTGGTTTCCTAATTTTTTTAAATTATATTAATGATATATGAGTAATATGTTATCTACAAAATAATTTAAAATTAGTGGTGAAAAGTTACATTAAGAAAGGGAAACAATTAGTGGGGCTAATATATAGTGCAATATATAAGAATATCTAATAATAAATTCATTATAAGTATTTTTATTCTTTATGAAAGTATTTTTTTGTTGTATTTGTGTTCTTCAATCTTATGGCATTTCCTTTGCAACATCTGGTGCAAATGCTAATTTAAATATCTTGTTAAAATCTCAATCACTGATTTAGATAACAAATCTAAATTCTAAAAAAATATTTAACTACCCATAGAAAAACAACTATAAATAACTAATAATACAATTCAAACATGATTAGCACTTTTAAGACTCAACTACTTTTAAATTGACACTTCAATACTCACACTGACACGTCAAACCACTACTTCCAATACCAATATATTTTTGTATACAGCTAGTGGTTTGATATATTTCCCACCTAACTCGGTTTTTCCTGTGCCTCTTTATTTGTTGGCAGCTTGTGAGGACTGCTGTTTGTTGCAAATTTTGTGTGATTCGCGTATCTTAGAAAAGACAAAATATGATTATATTTCAGTGGTTAGGAAAGGAAAAGCCGAATCGATCAATCGAATGGATAAACAGTGTACCATGTTTACTTTTTCTGTATATGCAGCCACTCTGGTTTTTGGCACCCTAGACTCTAAACCATATTAAGCCTGGTTAAGATGCTCATCATTTCCGTGTATAATTAGCTATGGCCAGCCCTTGAACTTCCCCTTACCCATGAGTTCGCCCTCAAGGGCATTGAATCTCCAGATTTCTGATGCTGTCCATTTGGGTTTTCTTAGAAGCCAAGGAGGATTTTGGGTTTTGCAGCTGCCCCACCATGGACACCCACAGGATAGATATTCTATTTCCCTCGTCAATGCAAACCGAAAAGGCAGAGGGTGAAGTTGCGACAGTCGCCCCACGCGTCTCCAGCATAGTGGATCGTCTGCCGAGTCAAAAATTGGAAGCAGCTTATGTGCCGCAGGTGGTTTCACTCGGTCCTCTGCATTTCGCAAAACCCCAACTTGGCAGATATGAAACATTCAAAGACGAGCTCCCTCACATACTAGTTGACAGAGCTGGTCGCCCTCCCTTCAGTGGCCTAGTTGCAGACATGATAGTGCAGGGTAGTATGAGCTCCTCCATATTTGTAATGACATGAGTGACGAGGAACTGGGTTGGATCTTGGCTCGTGACGGCTTATTCCTTTCCTTTACAACCCTGATGTTCAGATTTGGCAAAAAAATATTCTATTACCACTAGTATATATCATGTTGGATCCCAATTTTAACATTTTTGAGTCCATGTTTATCCAATATTACAGTTCTGCAACATTCAAATATATATATTTTAATATGGCATAGAACAGTCTAATCATATAATTTTAAGAAATTATATTAGAAACATATTTTTTTTAAATTAAAATATTTTTTTTTTTAAAATATTATAATTCCGTTATCAAATTAGTTTTGGGGATGGTCATTACAGATCTACTAATGCAGGATGACTAGAGGAAAATTAATTTTTGAAAGAAGTAAGTTTTAATTCCTGTCAAATACTTTTGCACCTTGAGTAGTTAACCTATTTCCTTGAGCTCTTAACCAAACCAATGAAATATAATTTTTTTATTTATTTTTATACTTATTAAATCCATTATCTTTAGAGACTGTCATCACATACTATTATCTACTAATACCAGATGACTCAAGGAAAATTAAACATTGAAAAAAATAAGCTGTAATTTCTATTAAATACCTCTACATCTTGAGTAGTTAACCTATTTCTTTAAACTCTCAACCAAACAAATAAAATATAATTAAAATATAATTGTTAATTTATTTATATACCTATTAAATATAGCAGTTGTCTATAATGAGACTTTTTGGAAGCTTTTCCGGTGGGTTCTTCCGGTCAAAATCCGGCAGCAATTTATTGGAATCGCAAGTTTGATAGCTACTTTCTGCACAATCCAGGCGTCCCAAGGATTTTTCAGGGTGCTGAGTCCAAATATGCAGTTAAAAAACCATTTTAACTGCAACAAATAAAGATTTAACCTCAATTTCTCCCACCGGATTCTGTCACCGGAATCTCTAAAAAGTCGCATTATAGACAACTCCTTAAATATATATATGTGTTCCAAAAAAATGTAACTTCTATTTATAGAATATTATAGAGGTTACATCCGTAAATGCTTGTGCATTCTTCTAGCCACAGTATTTTCTGAGTAATTCGTATGTGTATACAAAATTTGTTATAGAACCTCCATGTATAAAATTAGTTTGTAACATACTCTCACGATCTGATAAAAAGAGACCGAAAGCAAAGCTGTTTCTGGAAAAACTGTAAAAAAGCCATAAATGTCTTCCAAGATAATCACTGAAATATATATACATATGGCTGATCTGTAGCTTGTAAATTGAATATATAAATATGGTGTTAGGGAAGCGAATATTCCCGGCGCAAGCTACCACATGTCACCGTCCTCTGTGTGTTTTGAGGCACCCAATGGCAATTTTGTCTCAAATCCGTTTCTGTGTCAACAATAATGAGGCAATGTGTAGCACTAATCTCTAACTATCCTTGAGAATAATGAGGCAATGGGTAGGACTAATGTCTAATTATGAAAGAACATTTGAGTGCATCATGTCGCTGGAGTTGAGACCCGTTCCTGCATTGTTGTCCGCGAGTCTTGTGGTCGGCTTTCTGCGTAGCGGTGACTTGGAGTCACTTTTTGCATAGACTTGGGGTTGGATTTCTGCATAGCAATGATGTCTTTTTGCGCCAATTGGGTAAGAACAAGTTCTGCACCTAAAATTATGGATAGATTACATGCTTTTGAAACACTCAATTTCTGCAAATTACAAAACTAAGATTCTAAAAAATCTTGATTGAAATTCGTAAATTAATGGGTTTTGAATATGCAAAATAGATACAACATTTTTAAAAAATTCGAAACATTCAATTTTCACAGATTATACAGCTAAGATTCCAAAAAATCTTGACGAAGCTCCTGCAAAATCTACCACAAAGATGTGAAAAAATAAAATGGCTAACAGTTAATTAAATTTAATTAATTTATGTAAATAGAAGTCTTATGAACATAAATACCACTGAAATGGGCCTGGAGTATGCCCTAAAACTGCTTCTGCTTGGCTAAGAGCTCGTCTTCCTCGGACGTAAGGAAACAGGTTAACGGCCCAAGACCCAGAGGCATCTGGCAGGAGTGAAACCCTGCTCCCTTACGGACCACCAGCGGGTTATTTCAGGTGGCGTGGTTTTCCTTGATAACAGTGATGTGTCAACTGACATTTGCGGATAGCAGCCAGAGATGGCTGTCCTCACTGTTGGTTCGACAAACTGAGTTTGATAGGTTTTTCCACCTTTTGAAAAAAAAAATAATAAATAAATAAATAAATAAAAATAAAAATACGACTGAAAATATTGAAATTAGAGATAGATTTAAGCAAAACTTCAGAAGGTCTTGCAGAAAGTATTCATGTAATGATTGCCGTCCCCTACGAGCATTATACCATTTTTGGAAGTCACTTAAGATACTGTATATGTTGCATCGGTTTAGTCGGTTTTCTAGTATTATTGGAGCTAATTTTGTAAGTATGCAATATGGTGTTAAAATACCTATCGGCCTTTTTTCATGTTTAAAATGACATTTTGTATACTCTTAATTTTTCATCAATTTATTTTGTTCTGCAATTTTATCAACATTTTTCTTACCATTTTTAAAAATGCATTGACATATAACCATCTGCCATTTGATAAAATGCAGATCATCCTGTTTTTCCAACTATGAATAGTTTTATCTCATTAATGTGAAGTTTTATTTAAATTTTCAGTTTTTATACTTAATTTGCGCCATTTAATATTATGGCCGAATGTATTTTGCTAATTTTGTTCAGAATATGGGGATTAATGTATAATATGGTATCTCATTGATTATGATTTGTTTATTATTTGAATTGGAGTAGTAATATGGTAAACATAATGTAAAACTTATCATTTTATTTAATAATATAATAATTTTAACTCAGTTTCAAAAAAAAAAATTAATGTTTTACCTTATTATTATTATTATAACAACATTAATTCATTTAATATGATTTAATTGATTATATAATATTTGAATTTTAAATAAATATAAATTATAAATTGGTATTATTTACAGTATTGTGTGTATATTTAATAAATTTTAGCAATCAATTTATTGTATGGAGGTAAATGTGTAAATATCTTTGCACGTGGTCGTTTGCCCTGGTGGTTGGGACCGTCGGTTTGTGGCCCCCCATCAGGGTTCAATTGACGGTTGCATGATGCGCTGCTTTGCAGCTATTTGTAAACATTGCATTTCGCTGCTTCGTAAACATTGCATTTCGCTGCTTCGTCGATACGGTGAGTTGCCTGCGCGCAACTGATATTGGTATCAATTCTGATGTACAATCCCCCTCTGAAAAATAATAATAATAATAATAAATAAAATAAAAATGTAATGTGTAAATATCTTAGATTTATTAGTTCCTACAAAATAAAAATTATAGGATTTGATTTGTCTCTTAACCACTATTAATTTAACATTGACCAATACAAATTATGACCAAATTATTCATAAATATAATATTTTTTTAATTATTAACTTTATTTATATAATATATAAAATATGAAGAGCATGATTTTCTTAAAATATCGGTTACATATATTTATACAATATCAATATAAAAATATTTTCCAACTTAATCACATCTATTTTTTTTCCTCAGGGAAAATCGTAATCTTTCATTATTTTTGAAAAACTACATATAGTAGATGCTTGGCAGCATATGCATCATTGACCCTTGGCCATCTCTATCTATATCAATCAAAAATAGATCTCTGTCTGTCCAAAAATGGTGTTGGTGTATCAATCATAAATCACCACGCAGGGTGATAACATCAAAGAGTCTGGTAAATAAAGTATCATAACTGTTATCTACAAAATACATTCACCACGCAGGGCGATGTCCATAATATATAGTCTGAAAATGAAATATATACTGAAATATGTACAATGTAAAAACTGTGCAAGTCAAAAAGTAAGATTAGGGTCTCTCAGCCCTATGATATGTCTGATCGATATACGGCCTGTGATAGTATTGGTACTCATCAGTACCCCTCTGCTCCTGTATCATCCACTGGCCTCTGGGTAGTAGCGTGGCCTCCTTGGAAAGCCTGTCAGCACTGCAGTTATATTCCCTGTAAATATGATGACAAGAGATGGAGTTAAACTGTGCTTTGAAAATGTTCACTTCATCCAAAATATTTCTGAGAGTGTGTGCATGGCAGGAAGTGATGTTATTGAACCAATTAATAATGATTTTTGAGTCTCCAAAAATTTGAAGATTGTTGCAGTCATGGCCAAGTGAAAAGTGCAGTAAATGGCGGAGAGTGATTAATTCTGCAAAATTGTTTGTCCCTTCTCCGAGTCCCATCTTGACCTTGAAGTGATGTTGTTCAGATAGGAACAATATGAATCCTCCCCCACACCCTTGGTTCTGTGCAGCACCGTCAAAATATGCCCAGGGTGTAGATTTGTCTATGGGATCGGGTGCAAGTGATCTCCTAGGGCGGGGCCTAATGAGATCAGGCAGTTCATGGTAAGATGAGATGATCTTGGCTGTAATATTCTGCCATCTAGCTACATCTTCATAAAAAATTATTCGGTTCCATGTCAGCCAAATATTCCAGCATATGAGAAGAGGGAGACAGATCAACTTTGATCCGCGGTGCGCATTACACCAGTTTTTCCAGGCATGGTTGATGTTCTCCCCCTCCCATCTACCGAACAATTGAATCGATGAGGAGATAGACTGCCAGAGGTTAATCGATGATTCACAATTTAAAAAAAGATGTTCTGTCGATTCAGATGATTTTTTGTAGAGGACACACCAGTGTGGTCCATGAAGGGCGCGGTGTGTTAAGGATTCCCCAGTGGGGACTTTGTTGTTGAGCACACACCAGAAGAAAAGCTTGGTTCTAGGAGGGGAGTTTAACTTCCATATGCTCTGCCACCAATCGTGAATCTGCTCTGGCTGTCTGTTAGTAATCAGCCCGAGGTAACCAGCTTTTGGAGTGTATACTCCATTCTCCGCAAGGCTCCACATGAGTTCGTCAGGTCCCTCCTTGATTCTGATGTGAGATTCACTCAGTGCTGATATGTAGTTTTGCCACAATTGGTGCCAATGGGGAGGGATATTGAGCTGATGAGCAGATTTCCAACCTTGTGCAAAAATGGTGGTATTCCCTTGATCTGCAATGTGAGCAATAACTCTGATATCTTGTTGATTTAGATGCTGAATTAATTCTCTCGGCAAGTGGTACCTACCTCCCTCCCCAATCCAGGGATCCAGACTGATGCGAGTTTTTGATCCATCGTTTATCCTCTAGGCCAAATGATTTCGAATGATAGGAAGGGAGTGAAGCAGGGCTTTCTAGACAGATGATATACCAGTCCTCAGCCATCGAGGCAATCGCACCCAATCCATGATCTGAAGAGGCCAGATATATTTATGATAAGTGACAGAGGTCTAGAGGTTCTGTCCAGTTAGAAGAGTCCAACCCATTTTAGCTGCAAGTGCTTGAGCAAAAAGATTTAAGTCTTTTAATCCCCAGCCTCCCCATTTTTTGGGCAAGGCAATCTTGTTCCAGCTGACCCAAGCAAAAATCTTCTTGTCTTGTTGACCATTCCAAAGATATCTGCTGCAAATCTGTTGAAGATGGGCAAGGATGTTCCTAGGGATCCATGCCAATGCCATCCAGAAGACAGGTGTAGCCTCCAGTACTGATTTGATGAGCACTAGTCTACCTGCTCTGGATAAGAATCTATGGCACCAATTTGTGAGCCTTTTTTCCAACTTGATGACCAGCCAGATCCAGTCTGCAATTTTTTGACTGAGGGGTTTGATCCAGAATCCCAGGTATTTAAAACCTCGATCTAGAGGGAGAATACAGTATGGGAAGTGTTGTTGAGCAAAACAAGACTCTTGGATGGATGTGTGGGCTAATGTAATAGTGGATTTCCCATGGTTAGCCAACATACCAGTAGCCCAGGAGAATAGGGAAAGAACATTGGAGAAGGAAGCAGAGTCTCTGATACTACCATCAAGGAAAATGAGGACATCATCAACAAATAGGAGGTGAGTGAGGTAACAAAGATCATTTATTTTGAGTCCACATAGTCTACCATTCCTCTTTGCCTGTGCAAGGAGCCTACTGAGTCCTTCCATGACAATCAGGAAAAGTAAGGGGGAGAGGGGACAACCTTGCCTGAGTCCCCTTTCTGCATGAAAAAAATGAGAGGTTGATCCATTTATGAGGACACTGAAAGATGGAGTAGTGATGCAAGACATGATCCAGGTGGTGAAAGCATGCGGGAAGCCAAGGTGAATGAGAAGCATTTTGATGTAAAGCCAGCTAACTCGATCGAAAGCTTTTGCCAGGTCAATTTTTAGAATGATACCCTTAAGCTTTTTGGACCTGATCGAGTGAATGGCCTCATGGGTTGTGCCAATGGCTTCATGAATTTGTCTATGCTCAAGGAAGGCAAACTATTCAGAAGATATATGATGAGAGAGAATGGGTCTGATCCTGTTGGCAATGACCTTTGCAATGATCTTGTAGAGACAATTGCAGAGGGAGATGGGGCGAAAGTCATTGAAAGATGTTGGAGAGTCAAACTTGGGAATAAGGGCAATGAAGGTGGAATTAATGGCATCATATAGTTTACCAGAGGTCCTGCATTCCTCCACAACATTTAGTAGGTCTTGTCCCAAGAGTTCATAAAAGGCAAGATAAAATTCGATCGTCCATCCATCTGGCCCTGGACTTTTATCTTTTTTAAACCATTTCAGAGTCCCTTCAAGTTCACCAGATGTCACTGGTGAGTTGAGCTCTTTTGCCACATCTTCCTCCACAAACCAAGGAAATTGTCCAGCAACTTGAATGATATCTGCAAGGTTTGACCCTTGGGGGGATTTATATAGATTCTAGAAGTGAGAGGTGCCCAGAAGGGAAAGCTTATTGTAGGTATCTGCCACACCTCCATCAGGTAAGGGCAGGTTCCAAATAGTGTTAGATACCTTTCTTCCCTTGGCATAGTTCTGAAAGAATTTTGTATTATCATCTCCTGCTTGTAGCCAGATGGCCCTGCTCTTTAGTCTCCAGGTTTCCTCTCTTTCCTTCAATATCCTTTCCTTCTGTTTCTCAAGCTCAATTAGGTGGGATTTTTCACTTGCAGATGTAAATCCCATGTTACGGTCATCCATAAGCTCACTCAGCTCTGTCTCAATCTGAGATAAAGTGTGGTCATCCCTCTTATTTTTCTCTTTGGCCTAGGAGATGGATAGGTGCTTGAGCTGAGACAGATTGTGACAGAATCCCTCAGCTAGGGATCTATGTCTCGATATGGGATTTGCCTTCCAGAAGTCAGTGACCAATTTGGTGTATCCTGGGTCCTATAGCCATATATGATTGAATTTAAAGGGAGGCCTGGGCTTTGGATGGGGGCCGAGGATCTCCAAGTATATGGGAGAGTGATCAGATATACCCCCGGAGCCCACCCATTGCCTATATTGATGTAGCAAATGAAAAGAGGCACCTTAATCAGGAAATGATCTAGCCTTCTAGCTAGAGCTGCTTCCCCCACCCTTCTATTCCTCCAAGTAGGTAGGGGTTTGTTCATGGGGACATCTGCAAGATTATGTTGCTCCAATAGATTCATCATGTACCCTGAGAGAGGATCCACTTGAGCTTGGGATCCCCATGATTCCCCAAAACCTAGGGAGAAATTGAGGTCACCCCCGAGGACCAGATGATCGAGGGAAGTGATCGAAAGATTGAGAAAGTGCTGCCAAAAATCCTCTCGCTGATGACAGGGTCCATATATGTTAATGACCCGAAGATTCATGCCGAGATCGGCTGAGAAAATGTCCATACCGATAAACCCCGATCCACCCCAAGATGATAATAACTTAATCACATCTATTTATATTTATAGTGTGTAAAATTAGGGAATAAAACAAAAGTAAATAAAGATTCATTTAAATAAATAATATAAAATATTAGACTAATATAATAATACAAAACTCTCTTTAAAAAAATAAATATTTTTTATTAAATTAAATATTATATTAAGTGTTTTATTTTTTATTTTCTAATAAATATTTTTTGGATTTTTTTTGAAATGTTAGTCATTCTTACACAATAAACAAAAGTTACAAACCAATGTACAAAAGTGATATTGTCACCACTTGGCTTTTGTTATAAGTTTTGGAATAATTGTTTTGTGAAATCTACTTAAAATTTGGTAAGAAATTGTTCAAATTACAAGTTATGAGTCGTGAATTCTCCATTATTCAAATGTCTCATAAAATGTTCATAGTACAATGAAAAAGTACATTTTAAATAATAAAAGATGACAATCTAACCAAAAATTATTTTGCAAAATTTCAAAAAAAAAAATGTTGGACAATGCCAAAAAGAAAAATACATAGGAGTAGCTATAGAGCAATAACACAAGTAGGAAATCTTGTCATAGTTTCTAAAATGGTCAACATGAGGTGAGTGGGCAGAGTAGATTTTCCTAATCATGGCTTGCTTATGGTAGATTTTCATAATCATGGCTTTAAATAGATAAAATTGTTTAATCTATTGTGTAAATTCTATTAAGTTCATGTACAATTGTTCATCTTCCAAGTGCTCCCAAAAGAGATGCACAAATTTTTCCTTTGTCTCCATTGTTTAGAGGTTTTCTTCATTGTTATGTCTCATGCACTTAGCTTAAGAAATTTGATTTAATATACTAGAAACATACAATAGCACAAACAACAAAGAAACTAACTTATAGCACTAACTATCTAGATGTTTTCTTCATAGTTATGTCCCATGCACTTAGCCTAAGAAATTTGATCTAATATACTAAAAATAGACAATAGCACAAATAACAAAGAAACCAACTCATAACACTAACTACGAAACAACTCAACAACCTACGGGTACAACTCATCACAGGACAACTCATCAACCAAACAAGTCACAAGTCTAGAACACTCCATTTCTACATTATTCTTCCTCCTTTAATGGAGAAATATATTTTCCATAATGCCTAGTTGTTGTCTAGGTATTTCAAAGCTTATCTTTCTAAGAGGCTTGGTAAAGGTGTCAACTACATTTTCACTTGTATTGCAATAGATTAAGTCAATCTCCTTTGACTGTATATTTTCTCTTACAAAATGGTGTTGGACTTCAATATATTTTGATTTGGCATGACAAATTGAATTATTTGTCAACTTAATAGAACTTTGGTTGTCACATTTGATGTTTGTTGGAATTTTTTATTTTTTTCCAACATCTTCAAGAATCCTTAGGTAAATACATGATGATGGGTTACACTTTTGGGCCAAATGTGGCCATGAAATATCAAAATTTTACTCTTTTATGGAATGAAGCCCTTAAAATTAGTAGAAGCATTATGTGGAGAATTATGTTATTGTCCTAATTATATATTTTGCAAAAAAAATTAGTTTGGTATAATATGTCAATTTTCCATTAAATGAAATGCTTGTCCTTGCAAATTTTGGCAAATCTGAAGAGATATGTGTGTGTTCGCTTAGCATAACTTGGTATAAAATGTGTAATTTTTAATATATATATATGATCTATAGACAGAGAACTAAGTTTTTCATATTAAAAATTTATTTTTTATGCAAAATTGTATTTTTTATTATTTTTCGAAGTTGGGAAGTAATATTTCAATTGCATTTTGCAGAGACATGTTCACGTAAGATTTTTTTTTTAAACTTTGTATATTTTATGTTATTGATTTTTTATTCAAGAATTATGTTTAAAATAAATTAGATAAAAAATATAATATGAAATCGAAAATGTCAAAATCATATGCCATAAATAAATTAGATAAAAAAATATAATATAAGTTCAAAAATGTCAAACTCATATGCCATTGGATAAAGGGTTACTTCTCCAATCCAAGATGATCAACTTTGCCACTTAAAGACAAATTTTGCTCGAGTTCCCTAAGGTACAAAATGGTGTTGCAGAGAAATTTGAAGAAGATGAGTTAAAACTTTGTTTTTTAACGTGGTTAAACAGAGACTAAAAAAGGTTGTCTTTAAGCCAATTATAAAATTTATTTATTCCACAAAAATTATTTTTATAAATATTCAAATATATTCAAAACTCTAATTTTACTTAATTCTAAATCGTAATTTTATTTTATTTTACCAAGAAAATAATTATAATAATATATGGATAATTTTCTATAAAAGATTTTAACTTTGCTTTTTCAATTTTGAAATTCTTAAAAATTATAATTTGTTTATTGTTTTGATTTTAAATATAACATATTTTTATACTTAATCATTTTATAATTTTTTTATGTAGAAATTTTCAATAAAAATAATCAAATTATAATAAATAAATTATATAAAAAAAAAACAACCTAAACTAAACTTTAAAATATTATTATTTTAAAAATAATTTTATTGGCACATTTAAATCTAGATTACTCAAATTCAAATTAGTCAAATAATGTTTTAAAATTTATGATTTCCTTATATTTTTATTATTTTAAAAATATATATTGTAAACCTAAGTGAGCAGTAAAAATTCCTGTATATTCCTATATATACTTCGCACTTGTGCAAATTGAGGGCAATCACATTTTACAAGTTGAGAGAGATTTATAACCGCAGATACCATTGCATCCATTACAACTATATTAATTATAACTTACAACTATTACAACTATGTTAATTATTATGCACCCATTACTTTTACTCCTGAAGAATTATATATATATTTGATTTTAATAGATATGATTGTGACAAAGGGAATCCTGTTTATTAACTATTTAGTGAATTTTGTAAAATATACATGTCCAGTAGCTTCAAATTCACATTTTTGAGGTACACTTATTCATATAAAAAATTATAATATTTATTAAAATCAAATTGATAAATTTTCTTATGTTTAATCAATTTATTATTTAAATTATAACATTGAAAATTTAAATTATCATATTAAAAACTAATTTTTAAATTACCAAATTATAAATATAAAAATATCACAATTTCAATTGCAAGTGTCATAGAATCCTTCTTCAAATCTATACACTAAAACACTAGAAATGTAACGAAGAATTAATCTACATCATGGTTAATTGCCTATTCAAATGTAATTATTAATTAAATTTGTTTTTTTTTTAACTATCAAATACTTACAATTTTAAAGTTTGCATGTCATTATTGATATTTACATAAATTCCATTTTTTCTAACAAGAAATTCGAGATTCATGTGAAGCATCGGCCCTCAGTGTCAAATAACTTGCGATACTGGCAAGTATTCTGGGAAGACAAACAGATGAATAACTTCCTTCAGAGTGAAGGAGAGTTTGAAAAATGTTCTATGGACGAAGTCTATGAGGAAGATGATCAAGTCATAGAGGCACCTCAGGTTGATATACTACAACTGAAAGATAACAATATTCCGAAAGGTCTCATACCTTTGGAAGACTTGTTTGATTAGGATGATGTAGGAAGGAAGCCTACATTGGTTCCTATAGAGAAAGGTGTCGAAGATGTGAACATCGGGACAGCAGACAAACCAAAAATGATCAAGTTGTCCAAATCATTATCTCCTGAAGCAAAGGAAAAATACATTCATTTACTGTCTGAGTTTTTTGATGTCTTTGCTTGGGATTATGCAGATTTGAAGGAATATGATAAGAAGATAATTCAACACACAATACCAATCAGGCCCGATCAAAATCCCTTTAGGAAAAAGTTACGAAGGATCAATCCGAGATTGCTGCCATCCATAGAAAAGGAAGTTAATAGACTTTACAAGGCGGGCATTATTGTTCCCATCAGATTTTCTGACTGGATATCAAATCTAGTTCCGGTGAGAAAGAAGACTAGGGAGATAAGGCTTTGCATAGACTTCAGAAACTTGAACAAAGTGTCGTTGAAAGACAATTACCCCCTTCCAAAAATGGACCATATTCTTCAAAGAGTTGTTGGCGCTTCCCGACTTTCACTTTTGGATGGCTATTCCGATTACAATCAAGTTTTAGTGCATGAGGATGATCAGGCTAAGATGACATTCACCACACCTTGGGGCACATTCAAATATGCAAAGATGCCATTTGGTCTCAAAAATGTAGGGGCCACTTTTCAACGTGCCATGGACATAGCATTTTCAGACGAAAAAGATGTTTTCCTAGTTGTATACTTAGATGATGTAACCGTATATTCACATTCAGATGATGAACATTTGCATCATTTAAGAATCATTTTTCAGAAGTGTAGAAAGTTCGGAATCTCTCTCAATCCAAAGAAAAGTCAGTTTGCCATGGAGGAAGGCAAACTCCTCAACCACATCATTTTGAAAGACGGCATCCGGATTGACCCTTCAAGAGTACAAGCCATTCAACAAATTGATTTTCCTTGCAGCAAAAATAAAATCCAAGTTTTCAATGGTAAGATGAACTTCTTACGAAAATTTATTCCTAATTTGGTTGAACATCTTAGAGAAATGACCAATATGTTGAAAAAAGATAATGAGGTAAAATGGTCTGAAGAAGCCCATAAGTCTTTTCATGCGGTCAAGCTTGCCTTAATCACTGCCCCTGTTTTTATTAGAACTGATTACACTGATTATTTTATCATATTTTCTTTTGCTTCCGAGCATACTATGGCAACAGTACTAATGCAAAAAAGGGATAAAACCGAGCTGCCAATTGCGTTTTTCAGTCGCAACATCAGGGATGCAACTCTTAAGTACAATATCATTGAGAAACAGACCTTGGCTTTGGTAAAGGCAATCAAAGATTTCAGAGTTTACATCTTACATTCACATACTCTTGCTTATGTGCCTAATGCAGTGGTAAAAGAAGCCCTTGTGCAGAATGACCTGAAAGGTAGGAGAGGTAGATGGATAGCAGCACTATTAGAATATGATCTTGAGATCAAGCCTACAAAGTTGATCAAGGGTCAAGGCTTAGCCAAACTGATGGCTGAGTCAAACCTTCATGCTCTAGACATCAACCTTGTGGCAGTATTATTGGATAATCAAGAAAAAGTGGATCTCATTCAGGTATCTGGAATCTTTCTCTCATCTCCATGATATTCTAATATCATTTATGTACTTCAGCATCTAAATCCCCCTCCAGGCATGTTTAAGGATAAGACCAAGTCATTGAAGTTGAAGGCTTCCAAATATTGTATCATGAACAATGCGCTATATTGGAAAGATCCAGGAGGTGTATTACTGAACTGTTTGACTGAAGATGAGTCCAAAGAAGTAATAAATGACTTCCACAAAGGAGATTGTGGGGGTCACTTGTATTGGAAAACTATGGCCAACAAAGTACTGAGAGCAGGTTACTATTGGCCTACACTTTTTGCAGATATCTACAAGGCAGTGATGAGTTGTCACGAGTGTCAAGTTTTTCAAGGTAAAAGAAAGCTTCTTCCCTTACCTCTACAACCAATATCAGTTAATGCACCTTTTCAGCAGTGGGGCCTAGATTTCATAGGTGAGATCAATCCATCATCATCCGCACAACACAAGTGGATACTGACAGCTATGGACTACTTCACAAAGTGGATCGAAGCTATCCCAACCAGGCAAGCAACTGATTCAGTTATCATTCAGTTTTTAGAAACTAATATTTTGTCCCGTTTTGGTTGTCCTCATAAGATAATCATAAACAACGCGGCAACATTTAAGTCCAAAAAGATGACTAAGTTTTGTGACAAGTACAACATCAAGTTGGGACATTCTATAGCATACTATCCGCAAGGAAATGGTTTGGCGGAGTCCTCCAATAAGTCTTTAATCAACATCATCAAGAAACTGTTGGAGGCCAACAAAAAGAATTGGCACAAAAAGTTGATCAATGCATTGTGGGTAGATTCGGTGAGTAGTAAGAAATCTCTTGGGCTTTCTCCTGTTCAGATTGTGTATGGAGTAGACATTGTTTTCCCTACATCATTGGCAGTCCCGCTCATCAAATTGTTACAAGAAACGGGAAGTGAAGAGAATGATATGCAGCGCCAGATCAATCAAATGATTCACTTAGAGCAGGCACGAGAAGAGGTATTTCAGAACACCTCCAAGCTACACGAGAAGATTAAAAGGATCTATGACCGGAAAACAAAGGAAGATGATTTCAAAATTGGAGATGTGGTACTTCGTTGGGATGCTAGAAACGAGGACAAGGGCAAGCATGGTAAATTCGAGAATTTATGGAAAGGTCGTTATCAGATTTTAGCTTTCTGGGGACAAAATGCTTTTTTGTTGGAAGAGATGAATGGAGAATCATGCTTAGGAGGACTAGTCAATGGTAGGCTCCTGAAGCATTATCTTTTCTAAATTTGCCTTGGTTTCATTGTACATACATTTTAAATTTTCTGCAAGTGTGAAGCTAAAGATCACTGGAGTTCGGAGCCCGAAGTGAAGGCCATGGAGCTTCAATGATTTTCTGTTATTTTGATAGTTCAGTCCTTAGCCATGTAAGTCAGTTTTGAGTCAGTCTCGAGTTAGTTTCACGTCAGTTTTGAGTTTTTCTTACCGTATTGGCCCACATGGTAAGGCTACTTAGTCTACGGTGTTCTTGGCACCTCCAAGGAGCTTCCATCCCCAAATAAGGCCAATGTTAGAATCATTATTTGGATACTGCCACAAGTGATCAAAATATCTCTTTTATATCATATTAGAGTCTTGTTTGAATTTTTTTTGCATTCCACTTAGGTCATCATGAAAAAATTTGTTCACTGATGGTAGCCCAAAATCCAAAATCACTTTCCCCTCTCAAAAGTTTGTAATTGCTAGCCCTCCTTCATGTTTCTTCTAGGTTTCCATTGAACATGAAGGCTCATTTCATCATATTTTATATCAATCAAATCCACCTGAAATTCAGTCATTTGAGGTTCCATTAGGTCACCTAGGTTTTATTTTCCCAAGGTCCAATAAATCACCATCTCACTGCATAAGGTCAGCAAAATATGAGAGTCAAGCAAATAATATCTTTTTCAGTTAAATAAAGCTTTCCAAAGCATGTAACCATGGTTACTGAAAGCCCTAAATTTGATTTCAAGAAGGGATTTTATTCCAAGTTTGTAAATTAAAACTTCAAACAGATGTAATAATTTTATTTTTGTTTATGTAATTTTATGTCTATTATATGTAATAAGTTACTTTTTAGCTGCATACTCAACTCCATTGCCAAAATAATCCCAAGAAAAAGTCAAAATTAGGATTGCCAAAGCATCATCCACCTGTCAAGAGCAAAAAAGTCAAAAAGTCAAAAAGCATTAATATGAAAATGACAAGAAACATTAGAAAGAGGGTGTGCAACTCATAAATTATATTTCATCCAAGTATAAAGGCTCTCAAACATACCCATGAAGCTTCATTTGCACTCTAGCACTCTCAAAACTCCTCAGCAAAAGAAATTTGTCGATTTTAAGGCGAAATTGGGAAAAACAGAGCAAGAGGGTGCGTTTAGCAGGGTCGATGCACGTTTATCCTGGTCATTGCGCGTTTGCTAGAGATTCCAGTGTTATTTACAATGGCGTTGCACTCCTATAGCTGAAGGGCACGTTTTCCTAGGTCATTGCGCCTTTGCCCGGGTCACTGCGTGTTCGCCTGGAAGGACCCAAAACGTGCTAGAAGCCCTCCATTGCCACCAAGTTTCCAAGTTGGTCATCATATACTTCAGCAAATCAGGTTGGTGGAAAATTTACTGACTCCTTCCCTCCATTATTCACCTACATAGGGTTTAAGTTATTTGTTTTTATTCCTAATATCAAACCCTAGTAATACATTCCCACCATCTCAAATCACATTTCCTAGCTTTCATTACCATTTCCCCTCACTTAAAAACTATCCTCTATCACCTCCCTCATTCCACACATCCCCATCTCCTCCTCGTCATCTCTCTTCACATCATTCCACATTTCCCTAGGGTTTTGACAGCAAAAAATCATGGCAGAAGAAGAACAGAGAAGTCAGAGTGAGGAAGAAAAACAATAGAAGAGGAAATATAAAAAAGGAGGGAGAATCATCAGATATGATCCAACCAACACTAGAGAGCTCATGGCATCTCCCATCACTGTCACAAGCTTCAAACATATGGGTTGTTTTGAGTTTTGTGAGAAGGTGGAAAGAATCCAGCATCATTCTGAATTAACTAGACGATTCATCATCAACCTCCATGACAACCAAGAAACCCTTGCCGGCGTCACCTTTACTATATCTTTTGTTATCATATCAGCTGCTACTGGGATCCAAAATGTTGGGGAAAAATGGTTTAAACAGGCAGAATTGGATTATTGCTACTATGAGCCATATCTTAAACCCAGCCACAAGAATGAAAGAGGGAGGATTTTCCCTTTCTCTTACATCCTAGACAGACATGCTCCTATGATGAAAATCATCATGAAGTACTTCACATGTGAGGGAAGGTTTTCTAGGCTCTATTCCTATCATATTCGGTTACTCATGCATTTTACAAGAGTCAGAATGCTCAATCTGCCCTACTATCTTTACTGGGATATCGACAAGATGTCATACATTGCTTGAAGGAAATATCATGATCATCAAATGCATATCATATTTCACCATTCTCTCATCAAAATGATAGTCCTACACCACCTTGATCAGCTTAACATTGCATGGGACACTTTCATATCCAATGAGATTTTCACAGTCCCACCTATTCAGCATGGCCAAGAGGCACCTTCATCCTCTCATCCATCCACCTCCATTCCTCCACCTCAGTCCATACATCATTCATCTTCATCTGATGAGTCAGCCACACCATCACCTCCATCATCACCATTTCATGAGCCTATTCATTCACTTGGCAGAGATGAAGGCACTGGGCAAGAGCATATTGAGCATGGTGAGAGTAGCAAGCCCAAAAGGGTTGGTTTAGGTACCTTGGCACATACCTATCAGAGAGGGCATAGGAAAGTGTTTTCCCCACTGATTGTGGGAGGGGCCTTTCCTTCTTCATCGACAAAGTAGGTACAAAAGGGTAAGGAAAAAGTTGTAGAGGCAGAGATCCAGCAGCAGGAGGAAGACCTCCATGAGATAGAGCATGATTTTCAGTTAGTTGACTCAGATGAGCATGATGACAGTGAAAGCACAACTATTGTCATCAAGGAGAAGAATGCACTCATAGGTGAGCTCGAGGTCAACTTGCAAAGGGCCAAATGGATCATTTCCTACTATAAGTAGGAAAACAGGCAGTTTGAGGTCAAACATGAGCTCATGGAGGTTCAGCTCAGAAAGGAAAAGAGAGAGGCTGAAAAGGCAAAGGCCTTACTTGATGAGGCATATGGGAAATATGGTGAGCCGCTTGATGAACAGGTGCCAAGAATAAGGCCAAGGACTAGAGGCCTAAGAGAGCTTTGGAGCAAGAAAGAAAAAGGGAGGTAGAACTAGAACTAGCCAATGAGTTCACCTTGAATGAGCAATTTGCCAAGATGGTAAATGAAAACCGAGAACATTGGCTTGAGAGGGTGAATGGTCATCTGGAGAACCTCCTAGACAAGGCCAAGAAGGACAATGATATTCAAAGAAGGATGGCGAAGCACTATGCCATGAGAGACAAAATTGCAAGGGCCAAGCTCAAAAGAGCTCATGCAAAAATTGAGGCCTTGACCAAGCAAGAGGAGAAAAAGAGGTTGGATATCCTTTTCGAGGCATCACTCCATGCCTCAAACATATAGCCAGCTGTCAACCCACCAATTTTGACCATTTTTGAACAATTTTGGCAAGATATGTTTTGCTGTGTTTTTTGAGAAATTTTGGCACAGTCAGCATGGTCAAATGCGCAGCACCTTGGATGCTGCGCTCTTTTTTGGAGCATCCAATGAGAAAATGGTCAGCATTTTTGAATTAAGAATGATGAGGACATGCACCCTGTACTTTTTCTAAGCATTTGGAGCAAAAATGGTCAGCCAAAATCGCAAAAACTACAAAAAAATCTCCTTTCTGCCTCTTTTTTGGCCTGGTCGCTGCGCGTTTGAATATTCTTGGGAGATTGTAGTTTTGGAGGGGAAAATAAAGCCCATTTTGAAAACTAAGGGAAGTTTTGGAAACGAGACAGGATAAGCTTTCCAACGAGCTATCCTGGGCTAGATTTGGACATTAGGAAGGCAGCCAAAAGTTAGCTTGAAGAGGTCGTTGTGTGTTCGACATTGGCACTGCGCGTTTGACTAGGGCGTTGCACGTTTGACAGTCTTCTCCTATTTTCACTGTTTCACTCCAAGTTGACTTTTACCTATGGGAAATTCAAGTTTTACTCATGTAATTGATCTAAATGATGTAATCATTATGTTTTTACTTTTATCTAGGGTAGATACATCAGTTAAATGGCCTATGTGGCATGTAATGAATCAGTTTGCTAGAGTGAGGGATGAGTCACTTTGACCACCCTACACTATAGCTATCAGTTCAACCTTTCTTGCAACTAATTCTCCTCTCATGGATTCGACCCCTGAGCCTTGGATGAGTTGGTTTTAGGCCTATATTATGTATTTTCTTAGTCATTTTACAGGTTGGATTCAGTGGGATGATGTACTAGTGATCAAAGACTATTGTATCAGATTTTGGCCAGTTTCAATAGATGAGTTGCAGCTATTTCTCTGGGATACATGTGGTATGAATGTTTAGCATTTTTTTCTTCTTTGTGATCATTTGTATGAATGTTTTATTAGTTCATAAACAATTTCATGTCTGTTATATGGTAATTTTCAAGTTGATAGGCAGAATACATGCTTGCTCATGCTTTGTTTTGGGAAATTTCTCATACTTTGTCCAATTTTCTTCAATTTAGGATGAATACATCTCTTATGCTCTTCCTAACTCCTCATCAGTCTTAAACCATCTCACCAAATCACCTTTTAAGTGTTAAGCTTCATACCTACCTTTCTCCTTTGAATGTCTGCAATCATATCTCATTTTCCTTGACCTAGTCCCTCTGACCTAAATCACTCATCCTTGTGACTACCCAACCAAATCAACTCAAACAACCCTTTTCACTATACATCTAGACTAAAACCCTAAACTATCCAACCCTCCTAGATATGACCCCCCTCTTTGGCTTGGTAGGGCTAGATACCAAGCTAAAACACTGGTTTGTGGTTACCTCAGCCGGACTCTTCCTCAGCCTTGGAGATCCGGAGGAGTGATAACACACTAGAGAAAAACCCAAATGCATTTCTGCCCAAAATTGCTAGCAGTTTGAGTTTGCTTCGACATAATAGAGTATTCAATGCATTGATGGTGCATGTTGAATCATATTTTTGTTCTTAATTTTACCATATAATATATAGAAATCAATAAATTGTAGAATGTTTAAACAAGATAATGGGGTATTGATTGTGTTATTATGACATGGCAATTGTAATTTAGGTATAGTATTGTTCTTAATTTTATTTATTTTCTCTTTTTTCAGAATTTCCACTTAGATTATCTTAGTTGTCCTTCAGCTAAGAAATTTTTTCGCTATTTTAAGTTTTCTTTTATTTTTGTATTAAATTTCTGAAGAATATTATTAATTTTTATTTTATTTTATTTTTATATTATTATTATTATTATTATTATTTGAAGAATATTATTTTTACACATAATTTTGCACAATAAACAAAATTCATGTGATGGCAATGTGAAAAAAAACAAGAACAATGACGTTGCTACTACCTCTTGTTAATTTCTATCCAAGCATTGATAAAAATAAAAATAAAATATCATCATTACAAAACAACCAAAAAAAAATCATCATTAAAAAACAACCAAGAAGCAAAACTAATTCAGCCTCTCAAGAAACCGCAATGTCCCAAATTCCCAGTTCCTCGGTATTAATAGATAGTCGTGGAATGCAAAGTCCATGTACCAAAACTTTGTTACAATAACCTAATTACTCCCCCATGAGAAGTTGGCTAAAATTAGAGAGTCAGTTAACTAAGTGTTGAGTCAGGTCGAGTTACATTATAGACGAATTTAGTGTGTGGTTGCATGTCAATTTATTTTAGGCAAGTCGCTAGTTGGGGACATATAAATATCCCTCACCGGGTTCATCATAATCAATCAAGTTTTGTGTGATCAATAGAAGAGTTGCAACTCATGTATTTTGTGTGTGAAATTTGTGTTTTGGCTCCTCTACCTTTCTAACAAATTCGTATCAAAGCAAGGTTGCAAATATCCAGTGAGAGTGGATCAACAGTAATCCATGAGAGAGAAGAGAAATAATTTATGTTCCTCTTGGTTGAGCTATAAATCACCTTACAATGGTATTTAGTGTGTTATAACGCTCATGGGCATAGCAAAGAGCCGCATTATAGGTCGCAACCTTACCGTGTTTTGAAAACACGTGGATTAACTTTGATGTTGGTAGCGTTAGAGGACTAAAGTGGGACTCCATTGTTGTGAACGACATTAGCATGCAACCCGTCATCACAAGAGGCGTGTTAATAGAGCAAAGAACATATATTTTTTTTAAGTGCAAAGTCAAGTTCCCTTGGTTTATATATGAGAGGTTCATATAAAGTGAAGGTTTATATGAGAGGCTTTGAAAAGTTTTTTAATTAAAGTTTTTATAAAGGTGTGAGTATGAGTACTTTATAAAAAAAAAATTATATAAAGATATTTTTATATAGAAAATAAATAAATAAGGGTTTATTGAAAAAGGGGTTTATAAATTTCTTTAGCAAAAGAGGAATTTATTATTTTAGGAGAAAGTTTTTTTTTGAAGAAAGATGGCTTTCTCAATTTTCTAGCCGCAGTTCCCACCGTTTACAGGGAAGGATTATGATGTGTGGGCCATTAAGATGGTGACCACATTGCAGGCTCATGATGTTTGGGATTATGTCTAGTTTGGGTTTTCAGAACCTAAAAATGAAGAAGAAGAACTAGCCCTCACTAATGTAGAGAGGGAACTATGGAAGAAAGACAAAAAGAAGAATGCACAAGTGTTGCATCGTATCCAGTAATGAGTGGATTGAGAAGTGTTCTAGAAGATTATGATAACGTATTCAACAAAGAAAGCATGGGATTTTTATAGACATTTTTGGGCCCTACAACCCCAAGTATGAAATGTCCATAAATCAAGGGCTCCTAAGTCCCTAAAAGAGTTGTTCTAACCCCTAAAGGAACAAGGTCAACAGATTACAGCTTCTCCCAGAAGTTCTCCATGAAAAACTGCTCAGAATTGGTCAAAACAAATCATTTCAGCTGCTCCACTGGCTAAGTGCGTTGCATTGCACCTAAATACACTGTGTGGGTGCGTTGCATTTCAAAAATCCCTTCTATGGGGTGCGATGGGCGAGAAATGACAAATGGCAGTGTCATTCCGCGAAGTGGAGAGGCATTGGAAGCTTCCAGAATCTCCTCCTGTGACACTTGCCTCTCTGAATTCAACCAAGGATGAGTAAGAGATCATCAGTCTCCAAGTGGAAGCAAGAACTATCAGAGAGAAGACACTAGTCAAAATCACAAGCTGACTCATCCCCCTTACAGATATCTATATATGGATCCCTCATCCCAAAGATCCAGAGGCTGGAATTTTGCATATTGTAAGGAATTGTTGTTGGTTTCTTGAGACAAACATCAGATTGTTGGGTGATCTAAGCTTTGTTTGAGGTGAAGAGGGGCTTCTTTGCTGGGAGGTTGATGCTGGGTCAGAACAACCGGTTGTAACTCCTCTTGGCTCTTTTCTTGTTTATCAATAAAAGCTATTCAAGTTTTCCTCCATGCTTTTGTGTCATTGATGTTTGCTACATTTGTATGGTCAATTTACATCTGATCCTAGATTGTTTATGATTGTAGATCCATGTCTTTGTATAGTGCTATGCTTCTGTGATCTTACAGGTACTTTGTGAAGCTGGGCGTGCAAGGGAGCAGGTAGCTGAAGACTATCGAAGAAGAGAGGAATCAAATCAGGAGATTAGCGCAAGACAGAGGTTGGTCTTTCTGTTCCTCTCTATCTATAATTCATAAAGGAAAAACGAAAGTAGTTTTTCTCTGTTTGTTTCTAAGGCATCTGTCACACCTTAGTGGGATAGAGCAGTTCTATATAGACACTTTTCCCTGTAACAAAATGGCGACTCTGCTGGGGACAAATTAGTTTGTTTGTTTATCTTCCTTGTTGTCTATTTCATAAACTTACAGACGGAGCCTGAAGTCGTGCCACGTAGCTTTCAAACTGCATTTGCATAGTAGATAAATGTCGCTTCAGTCAATCTCCGAGATCTATTTATGATTTAAACAACTGATTCACGAACTCTCTGATTGCCCTTGTGATAGCTCTTAGATCCTCCTTAGATCTACCCCTGATTGTTGCATTACTGATTGCTTTTTGCTCGGCCAAAACCCAAGAACTGAACTGCAAACTGTGACCCGGAACCCAACCAAAGTCTCGTCTCTGGCCCAGCGCAGGTACTGTTCAGAGATTCTGAATTTCAGCGCACTTCCCGAGTGGACAAGTTGCGCTGCATTTCAGATTCTCTGTGTTACAGGTGCGCTGATCAGACTAGCTCTGTGCAGTTGTGGCTTCTATGATTCATTCTTTCCAGTTCTATTCCTGAATTTTGCTACCTGTGATCAGTATATGTCTGTTTGAAACCCCTTTTCCTTGCTGTTATTCCGCCTCCTTTGTACAAAAGAACTATAGATGTTTTTGTGTGTTTGTTGAGTCATTTTCAGTTCTCCTTTGCAAAAGTAACATAATCGTACTGTCGTCCTTTGATTTGAAACTGTCGCAAGTGTCGATTTCAATCGTAGGAAAGAGTTTGATTGCTGTTGATGGTTGATTATCCTGTTACTATTGCTTTTGGTCTGAATTTGTAATTTTCTAGTGTCAAAAACAAGTATTCATTTCAAAATCGTAAGGTGTTGTGATCGTCTCCATTTTTGATTTCGAAAAGAAACTTGTTGATATTTGTCGCTTGAAAAGAAATTCAGATTTGTGCATCAACTTTCTTCTTATCATTCATATACTAAGAAAGTCGAAAACAAATACATGCATGTGCATTTGCATATAGACAGTCTGATTGGTTTGATTTAGGAAAGTGCATTTAGAATGAGCTCTTTGCTCTTTGAGAAAAGCTTCTGTCTTTCTTTTCCTTAGTAGCTAGGATTTTCATTGCACAAAGAAGATAAAAAGTTTGTTTATCATCTTAGATTGCATTTTAGGAATTACATCTACATCTCGCGGTGAACCTGAAAGGCAAACTTCATAAACAAGATCAACTTAAAATAAATTCAATGAATCTAACAATGCTTTGGAACTTAACGCACAACATCTAGAAGTCTAGGCTAGAGACGTATTCCGGCGTCGTAAAGCCTGGTAACTGTTGTTCTTACTGATGGTTGGGTGATTCCTCCACTTTAAGACGATAAGTGCCAGTATGGACTTATGCTCCCACGTACCGTCGAGTATATTTTGGGAGACCCCAATAGGCTTAATCCTTTATCCATACGAAGCCGTGTCTGCCGCCCTATCGATCTCAATGCACTGAACACAGCATTCGGGAAGATTGACTGCCGTACCGTAAAAAGTATTCTGCAGTTTTGCGATTGGTTTGGTAATCCCTCTACCTAGATTTCCAGAGCAATCCCTTTCGTTCCTTTTCAGACTCTTTAACAGAAAAGGTCCATCTGAGCACTTGTCACTTCAAGCTCATTAAAAATTGAAGGCGACTAGAGTCATCTTTTGTTTTTTCTCGACTCTTTAAAAATTGAAAAAACAAGTTGTGTCAAAGCGTCTAAAATTTATTTTAAATGGAATAATCATCACCTTTCCCTTGTTGGTCTTCGAAGTTAGTCTCCCTTGATCACAAGTTCTTGTAGAATCGCTAGAAAATAGTTTGGATAGACTAGATATGTCTGAACAACCGCCATTCCAGCAATCATATCAAGGACCTGAGCAACAAGTCTTTGTAAGTAATGCGCAACCGCATTTCCAAAGCGGTTATCAACAACCATACTATAATGGTTATGCCCATCAGCCTTGTCAAAGTTGCCAGCATCAAATACATTATGCTGGTATGCAAAGACCTACTGCTCAGGCGATTCCATCTTATCCTGGGTATGCTTCGCCTAACCTGAATCAACAGTTGCCCTTTGTAGCAACTCTAGAATTACCAGATCTAAACTGGCTGACGAATGATCCAATTGCTTATGCCCCTTGGTGGCCAGCGATTCCGCATAAACTTCCGTCAGATATTCCTAAATTTAATGGAAATCCGGGTGAAGACCCGTCGAATCATGTGATGACATTTCATCTGTGGTGTTCATCAAACACCCTAAATGATGATTCGATTAGGCTTCGCCTTTTCCAGAGGACGTTAACTGGTCCGGCAGCAAAATGGTATATCGAGTTACCTAGAGCTTCATTTGACAACTTCAGTACCCTAGCCACAACCTTTTTAACCCATTTTCAGTTACCGATAAGGTACGAAACGGGAACAAAACTTCTTACCAATTTCAAACAAACAACGGCCACTCATATATCTGATCATATACATGAGTGGCGACGTTGTCGTAGAATGGTGAAAACGTATGTTCCCGATCAGCTTTTAGCTTAATGGTTTATTAAGTCATTATTGCCTTCCATCACGGAAGATGTGGCAAAAGGGGGAGTCGTCACCAAAGAGCAGGTTATTGATCATGCGCAATATTTGGACTTAATTTACACTCAATCCAGCACACTCTACGATAAAATACCTGACGCTCCTAGACCGGAATTCTCAGTTCCTCCTCCTCCTAAATCAAACAATGACTCTCATGTCGGTGATCGCGTGATTGGCGCAACAGACACGAAATCGACAAAGGCTACATCCAAAAAGGCCCGTAAGATTTCTAGTCAAAATGCAAATGAGGAACTTCTTGCCTCGGAAGTAAATGCCGTGTCGACCGACAAGGGCAAACAATTGAAGCAACCAGGGGGCAAGAAGAAAAAGAAAGGGAGAAAAAGGAAGCAGGATGAGTCATCTCCTGAAAAACCTTCTACAAACCCTTCTGGGCAAAGGAAACCCCCTGCGGGGTGTCATATATGCGATGAGGATCATTGGACGAGAGATTGTCCACATAAAGCTGAAGTTAAGAAACTCTTTAAGAGTTCAAAAACCTCAGCAGTATTGACTGATCCATTTCCAAACCCGGGAACCAAACTGGTTGCTAATCAAAATGCTTCCCGATCCCAAGTGCTTATGTTGTCTATCTCAAAGCAGCAAAATGATGCTTTGACAAGGAATAAAGATTACGGGAATCCACAGCTGTCGAATAACAAGGCTAATGAACAACCTAGTAGTTCGACAACAACTTTGACCGAAGTTGTGCCACCCATCATTCCTGAACCAATGATAAAATCGCCAAAGGGAGTAGTACACAAATCGACATTTAATCCTCGTGCAAAAGTAGCACAGAATTATAATATAGTAGAGGACCTGGCCCAATCGCCGTCCGCTATGTCGACACTTGAGGTACCATAAAATTGCCTCTCCCAAAAGCAAGCTTTATTATCAGCAATAAGTGGGATTGGCCCAATGGATTCGAATCTTATGGCCTTTGATCATAAAGGATATGACCCTCAGTTACCAACTCAACTAGCTTTCCTTATTCAAGTGAAAGCCCTCAACAAAACTGTTCATCGAACAATTATTGATGAGGGGGCATCTACATGTATTATATCGATGAGTTGCTGGAAAAATTTAGGCTCACCACCCTTGTCGAGATCGTCAACGACGTTAAAAGCATTTGATGGACGATCATACACTCCATACGGGATTTTAAGTAACTTGCAAGTTGAACTGGGGGGCAAAACAGTAGAAATTGATGTTGAAGTAATCGACGGAAACCTCGATTACAACATCCTACTGGGAAGGCCCTGGATATATGCCATGGCCGCAGTTGTGTCGACCTACTTCAGGAAGATTGCATTTCCCTTTCAAGGAGGAATTACAATCGTCGACCAACAAACATTTGTCCCCAATAGTTCACAAGTTACGGGAAGCATTCCAATGATCCATGGAAGCAATCATTCGCTCCAAAATATCGGAGTAGGTCTCCTAAAAGACCCTGCCTTAATGGGTACTTTTGCCCTACCGCCTCCGAGTAATCTGGCGGAAGTGGCCACAGTGGAATATGAAATCTTCTATATCTAATGGATTCAGAAGATTCCTAAACATTTTGTCAGCATGGATCATCGCCATTTTAGAAATATTGTAGCAATCAATTTTCTTGGCCTGGGGGGCAAACCCAAATCAGTGCTCATCGAGTGTTTGGATAGATAGGTCTAAGGAATATGGCACCTCTTCAAATCCTTCGTCGCATGTACATTCAACAGAAGCAGTTGCATGTGTTGTTTATGTGATAAATAGATCTCCTACAAAGAGTGTGATGAACAGAGTATCAAAAGATGTATGTTAAGGTATGTCTTGCAGCGTATCTCATCTCAGAGTGTTTGGATGTGTAGCGTATGCACATGTGCCTAAGGAGCGAAGAGGAAAATTGGATGATAAAAGTGAAAAATGCATATTTACTAGTTATAGTGAGCAATCAAAAACTTACAAATTGTATAACCCTGTCACCAAGAAGACCATAATTAGCAGAGATATTGTGTTCAAAGAAAAAGATTCATGGAATGGTAGTGTAGACAAAACAGTTGATGCACAAGCACCATTAATGGAAGAGGATGATGTAGCATAAAATTAGCAGCAGGGATCAAAGGAGCAAACACCAAACAGAGTCACGCCAGCAAGGAATCCAAGATTTTCTGAGCAACATGGATCTTCAAGTAGATCAACAGATCGAGATTCTCCTAGCAATCAATTAGGTGATGAATCAAGCAATGGTAAAAGAAAGATGAGAAGTATGAAAGATATTTATGATTATTTGGATATTAGCTCAAATTTGCCTTGTTGTCTTTTCAACCTTCTTCGTTTGAAGAAGCAATCAGAGATGAAAATTGGGTGCAAGCCATGAATGAAGAAATTGAAACTATTGAAAAGAATGATACATGAGATTTGGTTGATTTGCCAAGGGACAAAAATATCATTGGTGTGAAGTAGGTGTACAAGACAAAGTTGATTGAGAAACGTGAAGTTGACAGATTTAAAGTAAGACTTGTAGCAAAAGGATTCTTGCAGCAACCAAGAATAGATTTTGGAGAAACATTTGCTCCAATAGCTAGATTGGAT
The DNA here is from genome assembly GCA_031772625.1 of Pinus tabuliformis. Lineage (NCBI taxonomy): Eukaryota > Viridiplantae > Streptophyta > Pinopsida > Pinales > Pinaceae > Pinus > Pinus tabuliformis. The sequence goes on along the minus strand of CM062804.1, from coordinate 317,782,371 downwards.
ACTGTAAGAGTTGTTCTAACCACATGATCTAGGTGGATGTTCAGATACAATGGCATGGAAAAGCTCAAAATTCAAAGTGGTAGAAAGGCAAGTATCTTGACATCAGATCGAAGTGCTCATCGCCGTGATTCCAGCGGTGCGAACGACACTCCAATCCGAGTCCGAATGAAGGAGATAGAAGTAGTCAAAGTTCCAGGTTGACTTGCAGGAAACAGGGGAAAATCAAAGTCCAAGGATGCTCCTAGAAACAATTTCGTTGCACAGATCTTCTCATTCTGAATCTACTACAACTTTAATGGGCTGAAACAGACTTCGGAAGATGAAGTTATCGCCAAAAGACTCTGCCTTTGTCCCTTTATAAAATGAGGCATTTTCTCTCAAAAATGGACTTAAAGCCTTTAAAAGGCAAATCGCAATCAGAGAAGTCAAAAGGTGGGCTTAAGGCAAGGTTAGTGGAACCCCCGATTAGCAATCTCCGACTAATGGCAATCGAGGGCAAGCGATGGCCAATATCGGGACTTAAGACATGTGATTAGCGATTGCGATCGGCGATCGGAGGAGCGATCGAATTGGCGGATTGGCATCGGTGATCGGCGAAGAACCCCAGGCTGCAACGATTGCGATATGCTGACAAGGCCGATAGCGATACACCGATATCGACGATATCGGCGATCGGCGATCCCCGCGACAGGGCCATTGAACAGTGCGATAGAGATTTGCGATAAAGGGCCGGACTCGATGGGTTTATAAGCCCAATTTCATATATTTGAAGTCCGATTAAAAGGTTTTTGGTCAGATTTTCTATGTATTATCGCTTGGAGCAAAAAAGAGCTATTTAAAAGGTTTTGTTGCGCTCGTCAATCCTTCCATTCAACAACATTCTATTATAATCGAACAACCCCCGATTTTAAGCGTGCTTGTAACAAAATCAATTATTATAAAGCCTGATGAATGAAGGAAGTGCAGGGGAGAGGATTTTGGCACATAGTTCGAGGCAGCAGCTTGTAGGAGGGGCAATTGGTCATTTTGTTTGAATTGGGCAAATTTTATATGGTTTTTTCCCTTCTTGACGCCACGAACGCAATGGTGTTATCCATTTCTCCATCCTAGTTCTCCTTTTCTCAGCCATTTTTCAGAATGGAGGTATAAGACTCCTTTTATGTAAAATGGTGATTGTATTCTCCTTTTTCGTGCCATTTAATGAATGAAGGCTTCCCCATTGATCGAGCAGGGCCCGGAGACGTAGTCCAAGTTGGATGAACTCCATTATCAAGTCTTGTTGTCTTCTTTTCGTGCCTTTATGTGTTTCTTCTTCTTTCTTGTGTGCACATTAAATTCCTGTGTTAAGCTGCAATTTTCACATGTGATTCTTTTCATACATCTATAAGCAAAAGATCCCTGGATCAAGTGGTATCAGAGCAGGTCTTTTTAGATGTGAATTGCATGTTTGTATGCTAACAAGAAATAGGCTCCAAAGAGGTGAAGGGGAACTAGAGCCTTTCGATCCCGAAGTGGGGCATGCACATCGAAGGAGAAACATGGCAGATGAAGAGGCTCGTATTGAGGGGAGCGCAATTTCCACAAGACCTTCTATTCAATGGCAGAGAATGTCGGTTAGTTGGTTTTAAGGCTGGAGAGAGCAGAAGGGAGAAATCCAGAAGAACAAGGTTCAACACATGGAAATGGTGGAGAAGAACCCCCTCCTTCTCCTTCCATGAGTGAAAGTTCTTCTTCCTCTCACCACCATAATTGTAGAAATTCAAGGGATGCATCTAAGAAACCTTTCTTTAAATTAGATGTGAAATTTGATCTTCCCATGTTTAATGGTGAAAGTAACGTAGAGAATCTTAATAATTGGATTAGGCAGATTGAGGTCTACTGCAGGATTCAGCAGATCATGGAGGATGAGGCAAAGATTCAGCTAGCCTCTCTATGGCTGAGCAACACCGTTCTCGTTTGGTGGGAGAATAAATTGCAAAGCCGTAAGAATGTGGGTAACCTCTTTTCCTCATGGCCTAATTTTATTTTTGCGTTAAAGGAACAATTTTATCCCTTGGGTTACAAGCAAAAAGCATTAATGAATTGGCAATATTTAAGGCAAGGAAAAGGTCAGGATGTTCAGAGTTTTATAGAGGAGTTTAAAAAGCAAACACTGAATTTGGGTATTGCACTTGATACACCTGAAATAGTAACTAAGTACATTGGCTCATTATATAGTTACATTAGGCATTTATTATTGTTGTTTGAACCAACCACTATTGACTTAGCTAGCATAAAGGCAATTCATATTGAGAACAGGGGCAAAAATGAAAGAGATGATCATTCCAGAAAACCACTATTCAAACCTCCCAATGGCAAATCTAAAGCGAAATGGAAAGGAAAGGAGAAGAAAACGGCAGCAGCCAAAGAAGGAGAAAAGTCGTATTGCAATCACTGCAAAAAGGAAGGTCACGATGACGATCACTATTGGAAACAACACCCAGAAAAGAGACCGAAGAAGTATGGAGGAAAAGGCAAGCAGAAGACAGTGGCGACTGCGCAGCAAGACCTTGGATCCGATTCAGGAGATGAAGCATTGATCACAACAGCAAGAACAAAAGGTACTCTTACACCTCATGTTAATTTTGAATCACATGAAGGCACTAGTTTTGTAAATGAGTCCCTTCCTAATGATCGAAAGAGAATTGAGCTATTTCATATCAGAGTTGTTGTAAATCATACTAAAGTAGAAACTCTATTTGATACTGGATCCCAAGCAAACTTAATTGCAGAATCCTTGGTAAAGAAACTCGGCTTAGAAACAAAACCACATCCGAAACCTTACCCGCTTGGATGGATACATGATAAAGAAAAACTAAATGTAACCAAGCAGTGTAAAGTAAAATTTGTAATCGCTTCTAAGCTAGTGGATGAAGTAGAACTGGATGTGATCCCATTGGATATCTGTGGCATGGTGTTGGGGAGTCCGTATTTATATGATAGGAAGGCAATCTTTTTTCGTCATGAAAACAAATACCAAATCACAAAATATGGGGTAGAATATATAGTAAGGGCTCATCAAACTAAAATCAATGTCAGCCTTGTAAGTGCTGGACAAATGAAAAGGTTGGTGAATTCCAGTAAGGGTTGCATGCCGATGGTTGTAAGGGGAAAAGATGCAGAAGTAGCTGATGCTTTCCAGGGTTGTGATCAAGAACATAAACATAAATTATGTGAATTAATTTCTAATTATGATGAGCTGTTTCGGGAACTGAAGGGATTACCTCCGAAGAGGGAAATCCAACATGAGATCCATTTGCAGCATGACGCTCCTTTACCGAATATTGGCATGTACTGGATGTCGACCATTGAGATGGAGGAAATCAAAAAATAGGTGCAAGAATTGCTAGACCAAGGGGTCATCAGGCTGAGCACTTCTCCGTGTGGCTCACCCATTGTATTAGTCCCAAAGAAAGACGGCACATGGAGGATGTGTGTGGATTACCGCGCACTAAATAAGATCACGGTGAAAATTCATTACCCTCTTCCACACATAAATGATTTATTAGATTAGTTAAAGAATGTTATCTATTTCACCAAACTAGATTTGTGTAGTGGTTATCACCAGGTCCGAATTGCAGAGCAGGATGTGTGGAAAACTGCCTTCAAGACCAAACAGGGGCTGTTCGAATGGATGGTGATGCCATTCGGACTTTACAATGCTCCAACCACTTTTATGAGGGTCATGAATAATATCTTTAGGCCTTTCATTGATGAATTTGTCCTTGTATATTTAGATGATAAACTTGACTTTAGTAAAAGTTGGAATGAACACGTGTGTCATGTGAAGAAAGTGCTTGATGTATTGATAAAAGAAAAAATCTATGTAAATTTGACAAAGTGTGAGTTCGGGAAAACCTCTTTGGGTTACCTAGGTCATATTATTGGTCATGGTCAGTTAAATATTGATCCTTCTAAAGTTGAAGCAATTGTAAATTAGCCTAAGCCTACTAGTGTAACCGAGGTCCGCAACTTTTTAGGTGCAGTCCAGTATTGCAGGAGGTTTATTGCCAATTTCTCTGTTATTGCAGCACCTTTGCACACATTGACTAGTGTGAAACAGGTCTTCCAATGGGGAGGAAGACAACAGAAGTCCTTCGAAACATTGAAGGAAAAGATTAGCACCACATCAGTCTTAGCCTTACCAGATCTCCAACAGTCATTTGAGATCGAAATCGATGCCAGCGGTTATGCCATGGGAGATGTACTAATGCAGCAAAAGAAGCCAATTTGTTACCATTCTGAGAAGTTTTCTTAGGCTGTGATAAACTATCCCACTTATGACAAGGAGCTTTATGCCTTGGTGCAGAGTGTGAAAAAGTGGAAACACTACCTGATCGGCAAGGAGACCATCATCCATACAAATCATCAGCCCTTGCAGTACCTTCAGTCACAAACCAAGTTGCAGCAATCTCATCATTTCAGGTGGATGGGTTTTCTTCAACAGTTTCATCTGGTAATAAAGTATAAGAAGGGCACTAGCAATAAAGTGGCCGATATGCTATCTCGCCCTCCTATTTCTACTTCTGTTATTTTGCATAATGCTTAACGATGATGACTTTAAGGATATTTATGCAAAACTAACCCATGGTTCACAGGTGGACAACAATAACTTGCAGGGGAAATTGTTGTATCACCTTGGTAAGTTGTGTATTCCCATAGGGGAACGAGTACATGTAATTCGAGAGGCCCACACCTGTCTTGTGTTTGGACACTTTGGTGTCAAAAAGACTTTATGTCATGTACAAATATTTTGTTTTTGGCCTCATATGAAGAACATTGTGACTCGCTATGTAAAGGGTTGTGTCATGTGTTCTATTTCAAAGCCCTCTAATAGAAAACTTGGGCTCTACACACCACTCCCTATTCCGAGTCGTCCATGGGAAAGTGTGTCAATGGACTTTGTAAGAGGTTTTCCTTTCTCTAGAAAGAGTCACAACTATTTGTATGTCGTCGTTGACCGTTTTAGTAAGATGTGTATTTTAATGCCTTTTAAAAAGCAAATCACTGTAGAGCAGACTGCTTATCTTTTCTTTCAGAATGTTTGGATCCATTTTGGGCTGCCCACATCGATTGTGTCAGATCGAGACTCTCGCTTTCTTGGAGAGTTTTGGACCAACTTGTGGAAGATGATGGACACCAAGTTGAAAAGAAGCACGACATTTCATCCACAGACTGATGGACAGATAGAGGTTGTCAACCGCATCGCGGTACACTTGTTACGAGGCTATTGTGGGAAATATCCTAAGTTGTGGGATGAGCATCTCCCATATGTACAGCATTCCTACAACCGAGCAGTGCACTCATCTACACAGCGTTCACCATTTGAGACATGTTTTGGTTACCTGCCAAAGGACCCTTTTGATATGGTCTTTGGAAGGGAAGATGACTCTAGTGGATGTAATGACAGGGACAAAGCACAACAGTTCATTCAGCGGATCCAGTTGATTCACCAAGCAGTACAAGAGCAGTTGGAGAAAATTCAAGCCCGTTACAAGGCTCGACATGACAAACATCGAGTCGACCATCAATTTCAAGTGGGTGACAAAGTGTGGTTCCATATCAGCAAGGACAGGATGAAGGGAGAAGGGAAGAAGTTGCGACCAATCTGGTATGGTCCATTCACCATTTTTGAGAAGATTGGAAACAATGCCTTTCGTCTCGATTTGCCGATATATATGCAGATGTACTCATTAGTGAATGTGGAGAACTTAAAGCTGTATGAGCTACCATTAATTCTAGACACCGAGGAGGTGGGCACAGTTCCTACAGTTGATGATTTTGGACCAGAATATCTTGATGAGTTACCTGAAGACATCATCCTTGACAGAAGAACCAAGACTTCACGACGAGGAGATGTGGAATACCTTCGAGTTGTTTTCAAGGGAATGCACCCCAGCAAGGTAAAATGGTTGGAGAAGGAAAGAGTGAGGGAACAATTCCCTCACTTTCCAATTGACTAATAAAGCTTTTGGCGGTCCAAAAGCTCCTTAATGGGGAGGATTTATCTAGGTGGATCTTCAGATACAATGGCATGGAAAAGCTCAAAATTTAAAGTGGTCGAAAGGTAAGTATCTTGACATCAGATCGAAGTGCTCGTCGCTCTGATTCCAGTGGTGCGAACGACACTCCAATCCGAGTCCGAATGAAGGAGATAGAAGCAGTCAAAATTCCGAGTTGACTTGCAGGAAACAGGGGAAAATGAAAGTCCAAGGATGCTCTTGGAAACAGTTCCGTTGCGTAGATCTTCTCATTCTAAATCTACTGTAACTTGAATGGGCTGAAACGGACTCCGGAAGATGAAGTTATCGCCAAAAGACTCTACTTTTGTCCCTTTGGAAAATGAGGCATTTTCTCTAAAAAATCGACTTAAAGCCTTTAAAAGGCAAATCGCAATTGGAGAAGTCAAAAGGCGGGCTTAAGGCAAGGGCAGCGGAACCCCCAATTAGTGATCTTCGACTAATCGCAATTGGGGGGAAGCGATGGCCGATATCAAGACTTAAGACATGCGATTAGCAATTGCGATCGGTGATCAGATCAACGGATCGGCATTGGCGATCGGCGAAGAACCTCGGGCCGCAACGATTGCAATATGCCGACAAGGCCAAGCCGATATTGGCGATATCGGCAATCCTGTGACAGGGCCATTGAATAGCGTGATAGCGATTTGCGATAAAGGGCCAGACTCGATGGGTTTATAAGTCTGATTTCATATATTTGGAGTCCAGTTAAAAGGCTTTTGGTCGGATTTTCTATGTATTATCGCTTGGAGCGAAAAAGAGTTATTTTAAAGGTTTTGTTGCACCCGCCGATCCTTCCATTCAACAACATTCTATTATAATCGGACAACCCTCGATTTAAGCGCGCTTGTAACAAAATCAATGATTATAAAGCCTGATGAATGAAGGAAGTGCAGGGGAGAGGATTTTGGCACGCAATTTGAGGTAGCAGCTTGCAGGAGGGGCGATTGGTCATTTTGTCTTAATTGGGAAAATTTTATATGGTTTATGCCCTTCTCGATGCCACGAACGCAGTGGTGCTATCCATTTCTCCATCTGAGTTCTCCTTTTCTCAACCATTTTTCAGAATAGAGGTATAAGACTTCTTTTATGTAAACTGATGATTGCATTCTCCTTTTTCATGCCATTTAATGAATGAAGGCCTCCCCATTGATCGAGCAGGGCCCGAAGATGTAGTCCAAGTTGGATGAACTCCATTATCAGGTCTTGTTGTCTTATTTTCATGTCATTATGTGTTTCTTCTTCTTTCTTGTATGCACATTAAATTCCTGTGTTAAGCTGCAATTTTCACATGTGATTTTTTTCATACATCTATAAGCAAAATATCCCTGGATCACCACAACAACTCAGAACAAGTGGAAAGTATATCAAATGGATGTGAAATCATCCTTCTTGAATGGAATTCTAGAAGAAGAAATTTATGTGCATCATCCTCCAGGATATGAAGTTGAAGGTAAAGAAGATAAATTTTACAAATTGAAGAAAGCGCTCTATGGATCAAAGCAAGCGCCTAGAGTTTGGTATAACAGAATCGACAACTACATGATTAAGAATGGATTTTGCAAAAACAACATTGAGCCTACCTTGTACATAAAGGTAAATGAGCATGGACACATTTTTATTGTTTGCTTATATGTTGACGACATGAATTTTACAGGTGATCTTGAGTAAGATGAATTTACAACAGTCATGATGAGAGAATTTGAGATGACAAATCTTGGTCTCATGAAATATTTTCTTGGCATAAAAGTCTAGCAATCTAAAAAAGGAATTTTTATTTGTCAAAATAAATATGGTAGAGATTTGCTGAAAAGAATCATGATGGAAAATTACAAACTTGTCCCTACACCAATCGCAATAGGTACAAAGTTAAGCAAGGATGATGAAGGATCAAATGTCAATCCAACTCTATTCAAAAGATTGGTTGGCAATCTCATGTATCTCATAGCTACAAGACCAAATATTATGTAAGGAGTAAGTCTGATTTCCAGATTTATGGAGACTGCAAAAGACACACATTGGAGAGAAGGAAAACGAATTCTAAGATACATAGTAGGAACTAGATATTGTGGCATAATGTATGCAAGCACATAAAAGAAGGATTTGATTGGGTACACAAACAATGATTTTGCAGGTAGTTTGGATGATAGGAAGAGAACTTTTGGTTATGTGTTCCATCCTTGTTCAGGTGTGATAACATGGGCATCTAAGAAGCATCATATTGTGACACTTTCGTCAGCAAAAGCAGAATATGTTGCAGCAACATCAACATCATGTCAAGCAATATGGTTAAGAAGAGTATTTGATGGACTTAAGCAGAAACAACAAGGATCAACAACAATCTATTGGGACAACACCTCAGCGATTGCACTATCCAAGAATAGTGTGTTTCATCAAAAGAGCAAGCATATTGATACTAGATATCACTTTATTAGAGAACTTGTGAGCAATGTAGAAGTTCACTTGAAGCCTTATAAATCAAGTAATCAATTGGCTGATATATTTACTAAGCCACCAGTAAAATATGTGTTTGAGTTTCACAAAAGAAACTTGGGTGTTGTAAGCCTAGTTGAGACATAGACCAACAGACATGTTTGAGTTGTCATGAGTCATGTCTTAGTTTAGCGATCGTAATTAAGGGGGACTGTTAAATTAATCTAATTACTCCCGCATGAGGAGAGGAGTTGGCTAAAATTAAAGAGTCAGTTAACTGAGTGTCGAGTCAAGTCGAGTTAAGTGATAGACGAATTTAGTGTGTGGTTGCATGTCAAGTTATTTTAGGTGAGTCGCTAGTTGGAAACATAGAAATATTCGTCATCTGGTTCATTGTAATCAATCAAATTTTGTGTGGTCAATAGAAAAGTTTTATTGCCCCAACTTGTATGTTTTGTATGTGAAATTTGTGTTTCTCACTAACCAATACATTTTGATTTCTATTTAAAATCCATTTAATGTTTTTAACCTAGATTAATAAAAACAAAAACAACAAAAATCAATTAAAATTACTATTGTTTGTTTTCAATAAACTCTCACACTATTTTAAAAAATTTACATAATAAATTAATCACAAATTTTAGAAACAAGGTTCCTGTCCGCCATACACCATGACTTGTAATGCAATAAATTATTTTGCTAAAATAATAAATTACAAACCAAAAAAAACCGTTAAACTAACTATGTTGGTTTTGTTTCTTTTTAGAAGTTGAAAAATAAAACTTCTTATTATTAATGGGTCGGAGATTTTCGTTACTAACTAAATTCAACACTAGAAAAATGTCCCATCATAAACAACCCAAACTCAATAAAGAAAAATTAAAACTTCGGAAAACACGAAACCTACTTTTACCCATAAATGACATACCCTAATTTTTAAGCCCAAAAACAAGCATTCACTTTCAGCAATTCATCCCATAAATCGTACATACTATTATGATGAAATATATATATATCATCCGAACTCCCACCTACTCTCGGTAACAAGATCATGTGATCCTCATGAGTTGTTCAAAAGACAGTGGCCGTCATAATCTCCAAACACAAAAAATATTCTACCTTTATCTTTTTTCAGTGGGGGAGAGAATCCTCGCTGAAGAATCATAATACATCCTTATATCGCCGAAGCGACCAGATTCATCTTACAATATCGCCGAAGCGAGCAGAATAAATCATCATACAACATCAAGCATACGTCATCAATCAACATATTACGTCATCATCAAGCTACGGCAACAGCAACGCGCATCGCAGGATTCGAACGTGGTTGGGGTGCGAAAGCCAACCGCCCCAACCACTACGACATGCACACCGGGTGCAAAAAATATTCTACCTTTATCATGATCAAAAATAAAAAAATTCTAATTTTTTAATACAAAGTCATATTCTGCAATTCCTTCCAGTTTTGTATTTCTACACTGAGCAGTCTAAGTTATGCCTCAGTCTGTCTATTATTTGTGGGTTCTCCCGGCCTCTTTATTATTGGCGACTGGTCGCCACTTCATCGAATTTTTGGTAACTACTCCCACATCTTCACTGATCGCGGTCCAATTGTTAGAAACCATAGAAAGCGTGCATTATAAGTTATATAAGTTATATGTATATCACTGACTTTAGTGTTAGAACTTGTCTAATTAATACGGATTTAAATTAAATGTAGGGATCAAATTTTTTGGGTTGTAATTTTTTTTTTTTAAATATAAAATATAAAATGTTATTTTTTAGTATTTAAATTGTATTTTTGAATGTTAAAAATTTTAACTAAAAATTTTTTTTATATATAAAATTAATATTAACATAAATCAGTTAATATAGATTTTTTTAGTTAATATAGATTTTGGATCCCAATTTTAACAATTTTGAGTCAAGGTTTATCCAATATTACAGTTCTGCAACATTCAAATATATATATTTTAATATTGCATAGAACACTCTAATCATATAATTTTAAGAAATTATATTTAAAAAATATATTTTTTTTAAATTAAAATATTTAAAATATTTTTTTTTGAAAATTATTATAACTTAGTTATCAAATTAGTTTTAGAGATGCTTATCACATACTATTATCTACTAATGTATGATGACTCAAAGAAAACTAATTATTAAGGAAGTAGGCTTTAATCATTGCCATATATTTTATCTACTAATGCAGGATTACTCAAGGAAAACTAATTATTAAAGAAGTAGGCTTTAAGCACTGCCATATACTTCTGTATATTAAGTACTTAACCTATTTCCTTGAGCTCTTAATTAAACCAATAAAATATAATTTATTTATTTATTTTTATACTTATTAAATCTATTAGCTTTGCCGAGTGTCATCACAGAACTATTATCTACTAATACAGAATGACCCCAGAAAAACTAATCATTGAAGGAAGGAAGTACGCTGCAATTCCTGCCCAGTACCTTTAAGCTTATTTCTTTAAGTTTTTAACCAAATAAAAACCAAACATATATATATATATATTCCAAAGAAATGTAACTTCTATTTATAAAATATAATAGAGGTTACATCCGTAATTCTTCTGGCCACAATAGTATTTTCTGCGTAATTTGTAAATGGGTATACAAAATTTGTTGTAGAACCTCTATGTATAAAATTAGTTTGTAACATACTGTCATGATCCGATAAAAAGAAACTGAAAGCAAAGCTGTTTCTGAAAAACTGTAAAAAAGCCAGAAATATCTTCCAAGATAATCACTGAAATATATGCATATGGCTGATCTGTAGCTTGTAAATTGAAAATATAAACAATTTCAATAAACTCCCACATATATTCCTGAAACAACTACTTTTGCCTAAATAATTAGCCCCGTTGTTTAGTCCAACCCAAGGGTTGAAAAAAATGTTTGGAGACTTCTTTTAATCTCAAAAACCGAGTGTGTGCCTTTATCCAGATGCAATCCAATTTTCAAGAGGCGATCAACCTCTTCATATATATATATAGTCTTTTATATATATCTTTTACTTAACATTTTTTATTAATGATATCTGCAAATAATATCAAACTATACCATACTTATTTCTAACCAGTAAAAGCCGTTTTCCGGGTTTCTATGGTTTGAATGGAACAATCATTATTTGTGGAATTGTAATATTGTGATATTATTAATATAAACAGCCATTGAAATGAAATGAAATAAAATTTAGTATTTATAAATATTTTTATTTATTATATTTAACATTTAAAACATATTTAAATATTGATAAATTAGAAGTTAAATTTATTAAAAGAAAATATTATCAAAAACTATCAATAAAGTTAGTGAGTTTGGGGAAAGTTAGTGAGTTTGGGGTTTGGGTAGTTCAATTGACAATAGTATTGGAAATGAAGTCTTAGTGAGTTTGGGGAAAGTTAGTGAGTTTGGGGTTTGGGTAGTTCAATTGACAATAGTATTGGAAATGAAGTCTTATCCAACAGGAAGTTTTGGATTGAAATTTTGTGTTATTTTTTATTAGAGTGAGAAATATAGTCTTACCAAACTTACAAAAAAACCCAACAAAATATACTAAATGCTAAAAATATACTTTATATTTATGAATTTGCTTCTAAAAAATATATATATATATATTTTTGGCTTTATATTTATGAATTTACTTGTAAAGATATATATATATTTTTGTTGTTGATTGATTTTAGGAAGATCTTCACCCGGGAGTCAGACTGTGATCCAGCAACTCGTTTTTTCTTTTTACAAAACCAGCTACCATCGGCAGTGGCGGAAGATATTATGAAACTGGAAAATCAAACTACCATGTTTGCAGCGGTGCAGAAAGATATTATGAAGCTACAAAATCAAATACCCATGTTTGCCTTACAGATGATCCTCCAATGGCAGGCAGGCACAGATCTTGATCTCAACTCAATTTTAAGACACATTTGGCACACTCTATCCCCTTTTCTATACAAACGTGACAAGCTGGATTCATATGTTTTAGCCGCTCCCTCATTAAGGCCAGATTCACATCTTTTAGGGTTCGTGTACGAAAATATCATCCGCCCTTCGGATCCCACAGATCATGCAGAACACAATCGAATGTGGAAGAAAAAGAGGTACATGATCAGTCTCCCATCAGCTGTAGAACTCAGAAGAAAAGGAGTGAAATTCGCTGCGCACGTTGAACATCTCAACGAAATCCGTTTCGATAGCAAAACCTACACGATTCACTTGCCCACCATCGAAATGGACGAGAGAACAGAAGCTGTCATGAGAAATTTGGTGGCATTCGAGGCATTCGTTTGCAAAAAGGAAACGAAACCGCTGATGTGCTATGTGGCCTTGATGGACTGCTTGATCAACACAGCCGCCGACGTTGAGGTGCTGAGAAATGGCGGTATAATCCACAATGGCTTGGCCACCGACGAAGAAGTAGTCGGTGTCTGGAACGGAATGCGGAAAGCAATGGGGAAGGGTAAGTACGAACCAATTGAGTCAGCCACTGATGGCGTTACACTTTCTACACGAATTACGAATATATAATGATATGCGCTGAACTGAAATATAAGTACTTTCCAAGGGCGTGCCTTGTAGCATCTACGTTGGCAGGATGTATCGTATTGCTTTTAAGTATATTGCAAGCCATTCTGTCGTGTGAGCAAGTCCGGCTTCAACAACAAAGCATGAAAAAATAATCGTATCGTCGTCGGGTATTGTGATTGGATTTACTTGCTGAACTTTACATAAATTGCTTTTCACTGTATATGTTTGCCTGTTTTTTGTATGGGGTGGCAAAACCCACCACTTTTTTTCTTTCGGGCAGGTTGAAATGTATCAGTGTGTTATTTTTTCTATCCTTGGCGTCATTTCCCACCCCTTTTTTTCTTTCGGGCAGGTTGAAATGTATCAGTGTGTTATTTTTTCTATCCTTGGCGTCATTTCCCACCCCTTTTTTTCTTTCGGGCAGGTTGAAATGTATCAGTGTGTTATTTTTTCTATCCATGGCGTCATTTCACTTTACCGTGGCATGGCAGGGCATGGAAAGCTTCACAACCCAGTGGCATGGCAGAGCAGGGAAGGCTTCACATTCCAGTGGCAGCGCTCTTTTCTTTCATACAAGATGAAATGTATCAGTGCCTTCACATTCCAGTGGCAGCGCTCTTTTCTTTCATACAAGTTGAAATGTATCAGTGCGTTTCTCTTACTGTACTTGGCGTCACTTCACTTCCCAATGGCATGGCAGGGCAGGGAAGGCTTTGTTAGAGGTCTTAAGTTTTCCAAATTTTCCTAGCTTGAAATCTGCAACTGTTAAGCGTTTTCAAGGGAGAATGCACTCTATGTACAGATTATTGTTGAGATATAAATTTGTACTATTTATTACCTTTGCATTCTAGAGTTATTACCTTTGCATTCTAGAGCAAGCACTGTTTTGGTTTAAACTAAATAAAAATGTTTATGTTCAAACAACTGGCACCTGATACAAAATTTAACACAAACTAGAGCATATTGAAGCAGAGAGGTTGATAGTGTAAAGTCCTTTATTATTTTTAAAAATACGTTTTTTAATTTATAATTATTCAATATTATTTATTGACTTTTGTTTGTTTAGTATCAAAAGGTACGAAGAGAAGTTAGCAAGCATATAGTATTTTAATTTGGCATTGTCCAAGGAAGCCCTCAAAGTTATTTTTAGGGACGCTTTTAAAGTCATCTTTAGAGTAATTTTATCATTTTTTTTTTAATTTTTTTAAAAATCTAAATACAAAAATGTTTGAATCTCTTTTTATTATGGTGGAAATAGATTCAACTCCATAAAAAAACTGAAAATTTTTTCAAGCTTAATGACTGTAATCTAAATTTCCTAAAATTTCAACTGAATTTTATGAAAGCTCTTACCTAAATAATTTTTACTATTTTCCCAGCAAAATTATGACACTACACTACTCTTTAATTTAATCAAAATTTGTACCCAGGTGAAGCGTTAGGGAAGCGAATATTCCCAGCGCAACCTACCACATGCCACTTCCTTCGTATCTCTTGAGGCACCCAATGGCAATTCTGTGTCAAATCTATTTCTATGTTAAGAATAATGAGGCAATGTGTAGGACTAATTTCTAACTATCTTTGAGAATAATGAGGCAATGGGTAAGACTAATGTTTAATTATGAATAACTGTGGAAGGAAAAACCATAGTGTATTTATTATGTTACTGGTAAGTGACATATAGTGATGTTTTGTTGGGTGGTGACTTCAGTTCATCACTGTCGCCACCAGAGCACCAAAGCCCAAAGCGTGACGCCACAACTGTACCAATCCCTTATCTCCAACGTGCGCAGATCACCACTGTACCAATCCCTTATCTCCAACGCGTGCACATCACCACTATACCATCCCTCATCTTTAACGTCTCCAAGGTGTTCATCATTGTACCATCTCTCCTAAGCAGCTTCCATAGCGCAAGGCGCAACGTCATCACTGTACCATACCTCATCTCCACGACAAAGCCCATCCCTCATCTCCACGCCAAAGCCCAAGGTACAACGTCACCACTGTACCATTCCTCATCTCCAAAGCCCATCGCTCATCTCCACACCAAAGTCCAAGGTGCGATGTCACCACTGTACCATCCCTCATCTCCAAAGCCCATCCCTCATCTCCACACCAAAGACCAAGGCGCGGCATCACCACTATACCATTCCTCATCGTTTTGAAATGTATTTAAATACTTCATATGTATTTCATTTAATAGGAATTCCTTGTTATGGTTGTAACATGTAGCTCAGTAATCACATCAAATTTCATAGAGCTTATTCTTTAATGCTTGGCCGGTTAGACTAAGCGTAGTACATGGAGTTGTATCATCGGCATAAACAATTATGTGGCCAAAACAACAGACTAAAACTTTGCACCAACATTGTTTAATGGATGGACGTGGCATACGATTAGGTTGAAAGTACCATACTTTAATGAAGAGCTAGTTTCTGGTGTTAATGTGTGTTAAGTGTGAAGCCAAATTCACAGAGGATTCTAGATTAGATCTTTCTAGATCTCCAAGATTCTAGATCTTTCTACACCGCCATTAGTTTCTAGAATCACATGCAAGATTCTAGATCCTCCTACACCGCCAGTGGTTTCTAGTTCATTCCAAATCTCCATCTGAATCACATACAGGATTCTAGATCCTTCTTATGCCTCTATAAATTTGTAATTTCTCTGGCCAAGGAAAGCAACCCAAGGCCCAAGCCTGTTATGTAATGCAAAGTGATTTATGTTCTCCAATGATTGTTTTATCTATTCCGCTGTTTCTGATTGAGTAATCTTGTTGTTTCTCCATTTGTTTGTCTCTGAGTATAAATCCGTTGTGTGTTATGTATGCTCTAGTCTAACAACTGGTATCGGAGCCAAGTTTGAATATCCACAGTGCAAGCCGCTTAGTGCCATCACCTTGCTCTGGCAGCGTTCGTTAAAATGTTGGTTGTTACCCCTGGAGCTGTTGAAGGATCCGTCCAGGAA
This sequence comes from Pinus tabuliformis, assembly GCA_031772625.1. Taxonomy (NCBI): domain Eukaryota; kingdom Viridiplantae; phylum Streptophyta; class Pinopsida; order Pinales; family Pinaceae; genus Pinus; species Pinus tabuliformis. The sequence goes on along the minus strand of CM062804.1, from coordinate 317,766,361 downwards.
ATAACTGAGGAACGCTGGAAAAGACAGTTGCTGCAAGAAAAGCAAGGTTGTGGATCTATGTTGAAACGTGTTGCTGGAGTTTGAAAAGTGGAGATTCGTGGAGATTGGAGTTGAAACGTGGTGTCCGTAAGTTTTTTTTACATCAAGCTTGCACGTATACGTCAAGTTTTTTCACAAACCAACATATGTATGTGTGAAATGTGAAAAGGTTAAAACATTATATATGTTTTTATATTTATTATGAAACATATATAATTATATGTTGGAATTTTGAAAAGTATATTTTAAAAAGGAGCACAAATTTTGAAAAGGGTATTTTAAAAGGAGGAAGGTCATTATTACTAAATTTTAAAGAGTAATAATTAAAGTTTTATTTTTAAATGGAGTTTTTGTGTTTTGGGGCATGAATTTGATTGAAAATGGAGACAACAGTTACAGATATGGAGAAGTTGAGTGGGGCTAATTTTGCCCTATGGAAATCACAGATGGAGGATATACTGATTTTAAAGGATTAGTATTTGCCGATTGAGGGCACAACAAAGAAACCCTCATCGATGACAAATGAAGAGTGGAATAAGCTAGATAGAAAGGCAATTGCAACAATCCGCCAATATTTAGCAAAGAATGTTTATTTCAATGTGTCTGGAGAAAAGACGACAGAAGGATTATGGAAGAAGCTCCATGATCTATATGAGAAGAACACAACATCAAACAAAGTGTTCTTGATGAAGAAGCTTTATAATCTCAAAATGAAGGAGGGTGCTTCAATTGCTGAGCACTTGAATGCATTTAATATTATTACTAATCAACTTGCCTCTGTTAAAATCATTTTAGATGATGAAATTAGAGCTATTTTGCTAATGTGTTCTATGCCAGACAGCTGGGAAAATTTAATTGTAGCTATGAGCACTTCAACAACTACAGGGACCCTGAAGTTTGATGATGTTAGCAACAGTTTAATGAATGAGGAGCTGCGACGCAAGTCAATTGCAGAAAACCAGGGAGGAGAGGCTCTAGCTCTAGCTGATCGTGGTAGGAGAATGGATCGAGGTCGGCAAGGGCGATCAAGATCGAGAGGCCGATCAAAATCAAGGAGAGGAAGGATCATCTGCTTTCATTGTGGCAAACCCGGGCACATGAAGAAAGAATGTCAATTCTGGAAGAAAGGACAAAAGGATCAGAGACCGTCTAGTACAAATCACAAGTCATCCAGCACAAATGAAGGTGAGACTACTGTTGTAGCCACAAATGGTGATGTGTTGTTTACTATTTCAGTAGAGGATGCATGTGTATATACATCTAGTAGTGGCTTTGATTGGATCCTTGACTCTGGGGCATCTCACCATGTAACCCCATGCAAAGATAGTTTTGTTTCATATAATCCCAGTGATTATGATAGAGTGTATTTGGGGAATAATTATTTTTGCAGTATTATTAGAGTGGGAGATGTCCAGATCAAGATGAAAGATGGACAAGATATATTGTTGAAACAGGTCAGGCATGTACCAGAAATGCGCATGAGTTTAATCTCTATGGGACGACTGGATGATGAAGGCTATTCGACAAGCTTTGGAAAAGGAGGTTGGAAAATTAGCAAAGGTGCATTGGTCATGGCCAAAGGACCCAAGACAGGAACATTATACACATTGAAGACACTGATAGGAAAATCAGATTTGGCTGCTGTCACAAAAGAAGGAAATTCAGCAGATCTGTGGCATAAGCGTTTGGGTCACATGAGCGAGAAGGGCTTAAAAATCCTTGTTGATAAAAATTTATTGCCAGGTTTGAAATCCTACAGTCTTGATCTTTGTGAGCATTGTATATATGGTAGACAAAGAAGGGTTTCATTCCTTAGAGGTGGCCATGACAGAAAGAAAAATGTGTTAGAATTGGTACACTCGGATGTGTTTGGGCCTGTTAAAATCAAATCATTAGGAGGAACATCATATTTTGTAACATTTATAGATGATGCATCCAAGAAGGTTTGGTAATATCCTATGAAAAGTAAAAGTGAAGTGTTTGGAATATTTCAAAAATTCCATGTTGCTGTTGAAAGAGAGACTAACAAATTGCTTAAGTGTTTAAGAACAGATAATGGTGGAGAATATTGCTCAAATGCATTTAGGGAATGTTGTAACAGGTTTGGCATAAAGCATGCGAAGATTGTGCCTGATACTCCTCAACAAAATGGTGTTGCAGAAAGGATGAATCACACCATTATGGAAAAGGTGCGAAGTATGTTGTCCAATTCCGGTTTGGAGAAGAATTTTTGGGCTGAAGTAGTCAGGACCGCTTGCTACCTCATAAATAGATCTCCAACTACAGCCTTGGATGGCGGTATCCCTGAAGAAGTTTGGACTGGTAAGAATTTGAATTATTCTCACTTGAAAATCTTTGGATGTGAAGCATTTGTACATATTCCCAAAGAAAATAGAACTAAGCTAGATGATAAATCTATGAAATGCATTTTTTTGGGATATGCAGATGAAGATCTTGGTTATCGTCTATGGGATCCAGTCAAACATAAAATTATTAGAAGCAGGGATGTTATATTTAATGAGTCGAAAATGTTCAAGAGGACTGTAGGTGAGTTGGAGGTCAAGAAAGTTATTGACAGGTTTGAAGAGCAGCAGGAAAACATACCACCAATACAAGAAAATGAACAACAAATTCAGGAGCATGAAGAACAACAAGTGGAAAATAATGAACAAGAAGAAGAAGGAATCTTGCAGGAACCTTTACAGGAGATTCAACCTGATAATTCACCACCACAGTTGGTTCACAGATCTTCTAGGCCTCATAAGCCTTCACAAAGGTATCCTCCTTCAAACTATATTTTGTTGACTGATGAAGGTGAACCTAATTGTTTTCAAGAAGCTTGTAAAGTCGAGCACAGTAAAGAATGGAAGAAAGCAATGGAAGAAGAAATGAACTCTTTGCAGGAAAATAAAACTTGGGAGTTGGTAAACCTCCCAAAAGGTAGAAAGGATCTACAAAACAAATGGGTGTACAGGATTAAGCATGAAGGTGATGAAAAGGAGAGGTATAAAGCAAGACTGGTGGTGAAAGTTTTTGCCCAAAAAGAAGGTATTGACTTCATTGAAATTTTCTCACCTGTTGTTAAAATGTCATCCATTAGAGTCATTCTTGGTCTAGTTGCTGCTTTAGACCTAGAATGTGAACAGTTAGATGTAAAAACTGCATTTCTTCATGGTGAATTGGAGGAAGAAATTTATATGGAGCAGCCATAAGGCTTCATAGAAAAAGGCAAAGAAGGCCTTGTTTGTAGGTTGAAGAAGAGTCTCTATGGGTTGAAACAAGCACCTCGACAATGGTACAAGAAATTTGATTCATTCATGTTGGAACATGGTTTTCAGAGGTTGGAAGTTGACCATTGTGTCTATATCAAGAGGTATGATCAAAGAAAGTATATCATATTATTGTTATATGTGGATGACATGTTGATTGTTGGGCATGATAAGAATAAGATCAATAGGTTGAAGAAAGATTTGGGTAACAAATTTGCAATGAAGGATTTGGGACCAACACAACAGATATTGGGCATGCGGATTATGCGTGACAGGAAAAACAAAAGGTTGTGGCTGTCACAAGAAAAATATATCAAGAAGGTGCTTGACAGGTTTAATATGAAGGATGCCAAGCCAGTTGGTACACCCCTTGCAACCGACTTCAAGCTGAGTACTGAATTATGTCCTAGTAATGACAAAGAGAAAGAAGAGATTAGAAGAATTCCTTATGCTTCAACAGTTTGCAGCTTAATGTATGCCATGGTATGCACACGACCAGACATTGCATATTCAGTGGTAGTGAGCAAGTTCCTTACCAATCCAGGCAAACAACATTGGCAAGCAGTAAAATGGATTTTAAGGTATCTCAAGGGTACTAATCATTAATTGTTTATGTTTTGGTCATGATGAGACTGTGCTTGAAGGATTTACAGATGCAGATATGGCTAGAGATATGGATACCAGAAAGCCCACTACAGGTTATTTGTATACATTTGCAGGTGCAGCAGTATCCTGGGTGTCAAGGCTACAAAGAATAGTAGCCCTCTCTACAACAGAAGCAGAGTACATAGCTGCAACAGAAGCTTGTAAAGAGATGTTGTGGATGCAGCGATTCCTAGGAGAGATAGGAATAAAGTAGGACAAGTATGTGTTATATTGTGATAGTCAGAGTGCCATTCACTTGGCGAAAAACCCAGCATTTCATTCAAAAACCAAGCACATTGACTTAAGGTACCATTGGATCCGACATGTCTTGGAGGAAGACCAATTATCCTTGGAAAAGATCCATACAGATAGGAACCCTGCTGATATGCTCACTAAGATTCTACCACGAAATAAACATGAGTTATGTAAAAGCATGGTAGGACTCGGTGTGACTTGATCACTCTTATTTGGCTTCAAGTGGGAGAATGTTAAGTGTGAAGCCAAATTCACGAAGGATTCTAGATCATATCTTTCTAGATCTCCAGGATTCTAGATCTTTCTACACCGCCATTAGTTTCTAGAATCACATGTAGCATTCTAGATCCTCCTACACCACCAGTGGTTTCTAGGTCATTCCAGATCTCCATCTGAATCACATAAAAGATTCTAGATCCTTCTTCTACCTCTATAAATTTGTAATTTCTCTGGCCAAGGAAAGCAACCGAAGGCCCAAGCCTGTTATGTAATGCAAAGTGATTTTTGTTCTCTAGTGATTGTTTTATCTATTTCGCTGTTTCTGATTAAGTAATCTTGTTGTTTCTCCATTTGTCTGTCTCTGAGTATAAATCCGTTGTGTGTTATGTATGCTCTGGTCTAACAATGTGAATAGACATTCTCCAAAAAAATTGAGCTAAACTGACAAACCACTACCAAAGTGGAGATTAACCGTAGTTCCATTCTGTTGTTTGGAAACATTGTTTTGGATCTCTGAAAACAAAGAAAGGTGCCTCACCTTGGAAACTACCTGGAACCACCCTTGGCCATTATTTTAAGCTCAGGAAAAGATTTGTGTTGTCTCTACTTTAATTCAAAAGAAAGAACATTTGAGTGCATCCTGTAGCTGGTGTTGAGGCCCATGAAAGAACAGTTGAGTGCATCATGTCGCTGGAGTTGAGGCCCATTCCTGCATTGTTGTAGCAGTGACATGGGGTCACTTTTTGCGTAGACTTGGGGTTGGAATTCTGCATAGCAATGATGTCTTCTTTTGCCAATTGGGTAAGAACAATTAATGCACCTAAAATTATGGAGAGATACTTTTGAAACACTCAATTTCTGCAAATTACACAGCTATGATTCCAAAAATTCTTGATTGAAATTCGTAAAAAAAATGTATTTTGAATATACAAAATAGATGCAACATTTTTAAAAAATTCGAAACACCGAATTTCTACAGATTATACAGCTAAGATTCCAAAAAAATCTTGACGAAGCTCCTGCAAAATTGACCACAAAGATGTGACAAAACAAAATGCCTAAGAGTTCATTAAATTTACTTAATTTATGTAAATAAAAGTCCTATGAACATAAATATAACTGGACATATTGAAATTAGCGATAGATTTAAGCAAAACTTCAAAAAGTCTTGCAAAAAGTATTCCTGTAATGATTGTGAAATCCTTGCCGTCCCCTCGTCCCCTACAAGCATTATACCATTTTTGGAAATCACTAAGATATTGTTTTGAATAGTTCACTTAGCATTCATTGCATCGGGAATTCATCTATGACCATTTCTTCTCATGATTTTTGAATAGTCCGCTTAGCATTCATATGACCATGTCTTTTCATGATTTTTGAATAGTCCACTTAGAATTCATTCATCTATGACCATTTCTTCTCATGATTTTTGAATAGTCCACTTAGCATTCATCTATGACGATTTCTTCTCATGATTTTTTAATAGTCCACTTAGCATTCATTCATTTATGACCATTTCTTCTCATGATTTTTGAATAGTCCACTTAGCATTCATATGACCATTTCTTCTCATGATTTTTGAATAGTCCACTTAGCATTCATTCATCTATGACCATTTCTTCTCATGATTTTTGAATATTCCACTTAGCATTCATTGCATCGGGTGATGCTCACAGGGGTGAAGAAATGGGATTGAAACTAGTGAAATGAATCACATAGCGTCAATCATCACTTTCAGGGCTTGCACCCAGTAACCAGGACTTTCTGAGAGGTTACACATCCCAGATCACCTCTGGCTCAAGCACGCTAAATTGTGGAGTTTTTCCCCACAATCAAACCCACTTAGCTTGGTACCCCATTTGCAAAACCTTAGCATGTATTGTGCCAAATGGGGTAGCAAGCTAAGTGGGCTTGATTGTGGGGAAAATCTCCACAGTTAAGCGTGCTTGAGCCAAAGGCGATCTGGGATGGGTGAACTCCTGAGAAGTCCTGGTTACTGAGTGCAAGCCCCTGAAGTGATGATTGATGTTATGTGATTCATTTCACTAGTTTCAATCCCATTTCTTCACTCCTGTGAGCATCACCTGATGCAATGAGTGCTAAGTGGACTATTCAAAAATCACGAGAAATTAGTTAGTTATGACTACCTCTCATGGAAATGGTCATAGATGAATGACTTACTTAACGCAATTGAATCCGAAAATGATATCCAATATAATGCACTGCAGAAACCCCAATACTTAATTATATAAGTGTTTTATTTTTTATTTTCTAATAAATATTTTTTAGGATTTTTTGAAATGTTAGTCATTTTTACACAATAAACAAGAGAAGCATGCCAATATACAAAAGTGACATTGTCACCACTTGTGTCACGACCAGGAGTTGAGGAGCGCTCATATGTGCGATGGGCGATGGAGTGAGACAAACTTCGGTATGTGCGACGAGTCGACTTCACGACGATGAGCGGGTGCGTTCGGTTGAATGTGCCCGACGATGCAGCAAGTTACTTGGAGAGTCAAAAAATCGAGAAGTGGAAAATCGGCTAAGTATGGGTGCATGCACGATGAGTTTATATGAGGTGTCGAAAAACTGACGAGTTGGGCCAACAGAGGGTGGTAGACGCCCTGGGCGAGTCGATGTGTGGAGAACAGACGAATTGGGTGGCCAACGCATTATTTGGCATTTTCATGGGCGATTTGTGTAGTCGACCTAGGCAGGCCAACCCACCTTAACGCATGGAGGATGCATATATATCGGAGATGACAAGTTGGAGAGAATCATCCAACGAACTCAAGCGAACAAGCATTTGCTAGAAGCTTGGGGACGCAAGAGAAAAGAGATAGAAGCAACGGCGAGGTGCAGGCAGACCGAGGGTCGTAGTACCTAACCAAGACAGGGAGAAGTGAGTTGCAGGTCTGCGGTGCAGATGAGTTGTGGAAGTCTACCAGTGCGACGAGCTGCGGAAGTTCTGCGATGCAGACGAGCTACGGAAGTCTGCCAGTGCGACGAGATGTGGAAGTCTGTCGAGTTGCGACGAGCTGCGAAAGGTTTGCAATGCAGACAAGCTGTGGGCAAGTCTTCCTGGTGCATATGAGTTGCAGAGGGCATCGAGGTGCAATGAGTTGTGAAGGGCACCGAGTTGCGATGAGCTGTGGAAGGTTTCTGGTGCGATGAGCTGCGGAGTGCGACTCGACCTAATGGGGTGGGCGCCTCTGCCTGGTGACAAGTTGCACGACACAACACGGACGTGGGCAGCCCTAAACAAAAGCTAAAAGTGGGTGTTGCTGAACGAAGGGTGACCCGACCCGGTGAGGTGGGTGACCCGACACGACCAGGGCGAGTTGCTGAAAATTGGTAGAATTGATAAGGTGAAATTTGGGGTTTCTTGGCAAAGGTTGTACTTGTAAATAAATTTGTAAAAGACTAAATTATTATTATTGGGCAGACTCTAATCTGGGAGCTACCCCTACCATTAAAATAAAGTATTTCCGTTGTGCATATTGATAAATGAAGATGATGGAAATGGTAATTCCGCTGTGTAACGATGAATGCTTAGTAGAAGAAAAGAAAAATAATTAAGTGTTGAATGTTAGGCGTAGCCTGTACTCATAAGTATTGGTGAAAAGAAAGTGGGTAGCGGTGCCGCACTTGCCTATGTGCGATTGAAAGACCACCACCAGGATAGGGGCATGACCGTTGGTATTAGAGCTTTGAATTCCACGGGCTTTGTTGAAAATTTGAGAAGTGAAGCAGGGGTGAAGCAATGTGCTTGGGCCAAGTTGAACGACAAAAAATGGCAATTTGGGAAGAATGCCAAATGAGGCTTTTGCTAACCTTATATAGGTTGAGGCATATGAAAGAAGAGAACCCACGAATTCAAGATGAAATTGAGGTCTTGGAAAGGAATGTTGAAGACGAACTTCTTCGACTTGGTTGGGAAATGGAGTAGGATGTAGCTGCAGATTGTGATGAAGAAGAAGAAGTCGTGATGTATGAGGATGTTGTAGATGTGACAACGATGGAGGAAGAACTTGAGGCACTTCCAATTTCTCAAGTTGGACCAGGATCATACATATTGCAGACATTGATGGATGAAGGCACTCACATGGAGGAGCCTCATGATGAAGTAAGTATTACTATTACTACTTGTGTTTCATTGGAGCTTTTGGAGGATGGGCCATATGTAGGGAAGGGAAAAGACAGTTTGTCGATGCGATGGACAACCTTACCATGGATGTCTACGATGAGACCTTGTGCGGAGAAGCAAGGAACATTGATTGTTGCAAAGCTTGTTGGGGCAATTTGTGACCTCATGGCAGGGGGTGCAAATGCTCGTGACAAGGGAGGAACATGATGATCATTGTGGAGGATGGGTCATGCTTTAGCCATATGGAGAATTGGCTAAGTGCCCGACATGACTCATGGACATATTGGAGAGAGGGCACAATGGAGTTTTGATGATATGATACTTGGGTGGATTTCTTCATGGCTGAGACCAAGAGGTAGTCTTGGTGGACCTTCAGTGGGGGAGGCCACGATGATGGAAGAGACCTTTGATGTGACTTGATATGATGATATATGTGGTTTGAGTGACCGAGGGCACTAAACCTGATTAAAGACTAGGAAAAGATGACTGATGTTGTGATGAGTCTACGTAGTTAGACAACATGGGCAGCTTGAGTCATGGACATCAAGTTGGGTAGATGAAGCATGGAAGACATTATGCAGGAGCACTTATAGAGGTGTCACTTATGGGCATCCGATGAGGAGTGCCAAGGAAGTGATGTTATGCAGATAGACTTGTTGATGCGAAATGGATACATTTTACTTATGAGCCAATGGCAATGTTGTGCACTTTTGTACAACAAGGCCATGGACTAGTTGGATTTGTGAGTAGACTATGGGAGTATCCATACTACATGGAGTGTAGAGGCATCTTGCAATGGAATTTGAGGCCGAGACATGTATGCTTGCTGAGATGTTGGATGGAGATGATTCATGGGAGCTCATGATGACTTGAGATAGTTGCAACCATCAGAGACTTCATGTCATGGTGGTCTTGGAGTATCTGATTCATTGAGGAGTTGAGTTCAATGGTGGACCTAACTTTGGTTCAGTATGGGATGCATACTTTGGGCACATTTATGGGGTGTGTTTAGGAGAGTGACTTGATGGGGATGATCGAGACGAGACACTTTGGAGTTGATGGAGTTGCAGCGATGATGATGCCTTGGTGGCAACACTTGGCCATGGGTTGAGATGAGACTTAACTATTTTTGATAGACATGGAGGTTGATTGGTTTATGACCATGGGTAGCACATGGATGATGAGACAGGTGTATACTTGTCCCTTTGATAGGCTTGAGGCATGGCATATTACAGATGTGATGGAGGTTGCTTCATGGACCTGGATGTGGCATATTGAGAGTCGATTTGATGAGAGGATATCTTCATTTTGAGAAGATGGACCTTACACATATGGATGATGATGTTTGGATAGATGCGAAAGATTGATATGCAACACATCGACACCAACATCATGGGCAGCATATTGCGGATGAGATGGAGACTACTTCATGGACCTAGGCATGGCTTACTTACATTTTGATGGAGATGGGATGGATTTTTGATCAAGTTGATGTTGTGACAGGATGTTGAGAGAAACGACCAATGATGGCATGAGGATGTGCATTCTCATGGTTTGAGCGTGACAGTTGGGCTGATCACCAGACTAGTTCAAGTCATGAGGGTTGATAGTGCATTAAGATATGTTTGAGTTGAGTTGGAGTATCATGGCAATAGTTCACATGATGGGGTTCAACACGATATATGTTGCAGTGATAGCATGTAGCTTGAGTTGGAGGGACCAAACTTCCACAGTGGGGCAACATGTGGAGATTGCAACGGATGTGGTTGATGATCATGGATTTAGGAGACTTTCTTATTCATGGAGTCATGAACCTTTGTGGTTTATGCGATGACGGAGCAGAGATGGGCAGCATGGAGATTTTGGAGATGTTAGAGCTAGTGCTACTTTGTGATGTTGTATGATGGAGTTGTCGAGGAAAACAACCGTTTAAAGTGGGGGTGTATGTCACGACCATGAGCTGAGGCGCGCTCATACATGCGATGGGTGACGGTGGGAGACAAACTTCGGTTATGTGTGACGAGTCTACTTTGTGACAATGAGTTGTGCGATGATGTGACAAGTTACTTGGAGAGTCAAAAAACCGAGAGGTGGAAAATCGACAAAGTATGGGCGCATGCACGACGAGTTTATATGAGGTGTCAAAAAACCAACGAATTGGGCCAATAGAGGGTGGCAGACGCCTTGGGTGAGCCGACGTGCAAAAAACGGACAAGTTGGTTGGCCAACGTATTATTTGGCATTCTCATGGGCGATTTGTGTGGTCGGCCTGGGCAGGCCAACCCACCTTAATGCATGGAGGATACATATATATTGGAGATAGAAAGTTGGAGAGAAGCATCCAACAAACTCAAGTGAACAAGCATTAGCTAGAAGCTTGGGGAAGCAAGAGAAAAGAGATAGAAGCAAAGGCGAGGTGTAAGTAGACCGAGGGCCACAGTACCGAATCGAGATAAGGAGAAGCGGGTTGCAGGTCTGTGGTGCGGATGAGATTTTGAATTCTGTCAGTGCGACGAGCTATGGAAGTCTGTCGAGTTGCGATGAGTTGTGGAAGGTCTGCGGTGCAGGCAAACTGCAGAAGTCTACTGGTGTGACGAGCTACGGAAGTCTGTCGAGTTGCAATGAGCTGCGGAAGGTCTATGGTGCAGACGAGTTGTGGGAAAGTCTGTCCAGTGTGGACGAGATGCAGAGGGCCGTGAGGTGCGACGAGATGCGGAGGGCGTTGGGTTGTGACGAATTGCGGAAGGTTTCTAGTGTGACGAGTTTCGGAGGGTGACCTGACCCGGCAAGGTGGGCACCTCTGCCCGGTGACAAGCTGCACGACACGACACGGACATGGGACACCCTGAACGAAGGCTGAAAGTGGGCAATGTTGAACGAACGACGACTCGACCCGGTGAGGTGGGCGAATCGACACGAGCAAGCCGAGTTGCTGAAAATTGGTAGAATTATTAAGGTGAAATTTGGGGTTTCTTGGAAAAGGCTATACTTGTAAATAAATTTGTAAAAAACAAAATTATTATTATTGGGAAGACTCTAATTTGGGAGTTTCCCATCCCATTAAAAGAAAGTATGTCCGCTGTGCATATTGATAAATGAAGATGATGTAAATGTTGTTTCTGTTGTGTAATGATGAGTGCTTAGTAGAAGAAAACAAAAATAACTAAGTGTTGAATGTTAGGCGTAGCCCGTACTCATAAGTATTGATGAAAATAAAGTGGGTAGTGGTGCCTCACCTACCTATGTGCGGTTGAAAGACCACCGCCAAGATAGGGGCATGACAACTTGGCTCTTGTTATAAGTTTTGGATTTGTTTTTGGAAATTTTTTTTTCTTCTAGAATCTACTTAAAATTTGGTAAGAAATTGTTCAAATTACAAGAACTTATGAGTTGTGAATTCTCCATTATCCAAATGTCTCTTAAACTTGTTAGAGTGCAATGAACAAACACATTTTAAATAATAAAAGATGACAATTTAACCAAAAATTATTTTGCAAAATTTATAAAAAATGTTGGACAATGCCAAAAATAAAAATACATAGGAGTAGCTATAAAGCAATAACACAAGTAGGAAATATTGTCATAATTTCTGAAATGGTGGTCAACATGAGGTGAGTGCCCAAAGTATATTTTCATAATCATAGCTTGCTTAGGGTAGATTTTCATAATCATGGCTTTAAATAGATAAAATGGTTTAATCTAATGTGTAAATTTTATTAAGCTCATGCACAGTTCTTCATCTTCCAGGTGCTCCCAGAAGGGATGCACAAATTTTTCCTTTGTCTCCATTGTTTAGAGGTTTTTTTCATCATTATGTCTCATGCACTTAGCATAACAAATTTGATCTAATATACTAAAAATAGACAATAGCACAAACAACAAAGAAACCAACTCATAGCACTAACTATCTAGAGGTTTTGTTCATCGTTATGTCCCATGCGCTTAGCCTAAGAAATTTGATCTAATATACTGAAAATAGACAATAGCACAAACAACAAAGAAACGAACTCATAACACTAACTACAAAATAACTCAAAAACCTACCAGTACAACTCATCAGAGGACAACTCATCAACCAAACAAGTCACAATTCTAGAACACTCCATTCCTACATTATTCTAACATCCCCTTTAATGAAGAAATATATTTTCCATAATGCCTAGTTGTTATCTACATATTTCAAAGTTTATCTTTCCAAGAGGCTTGGTAAAGATGTCAACTACATTTTCACTTGTATTGCAATAGATTAAGTCAACATCCTTTGAATGTATATTTTCCCTTACAAAATGGTGTTGGACTTCAATATATTTTGATCTGGCATGATAAATTGAATTATTTGTCAACTTAATAGAACTCTGGTTGTCACATTTGATGTTTGTTGGACCTTTTTATTTTTTTCCAACATCTTCAAGAATACTCACGTAAATACATGATGGTGGGTTACATTTTTGGGCCAATATCAAAATTTTACTCTTTTATGGAATTGAAGCCCTTAAAATTCATATAAGCATTATGAATTTTGATTCAGAGTAAAAAAATAATATGTGGAGAATTATGTTCTTCTCCTAATTATATGTTTTGCAAAAAAAATTACTGTCGTATAATATGCCAATTTTCCATTAACTGAAATGCTTGTCCTTGCAAATTTTTGCAAATCTTAAGAGATGTTCATGTGTGTTTGCTTAGCATAACTTAGTATAAAATGTGTAATTTTTAAATATATATATATATTTATATATATATGAGCACGATCTACATACGGAGAACTAAGTTTTTCATATTAAATATTTATTTTTTATGCAATATTTATTTTTTTGAAGGTTGGGAAGTAATATTTCAATTGCATTTTGCAGACACATGTTCACGTAAGTTTTTTTTTGAAACTTTGTGTATTTTATGTTATTGATTTTTTATTCAAGCATTATGTTTAAAATAAATTAGATAAAAAATATAATATGCATTCGAAAATGTCAAACTCATATGCCATTGGATAAAGGGTTAATTCTCCAATCCAACATGATCAACTCTGCCACTTAAGGACAAATTTTTCTTGGAGTCCCCTAGGGTACAAAATGGTGATGCAGAGAAATTTGCAGAAGAGGAGTTAAAATTTAGTTTTTTAACGTGGTCAGAAAGTTGCCTTGAAGCCATTTATAAAATTTATTTATTCCACAAAAATAATTTTTAGAAATATTCAAATATATTTAAAACTCTAATTTTACTTAATTCTAATTCTAAATTTATTTTATTTTACCAAGAAAATAATTATAATAATATATCAATAATTTTCTATAAAAGGTTTTAACTTTGCTTTTTCAATTTTGAAATTCTTAAAAATTATAATTTGTTTATTGTTTTGATTTTAAATATAACATATTTTTATACTTAATCAATTTATAAATCTTTTATGTAGAAAATTTCAATAAAAATAATTCAATTATAATAAATAAATTAAAAAAAAAACAACAAACCAAACTAAACTTTTATATATTATTATTTTAAAAATAATTTCATTTACACATTTAAATTCAAATTCAAATTATTCAAATAATGTTTTAAAATTTGTGATTTCCTTATATTTACGCCGTAACGCATTCCCTATGAAAATAACTCTCCTCCCTGGCCACCTGTACTTTCATGAGTAGTTGAACTGAATGTTAGACGATTAAAATAATCTAGACTAGTAGATTGATTTTCGACGACAGGTATTAATCAGTTACGCCGTTATTGAAGTTAAGACGGTTTCCCTCTTAAAAGAATTGCATGCATTAGTCAGTTACGATTATTCAAGTTAAGCTATTATTCAAGTTACGCCGGTTTCCCTCTTAAAAGAACTGCATTTATTTTCGCTGTCATAGTTTTTCCACAAATTTCATTGAGAGTGCCCCCAATATTCTTTATATTCTATTTCAATGGACAATTTTGACCTTGTTTTGAATCTTATTTGTTTTCTTCGAACGTGTTTTGAATATTCATATAATTTCCAGGAAACTGGGCAACAAGCCTTTTGGAATTCAATTAACATTCCAATTACGCGCAGCAGAGGGGTTGCAAACCTTTATAAAATGGCATATGGGCGTCGTATGTTTGTGTTATGTTACAGCTATGCGATATTTGGAAGTGGAAGAAAATGGAGTTGGGAGCACAGATAGCCTCGAAGGAACCAGAGGACGTGCAGATGGAGGTGATGGTTAATGGAGTGGAGAATGAAGAGGGCGATGTTTTAAAAGGAAACAAGATGCATGCTAACTCTCATGGCAGCAAGTTCAAGCGGGTTGACTCAGATTTGGAGTCGAGTACAGTTTCTGGAGTGGCTACTCATGGCTCGGTTAATATCAATGATAAATGAATGCCATCTCGTCTTTTAATAAGAAGCAAATTTCTTGGTGCCCTTGCTCAAATGTTCTAATATTTGTAACCTGCACATTTGTTAATGACATATTAATTGGATTTTGGTTTAGTAATTGGGAAGTCAACGTGGATTTTAGTTTACTAATGGGGAAGTTGACAGAATATAAGTGAACTGAAAAATTATTTGATAACAATAGGCAATACGGAATAACATAATGACTTATTCTGTACCACTACGTAACTTTTAAGAACTTAACATGTGGATATTATTCCTATAGCATTTTAATAAATATTTTGTTCTTTAAATATTTTATTCTTTAGAGCAATTCAGGTAGTACAAAGTTTGGATTCTAATTTATAACTTCTCAACTAAGTAGAATAAGGATCCTATCCTATTGGCCAAACAAGGACAGAATCCACTCTCTAACTTCTCAATAAAGCTAATTGCATAAAGATTCCAATCATTTTCATCACTCGCATTGATTTGCGGTAGAGTTGATAACATAGTGTAGGTTGTACCACATGCATGTTTAGCTTCTTAGTTTGTCAAATTCGCATTGCAAGGTATTTTAAGTTATTATGTGGTGGTCATTTGCATGTGATATATCATGACATTAAGTGAGTTAACTCTTTTAGCCTAATCACATGAATGCGATACACATTTCGTGAACATTAGTGTTTTTGGATAGTGTCTTTATGGGTACCTAATTTAAAGTTGGTGGTGAACATTTGCTTGATGGTGGGGAGAGAGATTACAGGTGGTGAACGAATTCGAAATTTTAGTGAATTAGATTATCTTATTTTAACTTATTTTCTTATGTTTAATCATATAAATTTGATTTATTTGAAAGATTTTTTTTTTCTATAAAAAATTTATATGTAATGATAGTGTTCATCCAATTCAATATGACATGTTTTTCATCAAAAATTGATAAAATAATAAATTCACTCCTTTGCATTGAAAATGGATTTTGAATCTCTTGATATTTCCCACAAATAGATCTCACATGGTCCACTCATCTACAAATGGTAATTTAGACTAGAAAATTGTTTATTTTCCATTGGTGATAAGGTTTTATCTTCCAATATTACTTAATATCATGATCATTTCAAAATCTAATATGAAAAATGGTTTAATTTGATTCAAATGATAATTTCAATGTAATACTTACGAATCATTTCATTATTTTCATAAAGAAAATTCCATTTCAAAATCTAATATGAAAAATGGTTTAATTTGGTTCAAATGATAATTTCAATGTAATACCTACCAATCATTTCATTATTTTTATAAAAATAAATAAAAAAATCCATTGGTGATAAGGTTTTATCTTCCAATATTATTTAATATCGTGATTGTTTCAAAATCTAATATGAAAAATGGTTTAATTTGGTTCAAATGATCATTTCAATGTAATACTTACCAATAATTTCATTAATTTTATAAAAAAAATTATATGTAATGACATTGTTCATCCAATTCAAAATTCAATGACATTTTCTTCATAAAAATTTTATAAAATAATAAATTCACTCTTTTTCATAATTTGATTCAAATGATAATTTCAATGCACGCTAACTCTCATGGCAGCGAGTTCAAGCGGGTTGACTCAGATTTGGAGTCGAGTAATTCACAAAATTCAATGACATGTTCTTCATCAAAAATTGATAAAATAATAAATTCACTCCTTTGCATTGAAAATGGATTTTGAATGAAGTATACATTATTTCACACTCACAAAAATTTCAAAAGAAGTTAAAATTTTATTTATTTATAATAATAAAAAATTATATTAACAATAAAAATAAAAGGATGGCTAAATTTGTCCTTTTTTTAATTTTTCTTCTATTTTAACTTTTTTTTTTATTATGGGATATGATTCATGTTAGAAAATGTTTCAGGTAAATTTGATAACTTTGTAATGTAAAAGGGTAAAGAATGGACATGTAGAATGCAGAAGATATTTCTAATGATAAAATGTTAAGTATGTCTTTTATTTTTTAAATGTTTGTTTGCATTGATTTTTTTGTATGTCAGGATTCTCGAATTTATGTCTTACCGCGTTTCCGCGTTTCCTTTGCAACATCTGGTGCAATCACTAGTTTTATTATTTTAAAAATATATATTGTAAAGCTAAGTGAGCAGTAAAAATTCTATATAGAGGACATAATTGCGTGCAATCACATTTTATAGATTGAGAGAGATGATATATAAACGCATATACCATTGCATCCATTACAACTATGTTAGTTATAACTTACAACTATTACAACTATATTATTGCACTCATTACTTTTCCTGAACAAGTGGAATATATATATATATCTTTTATTTTATTATATATGATTATGGCGAAGGGAATCATGTTTATTGACTTTTGAGTGAATTTTATAAAATATACATTTCCAGTAGCTTCAAATTCATATTTTTGAGTTACAATTATCGATCTAAAAAATTATAATATTTATTAAAATCAAATTGATAAATTTTCTTATGTTTAATCAATTTATTATTTAAATTATATTTATAATAGATTTATTATTTAAATTATAACATTGAAAATTTAAATTATCATATCAAAATCTAATTTTTAAGTTACCAAATTATAAATATAAAAATATTACAAATTTAATTGCAAGTGCGATAGCATCCTTCTTCAAATCTATACACCAAAATGCAAGAAATGTAATGAAAAATTAATCCACATCATTGTTAATTACCAATTCAAATGTAATTATTAATTATTTTTTTAAATTGTCAAATAGTTACAATTTTAAATTTTGCATGTCATTATTGATATTTACATAAATTTTAAAATTTCCAATTTTATGGCTCGATCGTGCTCCTAACCTAGGGTTACATAGGATCTCGATAGAGAGTTAGTTTTAATGCCCGATCGAGCACTATGCTCGATCGAGCCATCTTTTTTTCACCTAAACATGCCCACATCCACCAAAAAGTCTAACCTAGCTCCATGCTTTTACCTCCTCCTTAACTAAACAGATTCACAAGTTGCATTGGTCAAGGCTTTATATTCAGCTTATGTAGATGACAAATAAACAGTTAGTTGTTTCTTGTTGCTCCATGATACGATCCCCAGTCCTATTTTGAATGCATATTCAGAGGTTGATTTTTTATCGTCGGGATTTCTAGCCCAATCTGAATCAAAATAACAAACCAACTTAATATCAAATTCATCAGTATACATAATACGAAAATTAAGTGTTCCATTTCAAATATTGAAGGACTTTCTTTGTTTCTTTCTAGCAGCTTTCATAAGGTTTAGCTTTCCATTTCAAATATTGAAGGACTTTCTTTGTTGCTTTCCAACGGCTTTCACAAGGTTTAGCTATGAACTGACTAAGGATGCTAACATAATATGTTATATCTGACCTGGTAGTGGTGAGGTAGTTCAGAATTCCCACCGGTTGACGAAACAAAGTTCCATTCACCTCTTTAGTTCCATCATCACTGTACAAGTTAGCATTATGTTCTAAAGGAGTAGATATTGCCTTGCACTCAATCATATTGAACCTTTTGAGGATTTCCCTTGTATATTTTCTTTGTGTGATCAGCGTCTAACCAGATTCGCTCCAAACTTCAAGGCCTAAATAGTAATGCAATTCACCAATATCCTTGATCTCAAATACCCGTGACAATTGAACTTTAATTTCTTCAATCAATTTGGATGCATTGTCTATTATGTAAAGATCATCAACATATAAAGATATCAAAGTAATATTCCCATCTTCATCTTTTTTTATGTATAGGTTAGAATTACTTTTACTTCTCATAAAAGAAAGAGTCAATTTTCACATACCAAGATCTTGGTGCTTGTTTCAAACCATATAAAGTTTATTTAACCTACAAACAAGATGCTCATGTCCCTTCTTTACAAACCCTTTAGGCTGAACCAAACAAACTTCTTCTTTTAACTCTCCATTCAAAAAAAAATATTTGATCTTTAATTTGCATGAATTCAAGTGGTTTCAAAAAATTCCAATAAACCATGGTTTCAAGTATTTTTCAATAATTTGCATGGTTTCACATGGTTTTCAATAATTTGCATGGTTTCAAGTGGTTTTCTTTAGTTGTTGTTGCATTTCACTTTTAACTACATAGTATTATTTTCAATGCTTATTTTATCTTAGTTTTATTGTTTCATTCTCCATTTGTTTCTAGTTTTCAATCATATTTC
This sequence comes from Pinus tabuliformis, assembly GCA_031772625.1. Lineage (NCBI taxonomy): Eukaryota > Viridiplantae > Streptophyta > Pinopsida > Pinales > Pinaceae > Pinus > Pinus tabuliformis. Next base: position 317,747,234 of record CM062804.1, on the reverse strand, counting down.
CTAATGCATACAATATGGAGCAAGTAATATGAGAAGTGAGACAATTTGAATTTTCTGTATTTGCATGAATTTCTTGAATTACATGATCTTCTTGTTTTCTCAACGTCTAATGTATTTTTCTCATCCTTTCTCCAGCTTTCTCTTGTATTTTCTCTATGGATGGAAATTTTTTTGCTTTTCTAGATCCAAATCTCCAATTTCCCATGTTTGTTGTGAATCCTTGTGTAAACGCTCTAATATTTCTCTATGAATGAAAGTTTGATGTTCTTTGGTCTATAATTGAATTTAGAGACTAATTTATTTGTTGATAGTAGGGGCTTGATCAAGTCCTCATTAGAAAACTTTTAAGGTCTAAAATGGGCCTACGAAGAAAAATGTACAACCAAAATAAACTTTATACGAACTAATAAGATTCAAGATGATGATGTCAACCATGGGGGATGATTCACTGTTTTTGGGGTAAAAAAGTAAAAAGATTAAAAAATAATAAAATAATAAAACTACTTTTTCAACTTATCTCCTTAACGTTTTACTCAAATTTCGAGTTGGAGTACCTGTTGGATACAAAATCTAATTCCTCATCTAAGGACTACCCAGGTTGCATACTTTTGATGGACCACGCTACACAAAAAATGAGAAATACATGAAAAAACGCGATTGCAACCATGTTTTCATGTATTTCTCATTTTTCATGTAGAAGGGTCCATCAAAAGTATGCAACATGGGTACTCCTTAGATGAGGAACCAAATTATGCATCCAACGAGTGTTCCCGCTTGAAATTTGAGTAAACCCATAGGGGGATAAGTTGAAAAAGTATTTTATTTTATTCTTTTATTTTTAATTAATTAAATTTTTTTTTCCCTCTAAAATTTGATGGTGTGATCTAATATTATTTCTTTATTTCCACTATTATTTTATAGTTTCCTTAGGAGGCCCATTTTAGACCTCAAAATTTCCCTAATTTAATTCATAGCATCTTACACTAATAGCATTAATAAAAGTTGGTTGAAGGTTGGTGGTTTAGGCTTTTAATGGCTTGATCGAGTCATTGGTTATCCATGGATACGACTCGATCAAGGGTTTCTTTGATGTTCGACTGAGCAATGAATTTTTAATCTAAGCGCTCGATCGAGCTCCTGAGGTCCTAAAAATCATAGTTTTAGCACCCCTTATGTTGATTTCTTTGCAACCCCATTTTGTACCCTAACGGATTTAGGGCATAATTTGTCCTTAAGCGGCATAGTAGATCATGTTGGATTCGTGAAATAATCATCTATCCAATGGCATATGAATTTGACACTTTCGAATTCATATGATATTTTTCATTTAATTTCTTTTAAACATAATGCTTGAAAATGTTTTGGACGGTTTCAAAGGGGTTGAATAAACAATCAACAACATAAAATATACACAATGAAAAAAATTAAAAAATTACCACTATCTTCGTTTACGAGTCCTCTTCAAAAGAGTACTTTTGGTTTTTCAATTTATTTAAAGAGTTGGAAAAAATCTTATGTGAACTCATGTGTCTCAAACTGCAATTGAAATGTTACTTTGCCAACTTCGAAAAATAATAAAAAAAATATAATTTTGCATAAAAAATAATTTTTTAATATGAATAACTTAGTTCTTTCTATGTAGATCATGCTAACACACACACACACACACACACACATATATATATTAGACTAAGTTATGCTACATGAACACACACATACCTTCTAATTTTTGCGAAATTTTGCAAGGACATATATTGCATTTAATGGAAAATTGAGAGATTATACGACACTACAATTTTTTGCAAAAAATATCATTAGCACAACAACATAGTTCTCCACATATTTTCCTTTTACTCTAAATCAAAATTTACAATAATTATATGAATTTTGAGGGTTGCAATTCGATAAAAGAGGAAAAACTTGAAATTTCATCGCCACATTTGGCCTAAAAGTGTAACTCATCTTCATGTAATCACCCATTTTACATTTTAATTTATTATTGTGAAATAAATTACAGTTTTTGTTTTGTGGTATTGATAAGCCATGGTATTGACCTATGGTATTGTAGAAAAAGTTATTTACAAGTTAATAATATCCATGATAAAGTGGGGGTGAATATCCATGATTAAGAATCTTGTTATATTGTACGTTTATTGTAACATTTTAATTTTTATGTGCTTATTAATTAAATTTAAATATGGTTAGAGAATCATTATTAGTCAGCACCAAGGCATGATTACCAATTGACATTTGCATAATATAATGCCATGTGAATAATCGTCTTACATATTTTATGTCATAATTTATGAATATGGTTGCAATATTCATGTATGATTTTGGATATATGTGTAGTTTTTTATTCTTAAACTTTGGAGGAAAACCATCAAAAAATAAAATCCATACTCATTAAATAACATATTTACCATCAATTGTCTTTGCATAAAAAGTGGATACTAGTGGTTACTACCCACCAAATTTTTGCAACTTATTTTGGCTCAACAAACAATTTTCTTATCCAATTCACATCTCAATTTATTAGTTCCTACCAAATAAATACTATACGATGCTCTGTCTATCGACCACTATTAATTTAGCATTAACCAATGTAATTTATTATTATTTATGCAATTGTTCCCAAATCATAACTTCTAACTTGAGTTGGAGGGACTAATTTGTCCTGCAAAACAAAAATACAATATAACAAATTCAATTTTACTATTTTTATTACTCTTAACTTTATATTATTAATTGAGAAAACATTCAAATGTTTACACTCATTTAAGAATACTACATCATCTCCCCATACTGAGTACCTCTTGGCACAATAGTATTCATATCCTAAATTGACAATTTTATTTGCATACCAAATTATTCCAATAAACTACGGACTTGCTAAATATCTTCCCACATGAACAATACAAATATCCCCATGCTCTAAGGCCCACATGATCAATATAGCATAGCCTGACTTGGTTGAGATTTAAACACGAAATAAAGAAGTTGAAGAACCTCTCATAGCCTATTTAGGTTGGTGTAAGGAAGTAGAATTGTCCCTTTCATGTAGATACAAAACGAGCACTCTATTATACACAAGATAATATCTCATTTATACCTTGTATCATTGCACCAATTAGATAATGAATGAATGAATGAACGAAGGGATTTTAATGTCTTCCACTAGGTCAAGCGGTCTAGGGTACCTAGGACTCCAACACATCACAACTTCAAACTTTTATCTAAGTCTACTCTTTTCTCATGAATCTTGACAAGGAAGCTCGCCGTTTCGATAATCCTCTCTTCGTCGAACAACTTGTTCAAACAACCCACCTTCAGAATCATATTAAACTGATTATGAATATCCTCATAAGCCAGAAAATTCATGATGTAGTGCCATTCTATTTCAACCTCTCATTTCCTACAAAATATGCAGATTCTTTCTTCCCACTCTTCTTTTGGAGTTGTCCATCTACCTATTTCACATATGAGATGATGAGACCCGATCCTGAACTGTGCTATTAATAATCTAGCCTTTCCCATGATTTTGGCACCCAAATATATATTCTCATCATGAGACCATGTAGGGTTAAAATATTTGACATATAAATATTTTTTCAACCAATCTGCTTTTCCCACATGATAGTCTTGAATTTTTAAAGCACCCATTTTTTAACCTCCTCTTTAGATTTAGGAAAATCCTGCCACTTAATGCCCTAATTACACAACCAGTTGTCATTTTGTTTCCTCCAAATTTTCTTCCTCCTCTTTAACTCCTCTACAACAATTATTTAAGGCCAGCGATGCCCATCCATGCCTTCAACCTTTTTTAAGTAACTTAACAAGCGAAAGAGCAACTCAGCCTCCACCAGAAACAAACCACCCTCATCTAGCAGGATATCATAATGAACCATTGATTTGACTTTGAAGTTATTAGTGATTAGGTGCTTTTGAATTCTTTCTAATTGTCTCCACTTGTGATCTCACATACTACTCCCCCAAACTTCACATCCATAGAGTACAACCAGTGTAACCAACGACCCAAAAAGAGTTTTCTTGGCCTTCCAGTCCCATAATTCTTCTCTCCTACATATGTTTTGTAGAAGCTAAAAATATCTCCATCCCCCTTAAATCCTTTTAGCTATACATGTCTCCCAATTGAGCATGTTGTGAAAAACAATTACTAGATACTTATATTCTTCCATGATTTCCAAGGGTTTCCCCTCAAAAATAAAATTAACCTATTATTTTTTCCTCTTCAAGGAGAAGATCGTGATCTTGGTTTTGCTAACGTTTACTTGGATCTTGACCTCTTGACAAAACAACTCTAAGGCCTTTAAATTCTCTCAAACCATTAATTGAATAACCTCTCCATTGTTACTGCTTAACCATTCTTTTAGGTTATTAATATATAATCCATTTTAAAATTCCAATTTTTTCTAATAAGAAATTCGATATTCATGTGAAGCATCAGCCCTTAGTTCCAGATAACTTGTGATACTGGCAAGTATTCTGGGATACAAAGAGGTGAATAACTTCCTTCAGAGTGAAGGAGAGTTTGAAAATTGTTCTATGGACGAAGTTTATGATGAAGATGATCATGTCATCGAGGCAGCTCAGGTTGATATACTATAGTTGAAAGATAACAATATTTCAAAAAGTCTCATACTTTTGGAAGACTTGTTTGATTAGGATGATGTAGAAAGGAAGCCTGCATTAGTTCCTATAGAGAAAGGCGTTGAAGATGTGAACACCAGGACAACAAACAAACCAAAAATGATCAAGCTGTCCAAATCATTATCTCCCGAAGCAAAGGAAAAATACATTCGTTTATTGTCTGAGTTTTCTGCTGTCTTTGCTTGGGATTATGCAAATTTTAAGGAATACGATAAGAAGATAATTCAGCACACAGTATCAATCAGGCCCGATCAAAAGCCCTTTAGGAAAAAGTTACAAAGGATCAATTCGAGATTGCTGCCATCCATAGAAAAGGAAGTTAATAGACTTTACAAGGCAAGCATGATTGTTCCCATCAGATTTTCCAATTGGATATCAAATCTAGTTCTAGTGAGAAAGAAGACTAGGGAGATAAGGCTTTGCATAGATTTCATAAACTTGAACAAAGTGTCGCTGAAAGACAATTACCTCCTTCCAAGAATGGACCATATTCTTCAAAGAGTTGTTCGCACATCCCGACTTTCACTTTTGGATGGCTATTTCGGTTACAATCAAGTTTTAGTGCATGAGGACGATCAGGCTAAGACGAAATTCACCACACCTTGGGACACATTCAAATATGCAAATATCCCATTTGGTCTCAAAAATGCAGGGGCCACTTTTCAGCGTGCCATGGACATAGCATTTTCAGATGAAAAAGATATTTTCCTAGTTGTATACTTAGATGATGTAACTGTATATTCACATTCAGATGATGAACATTTGCATCATTTAAGAATCATTTTTCAGAAGTGTAGAAAGTTCGGAATCTCTCTCAATCCAAAGAAAATTCTATTTGCCATGGAGGAAGGAAAACTCATCAGCCATATCATTTCGAAAGACGACATCCGGATCGACCCTTCAAGAGTACAAGCCATTCAACAAATTGATTTTCCTCGTAGCAAAAAGGAAATCCAAGCTTTCAATGGTAAGATGAACTTCTTACGAAGATTTATTCCTAATTTTGGTTGAACATTTTAGAGAAATGGCCAATATGTTGAAAAATGATAACGAGGTAAAATGGTCCGAAGAAGCCCATAAGTCTTTTCATGCAGACAAGCTTGCCTTAACCACTGCCCCTGTTTTGATTAGTCCTGATTACACCGATTATTTTATCATATTTTATTTTTCTTTCGAGCATACTATGGCAGCGGTACTAATGGAGGAAAGGGATAAAACCAAGCTAACAATTGCGTTTTTCAGTCGCAACATTAGGGATGCAACTCTTAAGTACAATATCACTGAGAAATAGGCCTTGGATTTGGTAAAGGCAATCAAAGATTTCAGAGTTTACATCTTACATTCGCATACTCTTGCTTATGTGCCTAATTTAGCGGTAAAAGAAGTCCTTGTGTAGAATGACCCGGAAGGTGGGAGAGGTAGATGGATAGCAGCACTATTAAAATATGATCTTGAGATCAAGCCTACAAAGCTTATCAAGGGTCAAGGCTTAGCCAAACTGATGGCCGAGTCAAACCTTCATGCTCTAGACGTTAACCTTATGGAAGCATTATCGGATAATCAAGAAGAAGTGGATTTCATTTAGTTATATGAAATCTTTCTCTCATCTCCACGATATTCTGATATCATTTATGTACTTCAGCATCTAAATCCCCCCCCAGGCATGTCTAAGAATAAGACTAGGTCATTGAAGTTGAAGGCTTCCAAATATTGTATCATGAACAGTGCGCTCTATTGGAAAGATTTAGGAGGTGTATTATTGGACTATTTGACTGAAGATGAGTCAAAAGAAGTAATAAATGACTTCCATAAATGAGATTGTGGGGGTCACTTGTATTGTAAAACTACAACAAACAAAGTACTAAGAGCGGGTTACTATTGGCCTACGCTTTTTGCAAATATTGTTAGGCCCCTATACTACTTGTTATCGGGAAAAGTGTCTATTTAGAACGACTTTATCCCACTAAGGTGTGACAGCTACCTTAGAAACAAACAGAGAAAACTACTTTTGTATTCTTCTTTATGAACTATAAACAAAGAGGAATAGGATGAACCAACCTGTGTCTTGCGCTAGTCCTTTGATCCAATCTCTCTCCTCTTTGACAGCTTCCAGCTACCTTCTCTCTCACTTGCCCAGCTTCACCAAGTACCTGTAAGATCACAGAAGAAGGAAACTATACAAAGACATGGGTTTATATTCATAAATAACTTAGGATCATATTTAAGTTAACCATAAAAATGTAACAAGCATCAATGAAACACAAGCATGGAGAAGAAACTCAAATAGTTTTATTGATATACAAGAAGATCTAGGAGGAGTTACAACCGATGATTCCTGACCCAGCATCAACCTCCCAGCAAAGAAGTCCCTTCTTCAACCCCAACAAAGCATAGATCACCCAATTCTCTTATATGTATCTCAAAACCAATAGCAATTCCTTACAATGTGCAAAATTCCAGCCTCTGGATCTCTAGGATGAGGGATCCATATATAGATGTATGCAAGGAGGATGAGTCAGCTCATGAATTGATTAGTGGCTTCTCTCTGTCAGTTCTTGCTTCCACTTGGAGACTGAGAGCCTCTTACTCATCCTTGGTCGAATTCAGTGAGGCAAGTGTCATTGGAGAAGATTCTGGAAGCTTCCATTGTCTCTCCACCTCGCGGAATGACACTGCCATTTGTCATTTCCCGCTCAACGCACCTTGGTAGTGCATTTAGGTGCGTTGCAACACACCTAGCTAGAGGACTTAGGTGCTATGCAACGCACCTGGCTAGTGGAGCAGCTGAAATGATCATGATTTGACTTATTCTGAGCAGTTTCTGGTGGAGAACTTCTGGGAGAAGCTGTAATTTGTTGACCTTGTTCCTTTAGGAGTTAGAACAACACTTTTAGGGACTTAGGAGCCCTTGGTTTATGGACATTTCATGCTTAGAGCTGTAAGGCACAAAAATGTCTATAACAGTTGCCCCCTAAAGTATGAGGCCGTTTATCGAGTGAAATGCTTTATTAGGAGGATCCGAAGTTCTTTCAATGCTGGGAGGAGACCTGTAATAAGATACAATACAATACATTATCTTCATACTGTTTTCATGATCTAGCTGAGGTGGGCATTCCCATGCTCAGCTTTATAAATTCATTTTCATGTACATAGGACAGACAATCGCCTGATGGTAGACTGATGATTCTGATAGAGCCATCATCCTTTTGGTAGGATGATTATCTATGCTGCAATGTTGTACACTTCAATGTCTTTATTTTCCTGAATATATATCGCAGCCCGGATGGATGAAACTAGATCCGGGGTCTTCAATCTCATCCGATCTTCACTCGAAGTACAAGTCGATCCATGTGAGAAATGTTTTGAAGTCGAACATGGAAAGACATCGCTTGATTACCAGTCAATGATGTAAACTGTTAACAAGCGCGAGAGGAATCACCGATAATGATAATGACCCTCAAGGTACTACAGTACAATTCACGTGGTGTGAATAAAGGACTTGGCGTCGAACACCACGCAAAATCTTTCGGTCGAAGTTCATTGATGTATACCTGTCGCCGGAAGTGAGAAACTTGCCATTGAGGCATGCAAGCTTCAAAGTACTGAATGGGGTGTTCCTAGATCAACTTCTTGGATAATGAGCTGATGTCGACAAGAAGTGATCCGTCATAGGAGGGCCTTAATGAATCCCACATCAATGACATGGAACGGAGCAAATGATTTTGATGGAGGTGAAAACAATCTGATGATATATGGTTCAGGGTAGCGGTCATGAAAGAATGGAGTATAATGTATGGTAGTGGGCGGGACACAGGTGGCCTTTCTGGATGACTTCTCTTGAACATGTCGACGACACTTATGTGATGGATTGGTAGCATTAACCCCAAATGTGGATGGTATGGCGAGACCATGGCGATGTGACCGGTGAATGAAACAACCCAACCCGACTCGGGCGCGGAGTGGAAGTGTCATGTTCAAGAGCGACTTGCTACCAATAAAGATTCTTTGAGTTTTCTTCCCAATTTTTCCCCAGTCATTGCTGACCAGTACCTCTTTATTTTTGTCAAGCTTGAGGAGGATAACATATGCTTGTTCTATAATTTGCCCTTCGGGCAAACCCATCGCTATGTTTTAACGAGCCTAGCAATAGTGAAACTCGTTCTCGTCTAAAGACAAGTTTGTCGCTATTAATCTTTTTAACGAGTCTAACGACAAAGATAACTCGGTCCTTTTCATTTTTAGAGAGTCTGAAAAGGTACGTAAAGGTAACTCCAAAATTCCTTTTTCGTCATCTAATCCCTTAAGTCCGAAAAAGTATAAAACAATACAGAAGGGATGAATTTTCGATTAGCTTTAACGAGCCGAACAAAACAAGCGCTCGATCTTTTTGTGCAATAATCCCTCAGGTCCAAAAAGATTAAAATCTAGAGGAGGGATAGCACTTCCTGTCGCTTTAACGAGCTGGAAGGCCAAAACTCGGCAATCTTTTCATATTTTACGAGTCAGTTGAAAAGAGCTTAAAGAAGACTCGTCTTTTGAGGAACGAGTGATAAAATGGGTAGCAGCTGATTCCAGGTAAGGGTTGGAATTTTCCAACCACGGCAGTGTCACAAGGATGGCTAGTGAAATCACTCTTCGCAGCTGTTCCTCAAAATGGGTAAACAATCAAATGGAGGTGAATGATCGGCCAATGGAAAAGTGGAGGTGATGGTGCAAACACGACCAAGGCTTTAATGGCTGAAATGCTACATTCATGGTGGTTATTTACCGGGGAATAGTTCATTTTTTAACGAGCTTAAATGTGGGTGGAAACATTTGCTCATATCTTATGTTTATTTTTTAACGAGCTTGAACTATGTGCTAAAACTGCTCGATTAATCCAGTCATATGATAAGAATGTCTCATATAAAAAACGGCAAGCTTTCGAGTTTTGCCCCACATCCTTTCTTTATGCAAGTTAGGAAACGACTAATCCAAAAAACAGATAAATAATCGCTCTTTGCTTGCACTCCAAAAGGTTTGCATGCCCCCAGGTATAAAACAGAGTTTCAAGGTCACCCTCTATTCGAGCTGACAAAACATTCGTTTTATCAGGAAGGGTACTACCTCTTACAGGTTACCCAAAGATTGTTCTATTTACGGCGTAAACAAAACACTTCTTTGGCGATGTCTACCGAGATAAACAAAGGTGAGTGGCGGCGCTCGCCAACTCACATAACTTTGACAAGAGAATCTTATTCTAGAATAACCCCTCTTCCAATCACGGACGGGGTACAGACTAGTCATATTCTCCCGTGGAAACCTACTCTATACCCGAAGTTTTCCTGCCGAAGCAGACCAGGACGCATGCCCCCTGGGTTTCAGTCATATCCCTCCGAATTACTCGCGCTTATCAAGAGGACGGACAGGGGATTGAGACATTTCTTGCGTGAAAAGACCATTTAGGGATGGTATATGACTATTTGCTATGCGTGATCCGGGAAATGAAAGCTGGTCCACGAGCTTGACCACTCTTCCTTCGTGCGGAAAACACATTACTCTAAAGAGTGAGGAGACGATGGCTCCCATGCAATAAATATAGTCTCGTCCAAGGAGTAGGTTATAATCCAAGGGTCCTTGAACCACCATTACGTTCATGCGAACTGTCTTCCTTCTCAATGTTATGGGCACATCGGGAAGGATCCCTAAAGGTCGACTGGTTCCTTTATCAAAGCCTGTCAGATTTCTCATCTCAGGCAAAAGCGATGGTGAACCAAGTGCTTTCCAAGCAGTAGAGGAAAGGATACTCACAGAAGCCCCCTCATCTATGATGGTACCAGCCATGACCATTCTATATATTTGAACGATAATTCGGAATGGTATGCTTGCTGGTAAACGGGGTCTGCCTAGTTGATTCCAGTCGAAGGAGACAACTAGGTTGCTTGGAGGTGGGACCGAGTAGACGGCCGGGTATGGCTCTGACGAACTTCCTTCCTGCGGTAAAGGAATGGGTAGATTGCCCCCATGTTCGTCGGAGTCTGTGTTGATGAAGAGAATTTGGACGGTGTCATCCTTGTTCTCTTCAGTGACTGTATCATCCGAAGATAAAACCTCTGAAGGCAAGACCGGGTCAACTGCCGCCTCGACCTTTTGACTTTCGTCTGGTATGGATTCAGTTGGTTTATCTTCAATGATAGGCGCTTCAGCCGACCACCTGAGCGGGCCAGCTGGATTCTCAACTAGTGACGGACTCGGCAAGAGTTTTTTATATCCAGGAGGAAGTTGTAATGGTGAAACCGGACGATCATCCAAAACTATTTTAGCTTCGTCTAAGAAGGGACAACGGTGGAGGGCATGATTGCCTTCGCACAGTTTACAAGGAAATCTAGCTTTCCCTTTTTGTCCTGGGGCTTCACTTTCACTAGTCGACGTGTGCTTTCAACATGATCACCAGAGGTTGATGACACCGGGTTGTGCAAACGAGGAGACCAGTCCCTTAGTATCCGGGGGATGCAAGGACAATCTCTGTGAAAGTGGTCTCCTTTGCAAATGACACATGGCGATTTAGGCCTGGTCGGTGCAGTGTGTGGATTTTCGTTAGACGACACTCGTTTTCCCCCATTCGCCTTTGGCTCCTTCTTCTTTTTCTCTTTCTTCTTCTTTTCTTTCTTCTCCTTAGGAACTCTCTTTTAGCTTTACCAGTTCCATCAAGCAAAGAGGAAGGAGGAGAGGAAGAATTAGAGGAAGTAGAAGGCTAGTGGGCAACTTTGGACTCGTCTAATTGCTGATTCGATTGTTCAGGAATGGTGGTGTTCTGAACGACATTGGTTGAGAAGAGCCATACTGGCAAGCCAATTGTCAGTCCTGGAAGCGACAATGTGGCCATATGGGGCGCACCAACATCTCCCCAAGAGGAGAAGGGACTAGGATTTCCACCAAGGGGAATTCCTTGGTTGGTAGGCTCCATTTTCTCAACCCAAGATCAACATAGGAAAAGGGTATGAATATTCCGTTTAAAATAAATTTTAACACGCTTTGACACAACTTGTTTTTTCAGTTTTTACGAGTCGAGAAAAAACAAAAGATGACTCTAGTCTCCTTCGATTTTTAATGAGCCTGAAGTCACAAGTGCTCAGATGGACCTTTTCCGTTAAGGAGTCTGAAAAGGAACGAAAGGGACTGCTCTGGAGGTCTAGGCAGAGGGAGTACCAAACCAATTGCAAAACTGCAAAATACTTTTTACGGTACGGCAGTCAATCTTCCCGAATGCTGTGTTCGGTGCATTGCGATCAGTAGGGCGGCCGACACAGCTTCCTATGGATAAAGGATTTAAGCCTATAGGGGTCTCCCAATATATAATCGACGGTACGTGGGAGCACAAGTCCGTACTAGCACTTATCGTCTCAAAGTGGAGGAATCACCCAACCATCAGTGAGGACAACAGTTACCAGGCTTTACGACGCCGGAATACGTCTCTAGCCTAGACCTCTAAATGTTGTGCGTTAAGTTCCAAAGCGTTGTTAAGTTCATTGGATTTATTTTAAGTTGATCTTTCTTATGAAGTTTGCCTTTTGGGATCACCACGAGATGTAGATGTAATTCCTAAAATGCAATCTAAAGATGATAAACAAACTTTTATCTCTTTTCAGCAATGAAAATCCTAGCTACTAGGGGAAAAGAAAGACACAATCTTTTCGCAAAGAGCAAAGAGCACACTGTAAATGCACTTTTCCTAAATCAAGCCAAACAGACTGCCAATATGCAAATGCACATGCATGTGTTTTGTTTTTCACTTTCTTAATATTGATGCCTAAAAATAAAGTTGTTGTACAAATCTGAATTTGCTTTCAAGTGACAAACACAAACAAGCTTCTTTTCGAAATCAAAAGGTAGAGATGATTACGACACTTTATGATTTTGAAATAAATACTCGTTTCGACACTAGAAAGTCACAAATTCAAACCAAAGGCAAAAGTACAAGCATAATCGACTATCAACAGTAAATAAACTTTATCCTATGATCAAAATCGACACTTGCGACAGATCTGAATCAAAGGACGACAGCACGACTATTCTACTTTTGCAATGGAAAACTGTAAACGACGCAACAAACACATAAAAACATCTACAGTTTCTTTTGTACAACTGAGGCGGAATATCAGTAAGGAAAAGGGGTTTGAAACAGTGAAATACTGATCACAGGCTGCAAAAATCAGAGACAAAACTGAAAAAATGAAGCAAAGAACCTTAGCTGCACAAGGCTAGGCTGATCAGCGCACCTGTTACACAGAGAAACTGCATTGCAACGCAGGTAGCCCTCTCGGGAAGTGCGTTGAAATGCAGAACCTCTTCACAGAGCCTGCGCTGGGGCAGAAACGAGAATTCTATCCGGGTTCTGGGTCACGGTTTGCAGTTTAATCTATGGTTTTTGGCCGAGTAAAAGCAATCAGTAATGCACAATCAGAGGTAGATCTAAGGGGGGTTCTAAGAGCTATCACAAGGGCAATCAGTTGGTCTATGAATCAGCTGTTCAAATCATAAACAGATCCAGTGAATGGATTGAAGCAGCAGATGTCTACTTTGCATTTGTTAATGGCAAATGCAGTTCGATTGCTACTTCTAAGTTTATGAAACAAACAACAGGAGAAACACAAACAAACTAACTAGACACGATCCCCAGCGGAGTCGCCATTTTGTTATCGGGAAAAGTGTCTATTTAGAATGACTCTATCCCACTAAGGTGTGACAGCTACCTTAGAAACAAACAGAGAAAACTACTTTTGTATTCTTCTTTATGAACTATAAACAAAGAGGAATAGGATGAACCAACCTGTGTCTTGCGCTAGTCCTTTGATCCAATCTCTCTCCTCTTTGACAGCTTCCAGCTACCTACTCTCTCAGTTGCCCAGCTTCACCAAGTACCTATAATATCACAGAAGAAGGAAACTATACAAAGACATGGGTTTATATTCATAAATAACTTAGGATCAGATTTAAGTTAACCATACAAATGTAACAAGCATCAATGAAACACAAGCATGGAGAAGAAACTCAAATAGTTTTATTGATATACAAGAAGATCCAGGAGGAGTTACAACCGATGATTCCTGACCCAGCATCAACCTCCCAGCAAAGAAGTCCCTTCTTCAACCCCAACAAAGCATAGATCACCCAATTCTCTGATATGTATCTCAAAACCAACAGCAATTCCTTACAATGTGCAAAATTCCAGCCTCTGGATCTCTGGGATGAGGGATCCATATATAGATGTATGCAAGGAGGATGAGTCAGCTCATGAATTGATTAGTGGCTTCTCTCTGTCAGTTCTTGCTTCCACTTGGAGACTGAGAGCCTCTTACTCATCCTTGGTCGCATTCAGTGAGGCAAGTGTCATTGGAGAAGATTCTGGAAGCTTCCATTGTCTCTCCACCTCGCGGGATGACACTGCCATTTGTCATTTCCCGCTCAATGCACCCTGGTAGTGCATTTAGGTGCGTTGCAACGCACCTAGCTAGTGGACTTAGGTGCTATGCAATGCACCTGGCTAGTGGAGCAGCTGAAATGATCTTGATTTGACTTATTCTCAGCAGTTTCTGGTGGAGAACTTCTGGGAGAAGCTATAATTTGTTGACCTTGTTCCTTTAGGAGTTAGAACAACACTTTTAGGGACTTAGAAGCCCTTGGTTTATGGACATTTCATGCTTAGAGCTGTAAGGCACAAAAATGTCTATAACACTACTAGTGTAACCCCTTATTGTTATTAGTACAACCCACTTATTATATTGACGTACCCATGTAGTGCCCATATTGTTACTGTTGTGCCACATAGAAGCCCACTATTGTTATTATTGTGCCCTTACATTATTATTTTTATGTCGGCTCTGATTATGTTATGACCCCTTAGACTCCTATATATAGAAAGGAGGTCTTTTCATTTGTATCATCGAAGAATTGTTAATTTATGTAATGTAAAGGAGGTTTCCCCCTCGAACAGGCTGAATTCTAAGGCGTTGATCTATCTTTTCTATCCTTTCTTGAGCTGATTTCATAACATTTGGTATCAGAGCTTTGGATTCTAGGGTTTCGCTTCTCCAAACAAGTCATCATGGAATTTTCGCTATAACTTTTTTTCTGTGATGTTTCAGAAACTAAAAACAAAACCCATTTGAGAAGAAATCACGCTGAATCTCGGGTTCGAATTTCAGAGCTTTTTGCACCATATTTGCGGAGATATGATCTGGGGAAGTTGGTCTTTTTGCAGACTCCTGAATTACATTCGAAACAGGTGACCTGGGGAAAATCGTCATAACTTTCTCTCTGAGAATTGGATTGAAATTTCGTAAGAAGGTACAGAAAGAGGACAGACTGTAGTTTCTTCTATATATTTTTCAGAGTCAAAGGTCGAAACAGTGAGACGTGGCACTTCATACAAGTTCGCTCTTTTGGAAAGGTCTATAATCAGGTCATCTTGAGAGATTGTGTATAACTCTTTCTTGGAGAATCAAATTTGGATCAGACTGGTGGCATTGGAAAGAGGGCATAGAGAGATACTACAGGTCACAATTTCAGAACTTAAAGATCCGAAAGCACAGATTTACAATCGTTTCAAGATCGAGCTCCTAAAATCAAGAAAAAGCAAGATGAGGAAGTTTGATGGCAAGGATCCAGTAAATTGGATACTTTAGATGGAGCAATATTTTGATCTACATGGTGTACCACTGTTACAAAAGGTATGTATAGCATCTTCATATTTAGAACCAGATCAATTTTTATGGTATGAAGGGCTTTGTTCTGGTAAAAAAACTTGTTACGTGGTCAATTTTCACGAAGGAAATGATAGCACATTATGAGGATACAAAGAGCAACACCTTCTTTAGAGCAACACCACAACAATTGGAAAGAGTAAAAGGGCTTTGTGACATAGTGGAAAGCAAAATTATGGAAACCAGGAAGCATACCCCTCACAACTATAAATGTGGAAGTGTTGTTTCTCCCAGCCTTCCACAACCTACAAGGGTTACACCACAACAATTGGAAGAAAAAAGAGAAAAAGGGCTTTGTTACAAGTGTGATATCAAATGCACTAAAGGTCATAAGTGTGC
Organism: Pinus tabuliformis; assembly: GCA_031772625.1. Classification (NCBI taxonomy): domain Eukaryota; kingdom Viridiplantae; phylum Streptophyta; class Pinopsida; order Pinales; family Pinaceae; genus Pinus; species Pinus tabuliformis. The sequence continues at coordinate 317,731,482 of CM062804.1, read as the reverse complement.
TGAGAAGAAATTGTTTTACATAGAATATGAAGAGGAGGAAGAAAAGGATCAAGAAACATCAAAAGAAGAGGATATACGCCAGGACCCCACCCCAGAGAAAGAAGAAATGAATCAGACCATATCTTGTAAAGTATTGGTAAGAATTACCACTCCTCAAACTCTCAAGATAGAAGGACATATCAAGAATAAAAAGGTGCAAGAAGTGAAAGATCACATCGAGAAAGAAGAAATGAATCCAACCATATCTTGTAATTCATTGGTCGAAATTACCACTCCTCAAACTATCAAGATAGAAGGACATATCAAGAAGAAAAATGTTCAAGAAGTGAAAGATCACATCGAGCATCAAGAAATGAATCCGACCATATCTTGTAAAGGATTGGATGAAATTACCACTCCTCAAACTCTAGAGATAGAAGGACATATCAAGAAGAAAAAGGTTCAAGCAAAGAAAGATCACATCGAGCATCAACAACAAGTTCTCCAACTTTTAAAGGATAAAGCCACTTCGGTGAAAAATCAAACGAAACAACAGGTAGATCAACATCGTAGTGAAAAATGTTTTGATGTAGGTGATTGGGTATTTTTACTGCTATAGCTCAAGCAAGCTATTTATGAGAAGGAAATGTTGGCAATACTACATGCACTTAAAAAATGGCGACCTTACCGAATGGGAAGACTCTTCAAGGATGAGGATGTGGAAGCATTATTTTGTGCTATTTCTATTATCCAACCAGATTGGATAAACGAAGCAAGGGATGAATGGAAGAAGGACGAAGAAGTATGGCCACTTATTCAAAAGTTGCAAAAGATCCCAATTCAAACAATATTGCCAGAAATTGAAGAGGAAGGAAAAATCATATTGGAACCTGGAGCAGTCACAGAAACAAGAACCCAACAGATACGAAATCGATCAATTTCAGAGTATCTCATCAAGTGGAAGAACTTACCCGGTGAAGTTTCCACCTGGGAGGACAAGAATTTTATACAGAAGCATCAAGAACTACTCAAGTGTTGAGGACAACGCTTTTTGAAGGAGAGGGGCATGTTAGGCCCCTATACTACTAGTGTAACCCCTTATTGTTATTAGTACAACCCACTTATTATATTGACGTACCCATGTAGTGCCCATATTGTTACTATTGTGCCACATAGAAGCCCACTATTGTTATTATTGTGCCCTTACATTATTATTGTTATGTCGGCTCTGATTATGTTATGACCCCTTAGACTCCTATATATAGGAAGGAGGTCTTTTCATTTGTATCATCGAAGAATTGTTCATTTATGTAATGTAAAGGAGGTTGCCCCCTCGAAGAGGCTGAATTCTAAGGCGTTGATCTATCTTTTCTATCTTTTCTTGAGCTGGTTTCATAACAGATATCTACAAGGCAGTGATGAGTTGTCACGAGTGTCAAGTTTTTCAATGTAAAAGAAAGCTTCTTCCCTTACCTTTACAACCAATATCAGTTAATGCACCTTTTCAGCAGTGGGGCTTAGATTTCATAGGTGAGATCAATCCATCATCATCCGCACAACACAAGTGGATACTGATAGGTACGGACTACTTCACAAAGTGGATCGAAGCAATCCCAACCAGGCAAGCAACTGATTCAGTTATCATTCAGTTTTTCGAAACTAATATTTTGTCCTGTTTTGGTTGTCCTCATAAGATAATCATAGATAACGCGGCAGCATTTAAGTCGAAAAAGATGACTGAGTTTTGTGACAAGTACAACATCAAGTTGGGACATTCTACAACATACTATCTACAAGGAAATGGTTTGGCGGAATCCTCCACTAAGTCTTTAATCAACATCATCAAGAAACTGTTGGAGGGCAACAAAAAGAATTGGCACAAAAAGCTGATCAATGCATTGTGGGTAGATCGGGTGAGTAGTACGAAATCTCTTGGGCTTTCTCCTTTTCAGATTATGTATGGAGTAGACACTATTTTCCCTGCATCATTGGCAGTCCTGATCATCAAATTGTTACAATAAATGGGAAGTGAAGAGAATGATATGCAGTGACGAATCAATCAAATGATTCACTTAGAGTAGGGACGGGAAGAGGTATTTCAGAACACCTCCAAGCTACACAAGAAGATAAAAAGGATCTATGACCGGAAAACAAAGGAAGATGATTTGAAAATTGGAGATGTGGTACTTCGTTGGGATGCTAGAAACAAGGACAAGGGTAAGCATGGTAAATTTGAGAATTTATGGAAAGGCCCTTATCAGATTTCAGCTTTCCGGGGACAAAATGCTTTTTTGTTGGAAGAGATGAATGGAGAATCATGCTTAGGAGGACTAGTCAATGGTAGGTTCTTGAAGCATTATCTTTTCTAAAATTTCTTTGGTTTCATTGTACATACATTTTAAATTTCTGCAAGTGTGAAGCTGAAAATCATTGGAGTTCGAAGCCCGAAGTGAAGGCCATGGAGCTTCACTGATTTTATGCTATTTTGATAATTCAGTACTTAGCCATGTAAGTCAGTTTTGAGTCAATCTCGAGTCAGTTTCACGTTAGTTTTGGGTCAGTTTTGAGTTTTTTTTTTACCATATTGGCCCATATGGTAAGGCTACTTGGTCTACGGTGTTCTTGGCACCTCCAAGGAGCTTCCATCCCCAAATAAGGCCAATGTTAGTGTCAGTATTTGCATACTGCCACAAGTGATCAAAATCTCTCTTTTATTTCATATTAGAGTCCTGTTTGAATTTTTTTTGCATTCCACTTAGGTCATCATGAAAACATTTGTTCACTGATGGTAGCCCAAAATCCAAACTCACTTTCCCCTCTCAAAAGTTTGTATTTGCTAGCCCTCCTTCATGTGTCTTTTGGGTTTCCATTGAACATGAAGGCTCATTTCATCATATTTTATATCAGTCAAATCCACCTGAAATGCAGTCATTTGACGTTCCATTAGGTCACCTAGGTTTTATTTTCCCAAGGTCCAATTAATCACCATCTCACCGCATAGGGTCAGCAAACAATGAGAGTCAAGAAAATAATATCTTTTTCAACTAAATAAAGCTTTCCAAAGCATGTAACCTGGTTACTGAAAGCCCTAAATTTGATTTCAAGAAGGGATTTTATTCGAAGTTTGTAAATTAAAACTTCACAGATGTAATAATTTTGTTTTTGTTTTTGTAATTTTATGTAATAAGTTATTTTTTAGCTGCATACTCAAGTCCATTGCCAAAAGCATCCCAAGCAAAAGTCAAAATCAGGATTGCCAAAGCATCATCCACCTGTCAAGAGAAAAAAAGTCAAAAAGTCAAAAAGCATTAATATGAAAATTTGAAAATGACAAGAAACATTAGAAAGAGGGTGTGCAACTCATAAATTATATTTCATCCAAGTATAAAGGCTCTCAAACACACCCATGAAGCTTCATTTGCACTCTATCACTCTCAAAACTCCTCAACAAAAGAAATTTGTCGATTTTAAGGCGAAATTAGGCAAAATAGAGCAAGAGGCCACATTTAGTAGGGTCGTTGCATGTTTAGTCGGGTCGCTGCACATTTGACTGGGTCACTGCGCGTTTTCTAGAGATTCCAATGTTATTTACAATGGCGCTGCGCTCCTGTAGCTGAAGGGCGCGTTTTCCTAGGTCGCTGTGCCTTTGCCTGGGTCGCTGTGCATTTGCCTGGAAGGAGCCAAAACGTGCTAGAAACCCTCCATCACCACCAAGTTTCCAAGTTGGTCATCATATACTTTAGCAAATCAGGTTGGTGGCAGATTTACTCACTCCTTCCCTCCATTATTCACCTACATAGGGTTTAAGTTGTTTGTTGTTATTACTAAGATCAAACCCTAGTAATACATTCCCACCATCTCAAATCACACTTCCTAGCTTTCATTATCATTCCCCCTCACTTAACAACTATCCTCTATCACCTCCCTCATTCCACACATCCCCATCTCCTCCTCGTCATCTCTCTTCACATCATTCCACATTTCCCTAGGGTTTTGACAACAACAAATCATGGTATAAGAAGAACACAGAAGTCAAAGTGAGGAAGAAAAACAACAGAGGAGGATATATAAAAAAGGAGGGAGAATCATCAGATATGAGCCAGCCAACACTAGAGAGCTCATGACATCTCCTATCACTGTCACAAGCTTCAAACATATGGGTTGTTTTGATTTTTGTGAGAAGGTGGAAAGAATCCAGCATCATTCTGAATTGACCAGACAATTCATCATCAACCTCCATGACAACCAAGCAACCCTTGCCGGTGTCACCTTTACTGATCTGAAAATGGGGCTCTCAGGATTCTTGTCTAAATTACAAGAACCTCTCCCATGTCCAAAGCTTTAAATTTTCCCAAGTCTTAATGATTAACCAATGCAGAACTAAGAAATTCTTGAAAATAAGGTGTATGGTTGTATTTGTTTTCAACTGATTATTTACTTTAAAATCTGTTGTTTGTGCTGATATGGGAATGTGCTTACTGATATATAAATGCATATAACGGTAGTTAAAGCAGCAGTAAAAACAAACACAAAAGACAACAATATAATATAGAGTTCACCCTGATATCTTGGGCTACGTCTCCTTGAGCTCTAGTCAACTTGACTAGGCTCCCTGGGATTCTCGCAATAATTCTTTTACAAGTTCCACACTCAACTCCAATGTTTTACACAGGAACATTGGGCTCAGAAAACCATCTTATCCCTTGGCTCAGGGAGCTCTTTGGCTTTCTAGCTCTGGCTCTTGGCTCTGGCTCTGGCTCTTTCTCTGGCTCTTGGCTCTGACTCTAGCTCTGGCTCTTTGGCGCGGGCTCTGGTTTTGGCTCTCAGCTCTTGCTTCTGGCGCTCGCTCTGGCTATGGCTCACGGCTCTCTGCTTTGGCTTCTATAAGCTCTTCCTCTCAGCCTTTGCATGCCTCTTTGAGTCGCTCGACCTCCAAGCAACTTCAACAGTAATATGTTGTTGTCAATTGATCTCTCTGGCTTTTCACTCGACCTCCGAGTGACTCCAAAGAATCTCTACGCATTCAACTTTTTCTCGTTGTTCGCTCTCCTCTCTTCTTCCGTCCCCCCCTCTCTCTATCTCTGTCAGTTTGTGGCTTTAAGCCATCTGCTTCCTGACTGTTCGTTTCCGCTTTCAGTTCTCTCGTTCCCTGCCTCTATCCATTTGAATCCCTTCTTTCGGCTGTTACAGTCATTGCATCACTCCTCACAGGGAAGTGGCCACCTATTCCATAACGGATAAGTGTCAAGTTCACCGGAAACACTTGATCGTTTGAAACAGCCATTATTTCTGTTTACTCCAAGAATGCCTGCAAAACACGAATCTCTGCCAACTCATCGTCCCCATCAGACTTCAAATCTTTATGCTTCGTAGCTTATTTCTCCCTCGGGTCCGGTCATCCATCAGGTGGAACCTTCGCCGTTGATCTAGGACCCCCAGATCCTATAGTCTGCGCTTATATCGCGCAGTTGAGTTGCTTGACCGTTAGTCCGCGATGTAAGCGGTTTTTCTCTCTCCTTACCGGATACGTGTCACTCAGTGTATGGAATCACTGGGTCCTCGGCCAAAACCGCTTACTACCTGAAATGCCTCCGATATTCTGCCAGTTTTGAGTGCGGGACTCGCCTGTCAGTTTTAGTGCTTTCCCACGGTTTTTCTGGTTTCCCTTGTGACCGAGCGCTTGGGGCTTTTCCTTCTCGAGGGGTTTTGCCCAGCGATACGCAATTAGCGCTAATCACGTATCAGAAACAACCTCCATTTCTGGGTTTGAGCTTCCCAACTGCCATTTTTGCGCCATGCACAGTCTCCATGGGCCAACGATCAAGCGCTTTGACCAAAGGTCCTCATTGCTCCGTGCTGGCTACAAATTACCATTATTCAAAGGTTATTTCTGATAAGCTCGGTATTTACAAGACTTTGAACTTCGGCATGAGTTTCTTTATAGAGTTTGGGCAACTTTAAGATGGTTTAAGGATCCAATTCGGATCATGCCTTCCCACTAAAAGAACTTTTGGTCCACCAAAAGACTGATATACTGATCTGAGCAGTAATGAGAGTAACAACACCCCCTTCTTTCAGCCTCCCTACACTTGACTTTGCATAGTGCCTCTAAACCATAATCTCTAACCACTTCCCTTCTTGGATGGGTTGGTCGTCTTGGGAAGAACTGTTTTCCTCCTTGAATTCATGCAGAACTTCTACTGTGAAGTTTATAGAAGGTAGTTTGAAATTCTTTGCCTTGATCCTTGATCCAAGGTGGCTCAAACGAATGTGAAGTACATCTTCTCCACAAAACTTTCATTTGTACCTATTTGAAAAGCTGCCAACAACAATTGTTAACAACAGCAGGTATACAGACAACAACTGGATGGACTAACTCCCACTTCAACAAAGAAACATATTTCACATCTTGTGAAACCTTCCTTGTCTTATATCTGCATACAAATGATTAACTAGATAACAAGCCAATAAAACATGCCTTTAAAACAAATGACCCTTTAGGTCAAGCATGTAGAAAAATACCTTTAGGACTTTTTTCCAAAAGATGAATCACTTCATCATTATCTCCATTTTGGAGACCAAGTTAACTTCTCCCAAGCCAACATTACATGCATCTCATGCTCATGCATGCATTCCATCTATCAACTTTCGCTTAAGTACACTGTACTTTCGAAGCTGAAATGAACATATTGTTGTAGCAATAAAGTGAGTTTCCTACTCAACCTTTTTCCATTTACCATTTTGGTAAGATCCTGCAACTTGCCTTTATTCCACAAAGAAATGCAAATAGATGCACCAAAGGACATGTAGTCTTAATTGGATAAGAATTCTAACCATTTCTTACCAATTCATTTCAAAGGTCTCTCCTTGGTTTGCATATCAGCATCAATATGTGAATCATCCTGAAACACATCAATCATGGAATCTTTATTTCCATCCTTGCCATTTTATTTTTCCACCTTCTCCTTCAGCTTTGGTGGAAGCAGTGTTGGATTCAAAGTCCAACACCCTTCAACAAGATGCCCTTGCTTATGGCAGTAAGTGCAACACATGTGCATCCTTTTGACAACATGATTTGCCTTGTCCTGTGGACCTTTGGCTGCTTGCTTCTTTTCCTTCAAAAGTTTCCTGTATGTGGCCATCCTCTTCCAACATCTAGAAACATAATGGTTATCCAAACCACAAAAGGAACATGCAATTCTTTTTCCATGCTTTACAAAATCAAAAGGAATGTGTTTAGAACCAGATTTATACCTGCCTCTTTCACCTTTATTGCCTTCATGAGTAGGTGAAGCAAATGAAGAAGTGGCTCCCTTTGGAACACCGTCACTTTCTTCAAGGCTGTCAGAGTTTCCACAACTCTCTAGTTCAAGTGTGTGCTTCTGAACACCTGCATCCTGCGAATGATGTTTCGAGCTATTGCATTCCTCCTGAATACAATCTTCACACTTCTGAGGTAGAGGACCTGCAATGAAACTCCTTTTGGGAACTGTTTCAATGGACTTCATGGCAGCTTTGGAGCTCTCTCCATAAGACTATCCATAGCCAAGACCCAAATACTTAGGCCTTTCCTCAACCATTATTGGCTCAACAATACCTTGTGCATGTTTTCCCAAGCCCTTTCCTTCATAGCCCATCTTGGACATTAGCTTGGAACCTATGCCTCTAGTATGTTTTTCAAAAGAACCAATATAAGCATTCTTAGAGGAATTTGAAGACAAACAAGAATGGTTTACCTCTTCTTCAAGCTAATACTTGACCAAGGCTTCTTTGGCAACAAAGAGTTGTGATTCCAACTCATGCATCCTTTTCAGGTTCATATTTGCAATATGAAGTCGCCTCTCCATTTCCTGCAATTTGTCAGAAAGCAACCGCTTCTCTTCCTCCACAGAATTCAACTGCTCTCTAAGTAGGTTGCTCTTCCTACCATCCTCATACATTTCTCTCACCATATCCATCATGGTGGACAATTCTTGCTTCATATCTTCATCAAAGACTCTTGTGAAGAAAGAAGAATTTGAGGACTCACTTGTAGAATTTGTCATTATGCCAATGAACAAAAGAACTTCAAACAAGATTAATAAAGAGCTTACTCAAGCAACCTTTTGCAACAAACCTCTTGTGCTTCAAGGGTTTCTTTGAGGTCTTTTGGGGATAAGAAGAATGCCTTCAACCCTTCTTCCTTCTTGTCCTTCCTGGACTGAGCTATCAATAGCTTTCCCTTCACCTCTGCAAACTCAAACAATAGTCAGTCTACAAACAAGCATACAATCATTCAGAAAATCAATCTGTGACTGCCCAAACACCTTTTGGACAAGCAATCTTTGCTCTGTCAATCAAGCATTCTGATACAACCTTCTTTGAAGGTGGGGTTAATCAATCTTAAGCTCTGATACCACCTGATCTGAAAATGGGGCTCTCAGGATTCTTGTCTAACTTACAAGAACCTCTCCCACTTCCAAAGCTTTAAATTTTCCCAAGTCTTAATGATTAACCAATGTGGAACTAAGAAATTCTTGAAAATAAGGTGTATGCTTGTATTTGTTTTCAACTAATTATTTACTTTAAAATATGTTGTTTGTGCTGATATGGGAATGTGCTTAAACTGATATATAAATGCATATAACAGTAGTTAAAGGAGCAGTAAAAACAAACACATAAGACAACAATATAATATGGAGTTCACCCTGATATCTTGGGCTACGTCTCCTTGAGCTCTAGTCAACTCGACTAGGCTCCCTGGGATTTTGGCAATAGTTCTTTTACAAGTTCCACACTCAACTCCAATGTTTTACACAAGAACATTGGGCTCAGAACACCATCTTATCCCTTGGCTCTGGGAGCTCTTCGGCTTTCTAGCTCTGGCTCTTGGCTCTGACTCTAGCTCTGGCTCTTTGGCATGGGCTCTGGTTCTGGCTCTCAGCTCTCGCTTCTGGCGCTCGCTCTAGCTGTGGCTCGCGGCTCTCTGCTCTGGCTTCTCTAAGCTCTTTCTCTCGGCCTTTGCATGCCTCTGTGAGTCGCTCGACCTCCAAGCAACTTCAACAACAATATGTTGTTGTCAATTGAGTTCTATGGCTTTTCACTCGACCTCCGAGTGACTCCAAAGACTCTCTGCGCATTCATCGTTTTCTCACTATTCGCTCTCCTCTCTCCTTTCGTTTCCCCCCCTCTCTATCTCTGTCAGTTTGTGGCTTTAAGCCATCTGCTTCCTGACTGTTCATTTCCGCTTTCAACTCTCTCGTTCCCTGCCTGTGTCCATTTGAATCCCTTCTTTTGGCTGTTACAATCACTGCATCACTCCTCACAGGGAAGTGGCCACCTATTCCGTAACGGATAAGTGTCAGGTTCACTGGAAACACTCGATCGTTTGAAATGCCCGTTATTTCTGTTTACTCCAAGAATGATTGCAAAACACGAATCTCTACCAACTCATCATCCCCGTTGGACTTCAAATCTTTATGTGTCATAGCTTATTTCTCCCTCGGGTCCAGTCATCCATCAGGTGGAACTGTTGCCGTTGATCTAGGACCCCCAGATCCTACGATCTTTGCTTATATCGCGCAGTTGAGTTGCTCGACCGTTAGTTCGCGATGTAAGCGGTTTTTCTCTCTCCGTGCCGGACACGCGTCACTCAGTGTATGGAATCGCTGGGTCCTCGGCCAAACCCGCTTACTGCCTGAAATGCCTCCGATATTCTGCCAGTTTTTAGCGCTTTCCCACAGTTTTTCTGGTTTCCCTTGTGACTGACCGCTCGGGGCTTTTCCTTCTCGAGGGTTTTTTCCAGCGATTAGCGCTAATCGCGTATCAGAAATAGCCTTCGTTTTTGGGTTTGAGCTTCCCAACTTCCATTTTTGCACCATGCATAGTCTCCATGGGCCAATGGTCAAGCGCTTTGACCGAAGGTCCTCGTTGCTCCATGCTGGCTGCAAATTACCATTATTCAGAGGTTATTTCTGATAAGCTCGGTAACTACAAGACTTTGAACTTCGGCATGATTTTCTTTATATAGTTTGGGTAACTTTAAGATGGTTTAAGGATCCAATTCGGATCATTTACTATAACTTCTGCTATCATATCAGCTGCCACTGGGATCCCAAATGTTGGGGAAAAATGGTTTAAACAAGCAGAATTGGATTATTGCTACTATGAGCCATATCTTAAACCCAACCACAAGAATGAAATAAGGAGGATTTTCCCTTTCTCTTACCTCCTAGACAGACATGTTCCTATGATGAAAATCATCATGAAGTACTTCACATGTGAGGGTAGGTTTTCTAGGATCTATTCCTATCATATTCGGTTACTCATGCATTTTACAAGAGTGAGAATGCTCAATATGCCCTACTATCTTTACCGAGATATCGACAAGATGTCATACATTGCCCAAAGGAAAGATCATGATCATCAAATGCATAACATATTTCACCATTCTCTCATCAAGATGATAGTCCTACACCACCTTGATTAGCTTAGCATTGCATGGGACACTTTCATATCCAATGAAATTTTCACAGTCCCACCTATTCAGCATGTCCAAGAGGCACCTTCATCCTCTCATCCATCCACCTCCATTCCTCCACCTCAGTCCATACATCGTTCATCCTCATCTAATGAGTCAGCCACACCATCACCTCCATCATCACCATTTCATGATCCTATTCATTCACCTGGCAGAGATGAAGGCACTGAGCAAGGGCATATTGAGCAAGGTGAGAGTAGCAAGCCCAAAAGGGTTGGTTTAGGTACCTTGGCACATACCTATCAGAGAGGTCATAGGTAAGTGTTTGCCCCACTGATTGTGGGAGGGGCCTTTCCTTATTCATCAACAAAGCAAGTACATAAGGGTAAGGAAAAAGTTGTAGAGGCAGAGATCCAATAACAAGAGGAAGACCTCCATGAGATAGAGCATGATTTTCAGTTAGTTGACTCAAATGAGCATGATGACAGGAAAGCACATCTATTGTCATCAAGAAGAAGAATGCACTCATAGATGAGCTCGAGGTCAACTTGCAAAGGGCCAAATGGATCATTTCCTACTATAAGTAGGAAACAAGCAGTTTGAGGTCAAACATGAGCTCATGAAGATTTAGCTCAGAAAGGAAAAGGGAGAGGATGAAAAGGTAAAGGCCTTACTTGATGAGGCATATGGGTAGTATGGTAACCCACTTGATGAACAGGTGCCAAGAATAAGGCCAAGGACTAGAGGCCTAAAGAGAGCTTTGGAGCAAGAAAGAAAAAGGGAGGCAGAACTAGCCAATGAGCTCACCTTGAATGAGCAATTTTCCAAGATGGTAAATGAAAACTGAGAACATTGGCTTGAGAGGGTGAATGATCATCTGGACAAACTCCTAGACAAGGCCAAGAAGGACAATGATATTCAAAGAAGGATGGCGAAGCACTATGCCATGAGAGACAAAATTGCAAGGGCCAAGCTCAAAAGAGCTCATGCAAAAATTGAGGCCTTGACCAAGCAAGAGGAGAAAAAGAGGTTGGATATCCTTGCCGAGGCATCATTCCATGCCTCAAACATATAGCCAACTGTCAGCCCACCAATTTTGATGATTGTTAAACAATTTTGGCAAGATATGTTTTGTTGTGTTTTTTGAGAAATTTTGGCACAGTTAGCATGATCAAACACGCAGCACCATGGACACTGCGCTATTTTTTGGAGAATCCAATGAGAAAATGGTCAGCATTTGTGAATTAAGAATGATGAGGACATGCACCCTGTACATTTTATAAGCATTTGGAGAAAAATTGGTCAGCGAAAAGGGTCAAAAACTACCAAAAAATCACCTTTCTGCCTCTTTTTTGGCCTGTTGCTGCGCATTTGAGTAGTCTTGGGAGATTGTAGTTTTGGAGGGGAAAATCAAGCCCATTTTGAAAACCAAGGGAATTTTTGGAAACTAGACAAGATAAGCTTTCCAATGAGCTATCTTGGGCTATATTTGGACATTTGGACGGTAGTCAAAAGTTAGCTTGAAGAGGTCGCTACGCGTTTGACATTGGCGTTGCGCGTTTGACAGTCTTATGCTATTTTCACTGTTTCACTCCAAGTTGACTTTAACCTATGGGAAATTCAAGTTTTACTCATGTAATTGATCTATATGATGTAATTATTATGTTGTTACTTTTTCCTATGGTAGATACATCAGTTAAATGGCCTATGTGGCATGTAATGAATCAGTTTGCTAGAGTGAGGGATGAGTCACTTTGACCACCCTACACTCCAGCTATCAGTTCAACCTTTCTTGCAACTGCTCCTCCTCTCATGGATTCAACCCCTGAGCCTAGGATGAGTTGGTTTTAGGCCTATATTATGTATTTTCTTAGTCATTTTATAGGTTGGATTTAGTGGGATGTTGTACTAGTGATCAGAGGCTATTGTATCAGATTTTGGTGAGTTTCAATAGATGAGTTACAACTATTTTTTTGGGATACATGTGGTATGAATGTTTAGCATTGTTTCTTCTTTGTGATCATTTGTATGAATGTTTTATCAGTTCATAAACCATTTCATGTCTGTTATATGGTAATTTTCAAGTTGATAGGCAGAATACATGCTTGCTCATGCTCTGTTTTGGGAAATTTATCATACTTTGTCCATTTTTCTTCAATTTAGGATGAATACATCTCTTATCATCTTCCTAACTCCTCATCAGTCTTAAACCATCTCAACAAATCACCTTTTAAGTTTTAAGCTTCATACCTACCTTGCCCCTTTGAATGTCTGCAATCATATCTCATTTGCCCTGACCTAGTCCCTCTGACCTAAATCACTCATCCTTGTGACTACCCAACCAAATCAAATCAAACAACCCTTTGCACTATACATCTAGCCTAAAACCCTAAACTATCCAACCCTCCTAGCTGTGACCCTTTGGAGAGAGCCCTCTCCGGCTTGGTAGGGCTAGCTACCAAGCTAAAAGACTGGTCTGTGGTTACCTCAGTCGGACTCTTCCTCAGCCTTGGAGATCCGGAGGAGTGATAACACACTAGAGAAAAACCCAAATGCATTTCTGCCCAAAATTTCTAGCAATTTGAGTTTGCTTTGACATAATAGAGTATTCACTGCATTGATGGTGCACGCTGATTCATAGTTTTGTTCTTAATTTTACCATATAATATATAGAAATCAAGAAATTGTAGAATGTTTAAACAAGATAATGGGGTATTGATTGTATTATTATGACATGGCAATTGTAATTTATGTATAGTATTGTTCTTAATTTGATTTATTTTCTCTTTTTTCAAAATTTCCACTTAGAGTATCTTAGCTATCCTTCAGTTAAGAAATTTTTTTTTTTCGTTATTTTAAGTTTTTTTTTTTATTTTTTATTAAATTTTTGAAGAATATTATTAATTTTTATTTTATTTTATCTTTATATTATTATTATTATTTGAATAATCTTATTTTTACACATAATTTTGCACAATAAACAAAATTCATGTGATGGCAATGTGAAAAAAAAACAAGAACAATGACGTTGCCACTACCTCTTGTTAATTTCTATCTAAGCATTGATAAAAATAAAAATAAAATATCATCATTACAAAACAACCAAGAAACAAAACTAATTGAGCCTCTCAAGAAACTGCAATGTCCCAAACTCCCAGTTCCTTGGGATTAATAGATAGTCATGGAATGAAGGTCCATGTACCAAAAAATTGTTAGAATAAGCTAATTAATCCTACATGAGAAGTTGGCTAAAATTAGAGAGTCAGTTAACTGAGTGTTGAATCAAGTCGAGTTACGTTATAGACGAATTTAGTGTGTGGTTGCATGTCAATTTATTTTAGGTGAGTCGCTAGTTGGGGACATATAAATATCCCTCACCGGGTTCATTATAATCAATCAAGTTTTGTGTGATCAATAGAAGAGTCGCAACTCGTGTGTTTTGTGTGTGAAATTTGTGTTTTGGCTCATCTACCTTTCCAACAAATTCGTATCAGAGCGAGGTTACAAAGATCCAGCGAGAGCGGATCAACAGTAATGCATGAGAGAGAAGAGAAATAATTTATGTTCCACTTAGTTGAGCTATAACTCACCTTACAATGGTATTTAGTGTGTTACAATGCTCATGGGCCTAACAAAGAGCTGCGTTATAGGTCGCAACCTTACCGTGTTTTGAAAACACGTGGATTAACTTTGATGTTGGTAGCGTTAGAGGACTAAAGTGGGACTCCATTGTCATGAACGACATTAGCACGCAACCCGTCATCATAAGAGGTGCATTAATAGAGCAAAGAACATATATTTTTTGTAAGTGCAAAGTCAAGTTCCTTTGGTTTATGTATGAGAGGTTCATATAAAGTGAAGGTTTATATGAGAGGCTTTGAAAAGTTTTTTAATTAAATTTTTTATAAAGGTGTGAGCGTGAGTACTTTATAAAGTTTTTTTTATATAAAGATATTTTTATATAGAAAATAAATAAGGGGTTTATAAATTTCTTTAGCAGAAGAGGAATTTATTATTTTAGGAGAAAGTTTGTTTTTGAAGAAATATGGCTTTCTCAAATTTCCAGCCCTAGTTCCCAACGTTTACAGGGAAGGATTATGATGTGTGGGCCATTAATATGGCGACCAAATTGCAGGCTTATGATGTTTGGGATTATGTCTAGCTTGGGTTTTCAGAACCTAAAAATGAAGAAGAAGAACTAGCCCTCACTAATGCAGAGAGGGAACTATGGAAGAAATACAAAAAGAAGAAAGCACAAATGTTGCATCGTATCCAATAATGAGTAGATCGAGAAGTGTTCCAGAAGATTATGATAACACATTCAACAAAAGAAGCATGGGATACCTTTGTGGCAGCTATAAAGGTATGGCCAAAGTCAATATTGTTAAGTTGTTGAATACTAGGATATATTTTGAAAGGCTACAGATGAAGGAGACATAGGACATCGATTCCTTCATGAATCTGGTCATGATTATCCTAAATCAGTTAAAAATTTACGGTGAGTAAATTAAAGATCAAATAGTGGTTGAGAAGGTCCTCAGATCTTTGTCTACCAAATTTGATGTTGTGATAGTAGCCATAGAAGAAGCCAAGGATTTGACATCACTAATAGTTGATGAGTTGATGGGATCACTTCCATCAAATGAGGCAAGGATAGATAGAAATAAGGATTTCACTTTAAAGACTGCTTTAAAAAGTCAGGTTTCTATTTCAAGAGACAGAGGTTGAGGCAGAAGTACATCGAGAGGCAGAGGACGAGGTGGAAGACATGGTGGTCAGAGATATGGCTGAGAAGAGCATATACATGAAAGTGGAAGCAACATCAGAAGCTTCATCAATAATCAAAGAATTGACAAATCAAAGGTGAGATTTTATTATTGCAATAAATTTGGTCAAAATACCCATGATTGCAGAAAGAGGATAGCTGATCAAGGGAACCAAAGAGTTAATGTCACTACAGAGAGTACTAACTCCATGTTCCTAGCTTGTCATACCATGCATGAACCTTCTGATAATGTGTGGCTATTAGATAGTGGTTGCAGTAACCACATGTCAAGCAACAAGAGTTTGGTTGCAAATTTGGATCAATCTATAAAGATAGAGGTAAAGTTGGGAACTGAAAAGACAATGGATGTAGATGGCAAAGGAGTGCTCAACATTCTGACCAAGCATGGGGAGATGAAGACAATATTAGAGGTATATTATGTTCCTGGTCTCAAACATAATTTGATAAGTGTTGGTCAATTGACATAGAAGGGATACAGAGTTATCCTTCAAGGACAACAATGTGTTATATATGAAAAGCCCCCAAGCAAGCAATTGATAACAACGTTGTAGATAATGAGGAACATACTCTTTCCTCTAGTCGTGAATTACAACGATCACCTCAGTTAGTTTACAGTTGAATGTTCTAATGATTATTGGTTATGGCACTTTCGGTTTGGAAACTTGCATTTTTCTGGTTTAATATTATTGCAGCAAAAACAAATGGTCGAAGGATTACCTCCCATCAAAGAACCTGCTAGTACTTGTGAGTGTTGCATCTTAGGGAAGAAACACTGTGAAAGTTTTCCAAAGGGAGTTGCATACAAAGCAAAACAACCTCTTGAGCTAGTGCATACAAACAAGTGTGGACCTATGAGGACATAATCGATTGGTGGAAGTTGTTACTTCCTCATTTTCATTGATGACTATAGCAGAAAGACTTGGGTTTACTTCTTGAAGCAGAAGTCTGAAACTTTTGCAAAGTTCAAGGAATTCAAAGCCTTAGCAGAGAAGCAAAGTGATCAACAAATCAAGGTATTGAAGTCAAATCATGGTGGAGAATATGATTCAAAGACATTCCATGATTACTATAAACAACATGGAATCAGAAGACAGTTTACAACCAGGTACACATCGCAACAGAATGGTGTAGCAGAGAGAAAGAACAGAACCATTGTGAACATGACAAGGAGCATGTTGAAAGGAAGAAACTTGTCTGATGAGTATTGGGCATAAGCAGTTTCATGTGTTATTTATGTGATAAATAGATCTCCTACAAAGAGTGTGATGAATAGAGTACCAAAAGATGTATGGTCAGGTATGTCTTGCAGCATATCTCATCTCAGAGTGTTTGGATGTGTAGCTTATGCACATGTGCCTAAGGAGCGAAGAGGAAAATTGGATGATAAAAGTGAAAAATGAATATTTACTGGTTATAGTGAGCAATCAAAAGTTTAAAAATGGTATAACTCTGTCACCAAGAAGACCATAATTAGCAGAGATGTTGTGTTCAAAGAAAAAGATTTGTGGAATGGTAGTGTAGACAAAACAGTTGATGCACAAGCACCATTGATGGAAGAGGATGATGTAGCAGAAAATGAGCAGCAGGGATCAAAAGAGCAGACACCAAACAGAGTCACGCCAGCAAGGACTCCAAGATTTTCTGAGCAACATGGATCTTCAAGTAGATCAACAGATCGAGATTCTCCTAGCAATCAATCAAGTGATGAATCAAGCAATGGTAAGAGAAAGATGAGAAGTATGAAAGATATTTATGATGATTTGGATGTTAGTTCAAATTTTGCCTCGTTGTCATTCCAACCTTCTTCATTTGAAGAAGCAATCATAGATGAAAATTGGGTGAAAGCCATGAATGAAGAAATTGAAACTATTGAAAAGAATGATACATGAGATTTGGTTGATTTGCCAAGAGACAAAAATCTCATTGGTGTGAAGTAGGTGTACAAGACAAAGTTGAATGAGAAAGGTGAAATTGACAGATTTAAAGTAAGACTTGCAGCAAAAGGATTCTCGCAGCAACCAAGAATAGATTTTGGAGAAACGTTTGCTCTAGTAGCCAGATTGGATACTATAAGAGTTGTTCTAGCCACAACAGCTCAGAACAAGTAGAAAGTATATCAAATGGATGTGAAATCATCCTTCTTGAATGGAATTATAGAAGAAGAAATTTATGTGCATCAGCCTCCAGGATATGAAGTTGAAGGTAAAGAAGATAAAGTTTACAAGTTGAAGAAAGCGCTCTATGGACTAAAGAAAACGCCTAGAGCTTGGTATAACAAAATTGACAACTACATTATTAAGAATGGATTTTGCAAAAACAACATTGAGCCTACCTTGTACATAAAGGTAAATGAGCATGGACACATTTTTATTGTTTGCTTATATGTTGATGGCATGAATTTTACAGGTGATCTTGAGTAAGATGAATTTACAGCAGTCATGATGAGAGAATTTGAGATGACAAATCTTGGTCTCATGAAATATTTTCTTGGAGTAGAAGTCGAGCAATCTGAAAAAGGAATTTTTATTTGTCAAAATAAATATGGTAGAGATTTGCTGAAAAGAATCATGATGGAAAATTACAAACTTGTCCCTACACCAGTCGCAACAGGTACAAAGTTAAGCAAGGATGATGAAGGATCAAATGTCAATCCAACTCTATTCAAAAGATTGGTTGGCAGTCTCATGTATCTCACAACTACAAGACCAAATATTATGCAAGAAGTAATTTTGATTTCCATATTTATGGAGACTGCAAAAGACACACATTGGAGAGAAGGAAAACGAATTCTGAGATACATAGTAGGAACTAGAGGTTGTGGCATTATGTATGCAAGCACATAAAAGAAGGATTTGATTGGGTACACAAATAATGATTTTGCAGGTAGTTTGGATGATAGGAAGAGAAATTTTGGTTATGTGTTCCATCCTTGTTCAGGTGTGATAACATGGGCATCTAAGAAGCATCATATTGTGACACTTTCGTCAACAAAAGCAGAATATGTGGTAGCAACATCAACATCATGTCAAGCAGTATGGTTAAGAAGAGTATTTGATGGACTCAAGCAGAAACAACAAGGATCAACAACAATCTATTGGGACAAAATCTCAGCGATTGCACTAGCCAAGAATAATGTGTTTCATCAAAAAGGCAAGCATATTGATACTAAATATCACTTTATTGGAGAACTTGTGAGCAATGTAGAAGTTCACTTAAGCCTTGTAAATCAAGTAATCAATTCGCTGATATATTTACTAAGCCATTAGTAAAAGATGTGTTTGAGTTTCACAAAAGAAACTTGGGTGTTGTAAGCCTAGTTGAGATATAGACGGCAGACATGTTTGAGTTGTCATGAGTCATGTCTTAGTTTAGCGGTCGTAATTAAGGGGGAGTGTTAAAATAATCTAATTACTCCCACATGAGGAGAGGAGTTGGCTAAAATTAGAGAGTCACTTAACTGACTGTCAGAGAGTCACTTAACTGACTGTCAAGTCAAGTCGAGTTAAGTGATAGACGAATTTAGTATGTGGTTGCATTTCAAGTTATTTTAGGCGAGTAGCTAATTGGAACCGGCTCATATGTTTTGTGTGTAGAATTTGTGTTTCACATTCACCGATACATTTTGGTTTCTATTTTAAAATCCGTTTGATATTTTCAGAGTAAGTTAATAAAAACTAAAAAGCAATTTTTTATTTTCAATAAACTCTAACTATTTAAAAAAAATTACATTAGATCGGGTATGAAATAAATTAATCATAAGTTTAGAAACAAGATTCATATCCGTCATACACCACAACTTGTAATACAATAAATTATTTTACTAACATTAAAAAAAACGGTTAAACTAACTATTTTGATTCTATTTCTTTTTAGAAGTTCAAAATAAAATTTAATTCATATCCGTCATACACCACAACTTGTAATACAATACAATAAATTATTTTGCTGAGATTAAAAAAAAAACGGTTAAACTTACTATTTTGATTCTATTTCTTTTTAGAAGTTGAAAATAAAATTTCTTGATTAATGGGTCGGAGATTTTTGTTACTAACTAAATTCAACACTAAAAATTGTCCCATGGCTAAAAAAAACCAAACTCAATAAAAAAAATTTAAAACATTGGAAAAAACGAAACCTGCTTTTACCCATAAATGATACAGCCTAATTGCCTAATTTTTAAGAAAAAAAAATAATCATCTAACTTTCAGCCATTCAACCCATAGATCGTACATACTATCATGCAAATATATATATATCATCCGACTCCCACTTACTCTCCGTAATTACTGAGATCATGTGATCTTCATGAGTTGTTCAAAAGACGGTGGCCGTCATAATCTCCGGCTGTTTTGCACACAAGAAATGTTCTACCTTTATCATGATCTTGCAGGTATCCCCATCAAAAATAAAAAAATTCTACATTTTTTTTTTATAGTCATATTCTGCAATTCCTTCCAGGTTTGTATTTATACACTGAGCAATCTAAGTTATGTCTGTCTGTCTTATCTGTGGGTTCTCGCCATTACTTTTTTTTCAGTACTGAAAAGCTTTAGCATAGCTGGATGTAGAATCCGTTTTTCAGGATTTTTTCCAACATAGTCATCATGTCTCATGAATGGAATATAGGTGAGGAGGTTATCATTAAACCCTCACAATTACCCCGGCTATACATCATTGACAATTCTCACCACTACTTTGTCATATCCAAAGGTGTAAATTATCTCCCAACCTCTTTATTATTGGTGACTGGTCTTCCAATTTTTGGTAACTACTTCCACATCTTCACTGATCCCGGTCCAATTGTTAGAAACCATAGAAAGCGTGCATTATAAGTTATATGTATAGTATATATATCATTGATTCATTTGATTTTAGTCTTAGTACTAGTTTAGATCTATTTTAAATATAGATTTAAATTAGATAGAGGGAATTTTGACTTATGTTTTTTTAAATGTAAAATATAAAGTGTTATTTTTCATTATTTAAATTATATTTTGAAATGATAAAAAATTTAACCACAAAAAAATATTTTTTTCCTATATATAAATATATATGAAATTAATATTAACATAAATTAATTAATATAAATCTTTAAATAATTTATTTAAATATCTTGTTCAAATCTCAATCATTGATTGAAACCAATCTAAATTCAAAAAAAATATTTAACTAGAAAAACAACTATAAATAACTAGTAATAGAATTCAAACATGATTGGCACTTTAAGACTTTAAATTGACACTTCAATACACACACTGACACGCCAAACCATTACTTCCACTACATATTTTTATATACAGCCAGTGGTTTGATATATTTCCCACCTAACTTGGTTTTTCCTGTGCCTCTTTATTTGTTGGCAGTTTGTTGCAAATTTTGTGTGATTCGCGTATCTTCCAAAAAAAAACAAAATATGATTATATTTCAGTGGTTAGGAAAGGAAAAGCCCAATCGATCAATCGAATCGATAAACAGTGTACCGTGTTTACTTTTTCTGTACATGCAGCCACTCTGGTTTTTGGCACCCGAGACTCTAAACCATGTTAAGCCTGGTTAAGATGCTCATCATTTCCGTGTATAATTAGCTATGGCCAGCCCTTGAACTTCCCCTTACCCATGAGGTCGCCCTCGAGGGCATTGAATCTCCAGATTTCTGATCCTGTCCATTTGGGTTTTTTGCTAAAAGCCAAGGAGGATTTTGGGTTTTGCAGCTGCCGCACCATGGACACCCACAGCATAGATATGCTATATCCCTCGTCAATGCAAACCGAAAAGGCGGAGGGTGAAGTTGCGACAGTCGCCCCACGCGTCTCCAGCATAGTGGATCGTCTGCCGAGTCAAAAGTTGGAAGCAGCTTATGTGCCGCAGGTGGTTTCACTCGGTCCTCTGCATTTCGGAAAACCCCAACTTGGCAAATATGAAACATTCAAAGACGAGCTCCCTCACATACTCGTTCACAGAGCTGGTCGCCCTCCCTTCAAGAACCTGGTTGCAGACATGATAGTGCAGGGTAGTAAGATTCGGCAATGGTATGAGCTCCTCCATATTTGTAATGCAATGAGTGACGAGGAACTGGGTTGGATCTTGGCTCGCGACGGCTTATTCCTTTTGCGATTCTTAAGGTATGCTTTCCTTTACAACCCTCATGTTCAGATTTGGCAACAAAGTCTCTCATACCACAAGTATATATCATTTTGGATCCCGATTTTAACATTTTTGAGTCCAGGTTTATCCAATATTACATTTCTGCAACATTCAAATATATATATTTTGATATTGCATAGAACAGTCTAATCGTATAAGGTTAAGAAATTAGTTTTGGGGACGATCATCACAAATTATTATTTACTAATGTAGAATGATTCAAGGAAAACTAATTATGAAAAGAAGTAAGCTTTAATACCTCTTTGTCTTGAGTAGTTAACTTATTTGCTTGATCTCTTAACCAAACTAACGAAATGTAATTTATTTATTTATTTTTATAAATATTAAATCCATTAGCTTTGGGGACTGTCATTACAGACTATTATCTACTCATACAGGATGACTCAAGGAAAACTAATTATTAAAAAAAGTAGGCTATAATTTCTTCCAGATACCTCTACATCTTGAATAATTAACATATTTTAAGGAACTCTTAACCAAACAAATAAAATATAAATTTTTATTTATTTATATAATAAATTAAATATATATATTTATTCCAAAAAAATGTAACTTCTATTTATACAATAAAATAGATGTGCGCATTCTTCTGGCCACAATAGTATTTTCTTCGTAATTTGTATATGTGTATACAAAATTTGTTATGGAACCTCCATGTTTAAAATTAGTTTGTAACACACTGTCATGATCCGATAAAAAGAAACTAAAAGCAAAGCTGTTTCTGAAAAACTGTAAAGAAGCCATAAATGTCTTCCAAGATAATCACTGCGATATATGCACATAGCTGATCTGTAGCTTGTAAATTGAAAATATAAACAATTTCAAGAAACCCTTACATATATTCCTGAAACAACTACTTTGCTTAAATAATTAGCGCCCTTGTTTAGTCAAACCAAAGGGAGACTTCCTTTTATCTCAAAAACAGAGCGTGTCCCTTTATCCAGATGCAATCGAAAATCAACCTCTTCATATATATATATATATATATATATATATATACATCTTTACTTAACATTTTTTATTAATGTGTCTGCAAATAATATCAAACCATACCATACTTATTTCTAACCAGTAAAAGCCGTTTTCTGGGTTTCTATGGTTTGAATGGAACAATCATTATGTGTGGAATTGTAATATTGTGTTATTATTAATATAAACAGAAATTGAAATGAAATAAAATTTAGTATTTATAAATATTTTTATTTATTATATTTAACATTTAAAACATATTTAACTATTGATAAATTTATAAATTATTGATAAATTAGAATTTAAATTTATTAAAATAAAATATTATCAAAAACTTTCAATAAAGTCAGTAGGGTTGGGGTTTGAGGTTTGGGTAAGTCAATTGATAATGGTATTGGAAATGAAGTTTTATTCTACCAGAAGTTTTGGATTGAAATTTTGTGTTATGTTTTAGTGGAGTGAGAAGTTGAACATTATAGAAATATAATACTACTCAACTTAAAAAAAATCTCAATAAAATATACTAAACTCTAAAAATATATTTTATATTTATGAATTTGCTTCTAAAATATATATTGTTGTTGTGGTTTTTTAGGAAGATCTTCACCCGGGAATCAGACTGTGATCAAGCAACTCGTTTTTTCTTTTTACAAAACCAACTACCATCGGCAGTGGAGGAAGATATTATGAAACTGGAAAATCAAACTACCATGTTTGCAGCGGTGCAGGAAGATATTATGAAGGTACAAAATCAAATACCCATGTTTGCCTTACAGATGATCCTCCAATGGCAGGCAGGCACAGATCTCGATCTCAACTCAATTTTGAGACACATTTGGCACACTCTATCCCCTTTTCTATGCAAACGTGACAAGCTGGATTCATATGTTTTAGCCGCTCCCTCATTAAGGCCAGATTCACATCTTTTAGGGTTCGTGTATGAAAATATCATCCGCCTTCGGATCCCACAGATCATGCAGAACACTATCGAATGTGGAAGAAAAGGAGGTACATCACTCTCCCATCAGCTGTAGAACTCAGAAGAAAAGGAGTGAAATTCGCTGCGCACGTTGAACATCTCAACAAAATACGTTTCGATAGCAAAACCCACACGATTCACTTGCCCA
Organism: Pinus tabuliformis; assembly: GCA_031772625.1. Taxonomy (NCBI): domain Eukaryota; kingdom Viridiplantae; phylum Streptophyta; class Pinopsida; order Pinales; family Pinaceae; genus Pinus; species Pinus tabuliformis. Next base: position 317,707,997 of record CM062804.1, on the reverse strand, counting down.
CCATCGAAATGGACGAGAGAACAGAAGTTGTCATGAGAAATTTGGTGGCATTCGAGGCATTCGTTTGCAAAAAGGAAACGAAACCGCTGCTGTGCTATGAGGATTTGATGGACCGGTTGATCAGCACAGCTGCCGATGTTGAGGTGCTGAGAAATGGCGGTATAATCCACAATGGCTTGGCCACCGACGAAGAGGTAGTCGGTGTCTGGGACGGAATGCGGAAAGCAATGGGTAAGGGTAAGTACGAACCAATTGAGTCAGCGATTGATGCCGTTACAACTTTCTACACGAATTACGAATATATAATGATATGTGCTGAACTGAGATATAAGTACTTTCCAAGGGCGTGCCTTGTAGCATCTACGTTGGCAGGATGTATCGTATTGCTTTTAAGTATATTGCAAGCCATTCTGTCGTGGGAACAAGTCCGGCTTCAACAACAGAGTATGAAGAAATAATCGTATCGTCGTCGGGTATTGTGATTGGATTTACTTGCTGAACTTTACATTAATTGCTTTTCACGGTATATGTTTGCCTGTTTTTTTTAATGGGGTGGGAAAACCATGGTTCCCACCCCTTTTTTTCCTTTCGGGCAGGTTGAAATGTGTAAGTGTGTTATTTTTTCTATCCATGGCGTCATTTCACTTCAACGTGGCATGGCAGGGCATGGAAAGCTTCACAACCCAGTGGCATGGCAGGGCATGGAAAGCTTCACATTCCAGTGGCAGCGCTCTTTTCTTTCATACAAGTTGAAATGTATCAGTGCGTTTCTCTTACTGTACTTGGCGTTACTTCACTTCCCAGTGGCAGGCGGGGCAGGGAAGGCTTTGTTACAGGTATTAAGTTTTCCAAATTTTCCTAACTTGAAATCTGCAACTGTTAAGCGTTTTCAAGGGACAATGCACTCTATGTACAGATTATCGTTGAGATATAAATTTGTACTATTAACTTTGCATTCTAGAGCAAGCACTGTTTTGGTTTAAACTATTGAAGCAGAGGTTGATAGTGTCAAGTCATTTATTATTTTTAAATATATTTTTTAATTTATAATTATTCAATATTATTTATTGATTTTTGTTTGTTTAATATCAAAAGGTACGAAGAGAAGCTAGCAAGCATATAGTATTTTAATTTGGTATGGTCTTGTCCAAGGAAGCCCTCAAAGGTATTTTTAGGGAGACTTTTAAAAATAATTTTAAGGTAATTTTTTCATTTTTTTTTACATTTAAATATAGGGGTGTTGGAATAGTTTTTATAATAAAAATGGATTCAATATTATTAAAAACAGTTAGAAAGTCTTCAAATTATTAAGAGAAGTTAGCAAGCATATAGTATTTTAATTTGGTATCAGTCAAGGAAGCCCTCTAAAGAGATTTTTAGGGACACTCTTAAAATTATTTTTAAGGTAAATTTTTCATTTTTTTCAAAAAATCTAAACAGGGAAGTGTTTGAATCGTATTTATAATGGAAATGGATTCAATACCATAAAAAACAATTAAAAATCCCTCAAACTTAACAACTGTAATCTAAATTTCTTAAAATTTCAACTGAATTTTATTAAAAATCTTACCTAAATTTTCACTATTTTCTAATCAAAATTATACCACTACACTACTCTTTAATTTAATCAAAATTTGTAACCGGTTGAAGTGTTAGGGGAGTGAATATTCCCAGCGCAAGCTATCACATGCCACTTCCTACGTATATCTTGAGGCACCCCATGGCAATTCTGTTTCAAATCCGTTTCTATGTCAAGAATAATGAGGTAATGTGTAGGACTAATTTCTAATTATCTTTCAGAATAATGAGACAATGAGTAAGACTAATGTCTAATTATATGTCTAATTATGAATAAGAATAATGAAGCAATGAGTAAGACTAATGTCTAATTATGAATAACTGTGGAAGGAAAAGTCGTAGTGTATTTATTGTCACTGGTAAGTGACATATAGTGATATTTTGTTGAGTGGTGACTTCGGCTCATCGCCGCCATCACCAGAGCTCCAAAGCCCAAAGCGTGACGCCACCACTATGCCAATCCCTCATCTCCAACGCGCGCCCATCACCACTGTACCATCCGTCATCTTCAAAGCCTCGAAGGTGGTCATCACTGTACCATCCCTTATCTGCAAAGCCCATCCCTATCTCCACACCAAAGCCCGAGGTACAACGTCACCACTGTACCATCCGTCATCTCCAAAGCCCATCGCTCATCTCCACACCAAATCCCAAGGTGCGACGTCACCAAAGTACCATTCCTTATCTCCAAAGCCCATCCCTAATCGTTTTGATATGTATTTCATTTAATCGGAATTCCTTGTTATGGTTGTAACATGTAGCTCAGTGATCACGTCAAATTTTATAGAACTTATTTTTTAATGCTTGGACGGTTAGGAATTTATTGAAAAAAAGTATTTTGAATGTACAAAATAGGTGCAAGATTTTTTGACAAAATAACTCAACAACCTACCAGTACAACTCATCAGAGGACAACTCATCAACCAAACAAGTCACAATTCTAGAACACTCTATTCTTACATTATTCTAACATCCCCTTTAATGAAGAAATATATTTTCCATAATGCCTAGTTGTTATCTACATATTTCAAACTTTATCTTTCCAAGAGGCTTGGTAAAGATGTCAACTACATTTTCACTTGTATTGCAATAGATTAAGTCAACATCCTTTGAATGTATATTTTCCCTTACAAAATGGTGTTGGACTTCAATATATTTTGATCTAGCATGATAAATTGAATTATTTGTCAACTTAATAGAACTCTGGTTGTCACATTTGATGTTTGTTGGACCTTTTTATTTTTTTCCAACATCTTCAAGAATCCGCAGGTAAATACATGATGGTGGGTTACATTTTTGGGCCAAATGTGGCCATGAAATATCAAAATTTTACTCTTTTATGTAATTGAAGCCCTTAAAATTCATATAACCATTATGAATTTTGATTTAGAGTAAAAAAATAATATGTGGAGAATTATGTTGTTCTCCTAATTATATGTTTTGCAAAAAAAATTACTGTCGTATAATATGCCAATTTTCCATTAACTAAAATGCTTGTCCTTGCAAATTCTCGCAAATCTTAAGAGATGTTCATGTGTGTTTGCTTAGCATAACTTAGTATAAAATGTGTAATATATATATATATATATATATATATATATATATATATATATATATATATATGAGCGCGATTTACATACAGAGAACTAAGTTTTTCATATTAAATATTTATTTTTTATGCAATATTTTTTTTTTTTGAAGGTTGGGAAGTAATATTTCAATTGCATTTTGCAGACACATGTTCACGTAAGTTTTTTTTTGAAACTTTGTGTATTTTATGTTATTGATTTTTTATTCAAGCATTATGTTTAAAATAAATTAGATAAAAAATATAATATGCATTCGAAAATGTCAAACTCATATGCCATTGGATAAAGGGTTAATTCTCCAATCCAACATGATCAACTCTGCCACTTAAGGACAAATTTTTCTTGGACTCCCCTAGGGTACAAAATGGTGATGCAGAGAAATTTGCAGAAGAGGAGTTAAAATTTAGTTTTTTAACGTGGTTAAACAGAAAGTTGCCTTGAAGCCATTTATAAAATTTATTTATTCCACAAAAATAATTTTTAGAAATATTCAAATATATTCAAAACTCTAATTTTACTTAATTCTAATTCTAAATTTATTTTATTTTACCAAGAAAATAATTATAATAATATATCGATAATTTTCTATAAAAGTTTTAACTTTGCTTTTTCAATTTTGAAATTCTTAAAAATTATAATTTGTTTATTGTTTTGATTTTAAATATAACATATTTTTATACTTAATCAATTTATAAATCTTTTATGTAGAAAATTTCAATAAAAATAATTCAATTATAATAAATAAATTGAAAAAAACAACAAACTGAACTAAACTTTTATATATTATTATTTTAAAAATAATTTCATTTACACATTTAAATTCAAATGCAAATTATTCAAATAATGTTTTAAAATTTGTGATTTCCTTATATTTACGCCGTAAGGCATTCCCTATGAAAATAACTCTCCTCCCCAGCCACCTGTACTTTCATGAGCAGTTGAACTGAATGTTAGACGATTAAAATAATCTAGACTAGTAGATTGATTTTTGACGACAGGTATTAATCAGTTACGGTTATTAAGTTACGTCGTTATTGAAGTTAAGACGGTTTCCCTCTTAAAAGAATTGCATGCATTAGTCAGTTACGATTATTCAAGTTATGCCAGTTTCCATCTTAAAAGAACTGCATTTATTTTAGCTGTCATAGTTTTTCCACAAATTTCATTGAGAGTGCCCCCAATATTCGTTATATTCTATTTCAAAGGACAATTTTGACCTTGTTTTGAATCTTATTTGTTTTCTTCGAACGTGTTTTGAATATTCATACAATTTCCAGGAAACAGGGCGACAAGCCTTTTGGAATTCAATTAACATTCCAATTACGCCCAGCAGAGGGGTTGCAAACCCTTTATAAAATGGCATATGGGCGTCGTATGTTTGTGTTATGTTACAGCTCTGCGATATTTGGAAGTGGAAGAAAATGGAGTTGGGAGCACAGATAGCCTCGAAGGAACCAGAGGACGTGCAGATGGAGGTGATGGTTAATGGAGTGGAGAATGAAGAGGGCGATGTTTTAAAAGGAAACAAGATGCACGCTAACTCTCATGGCAGCAAGTTCAAGCGGGTTGACTCAGATTTGGAGTCGAGTACAGTTTCTGGAGTGGCTACTCATGGCTCAGTTAATATCAATGATAAATGAATGCCATCTCGTCTTTTAATAAGAAGCAAATTTCTTGGTGCCCTTGCTCAAATGTTTTAATATTTGTAACCTGCACATTTGTTAATGACATATTAATTGGATTTTGGTTTAGTAATCGAGAAGTCGACGTGGATTTTAGTTTAGTAATGGGGAAGTTGACAGGATATAAGTGAACTGAAAAATTATTTGATAACAATAGGCAATACGGAATAACATAATGACTTATTATGTACCACTACGTAACTTTTAAGAACTTAACATGTGGATATTATTCCTATAGCATTTTAATAAATATTTTATTCTTTAAATATTTTATTCTTTAGAGCAATTCAAGTAGTACAAAGTTTGGATTCTAATTTCTAACTTCTCAACTAAGTTAAGTAGAATAAGGATCCTATCCCATTGGCCAAACAAGGACAGAATCCACTCTCTAACTTCTCAATAAAGCTAATTGCATAAAGATTCCAATCATTTTCATCACTCGCATTGATTTGCGGTAGAGTTGATAACATAGTGTAGGTTGTACCACATGCATGTTTAGCTTCTTAGGTTGTCAAATTTGTATTGCAAGGTATTTTAAGTTATTATGTGGTGGTCATTTGCATGTGATATATCATGACATCAAGTGAGTTAACTCTTTTAGCCTAATCACATGCACGCGATACACATTTCATGAACATTAGTGTTTTTGGATAGTGTCTTTATGGGTACCTAATTTAAAGTTGGTGGTGAACATTTGCTTGATGGTGGGGAGAGAGATTACTAGTGGTGAACATATTCGAAATTTTAGTGAATTAGATTATCTTATTTTAACTTATTTTCTTATGTTTAATTATATAAATTTGATTTTTTTGAAAGATTTTTTTTTATAAAAAAATTATATGTAATGATAGTGTTCATCCAATTCAATATGACATGTTTTTCATCAAAAATTGATAAAATAATAAATTCACTCCTTTGCATTGAAAATGGATTTTGAATTTGTTGATATTTCCCACAAATAGATCTCACATGGTCCACTCATCTATAAATGGTAATTTAGACTACAAAATTGTTTGTTTTCCATTGATGATAAGGTTTTATCTTCCAATATTACTTAATATCATGATCATTTCAAAATCTAATATGAAAAATGGTTTAATTTGATTCAAATGATAATTTCAATGTAATACTTATGAATCATTTCATTATTTTCATAAAAAAAAAAATTCCATTTCAAAATCTAATATGAAAAATGGTTTAATTTGGTTCAAATGATAATTTCAATGGAATACTTACCAATCATTTCATTATTTTTATAAAAAAAAATTCCATTGGTGATAAGGCTTTATCTTCCAATATTATTTAATATCACGATTGTTTCAAAATCTAATATGAAAAATGGTTTAATTTGGTTCAAATGATAATTTCAATGTAATACTTACCAATAATTTCATTAATTTTATAAAAAAATTTATATGTAATGACATTGTTCATCCAATTCAAAATTCATTGACATTTTCTTCATAAAAATTTGATAAAATAATAAATTCACTCTTTTTCATAATTTGATTCAAATGATAATTTCAATGCACGCTAACTCTCATGGCAGCAAGTTCAAGCGGGTTGACTCAGATTTGGAGTCGAGTAATTCACAAAATTCAATGACATGTTCTTCATCAAAAATTGATAAAATAATAAATTCACTCCTTTGCATTGAAAATGGATTTTGAATGAAGTATACATTATTTCACACTCACAAAAAATTTCAAAAGAAGTTAAAATTTTATTTATTTATAAAAATAAAAAATTATATTAACAATAAAAATAAAAGGATGGCTAAATTTGTCCTTTTTTTAATTTTTCTTCTATTTTAAATTTTTTTTATATTATGGGATATGATTCATGTTAGAAAATGTTTCAGGTAAATTTGATAACTTTGTAATGTAAAAGGGTAAAGAATGGACATGTAGAATGTTGAAGATATTTCTAATGATAAAATGTTAAGTATGTCTTTTATTTTTAAATGTTTGTTTGCATTGAATTTTTTGTATGTCAGGATTCTCGAATTTATGTCTTACGACGTTTCCTTGCTAGTTTTATTATTTTAAAAATATATATTGTAAAGCTAAGTGAGCAGTAAAAATTCTATATAGAGGACATAAGTGCGTGCAATCACATTTTATAGGTTGAGAGAGATGATATATAACCGCATATACCATTGCATCCATTACAACTATGTTAGTTATAACTTACAACTATTACAACTATATTATTGCACTCATTACTTTTCCTGAACAAGTGGAATATATATATATATATATTATATATGATTATGGCGAAGGGAATCATGTTTATTGACTTTTGAGTGAATTTTATAAAATATACATTTCCAGTAGCTTCAAATTCACATTTTTGAGTTACATTTATCGATCTAAAAAATTATAATATTACAAATTTAATTGCAAGTGCGATAGCATCCTTCTTCAAATCTATACACCAAAATGCTAGAAATGTAATGAAAAATTAATCCACATCATTGTTAATTACCTATTCAAATGTAATTATTAATTATTTTTTTTAAACTATCAAATACTTACAATTTTAAATTTTGCATGTCATTATTGATATTTACATAAATTTTAAAATTTCCAATTTTATGGCTCGATCGAGCTCCTAACCTAGGGTTACATAGGATCTCGATAGAGAGTTAGTTTTAATGCCCGATCGAGCACATAGAAATGGCTTGATCGAGCGCTTAAAATGCTCGATCGAGCCATCTTTTTTTCACCTAAACATGCCCACATCCACCAAAAAGTGTAACCTAGCTCCATGCTTTTACCTCCTCCTTAACTAAACAGTTTCACAAGTTGCATTGGTCAAGGCTTTATATTCAGCTTATGTAGATGACAAATAAACAGTTAGTTGTTTCTTGTTGCTCCATGATACGATCCCCAGTCCTATTTTGAATGCATATCCAGAGGTTGATTTTTTATCGTCGGGATTTCTAGCCCAATCTAAATCAAAATAACAAACCAACTTAATATCAAATTCATCAGTATACATAATACGAAAATTAAGTGTTCCATTTCAAATATTGAAGGACTTTCTTTGTTGCTTTCTAGCGGCTTTCACAAGGTTTAGCTTTCCATTTCAAATATTGAAGGACTTTCTTTGTTGCTTTCCAGCGGCTTTCACAAGGTTTAGCTATGAACTGACTAAGGATGCTAATAGAATATGTTATATCTGACCTGGTAGTGGTGAGGCAGTTCAGACTTCCCACCGGTTGACGAAACAAAGTTCCATTCACCTCTTTAGTTCCATCATCACTGTACAAGTTAGCATTATGTTCTAAAGGAGTAGATATTGCCTTGCCTTTTGAGGATTTCCCTTGTATATTTTGTTTGTGTGATCAGCGTCTAACCAGATTCGCTCCAAACTTCAAGGCCTAAATAGTAATGCAATTCACCAATATCCTTGATCTCAAATACCCATGACAATTGAACTTTAATTTCTTCAATCAATTTGGATGCATTGTCTGTTATGTAAAGATCATCAACATATAAAGATATCAAAGTAATATTCCCATCTTCATCTTTTTTTATGTATAGGTTAGAATTACTTTTACTTCTCATAAAAGAAAGAATCAATTTTCACATACCAAGATCTTGGTGCTTGTTTCAAACCATATAAAGTTTTATTTAACCTACAAACAAGATGCTCATGTCCTTCTTTACAAACCCTTCAGGCTGAACCAAACAAACTTCTTCTTTTAACTCTCCATTCAAAAAAACAGATTTGATATTTAATTTGCATGAATTCAAGTGGTTTCAAAAAATTCCAATAAACCATGGTTTCAAGTAGTTTTCAATAATTTGCATGGTTTCACCTGGTTTTCAATAATTTGCATGGTTTCACGTGGTTTTCAATAATTTGCATGGTTTGGTTTTCTTTAGTTGTTGTTTCATTTCACTTTTAACTACATAGTATTATTTTCAATGCTTATTTTTTCTTAGTTTTATTGTTTCATTCTCCATTTGTTTCTAGTTTTCAATCATATTTCCTAATGCATACAATATGGAGCAAGTAATATGAGAAGTGAGACAATTTGAATTTTATGTATTTGCATGAATTTCTTGAATTACATGATCTTCTTATTCTCTCATTGTCTGATGTATTTTTCTCATCCTTTCTCTAGCTTTCTCTTGTATTTTCTCTGTGGATGGAAATTTTTTTCCTTTTCTAGATCCAAATCTCCAATTTCCCATGTTTGTTGTGAATCCTTGTGTAAACGCTCTAATATTTCTCTATGAATGAAAGTTTGATGTTCTTTGGTCTATAATTGAATTTAGAGACTAATTTATGCCCTCATTAGAAAACTTTTAAGGTCTAAAATGGGCCTACGAAGAAAAATGTACAACCAAAATAAACTTTATACGAACTAATAAGATTCAAGATGATGATGTCAACCATGGGGGATGATTCACTGTTCTTGGGGTAAAAAGGTAAAAAGATTAAAAAATAATAAAATAATAAAACTACTTTTTCAACTTATCTCCCTAACTTTTTACTCAAATTTCGAGTTGGAGTACGCGTTGGATACAAAATTTAATTCCTCATCTAAGGAGGAGTACCAGGTTGCATACTTTTGATGGACCACGCTACATGAAAAATGAGAAATACATGAAAAAACGCGATTGCAACCATGTTTTCATGTATTTCTCATTTTTCATGTAGCAGGGTCCATCAAAAGTATGCAACATGGGTACTCTTAGATGAGGAATCAAATTATGCATCCAACGAGTGTTCCCACTTGAAATTTGAGTAAACCCATAGGGGGATAAGTTGAAAATACAAGTTGAAAAAGTATTTTATTGTATTTTTTTTTTAATTATTTATTTATTTATTTATTTTATTTTTTTTTCCCTCTAAAATTTGATGGTGTGATCTAATCTTATTTCATTATTTCCACTATTATTTTATAGTTTCCTTAGGAGGCCCATTTTAGACCTCAAAATTTCTCTAATTTAATTCATAGCATCTTACACTAATAGCATTAGTAAAAGTTGGTTGAAGGTTGGCGGTTTAGGCTTTTAATGGCTTTAGGGCAACCCCATTTTGTACCCTAACGGATTTAGGGCATAATTTGTCCTTAAGCGGCAGAGTAGATCATGTTGGATTCGTGAAATAATCATCTATCCAATGGCATATGAATTTGAAACTTTCGAATTCATATGATATTTTTCATTTAATTTCTTTAAACATAATGCTCGAAATTGTTTTGGACGGTTTCAAAGGGGCTGAATAAACAATCAATAACATAAAATATACACAATGAAAAAAATTAAAAGATTACCACTATCTTCGTTTACGAGTCCTCTTCAAAAGAGTACTTTTGGTTTTTCAATTTATTTAAAGAGTTGGAAAAAATCTTATGTGAATTCATGTGTCTCAAACTGCAATTGAAATGTTACTTTGCCAACTTCGAAAAATAATAAAAAAATATAATTTTGCATAAAAAAATAATTTTTTAATATGAATAACTTAGTTCTTTCGGTGTAGATCATGCTAACACACACACACACACACACATATATATTAGACTAAGTTATGCTACGTGAACACACACATACCTTCTATTTTTGCGAAATTTTGCAAGGACATATATTGCATTTAATGGAAAATTGAGAGATTATACGAAACTACAATTTTTTGCAAAAAATATCATTAGCACAACAACATAGTTCTCCACATATTTTCCTTTTACTCTAAATTAAAATTTACAATAATTATATGAATTTTGAGGGTTGCAATTCGATAAAAGAGGAAAAACTTGAAATTTCATCGCCACATTTGGCCTAAAAGTGTAACTCATCTTCATGTATTCACCCATTTTACATTTTAATTTATTATTGTGAAATAAATTACGGTTTTTGTTTTGTGGTATTGATAAGCCATGGTATTGACCTATGGTATTGTAGAAAAAGTTATTTACAAGTTAATAATATCCATGATAAAGTGGGGGTGAATATCCATGATTAAGAATCTTGTTATATTGTAAGTTTATTGTAACATTTTAATTTTTATGTGCTTATTAATTAAATTTAAATATGGTTAGAGAATCATTATTAGTCAGCACCAAGGCAGGATTACCAATTGACATTTGCACAATATAATGCCATGTGAATAATCGTCTTACATATTTTATGTCATAATTTATGAATATGGTTGCAATATTCATGCATGATTTTGGATATATGTGTAGTTTTTTATTCTTAAACTTTGGAGGAAAACCATCAAAAAATAAAATCCATACTCATTAAATAACATATTTACCGTCAATTGTCTTTGCATAAAAAGTGGATACTAGTGGTTACTACCCACCAAATTTTTGCAACTTATTTTGGCTCAACAAACAATTTTATTATCCAATTCACATCTCAATTTATTAGTTCCTACCAAATAAATACTATACGATGATCTGTCTATCGACCACTATTAATTTATCATTAACCAATGTAATTTATTATTATTTATGCAATTGTTCCCAAATCATAACTTCTAACTTGAGTTGGAGGGACTAATTTGTCCTGCAAAACAAAAATACAATATAACAAATTCAATTTTATTATTTTTATTACTCTTAACTTTATATTATTAATTGAGAAAACATTTAAATGTTTACACTCATTTAAGAATACTACATCATCTCCCCATACTGAGTACCTCTTGGCACAATAGTATTCATATCCTAAATTGACAATTTTATTTGCATACCAAATTATTCCAATAAACTATGGACTTGCTAAATATCTTCCCACATGAACAATACAAATATCCCCATGCTCTAAGGCCCACATGATCAATATAGCATAGCCTGACTTGGTTGAGATTTAAACACGAAATAAAGAAGTTGAGGAACCTCTCATAGCCTATTTAGGTTGGTGTAAGGAAGTAGAATTGTCCCTTTCATGTAGATACAAAACGAGCACTCTATTATACACAAGATACTATCTCATTTATACCTTGTAGCATTGCACCAGTTAGATAATGAATGAATGAATGAAGGGATTTTAATGTCTTCCACTAGGTCAAGCAGTCTAAGGTACCTAGGACTCCAACACATCACAACTTCAAACTTTTATCTAAGTCTACTCTTTTCTCATGAATCTTGACAAGGAAGCTCGCAGTTTCGATAATCCTCACTTCCTCGAACAACTTGTTCAAACAACCCACCTTCAGAATCATATTAAACTGATTACGAATATCCTCATAAGCCGGAAAATTCATGATGTAGTGCCATTCTATTTCAACCTCTCATTTCCTACAAAATATGCAGATTCTTTCTTCCCACTCTTCTTTTGGAGTTGTCCATCTACCTACTTCACATATGAGATGATGAGACCCGATCCTCAACTGTGCTATTAATAATCTAGCCTTTCCCATGATTTTGGCACCCAAATATATATTCTCATCATGAGACCATGTAGGGTTAAAATCTTTGACATATAGATATTTTTTCAACCAATCTGCTTTTCCCACATGATAGTCTTGAATTTTTCAAGCACCCATTTTTTAACCTCCTCTTTAGATTTAGGAAAATCCTGCCACTTAATGCCCTAATTACCCAACCAGTTGTCATTTTGTTTCCTCCAAATTTTCTTCCTCCTCTTTAACTCTACAACAATTATTTTAGGTCGGCGATGCCCATCCATGCCTTCAACCTTTTTTAAGTAACTTAACAAGCGAAAGAGCAACTCAAACTCCACCAGAAACAAACCACCCTCATCTAGCAGGATATCATAATGAACCGTTGATTTGACTTTGAAGTTATTAGTGATTAGGTGCTTTTGAATTCTTTCTAATTGTCTCCACTTGTGATCTCACATACTACTCCCCCAAACTTCACATCCAGAGAGTACAACCGGTGTAACCAACGACCCAAAAAGAGTTTTCTTGGCCTTCCAGTCCCATAATTCTTCTCTCCTACATATGTTTTGTAGAAGCTAAAAATATCTCCATCCCCCCTAAATCCTTTTAGCTCTACATGTCTCCCAATTGAGCATGTTGTGAAAAACAATTACTAGATACTTATATTCTTCCACGATTTCCAAGGGTTTCCCCTCAAAAATAAAATTAACCTATTATTTTTTCCTCTTCAAGGAGAAGATCATGATCTTGGTTTTGCTAACGTTTACTTGGATCTTGACCTCTTGACAAAATAGCTCTAAGGCCTTTAAATTCTCTCTCAAACCATGAGTCGATTTTTCAATTAGAATAAGGTCATCAACATGCAAAAGACTCCTCACCACATAACCTGTTAATTGAATAACCTCTCCATTGTTACTGCTTAACCATTCTTTTAGGTTATTAATATATAATCCATTTTAAAATTCCATTTTTTTCTAAAAAGAAATTCGAGATTCATGTGAAGCATTGGCCCTCAGTTCCAGATAACTTGCGATACTGGCAAGTATTCTGGGATACAAATAGGTGAATAACTTCCTTCAGAGTGAAGGAGAGTTTCAAAATTGTTCTATGGACGAAGTCTATGATGAAGATGATCATGTCATCGAGGCAGCTCAAGTTGATATACTATAGCTGAAAGATAACAATATTTCGAAAGGTCTCATAGTTTTGGAAGACTTGTTTGATTAGGATGATGTAGAAAGGAACCCTGCATTAGTTCCTATAGAGAAAGGCGCTGAAGATGTGAACATCAAGACAACAAACAAACCAAAAATGATCAAGCTGTCCAAATCATTATCTCCCGAAGCAAAGGAAAAATACATTCGTTTATTGTCTGAGTTTTCTGATGTCTTTGCTTGGGATTATGTAGATTTTAAGGAATATGATAAGAAGATAATTCGGCACACAGTACCAATCAGGCTCGATCAAAAGCCCTTTAGGAAAAAGTTACGAAGGATCAATTCGAGATTGCTGCCATCCATAGAAAAGGAAGTTAATAGACTTTACAAGGCAGGCATTATTGTTCCCATCAGATTTTCCGATTGGATATCAAATCTAGTTCCAGTGAGAAAGAAGACTGGGGAGATAAGGCTTTGCATAGATTTCAGAAACTTGAACAAAGTGTCGCTAAAAGACAATTACCTCCTTCCAAAAATGGACCATATTCTTCAAAGAGTTGTTGGCGCTTCCCGGCTTTCACTTTTGGATGGCTATTTCGGTTACAATCAAGTTTTAGTGCATGAGGACGATCAGGCTAAGACGAAATTCACCACACCTTGGGACACATTCAAATATGCAAATATGCCATTTGGTCTCAAAAATGCAGGGGCCACTTTTCAGCTTGCCATGGACATAGCATTTTCAGACGAAAAAAGATATTTTCCTAATTGTATACTTAGATGATGTAACTGTATATTCACATTCAGATGATGAACATTTGCATCATTTAAGAATCATTTTTCAGAAGTTTAGAAAGTTCAAAATCTCTCTCAAACCAAAGAAAATTATGTTTGCCATGGAGGAAGGAAAACTCATCAACCATATCATTTCGAAAGACGGCATCCGGATCGACCCTTCAAGAGTACAAGCCATTCAACAAATTGATTTTCCTCGCAGCAAAAAGGAAATCCAAGCTTTCAATGGTAAGATGAACTTCTTACAAAGATTTATTCCTAATTTGGTTGAACATCTTAGAGAAATGACCAATATGTTGAAAAAAGATAATGAGGTAAAATGGTCCGAAGAAGCCCGTAAGTCTTTTCATGCGGACAAGATTGCCTTAACCACTACCCCTGTTTTGATTAGTCTTGATTACATCGATTATTTTATCATATTTTATTTTGCTTTCGAGCATACTATGGCAACGGTACTAATGCAGAAAAGGGATAAAACCAAGCTACCAATTGCGTTTTTCAGTCGCAACATTAGGGATGCAGCTCTTAAGTACAATATCATTGAGAAATAGGCCTTGGCTTTGGTAAAGGCAATCAAAGATTTCAGAGTTTACATCTTACATTTGCATACTCTTGCTTATGTGCCTAATGTAGCGGTAAAAGAAGTCCTTGTGTAGAATGACCCGGAAGGTAGGAGAGGTAGATGGATAGCAGCACTATTAAAATATGATCTTGAGATCAAGCCTACAAAGCTGATCAAGGGTCAAGGCTTAGCCAAACTGATGGCCGAGTCAAACCTTCATGCTCTAGACATTAACCTTGTGGCAGCATTATCAGATAATCAAGAAGTGGATCTCATTCAGGTATATGAAATCTTTCTCTCATCTCCACAATATTCTGATATCATTTATGTACTTCAGCTTCTAAATCCCCCCCAGGCATGTCTAAGAATAAGACTAGGTCATTGAAGTTGAAGGCTTCCAAATATTGTATCATGAATAGTGCGCTCTATTGGAAAGATTCAGGAGGTGTATTACTGAACTGTTTGACTGAAGATGAGTCCAAAGAAGTAATAAATGACTTCCATAAATGAGATTGTGGGGGTCACTTGTATTGTAAAACTACAACAAACAAAGTACTAAGAGCGGGTTACTATTGGCCTACGCTTTTTGCAGATATCTACAAGGCAGTGATGAGTTGTCACGAGTGTCAAGTTTTTCAAGGTAAAAGAAAGCTTCTTCCCTTACCTCTACAACCAATATCAGTTAATGCACCTTTTCAGTAGTGGGGCCTAGATTTCATAGGTGAGATCAATCCATCATCATCTGCACAACACAAGTGGATACTGATAGCTACGGACTACTTCACAAAGTGGATCGAAGCAATCCCAACCAGGCAAGCAACTGATTCAGTTATCATTCAGTTTTTAGAAACTAATATTTTGTCCTGTTTTGGTTGTCCTCATAAGATAATCATAGACAACGCGGCAGCATTTAAGTCCAAAAAGATGACTGAGTTTTGTGACAAGTACAACATCAATTTGGGACATTCTACAACATACTATCTGCAAGGAAATGGTTTGGCGGAGTCCTCCAATAAGTCTTTAATCAACATCATCAAGAAACTGTTGGAGGCCAACAAAAAGAATTGGCACAAAAAGCTGATCAATGCATTGTGGGCAGATCGGGTGAGTAGTAAGAAATCTCTTGGGCTTTCTCCTTTTCAAATTATGTATGGAGTAGACATTGTTTTCCCTACATCATTGGCAGTCCCGATCATCAAATTGTTACAAGAAATGGGAAGTGAAGAGAATGATATGAAGTGCCGAATCAATCAAATGATTCACTTAGAGTAGGCACAGTAAGAGGTATTTCAGAACACCTCCAAGCTACACAGGAAGATAAAAAGGATCTATGACCAGAAAACAAAGGAAGATGATTTCAAAATTGGAGATGTGGTACTTCGTTGGGATGCTAGAAACAAGGACAAGGGTAAGCATGGTAAATTCGAGAATTTATGGAAAGGCCCTTATCAGATTTCAGCTTTCCGGGGACAAAATGCTTTTTTGTTGGAAGAGATGAATGGAGAATCATGCTTAGGAGAACTAGTCAATGGTAGGTTCCTGAAGCATTATCTTTTCTAAAATTTCTTTGGTTTCATTGTACATACATTTTAAATTTTCTGCAAGTGTGAAGCTGAAGATCACTGGAGTTCGGAGCCCGAAGTGAAGGCCATGGAGCTTCACTGATTTTCTGCTATTTTGATAATTCAGTCCTTAGTCATGTAAGTCAGTTTTGAGTCAGTTTCACGTTAGTTTTGAGTCAGTTTTGAGTTTTTTTTACCATATTGGCCCATATGGTAAGGCTACTTGGTCTACGGTGTTCTTGGCACCTCCAAGGAGCTTCCATCCCCAAATAAGGCCAATGTTAGAGTCAGTATTTGCATACTGCCACAAGTGATCAAAATCTCTCTTTTATTTCATATTAGAGTCCTGTTTGAATTTTTTTTGCATTCCACTTAGGTCATCATGAAAACATTTGTTCACTGATGGTAGCCCAAAATCCAAAATCACTTTCCCCTCTCAAAATTCTGTATTTGCTAGCCCTCCTTCATGTGTCTTTTGGGTTTCCATTGAACATGAAGGCTCATTTCATCATATTTTATATCAGTCAAATCCACCTGAAATGCAGTGATTTGAGGTTCCATTAGGTCACCTAGGTTTTATTTTCCCAAGGTCCAATTAATCACCATCTCACCGCATAAGGTCAGCAAACAATGAGAGTCAAGAAAATAATATCTTTTTCAATTAAATAAAGCTTTCCAAAGCATGTAACCATGGTTACTGAAAGCCCTAAATTTGATTTCAAGAAGGGATTTTATTCCAAGTTTGTAAATTAAAACTTCACAGATGTGATAATTTTATTTTTGTTTTTGTAATTTTATGTCTATTTTATGTAATAAGTTATTTTTTAGCTGCATACTCAAGTCCATTGCCAAAAGCATCCCAAGCAAAAGTCAAAATCAGGATTGCCAAAGCATCATCCACCTGTCAAGAGAAAAAAAGTCAAAAAGCATTAATATGAAAATTTGAAAATGACAAGAAACATTAGAAAGAGGGTGTGCAACTCATAAATTATATTTCATCCAAGTATAAAGGCTCTCAAACACACCCATGAAGCTTCATTTGCACTCTAGCACTCTCAAAACTCCTCAGCAAAAGAAATTTGTCGATTTTAAGGCGAAATTGGGCAAAACAAAGCAAGAGGGCATGTTTAGCAGGGTCGTTGCATGTTTAGTCGGGTCGCTGCACATTTGACTGGGTCACTGCGCGTTTTCTAAAGATTCCAATGTTATTTATAATGGTGTTGCGCTCCTGTAGCTGAAGGGCGTGTTTTCCTAGGTCGCTGTGCCTTTGCTCGGGTCACTGTGCATTTGCCTGGAAGGAGCCAAAATGTGCTAGAAACCCTCCATCGCCACCAAGTTTCCAAGTTGGTCATCATATACTTTAGCAAATCAGGTTGGTGGCAAATTTACTCACTCCTTCCCTCCATTATTCACCTACATAGGGTTTAATTTGTTTGTTGTTATTACTAAGATCAAACCCTAGTAATACATTCCCACCATCTCAAATCACATTTCATAGCTTTCATTATCATTCCCCCTCACTTAACAACTATCCTCTATCACCTCCCTCATTCCACACATCCCCATCTCCTCCTCGTCATCTCTCCTCACATCATTCCACATTTCCCTAGGGTTTTGACAACAACAAATCATGGTATAAGAAGAACACAGAAGTCAAAGTGAGGAAGAAAAACAACAGAGGAGGAAATATAAAAAAGGAGGGAGAATCATCAAATATGAGCCAGCCAACACTAGAGAGCTCATGGCATCTCCCATCACTGTCACAAGCTTCAAACTTATGGGTTGTTTTGAGTTTTGTGAGAAGGTGGAAAGAATCCAGCATCATTTTGAATTGACCAGACAATTCATCATCAACCTCCATGACAACCAAGCAACCCTTGCCGATGTCACCTTTACTGATCTGAAAATGGGGCTCTCAGGATTCTTGTCTAACTTACAAGAACCTCTCCCATGCCCAAAGCTTTAAATTTTCCCAAGTCTTAATGATTAACCAATGCGGAACTAAGAAATGCTTGAAAATAAGGTGTATGGTTGTATTTGTTTTCAAATGATTATTTACTTTAAAATCTGTTGTTTGTGTTGATATGGGAATGTGCTTAAACTGATATATAAATGCATATAACAGTAGTTAAAGCAGCAGTAAAAACAAACACATAAGACAACAATATAATATAGAGTTCACCCTGATATCTTGGGCTACGTCTCCTTGAGCTCTAGTCAACTTGACTAGGCTCCCTGGGATTCTCGCAATAGTTCTTTTACAAGTTCCACACTCAACTCCAATGTTTTACACAGGAACATTGGGCTCAGAACACCATCTTATCCCTTGGCTCTTGGAGCTCTTTGGCTTTCTAGCTCTGGCTCTTGGCTCTGGCTCTGGCTCTTGGCTCTGACTCTAGCTCTGGCTCTTTGGCACAGGCTCTGGTTCTGGCTCTCAACTCTTGCTTCTGGCGCTCACTTTGGCTCTTAGCTCTGGTTGTGGCTCGCGGCTCTCTGCTCTGGCTTCTCTAAGCTCTTTCTCTCGGCCTTTGCATGCCTCTGTGAGTCACTCGACCTCCAAGCAACTTCAACAACAATATGCTGTTGTCAATTGATCTCTCTAGCTTTTCACTCGACCTCCGAGTGACTCCAAAGACTCTCTGCGCATTTAGCTTTTTCTCGTTGTTCGCTCTCCTCTCTTCTTCTGTCCCCCCCTCTCTCTATCTCTGTTAGTCTGTGGCTTTAAGCCATCTGCTTCCTGACTGTTCGTTTCCGCTTTCAGCTCTCTCGTTCCCTGCCTCTGTCCGTTTGAATCCCTTCTTTCGGCTGTTACAGTCACTGCATCACACCTCACAGGGAAGTGGCCACCTATTCCATAACGGATAAGTGTCAAGTTCACCAGAAACACTCGATCGTTTGAAACAGCCATTATTTCCGTTTACTCCAAGAATGCCTACAAAACACAAATCTCTGCCAACTCATCGTCCCCATCAAACTTCAAATCTTTATGCGTCGTAGCTTATTTCTCCCTTGGGTCCGGTCATCCATTGGGTGGAACCTCCGCCGTTGATCTGGGACCCCCAGATCCTATAGTCTTCGCTTATATCGCGCGGTTGAGTTACTTGACCGTTAGTCCACGATGTAAGCGGTTTTTCTCTCTCCCCGCCGGATACATGTCACTTAGTGTATGGAATCGCTAGGTCCTCATCCAAAACCGCTTACTACCCGAAATGCCTCCGATATTCTGCCGGTTTTGAGTGTGGGACCCGCCTGTCAGTTTTAGTGCTTTCCCACAGTTTTTCTGGTTTCCCTTGTGACCGAGCGCTCGGGGCTTTTCCTTCTCGAGGGGTTTTGCCCAGCAATACGCAATTAGCGCTAATCACGTATCAGAAACAACCTCCATTTCTAGGTTTGAGCTTCCCAACTGCCATTTTTGCTCCATGTACAGTCTCCATGGGCCAACAGTCAAGCACTTTGACCAAAGGTCCTCATTTCTCTGTGTTGGCTGCAAATTACCATTATTCAGAGGTTATTTCTGATAAGCTCAATATCTACAAGACTTTGAACTTCGGCATGAGTTTCTTTATAGAGTTTGGGTAACTTTAAGAGGGTTTAAGGATCCAATTCAGATCACGCCTTCCCACTAAAAGAACTTTTGGTCCACCAAAAGACTGATATACTGATCTGAGCAGTAATGAGAGTAACAACACCCTCTTCTTTCAGCCTCCCTACACTTGCCTTTGCATAGTGCCTCTGAACCACAATCTCTAACCACTTCCCTTCTTGGATGGGTTGGTCATCTTGGGAAGAACTGTTTTCCTCCTTGACTTCATGCAGAACTTCTGTTGTGAAGTTTACAAAAGGTAGTTTGAACTTCTTTGCCTTGATCCTTGATCCAAGGTGGCTCAAACAAATGTGAAGTACATCTGCTCCACAAAACTTTCATTTGTACCTATTTGAAAAGCTACCAACAACAACTGTTAACAACAACAGGTATACAGACAACAACTGGATGGACTAACTCCCACTTCAACAAAGAAACATATTTTACATCTTGTGAAACCTTCCTTGTCTTATATCTGCATACAAATGATTAACTAGATAACAAGCCAATAAAACATGCCTTTAAAACAAATGACCCTTCAGGTCAAGCATGTAGAAAAATACCTTTAGGACTTTTTTCCAAAAGATGAAACACTTCATCATTATCTCCATTTTGGAGACCAAGTTAACTTCTCCCAAGCCAACATTACATGCATCTCATGCTCATGCATGCATTCCATCTATCAACTTTCGCTTAAGTACATTGTACTTTCGAAGCTGAAATGAACATATTGTTGTAGCAATAAAGTGAGTTTCCTACTCAACCTCTTTCCATTTACCATTTTGGTAAGATCCTGCAACTTGCATTTATTCCACAAAGAAATGAAAATAGATGCATCAAAGGACATGTAGTCTTAATTGGATAAGAATTCTAACCATTTCTTACCAATCCATTTCAAAGGTCTCTCCTTGGTTTGCATATCAGCATCAATATGTGAATCATCCTGAAACACATCAATCATGGAATCTTTATTTCCATCCCTGCCATTTTCTTTTTCCACCTTCTCCTTCAGCTTTGGTGGAAGCAATGCTGGATTCAAAGTCCAACACCCTTCAACAAGATGCCCTTGCTTATGGCAGTAAGTGCAACACATGTGCATCCTTTTGACAACATGATTTGCCTTGTCCTGTGGACCTTTGGGTGCTTGCTTCTCTTCCTTCAAAAGTTTCATGTATGTGGCCATCCTCTTCCAACATCTAGAAACATAATGGTTATCCAAACCACAAAAGGAACATACAATTATTTTTCCATGCTTTACAAAATCAAAAGGAATGTGTTTAGAACCAGATTTATACCTGCCTCTTTCACCTTTATTGCTTTCATGAGTAGGTGAAGCAAATGAAGAAGTGGCTTCCTTTGGAACACCGTCACTTTCTTCAAGGCTGTCAGAGTTTCCACAACTCTCTAGTTCAAGTGTGTGCTTCTAAACACCTGCATCCTGCAAATGATGTTTCGAGCTATTGCATTCCTCCTGAATACAATCTTCACACTTCCGAGGTAGAGGACCTGCAATGAAACTCCTTTTGGGAACTGTTTCAATGGACTTCATGGCAGCTTTGGACCTCTCTCCATAAGACTGTTCATAGCCAAGACCCAAATACTTAGGCCTTTCCTCAACCATTATTGGCTCAACAATACCTTGTGCATGTTTTCCCAAGCCCTTTCCTTCATAGCCCATCTTGGACATTAGCTTGGAACCTATGCCTCTAGTATGTTTTTCAAAAGAACCAATATAAGCATTCTTAGAGGAATTTGAAGACAAACATGAGTGGTTTACCTCTTCTTCAAGCTTATACTTGACCAAGGCTTCTTTGGCAACAAAGAGCTGTGATTCCAACTCATGCATCCTTTTCAGGTTCATATTTGCAATATGAAGTCGCCTCTCCATTTCCTGCAATTTGTCAGAAAGCAACCGCTTCTCTTCCTCTACAGAATTCAACTGCTCTCTGAGTAGGTTGCTCTTCCTACCATCCTCATAAATTTCTCTCACCATATCCATCATGGTGGACAATTCTTGCTTCATATCTTCATCAAAGAGTCTTGTGAAGAAAGAAGAATTTGAGGACTCACTTGTAGAATTTGTCATTATGTCAATGAACAAAAGAACTTCAAACAAGATTAATAAAGAGCTTACTCAAGCAACCTTTTGCAACAAACCTCTTGTGCTTCAAGGGTTGCTTTGAGGTCTTTTGGGGATAAGAAGAATGCCTTCAACCCTTCTTCCTTCTTGTCCTTGAGCTATTAATAGCTTTCCCTTCACCTCTGCAAACTCAAACAATAGTCAGTCTGCAAACAAGCATACAATCATTCAGACAATCAGTCTGTGACTGCCCAAACACCTTTTGGACAAGCAATCTTTGCTCTATCAATCAAGCATTCTAATACAACCTTCTTTGAAGGTGGTGTTAATCAATCTTAAGCTCTTATACCACCTGATCTGAAAATGGGGCTCTCAGGATTCTTGTCTAACTTACAAGAACCTCTCTCACTTCCAAAGCTTTAAATTTTCCCAAGTCTTAATTATTAACCAATGTGGAATTAAGAAATGCTTGAAAATAAGGTGTATGCTTGTATTTGTTTTCAACTAATTATTTACTTTAAAATCTGTTGTTTGTGCTGATATGGGAATGTGCTTAAACTGATATATAAATGCATATAACAGTAGTTAAAGCAGCAGTAAAAACAAACACATAAGACAACAATATAATATGGAGTTCACCCTGATATCTTAGCCTACGTCTCCTTGAGCTCTAGTCAACTCGACTAGGCTCCCTGGGATTCTGGCAATAGTTCTTTTACAAGTTCCACACTTAACTCCAATGTTTTACACAGGAACATTGGGCTTAGAACACCATCTTATCCCTTGGCTCTGGGAGCTCTTCGGCTTTCTAGCTCTGGCTTTTGGCTCTGACTCTAGCTCTGACTCTTTGGCACGGGCTCTGGTTCTGGTTCTCAGCTCTCGCTTCTGGCGCTCGCTCTGGCTGTGGCTCACGGCTCTCTGCTCTGGCTTCTCTAAGCTCTTTCTCTCAGCCTTTGCATGCCTCTGTGAGTCGCTCGACCTCCAAGCAACTTCAACAACAATATGTTGTTGTCAATTGAGTTCTATGGCTTTTCACTCGACCTCCGAGTGACTCCAAAGACTCTCTTCACATTCATCGTTTTCTCACTGTTCGCTCTCCTCTCTCCTTCTGTTCCCCCCTCTCTCTATCTCTGTCAGTTTGTGGCTTTAAGCCATCTGCTTCCTGACTGTTCGTTTCCGCTTTCAACTCTCTCGTTCCCTGCCTCTGTCCATTTGAATCCCTTCTTTTGGCTGTTACAATCACTGCATCACACCTCACAGGGAAGTGGCCACCTATTCCGTAACGGATAAGTGTCAGGTTCACCGGAAACACTTGATCGTTTGAAACGGTCGTTATTTCCGTTTACTCCAAGAATGCCTGCAAAACACGAATCTCTGCCAACTCATCGTCCCCGTTGGACTTCAAATCTTTATGTGTCGTAGCTTATTTCTCCCTCGGGTCCAGTCATCCATCGGGTGGAACTGCTGCCGTTGATCTGGGACCCCTACGGTCTTTGCTTATATCGTGCAGTTGAGTTGTTCGACCGTTAGTTAGCGATGTAAGTGGTTTTTCTCTCTCCCCGCCGGACACCCATCACTCAGTGTATGGAATCGCTAGGTCCTCGGCCAAACCCGCTTACTGTCTGAAATGCCTCCGATATTCTGCCAGTTTTGAGCACAAGATCCGCCTATCAGTTTTAGCGCTTTCCCACGGTTTTTTTGGTTTCCCTTGTGACTGAGCGCTCGGGGCTTTTCCTTCTCGAGGGTTTTTTCCCAGCGATACGTGATTAGCGCTAATCGCGTATCAGAAATAGCCTTCGTTTCTGGGTTTGAGCTTCCAAACTTCCATTTTTGCGCCATGCACAGTCTCCATGGGCCAATGGTCAAGCGCTTTGACCGAAGGTCCTCGTTGCTTCGTGCTGGCTGCAAATTACCATTATTCAGAGGTTATTTCTGATAAGCTCGGTATTTACAAGACTTTGAACTTCGGAATGAGTTTCTTTATAGAGTTTGGGTAACTTTAAGATGGTTTAAGGATCCAATTCGGATCATTTACTATAACTTCTGCTATCATATCAGCAGCCACTGGGATCCCAAATGTTGGGGAAAATTGGTTTAAACAAGCAGAATTGGATTATTGCTACTATGAGCCATATCTTAAACCCAACCACAAGAATGAAAGAAGGAGGATTTTCCCTTTCTCTTACCTCCTAGACAGACATGTTCCTATGATGAAAATCATCATGAAGTACTTCACATGTGAGGGTAGGTTTTCTAGGATCTATTCCTATCATATTCGGTTACTCATGCATTTTACAAGAGTGAGAATGCTCAATATGCCCTACTATCTTTATCAGGATATCGACAAGATGTCATACATTGCCCAAAGGAAAGATCATGATCATCAAATGCATAACATATTTCACCATTCTCTCATCAAGATGATAGTCCTACACCACCTTGATTAGCTTAGCATTGCATGGGACACTTTCATATCCAATGAAATTTTCACAGTCCCACCTATTCAGCATGTCCAAGAGGCACCTTCATCCTCTCATCCATTCACCTCCATTCCTCCACCTCAGTCCATACATCGTTCATCCTCATCTGATGAGTCAGCCACACCATCACCATTCCATTTCATGAGCGTATTCATTCACTTGGCAGAGATGAAGGCACTGAGCAAGAGCATATTGAGCAGGGTGAGAGTAGCAAGCCCAAAAGGGTTGGTTTAGGTACCTTGGCACATACCTATCAGAGAGGTCATAGGTAAGTGTTTGCCCCACTGATTGTGGGAGGGGCCTTTCCTTCTTCATCAACAAAGCAAGTACATAAGGGTAAGGAAAAAGTTGTAGTGGCAGAGATCCAGTAACAGGAGGAAGACCTCCATGAGATAAAGCATGATTTTCAGTTAGTTGACTCAAATGAGCATGATGACAGTGAAAGCACAGCTATTGTCATCAAGGAGAAGAATGCACTCATAGGTGAGCTCGAGGTCAACTTGCAAAGGGCCAAATGGATCATTTCCTACTATAAGCAGGAAAACAAGCAGTTTGAGGTCAAACATGAGCTCATGAAGATTTAGCTCAGAAAGGAAAAGGGAGAGGATGAAAAGGTAAAGGCCTTACTTGATGAGGCATATGGGTAGTATGGTAAGCCACTTGATGAACACGTGCCAAGGATAAGGCCAAGGACTAGAGGCCTAAAGAGAGCTTTGGAGCAAGAAAGAAAAAGGGAGGCAAAACTAGCCAATGAGCTCACCTTGAATGAGCAATTTGCCAAGATGGTAAATGAAAACTGAGAACATTGGCTTGAGAGGGTGAATGATCATCTGGAGAACCTCCTAGACAAGGCCAAGAAGGACAATGATATTCAAAGAAGGATGGCGAAGCACTATGCCATGAGAGACAAAATTGCAAGGGACAAGCTCAAAAGAGCTCATGCAAAAATTGAGGCCTTGACCAAGCAAGAGGAGAAAAAGAGGTTGGATATCCTTGCCGAGGCATCACTCCATGCCTCAAACATATAGCCAACTATCAGCCCACCAATTTTGATGATTGTTAAACAATTTTGGCAAGATATGTTTTGCTATGTTTTTTGAGAAATTTTGGCACAGTCAGCATGATCAAACACGCAGCACCATGGACACTGCGCTCTTTTTTGGAGAATCCAATGAGCAAATGGTCAGCATTTGTGAATTAAGAATGATGAGGACATGCACCCTGTACTTTTTCTAAGCATTTGGAGCAAAACTGATCAGCCAAAAGGGTCAAAAACTACCAAAAAATCACCTTTCTGCCTCTTTTTTGGCCTGTCGCTGCGCGTTTGAGTAGTCTTGGGAGATTGTAGTTTTGGAGGGGAAAATCAAGCCCATTTTGAAAACCAAGGGCATTTTTGGAAACTAGACAAGATAAGCTTTCCAATGAGCTATCTTGGGCTAGATTTGGACATTAGGAAGGTAGTCAAAAGTTAGCTTGAAGAGGTCGCTACGCGTTTGACATTGGCGTTGCGCGTTTGACAATCTTATGCTATTTTCACTGTTTCACTCCAAGTTGACTTTTACCTATGGGAAATTCAAGTTTTACTCATGTAATTGATCTATATGATGTAATTATTATGTTTTTACTTTTTCCTATGGTAGATACATCAGTTAAATGGCCTATGTGGCATGTAATGAATCAGTGTGCTAGAGTGAGGGATGAGTCACTTTGACCACCCTACACTACAGCCATCAGTTCAACCTTTCTTGCAACTGCTCCTCCTCTCATGGATTCGACCCCTGAGCCTAGGATGAGTTGGTTTTAGGCCTATATTATGTATTTTCTTAGTCATTTTATAGGTTGGATTTAGTGGGATGTTGTACTAGTGATCAGAGACTATTGTATCAGATTTTGGTGAGTTTCAATAGATGAGTTGCAACTATTTTTCTGGGATACATGTGGTATGAATGTTTAGCATTGTTTCTTCTTTGTGATCATTTGTATGAATGTTTTATCTGTTCATAAACCATTTCATGTCTATTATATGGTAATTTTCAAGTTGATAGGTAGAATACATGCTTGCTCATGCTCTGTTTTGGGAAATTTATCATACTTTGTCCATTTTTCTTCAGTTTAGGATGAATACATCTCTTATGATCTTCCTAACTCCTCATTAGTCTTAAACCATCTCATCAAATCACCTTTTAAGTTTTAAGCTTCATACCTACCTTGCCCCTTTGAATGTCTGCAATCATATCTCATTTTCCCTGACCTAGTCCCTCTGACCTAAATCACTCATCCTTGTGACTACCCAACCAAATCAACTCAAACAACCCTCTGCACTATACATCTAGCCTAAAACCCTAAACTATCCAACCCTCCTAGCTGTGACCCTTTGGAGAGAGCCCTCTTCGGCTTGGCAGGGCTAGCTACCAAGCTAAAACACTGGTCTGTGGTTACCTCAGTGGGACTCTTCCTCAGCCTTGGAGATCCGGAGGAGTGATAACACACTAGAGAAAAACCCAAATGCATTTCTACCCAAAATTTCTAGCAATTTGAGTTTGCTTTGACATAATAGAGTATTCACTGCATTGATGGTGCATGTTGATTCATAGTTTTGTTCTTAATTTTACCATATAATATATAGAAATCAAGAAATTGTAGAATGTTTAAACAAGATATTGGGGTATTGATTGTGTTATTATGACATGGCAATTGTAATTTAGGTATAGTATTGTTCTTAATTTGATTTATTTTCTCTTTTTTCAGAATTTCCACTTAGAGTATCTTAGCTGTTCTTTAGTTAAGAATTTTTTTCGTTATTTTAAGTTTTTTTGAATTTCTGAAGAATATTATTAATTATTATTATTATTTGAAAAATATTATTTTTACACATAATTTTGCACAATAAACAAAATTCATGTGATGGCAATGTGAAAAAAAAACAAGAACAATGATGTTGCCACTACCTCTTGTTAATTTCTATCCAAGCATTGATAAAAATAAAAATAAAATATCATCATTACAAAACAACCAAGAAACAAAACTAATTGAGCCTCTCAAGAAACCGCAATGTCCCAAACTCCCAGTTCCTTGGGATTAATAGATAGTCATGGAATGAAGTTCCATGTACCAAAAATTTGTTAGAATAAGCTAATTACTCTCGCATGAGGAGTTGGCTAAAATTAGAGAGTCAGTTAACTGAGTGTTGAATCAAGTTGAGTTACGTTATAGACGAATTTAGTGTGTGGTTGCATGTCAATTTATTTTAGGTGAGTCGCTAGTTGGGGACATATAAATATCTCTCACCGGGTTCATTATAATCAATCAAGTTTTGTGTGATCAATAGAAGAGTCGCAACTCGTGTGTTTTGTGTGTGAAATTTGTGTTTTGGCTCATCTACCTTTCCAACAAATTCGTATCAGAGTGAGGTTACAAAGATCCAGCGAGAGCGGATCAACAGTAATCCATGAGAGAGAAGAGAAATAATTTATGTTCCACTTGGTTGAGCTATAACTCACCTTACAATGGTATTTAGTGCTTTATAATGCTCATGGGCCTAACAAAGAGCTGCGTTATAGGTCGCAACCTTACCGTGTTTTGAAAACACGTGGATTAACTTTGATGTTGGTAGCGTTAGAGGACTAAAGTGGGACTCCATTGTCATGAACGACATTAGCACACAACCTGTCATCACAAGAGGTGCGTTAATAGAGCAAAGACCATATATTTTTTTTAAGTGCAAAGTCAAGTTCCCTTGGTTTATGTATGAGAGGTTCATATAAAGTGAAGGTTTATATGAGAGGCTTTGAAAAGTTTTTTAATTAAAGTTTTTATAAAGGTGTGAGTGTGAGTACTTTATAAAGTTTTTTTTATATAAAGATATTTTTATATAGAAAATAAATAAATAAGGGGTTTATTGAAAAAGGGGTTTATAAATTTCTTTAGCAAAAGAGGAATTTATTATTTTAGGAGAAAGTTTGTTTTTGAAGAAAGATGGCTTTCTTAAATTTCCAGCCCTAGTTCCCACTGTTTACAGGGAAGGATTATGATGTATGGGCCATTAATATGGCGACCAAATTGCAGGCTTATGATGTTTGGGATTATGTCTAGTTTGGGTTTTTAGAACCTAAAAATGAAGAAGAAGAACTAGCCTTCACTAATGCAGAGAGGGAACTATGGAAGAAATACAAAAAGAAGAATGCACAAATGTTGTATTGTATCCAGTAATGAGTAGATCGAGAAGTGTTCCAGAAGATTATGATAACACATTCAACAAAGGAAGCATGGGATACCTTGGTGGCAAGCTATAAACGTATGGCCAAAGTCAATATTGTTAAGTTGTTGAATACTATGATATATTTTGAAACGCTGCAGATGAAGGAGACATAGGACATCGATTCCTTCATGAATCGGGTCATGATTATCCTAAATCAGTTAAAAATTTACGGTGAGTAAATTAAAGATCAAATAGTGGTTGAGAAAGTCCTCAGATCTTTGTCTACCAAATTTGATGTTGTGATAGTAGCCATAGAAGAAGCCAAGGATTTGACATCACTAATAGTTGATGAGTTGATGGGATCACTTCCATCAAATGAGGCAAGGATAGATAGAAATAAGGATTCCACTTTAAAGACTGCTTTAAAAAGTCAGGTTTCTATTTCAAGAGACAGAGGTTGAGGCAGAAGTACATCGAGAGGTAGAGGACGAGGTGGAAGACATGGCGGTCAGAGATATGGCTGAGAAGAGCATGAACATGAAAGTGGAAGCAACATCAGAAGCTTCAACAATAATCAAAGAATTGACAAATCAAAAGTGAGATGTTATTATTGCAATAAATTTGGTCAAAATACCCATGATTGCAGAAAGAGGATAGCTGATCAAGGGAACCAAAGAGTTAATGTCACTACAGAGAGTACTAACTCCATGTTCCTAGCTTGTCATACCATGCATGAACCTTCTGATAATGTGTGGCTATTAGATAGTGGTTGCAGTACCCACATGTCAAGCAACAAGAATTTGGTTGCAAATTTGGATCAATCTATAAAGATAGAGGTAAAGTTGGGAACAGAAAAGACAATGGATGTAGATGGCAAAGGAGTGCTCAACATTCTGACCAAGCATGGGGAGACGAAGACAATATTAGAGGTATATTATGTTCTTGGTCTCAAACATAATTTGATAAGTGTTGGTCAATTGACATAGAAGGGATACAGAGTTATCCTTCAAGGACAACAATGTGTTATATATGACAAGCCCCCAAGCAAGCAATTGATAACAACGGTGCAGATAATGAGGAACATACTCTTTCCTCTAGTTGTGAATTACAACGATCACCTCAGTTAGTTTACAGTTGAATGTTCTAATGATTATTGGTTATGGCACTTTCGGTTTGGAAACTTGCATTTTTCTGGTTTAATATTATTGCAGCAGAAACAAATGGTCGAAGGATTACCTCCCATCAAAGAACCTGCTAGTACTTGTGAGTGTTGCATCTTGGGGAAGAAACACCGTGAAAGTTTTCCAAAGGGAGTTGCATACAAAGCAAAACAACCTCTTGAGCTAATGCATACAAACAAGTGTGGACCTATGAGGACATAATCGATTGGTGGAAGTTGTTACTTCCTCACTTTCATTGATGACTATAGTAGAAAGACTTGGGTTTACTTCTTGAAGCAGAAGTCTGAAACTTTTGCAAAGTTCAAGGAATTCAAAGCCTTAGCAGAGAACCAAAGTGATCAACAAATCAAGGTATTGAAGTCAGATCATGGTGGAGAATATGATTCAAAGACATTCCATGATTACTATAAATAACATGGAATCAGAAGACAGTTTACAACCAGGTACACACCGCAACATAATGGTGTAGCAGAGAGAAAGAACAGAACCATTATGAACATGGCAAGGAGCATGTTGAAAGGAAGAAACTTGTCTAATGAGTATTGGGCAGAAGCAGTTGCATGTGTTGTTTATGTGATAAATAGATCTCCTACAAAGAGTGTGATGAACAGAGTACCAGAAGATGCATGGTCAGGTATGTCTTGCAGCATATCTCATCTCAGAGTGTTTGGATGTGTAGCTTATGCACATGTGCCTAAGGAGCGAAGAGGCAAATTGGATGATAAAAGTGAAAAATGAATATTTACTGGTTATAGTGAGCAATCAAAAGCTTACAAATTGTATAACCCTGTCACCAAGAAGACCATAATTAGCAGAGATGTTGTGTTCAAAGAAAAAGATTTGTGGAATGGTAGTGTAGACAAAACAGTTGATGCACAAGCACCATTAATGGAAGAGGATGATGTAGCAGAAAATTAGCAGCAGGGATCAAAAGCGCAGACACCAAACAGAGTCACGCCAACAAGGACTCCAAGATTTTCTGAGCAAAATGGATCTTCAAGTAGATCAACAGATCGAGATTCTCCTAGCAATCAATCAGGTGATGAATCAAGCAATGGTAAGAGAAAGATGAGAAGTATGAAAGATATTTATGATGATTTGGATGTTAGTTCAAATTTTGCCTCGTTGTCATTCCAACCTTCTTATTTTGAAGAAGCAATCAGAGATGAAATTGGGTGCAAGCCATGAATGAAGAAATTGAAACTATTGAAAAGAATGATACATGAGATTTGGTTGATTTGCCAAGAGACAAAAATCTCATTGGTGTGAAGTAGGTGTACAAGACAAAGTTGAATGAGAAAGGTGAAATTGACAGATTTAAAGTAAGACTTGTAGCAAAAGGATTCTCGCAGCAACCAAGAATAGATTTTGGAGAAATGTTTGCTCTAGTAGCCAAATTGGATACTATAAGAGTAGTTCTAGCCACAACAGCTCAGAACAAGTGGAAAGTATATCAAATGGATGTGAAATCATCCTTCTTGAATGGAATTCTAGAAGAAGAAATTTATGTGCAGCAGCCTCCAGGATATGAAGTTGAAGGTAAAGAAGATAAAGTTTACAAGTTGAAGAAAGCGCTCTATGGACTAAAGCAAACGCCTAGAGCTTGGTATAACAAAATCGACAACTACATGATTAAGAATGGATTTTGCAAAAACAACATTGAGCCTATCTTGTACATAAAGGTAAATGAGCATGGACACATTTTTATTGTTTGCTTATATGTTGATGGCATGAATTTTACAGGTGATCTTGAGTAAGATGAATTTATAGCAGTCATGATGAGAGAATTTGAGATGACAAATCTTGGTCTCATGAAATATTTTCTTGGGGTAGAAGTCGAGCAATCTGAAAAAGGAATTTTTATTTGTCAAAATAAATATGGTAGAGATTCGTTGAAAAGAATCATGATGGAAAATTACAAACTTGTCCCTACACCAGTTGCAACAGGTACAAAGTTAAGCAAGGATGATGAATGATCAAATGTCAATCCAACTTTATTCAAAAGATTGGTTGGCAGTCTCATGTATCTCACAACTACAAGACCAAATATTATGCAAGGAGTAAGTTTGATTTCCATATTTATGGAGACTGCAAAAGACACACATTGGAGAGAAGGAAAACGAATTCTGAGATACATAGTAGGAACTAGAGATTGTGGCATAATGTGTGCAAGCACATAAAAGAAGGATTTGATTGGGTACACAAATAATGATTTTGCAGGTAGTTTGGATGATAGGAAGAGAAATTTTGGTTTTGTGTTCCATCCTTGTTCAGGTGTGATAACATGGGCATCTAAGAAGCATCATATTGTGACACTTTCGTCAGCAAAAGCAGAATATGTGGTAGCAACATCAACATCATGTCAAGCAGTATGGTTAAGAAGAGTATTTGATGGACTCAAGCAGAAACAACAAGTATCAACAACAATCTATTGGGACAACATCTCAGCGATTGCACTAGCCAAGAATAATGTGTTTCATCAAAAGGGCAAGCATATTGATACTAAATATCACTTTATTAGAGAACTTGTGAGCAATGTAGAAGTTCACTTGAAGCCTTGTAAATCAAGTAATCAATTGGCTGATATATTTACTAAGCCATTAGTAAAAGATGTGTTTGAGTTTCACAAAAGAAACTTGGGTGTTGTAAACCTAGTTGAGACATAGACGGCAGACATGTTTGAGTTGTCATGAGTCATGTCTTAGTTTAGCGGTCGTAATTAAGGGGGAGTGTTAAAATAATCTAATTACTCCCGTATGAGGAGAGAAGTTGGCTAAAATTAGAGAGTCAGTTAACTGAGTGTCGAGTCAAGTCGAGTTAAGTGATAGACGAATTTAGTATGTGGTTGCATGTCAAGTTATTTTAGGCGAGTAGCTAATTGGAAATATATAAATATCCGTCATCTGATTCATTGTAATTAATCAAATTTTGTGTGATCAATATAAGAGCCCCGGCTAATATGTTTTGTGTGTAAAATTTTTGTTTCACATTCACCGATACATTTTGGTTTCTATTTTAAAATCCATTTGATATTTTCAGAGTAAGTTAATAAAAACTAAAAAACAATTTAAATTACTAATTTTTTATTTATTTTTCAATAAACTCTAACACTATTTTAAAAAAATTACATTAGATCAGTGCGAAATAAATTAATCATAAGTTTAGAAACAAGATTCATATCCATCCTACACCACAACTTGTAATACAATAAATTATTTTGCTGAGATTACAAAAAAAACAGTTAAACTAACTATTTTGATTCTATTTCTTTCTGGAAGTTGAAAATAAAATTTCTTAATTAATGGGTCGGAGATTTTCGTTACTAACTAAATTCAACACTAAAAATTGTCCCATCACTAAAAAAAACCAAACTCAATAAAAAAAATTTAAAACATTGGAAAAAACGAAACCTGCTTTTACCCATAAATGATACGGCGGATCCTATTTCCAGCTCTACTGCATATTTAATGCACGTTGAGATGCAGGGGCGATAGCCACATGCAACGCGCGCCGTGATGACTAGGGGGCGATAGTCATCACGGCGCGCGTTGTATGTGGCTATCGCCCCTACATCTCAAGCGCATTAAATATGCAGTAGAGTTGGAAATAGGAAATGCCTAAATGATACAGCCTAATTTTTAAGAAAAAAAAAATAATCATCTAACTTTCAGCCATTCTACCCATAGATCGTACATACTATCATGAAAAAATATATATATATCATCCGACTCCCACTTACTCTCAGTGATTACTGAGATCATATGATCTTCGTGAGTTTTTCAAAAGACAGAGTGGTCGTCATAATCTCGGGCTGTTTTGCACACAAGAAATGTTCTACCTTTATCATGATCTTGCAGGTATCCCCATCAAAAATAAAAAAATTCTACCCTTTTTTTTATACAGAGTCATATTCTGCAATTCCTTCCAGTTTTGTATTTATACACTGAGCAATCTAAGTTATGTCTGTCTGTCTTATCTGTGGGTTCTCGCCATTACTTTTTTTTCAGTACTGAAAAGCCCTAGCATAGCTGGATATAGAATCCGTTTTTCAGGATTTTTTTCAACATAGTCATCATGTCTCGTGAATGGAATATAGGTGAGAAGGTTATCATTAAACCCTCACAACTACCTCGACTATACATCATTGACAATTTTCACCACTACTTTGTCATACCCAGAGATGTAAATTATCTCCCAGCCTCTTTATTATTGGTGACTGGTCGCCACTTCTTCGAATTTTTGGTAACTACTTTCACATCTTCACTGATCGCCGTCCAATTGTTAGAAACCATAGAAAGCGTGCATTATAAGTTATATGTATAGTATATATATGATTGATTGATTTGATTTTAGTGTTAGTACTAGTTTAGATCTATTTTAAATACAGATTTAAATTAGATAGAGAGAATTTTGACCTATGTTTTTTTTTTTAAATATAAAATACAAAATGTTATTTTTCATTATTTAAATTGTATTTTGGAATGATAAAAAATTTAACCATAAAAAATTATTTTTTTCCTATATATAAATATATATATAAAATTAATATTAACATAAATTAATTAATATAGATCTTTAAATAATTTATTTAAATATCTTGTTAAATAAATCTTTAAATAATTTATTTAAATATCTTGTTGAAATCTCAATCATTGATTGAAACCAATCTAAATTCAAACCAATCTAAATTCAGAAAAAAGTATTTAACTACACATAGAAAAACATGATTGGCACTTTAAGACTCACCTACTTTTAAATTGACACTTCAATAATACACACACTGACACGCCAAACCATTACTTCCAATACCAACATATTTTTATATACAGCCAGTGGTTTGATATATTTCCCACCTAACTTGGTTTTTCCTGTGCCTCTTTATTTGTTGGCGGCTTGTCAGGACTGCTGTTTGTTGCAAATTTTGTGTGATTCGCGTATCTTCGAAAAAAACAAAATATGATTATATTTCAGTGGTTAGGAAAGGAAAAGCCCAATCGATCAATCGAATCGATAAACAGTGTACCGTGTTTACTTTTTCTGTATAATTAGCTATGGCCAGCCCTTGAACTTCCCCTTACCCATGAGGTCGCCCTCGAGGGCATTGAATCTCCAGATTTCTGATCTTGTCCATTTGGGTTTTTTGCTAAAAGCCAAGGAGGATTTTGGGTTTTGCAGCTGCCGCACCATGGACACCCACAGCATAGATATTCTATATCCCTCGTCAATGCAAACCGAAAAGGCGGAGGGTGAAGTTGCGACAGTCGCCCCACGCGTCTCCAGCATAGTGGATCGGCTGCCGAGTCAAAAGTTGGAAGCAGCTTATGTGCCGCAGGTGGTTTCGCTCGGTCCTCTGCATTTCGGAAAACCCCAACTTGGCAAATATGAAACATTCAAAGACGAGCTCCCTCACATACTCGTTCACAGAGCTGGTCGCCCTCCCTTCAAGAACCTGGTTGCAGACATGATAGTGCAGGGTAGTAAGATTCGGCAATGGTATGAGCACCTCCATATTTGGAATGACATGAGTGACGAGGAACTGGGTTGGATCTTGGCTCGCGACGGCTTATTCCTTTTGCGATTCTTAAGGTATGCTTTCCTTTACAACCCTGATGTTCAGATTTGGCGAAAAAGTCTCTCATACCACCCTTGGCTCGTGACGGCTTATTCCTTTCCTTTACAACCCTGATGTTCAGATTTGGCCAAAAAATACTCTATTACCACTAGTATATATCATTTTGGATCCCAATTTTAACATTTTTGAGTCCAGGTTTATCCAATATTACAGTTCTGCAACATTCAAATATATATATATTTTAATATTGCATAGAACAGTCTAATCGTATAATTTTAAGAAATTAGTTTTGGGGACGATCATCACAAATTATTATTTACTAATGTAGAATGATTCAAGGAAAACTAATTATTGAAAGAAGTAAGCTTTAATACCTCTTTGTCTTGAGTAGTTAACTTATTTGCTTGATCTCTTAACCAAACTAACGAAATGTAATTTATTTATTTATTTTTATACTTATTAAATCCATTAGCTTTGAGGATTGTCATTACAGACTATTATCTACTAATACAGGATTCCAGATACCTCTACATCTTGAATAATTAACCTATTTCCTTGAACTCTTAACCAAACAAATAAAATATAAATTTTTATTTATTTATATACTTAATACAAGACTCAAGGAAAATTAATCATTAAAAAAAGTAAGCTATATTTCTGCCAGATACCTCTACATCTTGAATAATTAACTTATTTCCTTAAACTCTTAACCAAACAAATAAAATATAAATTTTTATTTATTTATATACTTATTAAATATACATATATATATTCCAAAAAATGTAACTTCTATTTATACAATAAAATAGATGTCCGCATTCTTTTGGCCACAATAGTATTTTCTGCGTAATTTGTATATGTGTATACAAAATTTGTTATAGAACCTCCATGTATAAAATTAGTTTGTAACATACTGTCATGATCCGATAAAAAGAAACTAAAAGCAAAGCTGTTTCTGAAAAACTGTAAAGAAGCCATAAATGTCTTCCAAGATAATCACTGCAATATATGCAAATAGCTGATCTGTAGCTGGTAAATCGAAAATATAAACAATTTCAAGAAACCCCTACATATATTCCTGAACAACTACTTTGCTTAAATAATTAGCCCCCTGGTTTAGTCAAACCCAAGGGTTAAAAAAAATGTTTGGAGACTTCTTTTATCTCAAAAACAGAGCGTGTCCCTTTATCCAGATGCAATCCAATTTTCGAGAGGCGATCAACCTCTTCATATATATATATATACACATATACATCTTTACTTAACATTATTTATTAATGTATCTGCAAATAATATCAAACTATACCATACTTATTTCTAACCAGTAAAAGCCGTTTTCTGGGTTTCTATGGTTTGAATGGAACAATCATTATTGATTTGTGGAATTGTAATATTGTGTTATTATTAATATAAACAGAAATTGAAATGAAATAAAATTTAGTATTTATAAATATTTTTATTTATTATATTTAACATTTAAAACATATTTAAATATTGATAAGTTTATAAATTATTGATAAATTAGAAGCTAAATTTATTAAAATAAAATATTATCAAAAACTCTCAATAAAGTCAGTAGGGTTGGGGGTTTGGGGTTTGGGTAAGTCAATTGACAATGGTATTGGAAATGAAGTCTTATTCAACCAGAAGTTTTGGGTTGAAATTTTATGTTATGTTTTATTGCAGTGAGAAGTTGGACATGATAGAAATATAGTCCTATTAAACTTACAAAAAAATCCCAATAAAATATACTAAATGCTAAAAGTATACTTTATATTTATTAATTTGCTTCTAAAATATATGAATTTGCTTCTAAAATATATATTTTTGTTGTTGTGGTTTTTTAGAAAGATCTTCACCCGGGAGTCAGACTGTGATCAAGCAACTCGTTTTTTCTTTTTACAAAACCAACTACCATCGGCAGTGGAGGAAGATATTATGAAACTGGAAAATCAAACTACCATGTTTGCAACGGTGCAGGAAGATATTATGAAGGTACAAAATCAAATACCCATGTTTGCCTTACAGATGATCCTCCAATGGCAGGCAGGCACAGATCTCGATCTCAACTCAATTTTGAGACACATTTGGCACACTCTATCCCCTTTTCTATGCAAACGTGACAAGCTGGATTCATATGTTTTAGCCGCTCCCTCATTAAGGCCAGATTCACATCTTTTAGGGTTCGTGTATGAAAATATCATCCGCCCTTCGGATCGCACAGATCATGCAGAACACAATCGAATGTGGAAGAAAAGGAGGTACATCACTCTCCCATCAGCTGTAGAACTCAGAAGAAAAGGAGTGAAATTCGCTGCGCACGTTGAACATCTCAACGAAATACGTTTCGATATCAAAACCTACACGATTCACTTGCCCACCATCGAAATGGACGAGAGAACAGAAGTTGTCATGAGAAATTTGGTGGCATTCGAGGCATTCGTTTGCAAAAAGGAAACGAAACCGCTGCTGTGCTATGTGGATTTGATGGACCGGTTGATCAGCACAGCCGCCGATGTTGAGGTGCTGAGAAATGGCGGTATAATCCACAATGGGTTGGCCACCGACGAAGACGTAGTCGGTGTCTGGAACGGAATGCGGAAAGCAATGGGTAAGGGTAAGTACGAACCAATTGAGTCAGCGATTGATGGCGTTACAACTTTCTACACGAGTTACGAATATATAATGATATGTGCTGAACTGAGATATAAGTACTTTCCAAGGGCGTGCCTTGTAGCATCTACGTTGGCAGGATGTATCGTATTGCTTTTAAGTATATTGCAAGCCATTCTGTCGCCGGAACAAGTCCGGCTTCAACAACAGAGTATGAAGAAATAATCGTATCGTCGTCGGGTATTGTGATTGGATTTACTTGCTGAACTTTACATTAATTGCTTTTCAGGGTATATGTTTCCCTGTTTTTTTGTATGGGGTGGCAAAACCATGGTTCCCACCCCTTTTTTTCCTTTCGGGCAGGTCGAAATGTATGAGTGTGTTATTTTTTCTATCCATGGCGTCATTTCACTTGAACGTGGCATGGCAGGGCATGGAAAGCTTCACAACCCAGTGGCATGCCAGAGCAGGGAAGGCTTCACATTCCAGTGGCAGCGCTCTTTTCTTTCATACAAGTTGAAATGTATCAGTGCGTTTCTCTTACTGTACTTGGCGTTACTTCACTTCCCAGTGGCAGGCAGGGCAGAGAAGGCTTTGTTACAGGTATTAAGTTTTCCAAATTTTCCTAACTTGAAATCTGCAACTGTTAAGCGTTTTCAAGGGACAATGCACTCTATGTACAGATTATTGTTGAGATATAAATTTGTACTATTTATTAACTTTGCATTCTAGAGCAAGCACTGTTTTGGTTTAAACTAAATAAAAATGCTTATTTTCAAACAACTGGCACCTGATACAAAATTTAACACAAACTAGAGCATATTGAAGCAGAGGTTGATAGTGTGAAGTCCTTTAATATTATTTATTGATTTTTGTTTGTTTAATATCAAAGGTACGAAGAGAAGTTTTTTTTTTTTTTTTTAAATCTAGGATAATCGGTAACTGGTGAGAGTTATCCTGAACAGGCCCAGGATCAAATCCAACTGGCTGCCACTATAAACCTAGGCTGGTGAGAGTTATCCTGAACAGGCCCAGGATCAAATCCAACTGGCTGCCACTATAAACCTAGGCTAGGTGCAACAGGCTTGAGTTATCCTGAACAGGCCCAGGATCAATTCCAACTGGCTGCCACTATAAACCTAGGCTAGGTGCAACAGGCTTGAGTTACCCTGAACAGGCCCAGGATCAAATCCAACTGGCTGCCACTATAAACCTAGGCTAGGTGCAACAGGCTTGAGTTATCCTGAACAGGCCCAGGATCAAATCCAACTGGCTGCCACTATAAACCTAGGCTAGGTGCAACAGGCTTGAGTTACCCTGAACAGGCCCAGGATCAAATCCAACTGGCTGCCACTATAAACCTAGGCAGTTACCCTGAACAGGCCCAGGATCAAATCCAACTGGCTGCCACTATAAACCTAGGCTAGGTGCAACAGCCTGCAAGCCGCACACAATAGCAATTAACTTATGCCTCAACAAGAGGCGAGACGTCCACTCTGGGGTCGCCCACTCTTCTAGCCAAGACACAACAGGCCATGTACTCAACGAGATTTGAACCTCCATCTCGTGGGTTTCACCTAGCGAAACTTACCGTTAAACCCAATATCACTGTACAAGGTACGAAGAGAAGTTAGCAAGCACATAGTATTTTAATTTGGTATTGTCTTGTCCGAGGAAGCCCTCAAAGTTATTTTTTGGGAGACCTTTAAGAATAATTTTAAGGTAATTTTTTCATTTTTTTTCAAAAAATTTAAATATAGGGGTGTTGGAATCGTTTTTATAGTGGAAATGGATTCAATACCATCAAAAACAGTTAGAAAGTCTTCAAGCTACTAAGAGAAGTTAGCAAGCATATAGTATTTTAATTTGGTATTGTTCAAGGAAGCCCTCAAAGTTATTTTTAGGGACACCTTCAAAATTATTTTTAAGGTAAATTTTTCATTTTTTTTCAAAAAATCTAAACATAGAAGTGTTTGAATCGTTTTTATAATGGAAATGGATTCAATACCACCAAAAACAATTAGAAATCCCTCAAACTTAACAGCTGTAATCTAAATTTCTTAAAATTTCAACTGAATTTTATTAAAAATCTTACCTAAATTTTCACTATTTTCTAAGCAAAATTATAACACTACACTACTCTTTAATTTAATCAAAATTTGTAACCGGTTGAAATGTTAGGGGAGTGAATATTCCCAGCGCAAGCTACCACATGCCACTTCCTACGTATATCTTGAGGCACCCCATGGCAATTCTGTGTCAAATCCGTTTCTATGTCAAGAATAATGAGGTAATGTGTAGGACTAATTTCTAATTATCTTTGAGAATAATGAGACAATGAGTAAGACTAATGTCTAATTATGAATAAGAATAATGAAGCAATGAGTAAGACTAATGTCTAATTATGAATAACTGTGGAAGGAAAAGTCGTTGTCACTGGTAGGTGACATATAGTGATATTTTGTTGGGTGGTGACTGCGGCTCATCGCCGCCATCACCAGAGCTCCAAAGCCCAAAGCGTGACGCCACCACTATGCCAATCCCTCATCTCCAACGCACGCCCACCACCACTGTACCATCCGTCATCTTCAAGGCAAATGCTATTTCCAACCTTATAGCAATATAAATGCCCTCTAACATGCGAGGGAAATAGTGCTCGCCCTCTGAGTGACAGCACGTGAACAAATGAATGGAGCGTGGAGAGAGAGGGCGAGCGCTATTTCCCTGCATGTCAAAAGGCATTTATATTGCTAAAAAATTGGAAATAACATTTGCCTCATCTTCAAAGCCTCCAAGGTAGTCATCACTGTACCATCCCTCATCTGCAAAGCCCATCCCTATCTCCACACCAAAGCCCAAGGTACAACGTCACCACTGTACCATCCGTCATCTCCAAAGCCCATCGCTCATCTCCACACCAAATCCCAAGGTGCGACGTCACCACTGTACCATTCCTTATCTCCAAAGCCCATCCCTAACCGTTTTGATATGTATTTCATTGAAAATTCGAAACATTCAATTTCTACAGATTATACAGCTAAGACTCCCAAAAAATTCTTCACGAAGCTCCTGCAAAATTGACCACAAAGTTGTGAAAAAAAAAATGCCTAAGAGTTCAGTGAATTTACTTAATTTATGTAAATAGAAGTCCTATAAACATAAATATAACTGAACATATTGAAATTAGAGATCGATTTAAGCAAAACTTCAGAATGTCTTACAGAAAGTATTTCTGTAATGATTGTCAAATCTTTCCCGTACCCAATGAGCATTATACCATTTTTGGAAACTTTTTCTCTCATCGTAGATTCTCTCTTTTATTTTTATATATATTGTGTATATTTATGCATTTTCATTGAGAGTCGTCTATATTGTTTCAGTGGTTGGATTGTGTTATATTTTTTCCACGACTAGCCTCCTTAGTTAGAGGGGGTTGGAGTGCCCCTTTTATTTGAGGGGTGGTAGCCTCTGTCTATGAGGTGGCAGCCCCGGGAAATGTTTTTTGGACACTATATTAGGTGGGCAGACCTACCTATGGTTTTGTACATGGTTTTAGCACATGGTTTTGGGTGGGATGATTTTAGGTCCATGGTATTTTGTAGATCCGGTCAAGGGAACTATGGTTATGTTCTAATCCAGAGTTAATGGATTGGGGGTTTATGATGCTTTGGCATGTATATATATATATATATATATATATATATTGTGACATTGAAAGGAACATAATGAAAAATCAAACTGGTAGTTTTGGGATCCAAGGGGAAATCTCTGTGTATATTTGTTTTATGTGTTATGATTTGGCCATTATTTATTTTCTATTTTTAGATTTTGTAAGCAGGGAATTTCTAGTTGTAAGCAGAACTTCGACGAAAATCACATGAGGAAAGACCTTTGTCGACGCGTTTCGAACCAATACAGGGTTAAAACCTACATCAATGATGATCCTGTAATCCCCCCTCTTGTCTTTGGTCATAATTGTGTTAGATTACATTCTGCAAAGAAGGACATGAAGAAATCGGTGGGTAGCCGAAAATCTCCATATACTCTCAATTTCTTCTTGGCAATGCAATTTCATTGAACAAAGAGGTTGTGCAAACGTAATTCTTAAATATTTCAAGAATTTCTTCACCCTTCTCCTTTTCAACCTGCATGTGCATTCATTCATATTCATGACCATGTGCATTCATTCATGTTTATGACCATCATTTTCATCCATTCATGTTCATGATCGTAATTTTTTAACCCTCTATGTAATCATTTTCAAGCTGCAATGGAAAGGACATAATATTGCATTATAAACAAATGGAAAACCATTAACTCACCTATTGGGCATCTCGACTAAATATAATTGATCGGTTTTCCCTGCTTTCCTCAGTAATATGGACAATTTGTTGAGTGGAACTTCTTTAATAATGTGCCACTTCACGGCAAATTTGTCCACCCACTCCCAAAAATATGTTCTCGCTTTGAAATCTACACGGCCAACCATTTCAGCCACCCACAGAATTCACTGCTTTTGTTCACCTGCATCCCAAGAACAAGAAGATTAGATGTTATTCTTAAAATAATGGTAATTTTTGCAGGATGTATTCTTGACAAGTGCTTAAGATACAAAAAAATTAAAAGAAACACTCACCGAAAATAGTAAGATACAAAAAGTTAAAAGAAACACTCACCGAAAATAGTAAAAATATGGGAGAATTGGAACTCGAAGCAGTAAATGAGCCTCCTTGGACACTTTGCTTCTGGGAAACAACTTTATCCTAAGCGGTATTTAATTTTTGGTTCTAATTGTCCACACTCGATGTCAAACATTGCTGAGGACATTGAACCCATGTTCGAGGTAAATGTACTATTATAGGTTGTTGTGGTTCGTTGATTTTGCGAAATCACTTGAGATATTATATATGTTGCATTGGTTTAGTCGATTTTCTAGAGCTAATTTTGTAAGTATGCAATAT
Organism: Pinus tabuliformis; assembly: GCA_031772625.1. Taxonomy (NCBI): domain Eukaryota; kingdom Viridiplantae; phylum Streptophyta; class Pinopsida; order Pinales; family Pinaceae; genus Pinus; species Pinus tabuliformis. Next base: position 317,665,036 of record CM062804.1, on the reverse strand, counting down.
GATGTTTAAAATACTTATCGGCCTTTTTTCACGTTTAAAATGACATTTTGTATACTCATAATTTTTCATCAATTCATTTTGTTTTGCAATTTATAAGTTGCAGAATTTTATTAACATTTTTCTTATTATTTTTAAAAATGCATTGACATATAACCATCTGGCATTTGATAAAATGCAGATCATCCTGTTTTTCCAACTATGAATAGTTTTATCTCATTAATGTGAAGTTATATTTAAATTTTCAGTTTTCATAGGCTTCAGATATATATTTTTTTTTAATATATTGATGGTTAGATTAGGCTTGTTATATATTTGACTCTCTTATATTTTCTAGAGCATTATTGTTTTATAATTAATTTGGTCCATTTAAATATTATGGCAGGTATGTGTTTTTGCTAATTTTGTTCAGAATATGGTGATTAATGTATGGCATGGTATCTCATTGATTATGATTTGTTTATTATTTGAATTGGAATGGTAATATTGTAACCATAATCTAAAACTTATTATTTTACTTAATATAATAATTCTAATTCAGTTTCAATAATATAACATGAGGCAAATTGAAATATATATATATTTTAATGTTTTACATTATTATTATTATTATTTTAACGTTAATTCATTTGATATGATTTAATTAATTATACAATATTTGAATTTTAAATAAATAAATTTTAAAATGTAAATTAAATTGATTAAACTATAAATAAATATAAATTATAAATTGGTATTATTTATACTATTGTGTGTATATTTAGTAAATTTTAGCAATCAAATTATTAGATGAAGATAAATGTGTAAATATTTTAGATTTATTAGTTCATGCGAAATCAAAATTATAGGATTTGATTAGTCTCTTAATTGCTATTATTTTAACATTGACCAATACAAATTATAACTAAAGTATTCATAAATATAATATTTTTTTATTATTAACTTTATTTATATAATATATAGAATATGAAGAGCAGAATTTTCTTAAAATATTGGTTACATATAATTATACAATATTAATAATATAAAAATATTTTCCAACTTAATCATATCTATTTATATTTATAGTGTGTAAAATTAGGGAATAAAACAAAAGTAAATAAAGATTCGATTAAATAAATAATATAAAGTATTAGACTAATATAATAATACAAAACTTTCTTTAAAAAAATTAAATATTTTTTATTAAATTAAATATTCTATTAAGTGTTTTATTTTTTATTTCCTAATATTTTCTTTTAGAAATTTTTGAAACGTTAGTCATTTTTACACAATAAACAAAAGCAACATGCCAATATATAAAAGTGACATTGTCATCACTTGTGTCACGACCATGAGCTAAGGCGTGCTCATATTTGCGACAGGCAACGGTGGGAGACAAACTTCGGTTATGTGCGACAAGTCGACTTTGTGATGACAAGTGGATGTGTTTGGTTAAACGCGCCCCAACGAGTGTCCAACGAAGAGTTGTGCGACGGTGCGACAAGTTACTTGGAGAGTCGAAAAACTGAGAAGTGGAAAATCAACTAAGTATGGGCGCACATACTACGAGTTTATATGAAGTGTCGAAAAAGCAACGAGTTGGGCCGACGAAGGGTGGCAGACACCTTAGGTAAGCTGACGTGCGGAAAAGAGAAGAGTTGGTTGGCCGACATATTATTTGGCATTTTCATGGGCGATTTGTGTGGTCGGCCTCGGCAAGCCGACTTGCCTTAACACATGGAGGATGCATATATATTGGAGATGGCGAGTTAGAGAGAAGCATCAAATGAACTCAAGCGAACAAGCATTACCTAGAAGCTTGGGGAAGTAAGAGAGAAGCGATAGAAGCAAAGGTGAGGTGCAGGTGGACCGAGGGTTGCAGTACCGAGCTGAGACAAGGAGAAGCGAGTTGCAGGTCTGTGTTGCGGATAAGTTGAGGAAGTCTGCGGATGCGACGAGTTGCGGAAGTTAGCTGAGTTGCGACGAGCTGTGGAAGGTCTGCAGTGTGGACGAGCTAAGGAAGTCTACCGGTGCAACGAGCTACGGAAGTCTGTCGAGTTATGACGCGCTGCGGAAGGTCTGCGGTGCAGACGAGATGTGGGCAAGTCTGCCCGGTGCGGATGAACTGCGAAGGGCGCCGAGGTGTGATGAGCTGTGGAGAGCGTTGAGTTGCGACGAGCTGTGGAAGGTTTCTAGTGCGACGAGCTGCGGAGGGTGACCCAACCCAGTGGGGTGGGTGCCTATGCCCAAGGACAAGCTACAGGACACAACATAGACGTGGGAAGCCCTAAACGAAGGTTGAAAGTGGCCGTTGTTGAACAAAGGGCGACCCGACACGAGCAGGCTGAGTTGCTGAAAGTTGGCGGAATTGCTAAGGTGAAATTTGGGGTTTCTTGGCAAAGGTTGTACTTGTAAATAAAGTTGTAAAAGACTAAATTATTATTATTGGGCAGACTCTAATCTGCGAGTTTCCCCTCCCATTAAAATAGAGTATTTTCTCTATGCATATTGATAAATGAAGATGATGTAAATGTTATTTCCTCTTTGTAATGATGAATGCTTAGTATAAGAAAAGAAAAACAACTAAGTGTTGAATGCAAGGCGTAGCCCGTACTCATAAGTATTAGTGAAAAGAAAGTGGGTAGTGATGCCGCACCTGCCTATGTGCAATTGAAAGATCGCCACCAGGATAGGGTGTGACAGTTGATATCATAGCTCTGGATTCCACGGGGTTTGTTGAAGATTTGAGAAGTGAAGCAGGGTTGAAGCAATGTGCTTGGGCCAAGTTGAACGACAAGACATGGAAAGTTGGGAAGAATTCCAAAGGAGGCTTTTAGTGAACTTATACAGGTTGAGGCGTATGAAAAAAGAGAATCCACAGATTCAAAATGAACTTTAGGTCTTGGAAAGGAATGTTGAAGACTAACTTTTTCGACTTGGTTGGGAAATGGAGCAGGGTTTTGCTACAGAATGCGATGAAGAAGAAGAAGTCGTGATGTATGAGGATGTTGCAGATGTGACAATGATGGATGAAGAACTTGAGGCACTTCCAATTGCTCAAGTTGGACCAGGATCGTACATATTGCAGACATTGATGGATGAAGACACTCACATGGAAGAGCCTTGTGATGAAGTAAGTATTACTATTACTACTTGTGTTTCATTAGAGCTTTTGGAGGATGGGCCATACGAAGGGAAGGGCAAAGACAATTTGCCTATGTGATGGACAACCTTTCCACGGATGTCTACGATGAGACCTTGTGTAGAGAAGCAAGGAACATTGATTGTTGTAGAGCTTGTTGGCGCAGTTTGCGACCTCATGGAAGGGGGTGCAAATGCTCGTGACAAAGGGGGAGCATGATGATCATTGCGGAGGATGGGTCATGCTTTAGCCATATGGAGAATTGGCTAAGTGTCCCGCATGACTCATGGACGGATTGGAGAGAGGGCACATCGCAGTTTTGATGATATGATACTTGGGTGGATTTCTTCATGGCTGAGACCAAGAGGCAGTCTTGGTGGACCTTTAGTGGGGGAGGCAACGATGATGGAAGGGACCTATGATGTGACTTGATATGATGATATATGTGGTTTGAGTGACTGAGGGCACTAAACCTGATTGAGGACTAGGACGAGATGACCGATGTTGTGATGAGTCTACTTAGTTAGGCAACATGGGCAACTTGAGTCATGGACATCAAGTTGGGTAGATGAAGCATGGCAAACATTATGCAGGAGCATTTCTAGAGGTGTCACTTATGGGCATATGATGAGGAGTACCAAGGCAGCGATGTTGTGTGGATAGACTTGCTGATGCGACATGAATACATTTTACTTATGAGCCAATGGGGATGTTGTGCACTTTTGTTTAACAAGGCCATGGACTGGTTGGATTTGTGAGAAGACTATGGGAGTATCCATACTACATGGAGTGCAGAGGCATATTGCATTGGAATTTGAGCGCGAGGCATGTATGCTTACTGAGATGTTGGATGGAGATGATTCATGGGAGCTCATGATGACTTGAGATAATTGCAGCCATTGGAGACTTCATGTTATGGTGGTCTTGGAGTATCTGATTCATTGAGAAGATGAGGTCAGTGGTGTACTTGACTTTGATGCAGTATGGGATGCATACTTTGGGCACATTAATGGGGTGTGTTTAGGAGAGTGACTTGATGGGGATGATTGAGACAAGACACTTTGGAGTTGATGGAGTTACAACGATGATGATGCCTTGGTGACAACACTTGGGCATGGGTTGAGCCGAGACTTAACCACTTTTGATAGACATGGAGACTGATTGGTCTATGACCATGGGAAGCACATGGATGATGAGACAGGTGTATACTTGTCCCTTTGACAGGCTTGAGGCATGGCATATTACAGATGTGATGGAGGTTGCTGCATGGACCTGGATGTGGCATATTGAGAGTCGATTTGATGAGAGGATCTCTTCATTTTGAGGAGATGGACCTTACACATATGGATGATGATGTTTGGATAGATGTGACTGATTGATATGCAACACATCGACACCAACATCATGGGCAACATGTTGCGGATGAGATGGAGACTACTTCGTGGACTTGGGCATGGTTTACTTACGTTTTGATGGAGATGGGATGGATTCTGATCGAGTTGATGTTGTGACAGGATGTTGAGAGAAACGACCGATGATGGCATGAGGAGGCACATTCTCATGGTTTGAGCGTGACAGTTGGACTGATCACCCCACTAGTTCGAGTCATGAGGGTCGAAAGTGCATTGAGATATGTTTGAGTTGAGTTGGAGTATCATGGTAGCAGTTCACATGATGACGATACATGATGGGGGTCAACATGATATATGTTGCAGTGATAGCATGTGGCTTGATTTGGAGGGACCAACCTTCCACGGTGGGGCAACATGTGGAGATTGCAATGGATGTGGTTGATGATCATTGATTGAGGAGACTTTCCTATTCATGGAGTCATAAACCTTTGTGGTTTATGCGATGATGGAGCAGAGATGGGAAGCATGGACATTTTGGAGATGTTGGAGCTCGCGATACTGTGCAATGTCGTATGATGGATTTGTCGAGGATCACAATCATTTAAAGTGGGGGAGTATGTCATAACCACGAGCTGAAGCACGCTCATATGTGCGATGGGTGACAGTTGGAGACAAACTTTGGTTATGTGTGACGAGTCTACTTTGTGACAACGAGTGGGTGTGTTTGTTTAAATGTGCCCCGACAAGTGTGCGACGATGAGTTCTATGATGACGAGTTGTGTGACGGTGCGGAAAGTTACTTGGAGAGGCGAAAAACCAAGAAGTGGAAAATCGGCTCAGTATGGGCGCACGCATGACAAGTTTATATGAGGTGTCGAAAAACTGACAAGTTGAGCCAACGGAGGGTGGCAGACGCCTTGGGCGAGCCGTCGTGTGGAAAACAGACGAATTGGTTGGCCGACGTATTATTTGGCATTTTCATGGGCGATTTGTGTGGTTGGCGTGGGTAGGACGACCCACCTTAACACATGAAGGATGCATATATATTGGAGATGGCGAGTTGGAGAGAAGCATCCAACGAACTCAAGTGAACAAGCATTAGCTAGAAGATTGGGGATGCAAGAGAAAAGCAATAGAAGAAAAGGCGAGGTGCAGGCAGACCGATGGCTACAGTATCGAACTGAGACAAGGAGAAGCAAGTTACAGGTCTGCGGTGCGGACGAATTGCATAATTCTGCCAGTGCGAAATGCTGCAGAAGTCTATCAAGTTGCAATGAGTTGTGGAAGGTTTGCAGTGCGGATGAGCTATGGAAGTCTGTTGGTGCAACGAGCTGCAGAAGTCTATCGAATTGCAACGAGTTACGAAAGGTATCAAGTGTAGACGAGTTGTGGGCAAGTCTGCTCGACGCGGATGCACTACAGAAGGTGCCGAGGTGCGACGAGCTATGGAGGGGGCCAAGTTGCGATGAGCTATGGAAGGTTTCTAGTGTGACGAGATGCGGAGGGCGACTTGACCCGGCGGGGTCGGCGCCTCTGCCCAGTGATAAGCTACACGACACGACACAGACTAGGGAAGCCCTGAACGAACACTGAAAGTGGGCGCTGCTGAACGAAGGGTGACCTGACTCGGTGAGGTGGGCGACCCGACACGAGCCGACCGAGTTGCTGAAAATTGGCAGAATTGCTAAGGTGAAATTTGGGGTTTCTTGGCAAAGGTTGTATTTGTAAATAAAGTTGTAAAAGACTAAGTTATTATTATTGGGCAGACTCTAATATGGGAGTTTCCCCTCCCATTAAAAGAAAGTATTTTTGCTGTGCATATTGATAAATGAAGATGATGTAAATGTTATTTCCGTTTTGTAATGATGAATGCATAGTAGAAGAAAAGAAAAATAACTAAGTGTTGAATGTTAGGCGTAGCCCGTACTCATAAGTATTGGTGAAAAGAAAGTGGGTAGCGGTGCCCCACCTACCTATGTGCGGTTGAAAGACCACCGCCAGGATATGGATGTGACAACTTGGCTCTTGTTATAAGTTTTGATTTTTTTTTTTTGAATAATTTTCTGTGGAATCTATTTAAAATTTGGTAAGAAATTGTTCAAATTACAAGTTATGAGTTGTGAATTATCCATTATCCAAATGTCTCATAAACTTTTCAGAGTGCAATGAAAAAACACATTTTAAATAATAAAAGATGACAATTTAACCAAAAATTATTTTGCAAAATTTATAAAAAAAAATGTTGGATAATGCCAAAAAGAAAATACATAGGAGTATCTATAAAGCAATAACACAAGTAGGAAATCTTGTCATAGTTTCTGAAATGGTGGTCAACATGAGGTGAGTGCCCAGATTATATTTTCATAATCATGGCTTGCTTAGGGTAGACTTTCATAATCGTGGCTTGCTTAGGGTAGATTTTCATAATCATGGCTTTAAATAGATAAAATGGTTTAATCTATTGTGTAAATTTTATTAAGCTCATGCACAGTTGTTCATCTTCCAAGTGCTCCTAGAAGGGATGCATACATTTTTCCTTTGTCTCCATTGTTTAGAGGTTTTTTTCATCGTTATATCTCATGCACTTAGCCTAACAAATCTCATCTAATATACTAAAAGTAGACAATAGCAAAAACAACAAAGAAACCAACTCATAGCACTAACTATCTAGAGGTTTTCTTCATTGTTATGTCCCATGCGCTTAGCCTATGAAATTTGATCTAATATACTAAAAATAGACAATAGCACGAACAAAAAAGAAATCGACTCATAACACTAACTACGAAACAACGCAACAACCTACCGATACAATTCATCACATGACAACTCATCAACCAATCAAGTCACAATTCTAGAACACTCCGTTTCTACATTATTCTAACATCCCCTTTAATGGAGAAATATATTTTCCATAATGCCTAGTTGTTGTCTACAGATTTCAAAGCTTGGTAAAGATGTCAACTACATTTTCACTTGTATTGTAATAGATTAAGTCAATCTCCTTTGACTGTATATTTTCCCTTACAAAATGGTGTTGGACTTCAATATATTTTGATTTGGCATGATAAATTGAATTATTTGTCAAATTAATAGAACTCTAGTTGTCACATTTGATGTTTGTTGGACCTTTTTATATTTTTCCAACATGTTCAAGAATCCTCAAGTAAATACATGATGATGGGTTACACTTTTGGGCCAAATGTGGCCATGAAATATCAAAATTTTACTCTTTTATGGAAATGAAGCCCTTAAAATTCATATAAGCACTCTGAATTTTTATTCGGAGTAAAAAATAATATGTGGAGAATTATGTTGTTGTCCTAATTATATACTTTGCAAAACAATTTCGTGTTGTATAATATGCCAATTTTCCATTAAATGAAATGCTTGTCCTTGTAAATTTCCACAAATCTTAAGAGATATGCATGTGTGTTCGCTTAGCATAACTTAGTATAAAATGTGTAATTTTTAAAAATTATATATATGAGCATGATCTACATAGGGAGAACTAAGTTTTCCATTTAAAAAAAAAATTGCAAAATTTTATCTTTTATTATTTTTTGAATTTGGGAAGTAATATTTCAATTGCATTTTGCAAACACATGTTCATTTAAGATTTTTTTTAATCTTTGGCAATGTGAAATGTAGCATGAAGTGTGTGTTTCATGTTCACCATGAACTCATGCCAATCAATGTGTATTGAGTTGTTTCCTTGAATGTGTTACATAATGATAATAAGTACATACAAGTTTCAACGTGTGTTGTAATAAAGGTTGTAAGTAAAATGTGTGAATACCAACTATGTTGTGTGTTGTAATAATGATTTTTTTTGTTATTTTGTATCCCAGAGGAACCCAGCAGCCCCCCTACACATACTACTAGTAAACCTCTGACGTCTATGACCTATCCTCCTCTTCGTAAATCGGGTCACAATCGGGGGAATTTAAACATTAGATCTCTCATCTTTCACATATTTCACATTACTTCAATCACCAATTGAGTTGCGCCCTTGGGACGTGTGTTGTAATAGTGGTTGTAAATAAAATGTTTTAGTAATAATTTTAAGTTAGTTTTAATTTAGAGAATGAGGTAGTTTAAATATGATGTTTGTCTCTTGTCCCCTACCCTTTTGGCGTATACATTGATAAACTCAAAGAATGTCTTGGAGATGTAGGTTGTGTTGGTACGTGCTCAGTGGTATAGTCATAACTCTTTTCCTTTATGTTGATGACATTATTCTTTAAGCGAGGAGTCATTGCGATCATGGAAAATAGCTAAGAATCCTCCAAGATTTTTGCTCCAAGATGGTTATGACAGTTAATACTCACAAAACTAAAGTGATGATAATTAAATCCAAAAAGATCACATATGATACTTTCATATATGATAACTACTTTGAGGAAGTTTCGTCCTACAAATATTTTGGAATTGACATCCATCACAAGCTTAATTAGAATTATTGCATTGAGAAAAGGATAAATGGACGATAAAAAACTTACTAGGACATTGAAAACAATTGTAAGTCAACAAATATTTGGATAGGGATATAATAAAAAAACCAACAACTCATCCTTGAGACTCTTGTCGTTCCTGTTATTTTATATGGATGTGAACTCTGAGGTTTTGGTATCTCAAGAGATTTATGGAGGAACATTATGATAGATCCAAAACTACTTTATAACCTTTAATCTCAATATTAAATGAAATACTCCCTACCTGATCAGGGGATCAGTGTTTAGCTCAAAAATCAAATTGCTCAAAATCACTCAAAACCTGAACGGTCGTGTCTTTCTTGGTGATACGATCCCAATGCAACTCATTTCACTCAAAACGGAGTTTGTATGAGAAAGATATCGCGTTTTGTCTGCTTTGTCAAACAAAGGAATTTTGCAAAAAAAATACAGACACTACATAGTCAGCAACCGGTACTGCTAATGTGGCAGGTCATTGTGCAGGCCAAAGATTTGGTCAACAGCCAGTGAGGTCATGCTAAGTGGCTCATTTTGATAGGTCTACAGTTTGGTGAAATGGTGTTTTCTTATTGGACAGGGAAGGACCAATGAAGAGGAGACTTGTGGCAATCCCGGAGGCTGCCACGTGTCCCTCCCCAAAGGCCTGGCAGAAGCGACGCCCAAAGGCAAAATTTTATTGGCAGGTTGGAGGAGTCAAACTCGTGACCTCGCCCGCACAAGCCCTGATTCTTACCGTTATGTCGTGCTAATGTTTCTTAACATACTATGCTTGTGGTTTGTATTTGTTATGATAACACTTGGCGGTTGGGGGAGGAGAGGGTCAACCGCCTCCACATGTGACCACCACCACAAAACCAGAGGCCAACGGTTAGCACTAACCGCGTGATTTATGCGCTAACTGCAGATTAACATTAATTAATACATGTTTATCCATTAATTAAAGCGTAGTTAACTTGGCGGATCTTTTGGCGGGTCCGATAAATTCGGCCTTTCTCCAAATTTGGCGGGATTAACTAGAGTTTCTCCAGTTTTGGTGGATTTTTCCTAGGGGAAACTAAAGAGGCCATAACTTTTTCAATTTTCGACCAATTTGGGCTCAGAAAAAGTCATTCCTAGATGATTTGGATGTTCTGAGCACATTGAAGCATGTTTCAGGAGTAGTAGAGCATTGTAAACAACATTTTTTTCCATTTTGAGCTAATACAGAGGCCCAAGCCATGGAAGTTGGACCAAGGAGATGTAGCCTAGGAGGGGTGAACTCCTTTATCAAAACATTGTGTTAAGTGTTCATTTTGATGGTTTGTTGTATATTTGTTTGCTGTTGTTCAACACTTTATTTACATGCTATTTTTCTCATGAATTTGACATAAAACTTGACATATTTACCTGTTACATTCACAAACACCATAAGGAAACCTATGCACATAAAGCAAATGAGGAGCAATTGTTTTTAGTTATGAAGTTGAAATTAGCAAGCAAAACTAACATTCAACAACGGATCAAGTTGGTATCAGAGCAAGGTTATTTACTTGATTGCTTGAGTTTTGTGCAAGTAGTGTTTTAATCGTTGCAAATTTGTGATGCTTACAAGGCTAAAGTTGCAGAGAGGAGAAGGGAAACTACTAGTTGCAAATCCTGAGGTAATGCCCAGAAGAAGGAGAGCCACAAGGCCACAATATCCACCCGAAGTTTTAATCCCAGCTGCACTTGAAGCACCTCAAGTTTTACCTTCAGTTGAGATTGAGGAGGTACAAGCAATACCAGAAGCTGAACTTGAATCCAAAGCCATCATGTCTAGAGCAAGAGAGATTGAAGATCTTGCAGAAGAGAAAGCATACAAGAAATATTTCTATGATTTAATTGATATGGTTAGAGTCCTCTATGAAGAGAGGAATACTAGAATGTTTGGAGAGAGTTCTAAGTCCCCACATGGAGAGGGAAGCTCAGAAGATAAAAAAGATGAAAAGAAGGATTCAAAGGGTAATGGAAGAAAGCCTCCTCCATCTCCACCATCTTCATCATCCTCATCATCACAAACATCATCATTTACCACTTCCACCACAAAAATTGTTCATACTCATTCAAAAACCCCAAAAGAAAAAACTCCCTTACTCAAATTGGACATTAAGTTTGAACTTCCCATGTACAATGGTGAGGTAAATGAAGAGAAGTTAGACAATTGGGGGTTTATTGCAGAATTCAGAACCTTCAAGAAGATGACATAAAGATCCAATTGGCTTCATTAAGGCTAAAAGGAGTAGCACTAGTTTGTTGGGAAGCAAAGACTCGAGAGGAAATGTGAATTCATGGTAAGATATCCATTTCTTGGGTTGAATTTGTTTCTTCAATTAAAAGACAATTTTATCCTTTAGCCTACATGCAAACAACCATTATGAGTTGGAAAAACTTTAGGCAACTCAAGGGCCAAACAATTCAAGACTATACCCAAGAGTTCAGGAAAAGGGCTTTGTTGTTGGGAGTAAACTTGAATTCCCAAGATACTCTCTTGAAATATATTGGGGGTTTACATTCCTACTTAAAACACACTATCCTTATGTTCAATCCAAGCAATTTAGATTAGGTATGTATGCAAGCCACGCACCTTGAAGTGAGAGGAAAGAACATTCAGGAAGAGGGTAGCAAAAAGAAGCCATTCAAGGGTAAGGAGAAAGAGAAGGGTGGAAAATGGAAAGGAAAGAAGAATGCAAGTGTAAAGAAATAAGGGGAGAAAACTATATGAAAACATTGTTCCAAAGCGAGACATGATGAAACCCACTGTTGGAATCTACATCCCGAACTAAGGTCTAAGAAACCAAACAATAAGGGGAAACAAAAGACGACCGCTACCACACAACATGATCTTGGATCTTATTCTGGTGATGAGACCAAGATTTCAGCCATGGTCACAAAGGGAAAATAAACTATAGCAAGCATTAGTTCCTCACATAGTCACAACAACACTCTAAATGAAGAATCAAGGATAGAGTTGTTCCATGTAAGGGAAATCTCAAATCATACAAAGATTGATGCATTATTTGATAGTGGGTCACAATCAAACATAATTTTAGAAGACTTGGTCAAAAATCTTAACCTTGAAATTGTACCTCATTACAAGCCATACCCTTTGGGTTGGATAGTCAATAATGCAAATTTATAGGTTACAAGGAAATGCTTATTCAAGTTTGCCATTACTGAAAAATTCATTGATGAAGTTGAGTTAGATGTAGTTCCACTTGACATCTTAGGAATTATTCTGGGGAGCCCATATTTGTATAATAGGAAAGCGGTATTTTATCGTCATGAGAACAAATATCAATTTCTCAAGGATGGAGTGGAGTATATTGTGAGAGCCCATCGCAAAAAGTTAAACATTTCTTTGGTTAATGCAGGGCAGATGAAGAGACTAGTAAATGCAAGTAAAATTTGTGTGCTTCTCATGATCAAGAAAACGAATGATATAGATTATGAATATTTTGAAGGTTGTGATGATAAGTTAAAATCTTCTTTGTTTGATGTGGTAAGCAAGCACGGCGAAATGTTTCAAGAACCAAAGGGGTTACCTCCCAAGAGGGGAATTCAACATGAGATACAGTTGCAGTAGGATGTTCCACTTCCAAACATTGGCATGTATCGCATGTCGATCATGGAGAGCATGGAAATCAAGAAGAAAATTCAAGAATTGTTGAACAAAGGTATCATACACCCATCTACTTCGCCATGTGGTTCACCAATTGTTTTAGTGCCAAAGAAGGACGGGACTTGGCGCATGTGTGTGGATTTTCATGCACTGAATAAGATAATGGTAAAGAATCATTATCCACTCCCAAGAATTGATTATTTTCTTGATCAATTGAGGTATACAAAATATTTCATTAAGTTAGACTTACGAAGTGGTTATCATCAAGTTAGAATAGTTGAAGAGGACATTTGGAAAACCGCATTTAGAACTAAACAAGGATTGTTTGAGTGGCTTGTTATGCCTTTCGGTCTTACAAATGCTCCAACTACTTTCATGAGAGTTATGAATGATGTATTCAGACCATTTCTAGATGATATTGTCATTGTTTACTTAGATGATATTCTCATATTCAACAAATATAGAGATGAACATGTCATGCATGTGAACAAAGTACTTGATGTCTTGAGAGAAGAACAATTATTTTTAAAGATGTCAAAGTGTGAATTTGGCAAGACTTCTTAAGTGTATTTGGGACACATTGTTGGAGGAGGTGAGCTGAAGATAGACCCCTCTAAGGTTGAGGTCATTTTGAATTGGCCCAAGCCCAATACAGTTACAAAGGTAAGAAGCTTTCTAGGGGTAGCACAACTAGAGGAAATTTATTGCTAATTTTTCTTCCATTGCAGCTCCACTACGTGCATTGACTAGTGTCAAGAAAGTCTTCCATTGGAGAGATGTACAACAAAAAACATTTGATGCTTTAAAACAAAATATCAGTTCAGTACCGGTATTGGCTCTTCCGGATCTTAGACAACCATTTTAGATTCAAACGGATGCTAGTGATTACGCCATGGGAGCATATCTCTTGCACCATGGTAAGCCCATTTCATTTCATTCTGAAATGGTGTTGTGACTAACTATCCCACTTATGACAAAGAACTTTACTCATTGGTACAAAGTGTTAAAAAATGGAAACACTACTTGATGGAGAAGGAGACCATTATCCATACCGACCATCAACCATTGCAGTACTTATAGTCGCAGTCAAAGTTGCAGCAATCATGACACTTTAGATGGATGGGTTTTCTACAACAGTTTCATTTGGTTATCAAATACAAAAATGGAATCTACAATAAGGTAGTTGATATGCTTTCGAGGCCTATTGTAAATTCATCTATTATACTCGAGCACAATTCTGTTTTACATGAAAGTTACATTGAGCAATATGCATATGATAATGACTTTCAAGACGTGTATGCAAGCTTGAGGCAAGGAAACCAAATTGGAGAGTTAGATTACCATGTATATAACAGTTTGTTGTATCACTTGGGAAAGTTATGTATTCCACAGGGAGAAAGAAACAGTATCATAAGGGAGGCGCACACTTCATTGATTGCTAGACATTTTGGTGTATGCAAGACAGTAGCGAATCTCCAAAGGTATTTTTATTGGCCACGCATGTTTGATAATGTATCTCGTTTCATTAGAGGATGTTCTTTGTGTGCAATAAGTAAGCCTAGCAGTAGGAAACTAGGATTGTACATTCCACTTCTGGTACCTTCATGTCCATGGGAGAGTGTCTCAATGGATTTTGTAGGAGGTATTCCATTGTCAAGGAAAGGTCGTGATTACTTGTATGTAGTTGTAGACAGGTTCAGCAAGATGTGTATTTTAACGCCATGTAAAAAGAAAATTACAGCTGAACAAATAGCTCATATTTTCTTTCAAAATATTTGTGTTCGTTTTGGTCTTCCTACTTCCATTGTAAGCGATCAAGATTCTCAATTTGTTGGGAATTTTTGGTCAAATTTGTGGGACATGATGGACAATAAGTTGAATAAGAGTACATCCTTTCATCTGCAAACAGATGGAAAAACCGAGGTGGTCAACAAGATAATCATTCATCTTCTTAGAGGATATTGCAGCAAACATCCCAAGTTGTGGGATGAACAATTGCATTACATACAACGTGCATACAACAGGGCAAAGCATTCTTCCACAAACACATCACCATTTGAGGCATGTTTTTGGTACTTGCCAAGATCGCCATTGGACTCTATCTTTGAGAAATATGTTGCTATTAATGGTCATAGTGATAGCAATAAGGCAAGGAAGTTCATTGAGAAAATTCAGTTGATACATCACACAGTGCAAGAACAGCTTGAAAAGTGTCAAAGCAGCTATAAGGAAAGGCATGACAAACACTGTGTCGATCATAAATTTCAAGTTGGAGACGAAGTTTGGTTATATATTAGCAAAGAGAGACTTCAAGTGCAAGGTAAAACGCTGAAGCCAATCTGTTATGGTCCTTTTAAAATTTTGGAAAAGATTGGTAACAATGCATTTAAGTTAGATTTTCCTCCTTGTATGCAAATATACTTTGTTGTTAATGTTGAGAATTTGAGATTGTTTGAGCCTCCTTTGATTGATGATCAAGGAGAGCATTTTCAGTTGCCATCAATAGATGATTTCTCGCTAGATTGTCTTGATGAAATTCAGCAAGATCTCATACTTGACAGAAGAACCAGAACTTCAAAGAGAGGAAATGTCGAATACCTTCGAGTGGGACTCAGGGGAAAAAAACCTTCCAAGGCCAAATGGATGCAGATTGAGAAGGTGAGGGATCTATACCCTCACCTGCTGAACAATTGATAGTATCTTTTGGGGTCAAAAAGGTTTCCAGTCGGGAGGAATGATTAGGTGATCAATATTTAACTCAAAAATCAAAGTGATCAGAATCGCTCAAAACCTGAACGACCACGTCTGTCTCGATGATACGATCCCAATGCAACTCATTTCAGTCAAAAAGGAGCTCGTATGAGAAAGATATCGCGTTCCGTTTGCTTTTCCAAACAAAGGAATTTTGCAAAAAAAAGTACAGTCACTGCACAGTCAGTGGTCCGCACTGCTGACATGGTAGGTGACTATGCAGGTGAAAGGTTTGGCCAATGGACAGTGAGGTCACGCCAAGTGGCACATTTTGGTTGGTCTACAGTTTGGTGAAATGGCATTTTCTTATTGGACAGGGGAGGACCAATGAAGAGGAGACATGTGGCAAGCCTGGAGGCCGCCATGTGTCCCTCTCCAAAGGCCTGGCATAATCGGTGTGCAAAGGAAAAATTTTATTGGCAGGTTAGCGGAGTCGAACCCGCGACCTCGCCAGCATAAGCCTTAAGTCTTACCGTTATGCCACACTAATGTTTCTTAACATACTATGCTCGTGGTTTGTATTTGTTATGATAACACTTGGCAGTTGGGGGAGGAGACGGCCAGCCCCTCCACAAGTGACCACCATCACAAAACCGAAGGCCAACAGTTAGCACTAACTACATGATTTATGTGCTAACTATAGATTAACATTAATTAATACATGTTTATCTATTAATTAAAGCACAATTAACTTGGCGGATATTTTGGCGGGTCCGATAATTTGGTCTTTCTCCAAATTTGGTGGGATTAACTGGATTTTCTCCAGTTTTGGTAGAGTTTTCCTAGGGGAAATTGAAGAGGCCATAAATTTTGCAATTTTCAACCAATTTGGACTAAGAAAAAGTTATTCCTATATGATTTGGATGTTCTGAGCACATTAAAGTAGGTTTCAAGAGCAGTAGAGCATTGTAAATATCATTTTTTTCCATTTTGAGCTAATACAGAGGCCCAAGCCATGGAAGTTGGACCAAGGAGATGTAGCCTAGGAGGGGTGAACTCCTTTGTCAAAACACTTTGTTAAGTGTTCATTTTTTATGGTTTGCTGTATATTTGTTTGCTTTTGTTCAACACTTTATTTACATGCTATTTTGCTCATGAATTTGACATAAAACTTGACATATTTACCTGTTACATTCACAAACACCATAAGGAAACCTATGCACATAAAGCAAATGAGGAGCAATTTTTTTTTTTAATTCTGAAGTTGAAATTAACATAGAAAAACTATCATTCAACAACAGATCACTACCCTATCCTCTTGATTGAAGCAAGCTTCCCCCCATTGAAAGCATGACTATGACTAAATATCTTATGTTTAAGAAGAATTTATACAAGAAGTCAAGAGGTTTCCTAAAATTCTAACTCTAGCGAAAATTCCCACCTTGTGCTCAAGTGAGGATAACATTCAAGGATGCCCAGTCTTGGCTAGACCACTCGGAGATCATTTTGCAAAATAAGGATAATATTAAAAATATTTTTATTTTGAAATTTAAGGAGAAATTGTGGGAAAAAGAGTTAGTGAAAAGGAAAACTAAGATATTATAAAGAGGTGATCAACTCCAATCTCAAAAAATTTAAAAATTTCTTCTATCTTTGCCTATATTAAGAAGGAAATGAAAATTGATAAGATAAGACCTAATTATCATGAGTTTTTATAGTGAAAGTGGGCATTGATCGATTCTCAAAACGCAATGGGATGAAAGAGTCTGCCACCTTTACAATACTAATAGGGTGGAAGATGAAAAACACTTTCTCTTAGATTGTTCATCTTGTCACATTCATTCTCATTTTCAAAATATTTGTCACACTACCAACCTTCTTGACATCTTAAGCCAACAAAACTATGGTGATCCTGAAACGTTTATCTCACTACTTTTGGAGCATAAAAATAAAATGTTAAAGAATTTTGATTAATCTCTCACCTTCGTAAGGTATGGCAGACCATGTAGGTCTTAGTGGACGTTAATAATCATCATCATTCATTTAATTTTTCCATGATGAAAAGTTGAAAATGTAGTTATATTTCAATTGACAACAATAGATTATATATATATATACAATCTTTCCAATTATTTAAAACGTTAACATTTAACGAATTACTAGATAGATAAGATGAAGTTTCTATAAATTATTACAATAAACATACTTCGTAATTTCAAATATAACATTTTAATGAATTATATATACATTAATAATTAATAATGGTTCTTAAAGGTGCAAAAAGAAAACCATTATAATGGAAACAATTTATTTTTTTGTTTTAAATGCAAATATGATATTTAACAATGTGAAAATGCTTCTATTCCATCTCAAAGTGGAACAACTTGGGCCGTCCCACAAAAGTCAACCAAAGTGGCTCATCAAAATACTTGAAAGTGTTCATCCTAATGAGGTTGAAAAGAAAAGAACTAGAAGACACACTAGACAAGATGAAGGTGATGTAGATAATTCTGATTTAGGTGATGTAGATGGCATGGATGTTCCATATGATTTCCAATTAAATTTATTTACTAATTTTGAACCAACTTCCTTTGAAGAAGTTGCTTCTCAAGATGAGTCGAATGAAGCAATGCAGGAGTATGACACTCTCATCAAGAATTAGAAGTTGGTTGACCATCCATTTAGAGCCAAACTAATTGGCTATAAGTAGGTTTACAAGAACAAGTACAAATTAGATGGTTCACTTGACAAGCATAAATAAAGGCTCATGGGAAAGGGATTTGCATAGAAAGAAGGCATTGATTTTGAGGAGACTTTTTTCTATACATCGATTGGGACACCATCCAAAATATATTTTTCTTGGCAACACAGAATGGATAGAAAGTCCATCTAATGGATGTGAATTTCACTTTATTGAATGGAGATTTGAAACAAGTTGTCTTCATGTCTCAACCATAAGGTTTTATTGTGAAGGGACAAGAACAAAAAGTGTGCAAACTCATCAAATCCTTACATAGATTGAAACAAGCATCACAGGTCAGGGATGAAAAGTTAATTGTGTATCTTCTAAAATTGAATTTCAAACTCTTTAACCTTAATAATTCAACTTTATTTGACAATAAAATTGGAAAAATTGTTGTATATCTTGTGGTGCATGTAGATGATATGTTGATGGAAGGGCACAATGAAAATTATATTACACCCATAAAGAAAAAGTTGAAAATGAGCTTTGAGATGACAAATTTGGGACATCTCCACTAATACTTGGGCATTGAATGACTCAACATCCAAAGTACATATTCATCTCCTAAATGAAGTACATTGGAGAATTGTTGAACAAGTTTGGCATTGTTGAATGTAACCCTCTTTGTACTATAATGGAATAAAATTTGAATCTCACATCAAAAGAAGTGAATCAATTTGAGAATGCAACCAAGTACAAACAATTTGTGTGAAGTATTGTCTACCTTATCACTACCAGACTACAAAATTCATTTGTTGTTGGGATTATTTCTAGGATTTTTGAGAAACCTTGTGAAGGACATTAGGCTGCTGCAAAAAGAGTTTTGAAATACTAATGAAGGGAACTCAAACTATCTGGACTCAAATATTGGAAGGTGGATGACTTACGCTTCATTAGATATTTTTATTTAGACTTTGACGGGAATAAAGAAAGTGAGGTGTCGATTCTAGGTTATCTCACAAGTCTCAGACCAATAGTTGTTTCATGGAGGTCATGAAAACAATCAATTCCAACAGGTTTTACAACAAAAGAAAAATATGTCACAGTTGCAGAAGCAACAAAGGAAATTGTGTAGCTCAAGAAAACACTTAAATATTTACAGGAGAAACAACTAATTCTACTCTTCTTCTTGACAATACTTATGCAATCAAGTTGCCAATAATCCTAAATTCCATGATTGAAACAAGATCATTAACACAAAGTATCATTTGATTTGATATCATGTAGAGATCAAGACTATTTATTTGAGACATTGTTCCACAAATGAACAAATTGCGAACATAATCAACAAAGCACTTGTAAGAGAAAATTTTGAAAAGTTAAAAATAATGTTTAAGCTCACAAACATTCATTCAAATTAAAATGGAGAATGTTGAAGTAATCCTTAGGAAAATTTGTATTATTATAAATAATTTGTAAATAATATGAACATCAACAAACTTTTTGGAAAATGAAAAAAAATATCATCTTTTTATATTAATATAAATTTACATTAATCGAGTATGAATTTTGAAATTACACCTCAACTTGACAATTACATTATAAATTACCACATTCATCTCTACATCAAAATCATAATTATGGAGGGTTTTGTGGTCACATAACAGGACTGTCTTGCGAAATACGAATTACCACATTCGTCTTTAAATCATGAGAGGACTTTGTGCAAGATGCCATATAACATGACTGTTTTGCGTGCACGTTTTTATGAGTTATTAATGTTTTATAAGGGTCGGTTTATAGTGTGTTTGATTTTAGTGTTGTAATCGAACTACGACTTTGTAGAGAAAAACAATGATTTTATAGCATGCGTTGGTAGGGAGAAAGTTTAAATTTTTAATTTTTCTTTAAAAAGGAAAACGATTTAGGAAGATTGTTAATTTTAGGAAGATTTAATGTAATAGATTCCAAGCTGTAGGATTTAAAAAAAAATTATGGTGCTTTAAGGTATCTTTATGGAAAGGCAAGGGAATATCGTTCATCATTAGTGGGATTTTAACTTTGGAAATATTGACTAGCAAATTTATCAATCCCATTCAATTTTTAGTTAAAGCTAATTTTGTTGTCGGACTGAATTACATAATTTATAGATTAAATATTTGAACAGTGATAATAAAATAAGTTGAGGATATAGTGTAAGAGGAATCTTCAATCTCAAGGAAGTATGTATCTTGGTTACAACGCATGCAACCATTCCTAAGGAGATCATCTAGCAAAAGATATGGAAGGAAAACTTATGGCCAAAAGTGACAACCTTTCTTTAGTTAATTGCACATGGAAATATTTTAACTTGGGACCATCTACTTTGTAGAGGCTATGAAGGTCTAGCTCTGTGTGATGTGTAAATAGGTAGGAGAATCCTTGGAATACCTTTTGAATTCCTACCCCTTCACTGTCTTCCTATGGGACAAGAAGCCACTAACTTCCATCAATTGAATCATAATAAAGGAAATGCCAAGCTAATTTTATATCTTCATGGAAATAACAAGTATTTCAAAATTCGATCCTAAATCAAATATGGCAACTTTTCCCCAATTTGGTCCTTCGAGAAACATGGAAGGGGAGAAATTGCAAAATTTTAAAAAATGATGGGCAAATATTTCCAATGGTTTGGAATAGGATAGAAAAATATTCTCAAAACAATCTAGGTAACTCAATGGATAATTGAGGATATCAAATGCAATAATGGAGATCATATCATTCTTAGTAGCTAGGAATCTAATCTCTCTTCTTCTAGCACGACCTCCAAACTGAATTCTCCCAAGGTTGCTTCTCCTTTAGTGTGGACCCCTCCACCACAAGGATATTTTCAAACTCAATTTTGATGGAGTGTCAAAGAGTAAAACTAGTTTAATAGGATTTGTAATTGTCTTTCATGATTCAAACAGTCAAATCCTTCAAATGTTTGCAAGGTATATGACCATTTATTCTAATAATGATACAAATTTATGGGTTCCCATACATGATTAGCAGATTAGTAGATTGCAAAACTACACTACGTTAATTGCAAAGGGGGATTCTCAAATCATCATCAATATGTTTGTTGGAATCCAAAATGTATCATTGAGTCCTAGTACAATATCCTATAATTGGTGTTCGGAAGAGAGCTTGAAGTTTCTTCAAACTTCCATCCATGGCATTCCCACCCTCATTCCCTCTCATGTTAAAAGAGATGTCAACAAGGTTGTTGATTATCTAACCAATGAGGGTGTCAACAACCAAGGAATCACCATTAATTCTAGTTGGAATAACCTCCTAAAGAAAATATTGAAATTTGGTTGTCAACGCATAACACATGCTAACTGCAGTTCCCCATATTGTATGCTTGCTAGGAATGACATCGAAATAACACAAGTGCACATCCTTGTGGACATGCCATCTTCCACATGATGGAATCATAACAAAACTTATTGTGTGGGTTTGAGAGAGTGAATAAATGGAAAGGACGGCCTAAAGAGGGAGAGGGAATCATATCCAATGGAACATTTCTCGAATGATATTGATGGTACCTATGAAAATCATGAATGAAACTAGTACAATGAGAGAAAATCGATGATGGTTTGTCTTGTAAAAACAACATCCTATATCCTATGGCAAGGAATAAGTCTAACCTCTTAGTTGTAAAGTATTTATTTATTTGGTAGCTTTGTGTCTAGAGATTAGACCACTCTATATGAACCATGTTTCCAAGTGTTGGTTATATTATCTATGGGCATGGCTCCATGTGCTTCTCACAAAGGGAAGGTCCATATTCATCATTTCCACCATTAGACAAGGGCAAATAGTGACATTGTGGATATTGCTAAAACATTCAATAATTTGACCCTAATCAAGACCCAAGAAGCCCTCGAAACCACATAAGAAGATGTGAAGGTGGAGTGAGCTTACACTAACGATGAGGTGGTTAATCAGAGAGCAGATGAATACATTCCTAACCTAGGTTCCAATCACTTATCGAACACTGAATTCTTTGGATGGTCGAATTGTATTAGCACAACAAGTCCTTGTAATACATGCCTTTTCTCACATAGGAGTTCGATTGTCTAAAAGTTCAACAATGGTTAGATGCTTTGGAGAAGCAAATCTAGCTAGTAATCACCCTCTACTCCTGGTTAGTCTGAAAAAATGGAAATGTTCTCCCAACAACATTGATGGGAACCTCAAAAGGAGTCAAGCCTATTATGGTTCATTTATCAAAGGAAGTCACTGTTAGGAGTGTTTAGTGTTAACTCTAGGTTCTTTTAGCTATGTCTTTTAATTATGGCATAATTTTCCCCAAGTTCTTCTAGCTATGGGTTTTAATTGTGGCATAATATTCCATTGTTTGACATATGTCATAAATTCCATAGGATGCTTGTCTTTCATGTGGGATTCGATTTCCAACAAGGTAAACAAGTCTAGTTTAATTTTATACTAATACCTTGTAACTCTAAAGCTTGACATGACCTGATTTCCCTCTTGGCGGGTCAGGTTAATATTTTGACAATTTTTTGTGAACTCCTTGCCTAGAGAAGCTTTATGGGACTTTCTTTAGTAGTACTCTCAAAGTAATCTAGTTTTTCCCTCGAACAAACTAGCACTATAATCTCGTTGATTTTAATGCAATTACATATATTCTATTTCAAATATAATAGAATAGGACTCTCTCTCTCTCTCATCTATCCCCTTTGGTCACTAATATTTTTATGGAACACTTTGAAACCTTAGCCATAAACTCTTGGCATAAAAAACTAAAATGTTGGTTTTAGTTCGTATTGACAATTTTGTTATTTGATCTCGTGGCCTTTCTTCCCTTAACTCCTTGACCATTTGAACAACATTTCATGTCACATTCAATTTACCATGGAAAAAAAAATGATAATTCCTTGCCCTTTTTTGATGTCCTTATCATATACCCCTATGATGGTTACCTAACCCACCAAGTTTTTAGGAAAAGGACTCATATTGATCGTAGTTTTAAAACTCAAACCCAAATTCGGAACCGGCCTAGGGTCAACTCCGACTCGGTATCGACTCGACCTAGTTGATTTCAATGGGCTCGATCTTCATAAAAAATACATTAAATATTTAGTTTTTTATGAAAAACATATTTTAAAATATTTTCATTCATGTTTCCAGACTCGAAGCATTAGAATATAGAGAGAAGACAACATGTGATCAAAGTATGCGCATGAATATATCTATTATATCAAAATGGCCCGCAGTGCACTCTCCAATACATGTAATATATAGAGATCAGAACAAAAGCACATAACCAAGGAGACTCTAAATGGTCTCTACAACAAAAAATAATCTAAACTTTGAAATGGAAATTGTATAGAGTATTCATTTTTTTGAGGCAGCAAAAAAATCATCCGATTTTGAAAAGTGTTGATTCATAATACACAATTTTTTTAGCATATTTTCGACACTTTAAATTTTCTTATGTATAGAGTATGAACACTTTTTTTTTAAATGTTAATGATTTTCATGCTCATTTTGAAAAGTGTTGATGAGGCATCAACCTTTCTTTTTAAAGGGGTTATTTTTGACACTTTAAATTTTCTAATGTATTAAGTGTGGATAATTTTTTTAAAATTTTAGTAATTTTCATGTGAATTTTGAAAAACAACAACATTTTTTAAAGTCATTTCTTTACACTTTAAATTTTCTTATGTCCTAAATATGCAAAAAAATTTAAATGTTGATTATTTAACCATTTTTCATGTTGTCTAATTCCCGAATAAAAAAATAAAAAACATTAAAACATTGAGGAAAAAAAATACAATAACAAATTTTAAAAATAATAATAATAATAAGTAAATAAAAATATATATTAAAACATAACAAAATTAAAAAAATATTGAAAAAAAAAAAAATATTAACAAAAACACAAACTAACTTAAGAACAAGAACATAGATATATATATATATATATATATATATATATATATATGAAAAGACACAAAAAAATAAAATATAAAAATACAAGAAAAAATTTGAAAAACAAACATAATTTAATCCCAAAAAATAAACCAAAAAACACAGAGTAAAAAAAAGATATTAGATAATTTAAATAAAAAACATTAAAAAAAATTGAAAATAAAACATTCAAATAAAAATTTAACAAAACTACACCCCGATCAGGGTGAGTGCTGGAGGTTGGAAAGGACGGCAGACAATCATGACAGTTAGGAGGATTAATGGAAGGGTACCCTCCACCGCGCCGCCCACCTCCCCACGCTCATGGCGATGGGTGCGGTGACCTTTCGCATGCATACATGCAAAGGTGGTAGGAAAGGTGGCGAGCATGGCGAGGACAAGGTGGGAGGCATTGCAGGTAAGTAAGGGCAGGGGAGAGGTTATGGCATGATAGATTGTGGAGTTAAGGTAATTCAGGGGAGTGATAACCGCATTGTTGCGAACAATGGTGGGAGCTGGAGCACTGGAGCAAGGAGGCAGAGGTATTGTCAACGACATCAGTGGGGCGAATTTGAGTATGTTTCTTGGTCTTACAACCCTCTTGCTATGGAAACATTGTTTGTTTATGGATGGAGGGTTCGGGAGAAACCAGGGGAGGGGAACTTGGGGCCAGCCGGGGAGAACACCGTAGGCTTGGGTTGGTTGCTGTCTGGTTTAGTGTTTTGGCTTGGAGAGCCTTGAGTGTCGACCTGGTCAGCGGATGGGAAGCGTCTCTTGAGAGCGGCAGAGTGAATTTGCATGACTGTTTAGGTGGAGTGGAAGAAGCACTGCAATGGGGAAGGATAGGCATGAGGAAAAGTCGAGGAGTGGCGCAGCTTAACTGCGCAAAGGGGAATGGGAAGGCTCAACCATGCTGAGGGACCCTTGACTGGGCATAGGTGAATGGGAAGGCTCACCTGTGCATGTGCACTCTTGCTTGGTGGCGAGAGGGGTGGGTCAACCGAACTGTGTATTTGTGGCAACAGGAAGGGAGCACAGAGCAGTAAGACAGGGCAAGGCGACTGGCCTCGTTTCCTGAACGAGCTATCAACCAACCTATGTTTTTCTCCGAAAGCATTAGGGATATGCAAAGGAATAAGGTTAACAGTGGTATTGAAATTCAACGACAGAGTTTAACTCATTGTGCCTTTGAACAGGATGTGGACAAAGTGGAGATGGCTCAGCGGGCAAGAGGAAGAGGGTGTGGAAGCCGTGGCAGGGAGCTTGCATGGGCAAATGGCCTGAGCACCTCGGAACCGAGAAGAGGAAGAAAACCGGTAGAACACCTCATCAGTGAAGCTGCGACGGCTTACAGGGAGGGAACGGATGTTGGTATCCGTAAGTTGTTGGAAGAATGGGAGGGAGAAATTAAATAGGAAGGTGAGACCGAGGAGGAGATTGAGAACTGGAGGACTGTAATCTCGGATCTTGGGAATACCAAAGGCAAAATAACCCAGTTTAAACAAACCCTTTATCTATATTGGCTTATGAAGAGCCTAATGGGGAAGGTGATGGAGAAAATATCAGTGGGGATGGCACTGACCCTCCAAGATATGCCCAACTATAAAAAATATTTGCAGCAAATTCAATTTCAGCTTCACAAGTAGGACATCCGCCTGGACAAAATTCAAAGGCACATCCCTTGCATCATCGAACTAGTTGAGATGCCTGGTGATTCTTCCAAGGACCCGACACCGGTCGAGTCAACTTCAAAAGAGCAGCAGGAATAGCCACTTAATCTGGGCACTTTTTGTTTTTACGGGTAGCATTTACTTTAAAAATATGCATGCTTATGATAGATAGACATATAGAGTCCTACCATGAAACTTTTTTACGGGTAGCATTTACTTTAAAAATATGCATGCTTGTGATATATAGACATATAGAGTCCTACCATGAAACTGATACTTATCTAAATTGGTCAAAACACTGACACTTTACTGTTTTTGGATGGTGTATAACGAAGATAGGTGGCCAATAGACTTGGTTTCCCATAGGGCAAGTTAAGGCCACCTATCTCACATAAGTGGTGTAAATTTGTTGTTTATAAATAGAAAATGAAGGACCTGCCAAGCTTAACAAAAAAAAGAAAAAAATTAACAAAACTACATTAAAAAAATAAAAAAACATAAGCATTTAAAAAATAAAATAAAATAAAAAAATCACAAAGTCCAACACCCGAGGAGGTGTAAAGTTAATTTTTGGAATCGACTTTGCCACTCCTCAGCCCAACCAGCGCAAGGAATGAGGGTTGATTCTCGGAATCAATCCTCACCCCTAGTCTCATTAGGCCGCGAGGTGGAGATAGATGACACTACAAGTGCAAGACAACCCCACCCCACGGCCCAACTGGAGAGTGTCAACCAGAAAAGTTAAATATTTTAAAACAACACAATCCACTTTCGCAAAAATCTAATAGAAATATAAAACAATATAAATAAACTATAAAACGAAAAAAACTAGTGGTTTTATCATTTTACTTAAAAGAATATTCCAATTTACTTTTTTTAAATAATAAATTATTTCATTAACGTACACACGAGTCACATATATAAATTAGGTTGACATTAATAGTATGAAAAAGTTACTATTTTGCTTTATGAAAATTTACTTATTAAACAATTTTGATATTTTCATTTTATTTAGTGAAATAGTATAGATAGTGATGGATGTATTGTTAAATTTGTGATGTGAAAATTATAAATTCCAAATTTGTGGATAAAAATTTAGTACTACTCAAACCACTTCACAAACAAACAAAAAATCATTTTACTTCAGATAAAGAGTAGTTGGTTAATGAAATACAAGATATGGAAACATGATATGATCTGACATAAAAGTCAAATGTTGTTGATGATATGATAGACAGCGTAAATAATTGTTCAAATATGAACCAGAAAGAAAGAAAGGGGGCTTTCATCAGTTTTTAAATTAAACCGATGAATCTAGATAGCAAATGGCAATGATGACGTGATTATCTTCCCATACTTTTTCGTTGAAGGCGGACTTGTTCCCATGCCAGAAATGTTTGCAATACAGTTAAAAGCAAGACGATAAGTCCTGCAAATGTAGAAATTACAAGCCACGCCCTTGGAAAATACTTGTCCTTAAGTTCAGCACATATCATTATATATTCGTAATTGGTGTAGAGGGTTATAACGTCATCAATGGCGGAGTCAGTTGGTTCATATTTGCCCTTCCCCATTACTTTTCGCATTTTGTTCCATACAATGGCCACCGCTTCGTCGGTTCCCAAACGGTTGTGCAATATACCGCCATTTCTCAGCTTGTCCTGCTTTATTCTTATATCACAATATAACACATACTTGTCCTGCTTTATTCCTATCTCTCCCAGGAATCGCTGCATCCACAACATCTCTTTATAAGCTTCTGTTGCAACTATGTACTCTGCTTCTGTTGTAGAGAGGGCTACTATTCTTTGTAGCCTTGACGCCCAAGATACTGTTGCACTTGCAAATGTATACAAATAACCTGTAGTGGAATTTTTAGTATCCATGTCTCCACCCATATCCGCATCTGTAAATCCTTCAAGCACGGTCTCATCATGACCAAAACATAAACAATAATGACTAGTACCCTTGAGATACCTCAAAATCCATTTTACTGTTTTCCAATGTTGTTTGCCTGGATTGGCAAGGGACCTACTCACTACTCCCACTGAATATGCAATGTCTGGTCGTGTGCATACCATGGCATACATCAAACTGCCAGTTGCTGAAGCATAAGGAATCTTGTTCATCTCTTCTTTCTCCTTGTCATCACTAGGACATAATTCAGTACTCAGCTTGAAGTGGGCTGCAAGGGGTGTATCAACTGGCTTGGCATCCTTCATATTAAACCTGTCAAACACCTTCTTGATATATTTTTCTTGTGGCAGCTACAACCTTTTGTTTTTCCTGTCAGGCATAATCCGCATGTCCAATATCTGTTGTGCTGGTCCCAAATCCTTCATTGCAAATTTGATACCCAAATCTTTCTTCAACCTATTGATCTTATTCTTATCATGCCCAACAATCAACATGTCATCCACATATAACAATAATATGATATACTTTCCTTGATCATACCTCTTGATATAGACACAATGGTCAGCTTCCAACCTCTGAAAACCATGTTCCAACATGAATGAATCAAATTTCTTGTACCATTGTCGAGGTGCCTGTTTCAACCCATAGAGACTCTTCTTCAACTTACAAACAAGGTCTTCTTTGCCTTTTTCTATGAAGCCTTATGGCTGCTCCATATAAATTTCTTCCTCCAATTCACCATGAAGGAATGCAGTTTTTACATCTAACTGTTCACATTCTAGGTCTAAAGTAGCAACTAGACCAAGAATGACTCTAATGAATGACATTTTAACAACATGTGAGAAAATTTCAGTGAAGTCAATTTCTTCTTTTTGGGCAAAACCTTTCACCACCAGTGTTGCTTTATACCTCTCCTTCTTTTTGTCACCTTCATGCTTAATCCTGTACACCCATTTGTTTTGTAGAGCCTTTCTACCTTTTGGGAGGTTTACCAACTCCCAAGTTTTATTTTCTTGCAAAGAGTTCATTTCTTCTTCCATTGCTTTCTTCCATTCTTTAATGTGCTTGACTTCACAAGCTTCTTGAAAACAATTAGATTCACCTTCATCAGTCAACAAAATATAGTTTGAAGGAGGATACCTTTGTGAAGACTTATGAGGCCTAGAAGATCTGTGAACCAACTGTGGTGGTGCATTATCAGATTGAATCTCCTGTAAAGGTTCCTGCAAGATTCCTTCTTCTTCTTGTTCATCATTTTCCACTTGTTCTTCTTCATGCCCCTGAATTTGTTGTTCATTTTCTTATATTGCTGGTATGTTTTCCTACTGGTCTTCAATCCTGTCAATAACCTTCTTGACCTCCAACTCTCCTACAGTCCTCTTGAACATTTCTGACTCATTAAATATAACATCCCTGCTTCTAATAATTTTATTTTTGACTGGATCCCATAGACGATAACCAAAATCTTCATCCGCATATCCCAAAAAAATGCATTTCATAGATTTATCATCTAGCTTAGTTCTATTTTCTTTGGGAATATGTACGAATGCTTCACATCCAGGAATTTTCAAGTGAGAATAATTCAAATTCTTACCAATCCAAACTTCTTCAGGGATACCGCCATCCAAGGCTGTAGTTGGAGATCTATTTATGAGATAGCACGCAGTCCTGACTACTTCAGCCCAAAAATTCTTCTCCAAACTGGAATTGGACAACATACTTCGCACATTTTCCATAATGGTGTGATTCATCCTTTTTGCGACACCATTCTATTGAGGAGTACCAGGCACAGAGTTCTCATGCTTTATGGCAAACCTGTTACAATATTCCTTGAATGCATTTGAACAATATTCTCCACCATTATCTATTCTTAAACACTTCAGCAATTTGTTAGTCTCTCTTTCAATGGCAACATGGAATTTTTGAAATATTCCAAACACTTCACTTTTTTTTTCATAGGATATGCCCAAACCTTCATGGATGCATCATCTATAAATGTTACAAAATATGATGCTCCTCCTAATGATTTGATGTTAACAGGCCCAAACACATTTGAGTGTACCAATTCTAACACATTTTTCTTTCTGTCATGGCCACCTCTAAGGAATGAAACCCTTTTTTGTCTACCATATATACAATGCTCACAAAGATCAAGATTGTAGGATTTCAAACCTGACAATAAATTTTTACCAACAAGGATATTTAAGCCCTTCTCACTCATGTGACCCAAACACTTATGCCACAGATCTGCTGAATTTCCTTCTTTTGTGACAGCAGAGAAATATGATTTTCCTATCAGTGTCTTCAATGTGCATAATGTTCCTGTCTTGGGTCCTGTGGCCACTACCAATGCACCTTTGCTAACTTTCCAGCCTCTTTTTCCAAAGCTTGTCGAATAGCCTTCATCATCCAGTCGTCCCATAGAGATTAAACTCATGCGCATTTCTGGTACATGCCTGACCTGTTTCAACAACATATCTTGTCCATCTTTCATCTTGATCTAGACATCTCCCACTCCAAAAATACTGCAAAAATGATTATTCCCCAAATGCACTCTACCATAATCACCAGGATTATATGAAACAAAACTATCTTTGCATGGGGTTACATGGTGAGATGCCCCAGAGTCAAGGATCCAATCAAAGCTACTGCTAGATGTATATACACATGCATCCTCTACTAAAGCAGTGAACAACACATCACCATCTATGGATACAGCAGTAGTCTCACCTTCATTTGCACTTGATGACTTGTGATTTGTACTAGACGGTCTCTAATCCTTTTGTCCTTTCTTCCAGAATTGACGTTCTTTCTTCATGTGCCCGGGTTTGCCACAATGAAAGCAGATGATTCTGCCTCTCCTTGATTTTGATTGGCCTCTCGATCTTGATCGCCCTTGCCGGCCTCGATCCATTCTTCTACCACAATCAACTAGAGCTAGAGCCTCTCCTCCCTGGTTTTCCGCAATTGACTTGCGTCGCAGCTCCTCATTCATTAAATTGTTGCTAACATCATCAAACTTCAGGGTCCCTGTAGTCGCTGAAGTGCTCATAGCTACAATTAAATTTTTCCAACTGTCTAGCATATAACACATCAGCAATATAGCTCTAATTTCATCATCTAAAATGATTTTAACAAAGGCAAGTTGATTAGTAATAATATTAAATGCATTCAAGTGCTCAGCAACTGAAGCACCCTCCTTCATTTTGAGATTATAAAGCTTCTTCATCAAGAACACTTTGTTTGATGCCGTGTTCTTCTCATATAGATCATGGAGCTTCTTCCATAATCCTTCAGCCGTCTTTTCTTCGAACACATTGAAATAAACATTCTTTGCTAAATATTGGCGGATTTTTGCAATTGCCTTTCTATCTAGGTTATTCCACTCTTTATTTGTCATTGATGAGGGTTTCTTTGTTGTGCCCTCAATCGGCAAAAACTGATCCTTTAAAATTAGTATATCCTCCATTTGTGATTTCCATAGGGCGAAATTAGCCCCACTCAACTTCTCCATATCTATAATTGTTGTCTCCATTTTCAATCAAATTCATGCCCCAAAACACAAAAACTCCACTTAAAAATAAAACTTTAATTATTACTCTTTCTCCTTTTAAAATGTCATTTTCAAAATTCCTATTCCTTTTAAAATATACTTTTCAAAATTCCAACATATAATTATATATTTTCATAATAAATATAAAAACATATATAATGTTTTGACCTTTTCACATTTCACTCATACATATGTTGGTTTGAGAAAACACTTGATGTATATGTGCAAGCTTGATGTAAAAAAAAAACTTACGAACACCACGTTTCAACTCCAATCTCTACGGATCTCCATTTTTCAAACTCCAGCAACACGTATGGATCTCCACGTTTCAACATAGGTCCACGACCTTGTTTTTCTTGCAGCAACTATCTTTTAGTTCCAGGGTTCCTCAGCGATTTCCTGGACATATCCTTCAACAGCTCCGGGGGAAACAACCAATGTTTTAATGAACATTGCCAGAGTAAGGTGATGGCACTAAGCAACTTGCACAGTGGATATTCGACCCTAGCTCCGATACCAGTTGTTAATTCAGTTGTTAATTCAGAGCGTACATAACACACAGCGGATTCATACTCAGAGACTTAGATGGCAATAGCAGAGAATAACTCACACAGACAAATAAATGGAGAAACAACAAGATTACTCAGTCAGAAACAACGGAATAGATAAAACAATCACTGGAGAACAGAAATCGCTTAGCATTACATAACAGGCCAGAAAATAATTCACAAAGACAGATAAATGGAGAAACAACAAAATTACTCAGTCAGAAACAGCGGAATAGATAAAACAATCACTAGAAAACAGAAATCGCTTAGCATTACATAACAGGGTTGGGCCTTGGCTTACTTTCCTTGGCCAGAGAAATTACAAATTTATAGAGCCGGAAGAAGGATCTACAATCATGTATGTGATTCAAATGGAGATCTGAAATGATCTAGAAACTAATGGTCATGTAGAAAGATCTAAAATGCTAGAGATCTAGAAAGATCTGATCTAAAAGGATCTAGAATCCTGCGTGAATTTCGCTTCACACTTAACAAAATGTGCAGGTTTTGCCATCGAAACGAATCTCGTTAAGATGCTATAGGTGTGCAGCGAACATTACCCCTTTTCTTCTAAGTTCTACAGCTGATGGGAGAGTGACGTACCTCTTTTTCTTCCACATTCTATTGTGTTCAGTATGATCTGTGGGATCGGATGAGCGGATGATATTTTCATATACGAACCCTAAGAGATGTGAATCCGGCCTGAATGATTGCGCTGTTAATACATGCGAATCCAGCCTGTCACGTTTGTACAGAAAAGGGGACAGAGTCTGCCAAACGTGCCTTAGAACGTAAATCAGATCAAGATCTGTGCCTGCCTGCCTGCCATTGGAGGATCATTTGTAAGACAAACATGGGTATTTGATTTTCTAGCTTCATAATATCTTCCTGAACTGCAGCAAAAACATGGCCGTTTGATTTTCTAGTTTCATAATATCTTCCTCAGCTTCCGATGGTTGCTGGTTTTGAAAAAAGAAAAAGCGAATTGCTTGATCACAGTCCCAATCCCGGGTGAAGATCTTCCTAAGAAATCATAAAACAGGGGAAAAAACATAGGTATTTAAAACAGGGAACCCAAAAAAAACAGAGGTATTTATAATGTCATAGACGGAAATGTAAACATATATTTTTGCGTATGTATTATATCTAAACTATTATCTAGAATTAAAAAAAGCTTTTAATCTAAATGACATTGCATGAGCCAAAATTGTAGGTTGGGTTAGTGTCAGATTTGGCTCTATTTATTGGGCTGAATCGGAAGAAAAGACCTCTTGAGCAAACCCCTGACAATTGAGCTAAAATTGTAAGTTGGGTCAGTGTCAGATTTGGCTCTATTTATTCGGTTGAATCAGAAGAAAAGACCTCTTGAGCAAACCCCTGACAATTGAACAAGGGTTTATGATTAAAATCTGTTTCTGGTTCATTCACTTCTTTTCTTTAACTATGATAATTGGTTAAGGTAGATCTCATACATAGTTTTTCTGCAGGAGCAATCAAAGTATAAAACATATCTATTAATGAAATATTATGAATTAATTCTAAGAATACATATGATTTAAGCAAAAAAATATATATAAATCATATAAGAGAAATTTTTATTCGACACAAACAAATAAACTTAGACAAAACATCTTAAATAATACAGTCAATAAATTTGTTCATCGTACTTTACTTTCTAAAAATAAAAATAAACGATACCTTGAAATTTGCATCTCACTTAACTCTTCCAGATCATTACTAAATTTAACAGGCCTGGATCGATCATCAAACATTCAGCTAACAATAATCTGACTTTCAAGAAACTGTTAAATTACCACGAAATTTTCATTCTCATTTTTAATTCCTCTAAATCATTAATACAAACATTCAGCTAACAATAATCTGACTTTCAAGAAACTATTAAATTACCACGAAATTTTCATTCTCATTTTTAATTCGTCTAAATCATTAATTACTTTAACATATCTGGATTAAACATTCCATTAACAATGATCACAATTTCAATCCACTGTTCTATGCTGCACAGCAAACTAGATATTGTTTGTCCATTCAACTAGCAATAATCTTGAAGTTGGTAGCTAATAGTGGATATACTAGAATACACTATTAAATGCAGCGTAGCAAGGGAGCAATAAGTTTGAAGTTGGCAGTTAATAGTGTTTATATAAATATAAACCGTTAATGTTGAATGCATCATTAAATTCTCAGCACTTGTAGTCTACTGTTAGTTTAACTAAGGGATTTTTTATTTTATTTTTCAGTAAATTTTGTTTAAAATAGTGATAAAATTTACGGAATTTGACTGTTTTCTCAGAATATTGAATTCATTTTTTATTTAAAAACATATTTTAAATCGCTAAAATTTAAGATTTTAGCATAAAATAGAATGTAAAATAAATTTAAAATGTAACTTTTAGCAATTAAACTTCTACCCAAATATATATGTATATATTTACTGTTAAATTCTAAATGTTTAAACATTGAAATAGCAATTGCAAATCCAATACCGAAAATATTAAACTTGATAAATATTGTTTCACTTAAAATCTTAGCTTTTAATATTATGATTCAATTAGGATGTATACACAGTGATAATCACTGTTTATTTTGGATCTACCTTATATTAAGTCTTTTACTTTATATCTATTTTTTATATTCATACATATATTTTAAAACAACTAAAATTCAGGATTTTACTAAATTTAAAAGCTTATGCGCAGATTGTCAAAAGTGGTCGGAATCTGAGCAAAAAAATTTCTAGAAATCTTGAATCATGTTTTTGATGATGGAAATGAATTCAATACCATCAAAACCCTCTGGGCTACCCAAAATCTTAAAATTTGACAGCCGTAAATTTGACAGTGAGAGGAAAAAACATTCAGGTAGAGGGTAGCAAAAAAAAATCCATTCAAGGGTAAGGAGAAAGAGAAGGGTGGAAAATGGAAAATGGAAAGGAAAGAAGAATGCAAGTCTAAAGAAAGAAGGGGAGAAAACTATATGCAAACATTGTTCCAAAGTGGGGCATGATGGAATCCACAGTTGGAATCTACATCCCGAATTAAGGCCTAAGAAACCAAAAAATAAGGGGAAACAAAAGACTACCGCCACCACACAACATGATCTTGGATCCGTTCTGGTGATGAGACCACGATTTCAGCCATGGTCACAAAGGTAAAAGAAGCTATAGCAAGCACTAGGTCCTCACATAGTCACAACAACACTCCAAATGAAGAATCAAAGATAGAGTTGTTCCATGTAAGGGCAATCTCAAATCATACAAAGATTGATGCATTATTTGATAGTGGGTCACAATCAAACTTAATTTCAGAAGAGTTGGTCAAAAAGCTTAACCATGACATTGTACCTCATCACAAGCCATACCCTTTGGGTTGGATAGTCAATAATGCAAATTTACAGGTTACAAGAAAATGCTTATTCAAGTTTGCCATTACTAAAAAATTCATTGATGAAGTTGAGTTAGATGCAGTTCCACTTGACATCTCAGGAATTATTCTGGGGAGCCCATATTTGTATGATAGGAAAGAGGTATTTTATTGCCATGAGAACAAATATCAATTGCTCAAGGATGGAGTGGAGTATATTGTGAGAGCCCATTGCAAAAAGTTAAACATTTCTTTGGTTAATGCAGGTAGATGAAGAGACTAGTAAATGCAAGTAAAAATTTTGTGCTTCTCATGATCAAGAAAAAGAATGATATAGATTATGAATCTTTTGAAGGTTGTGATGATAAGTTAAAATCTAATTTGTTTGATGTGGTAAGCAAGCATGGCGAGATGTTTCAGGAACCAAAGGGGTTACCTCCCAAGAGGGGAATTCAGCATGAGATACAGCTACAACAGGATGTTCCACTTCCAAACATTGGCATGTATCGCATGTCGATCATGGAGAGCATGGAAATCAAGAAGAAAATTCAAGAATTGTTGAACAAAGGTATCATACGCTCATCTACTTTGCCCTGTGGTTCACCAATTGTTGTGGTGCCAAAGAAGAACGGGACTTGGCGCATGTGTGTGGATTTCTGTGCACTGAATAAGATAACGGTAAAGAATCGTTATCCACTCCCAAGAATTGATTATTTGCTTGATCAATTGAGGTATGCAAAGTATTTCACTAAGTTAGACTTACGAAGTGGTTATCATCAAGTTAGAATAACTGAAGAGGACATTTGGAAAAACGCATTTAAAACTAAACAATGATTGTTTGAGTGGCTTGTTATGCCTTTCAATCTTACAAATGCTCCAACTACTTTCATGAGAGTTATCAATGATGTATTTAGACCATTTCTAGATGATTTTGTCATTGTTTACTTAGATGATATTTTCATATTCAACAAATTCAGAGATGTACATGTCATGCATGTGAACAAAGTAATTGATGTCTTGAGAAAAGAACAATTATTTTTAAAGATGTCAAAGTGTGAATTTGGCAAGACTTATTTAGTGTATTTGGGACACATTGTTGGAGGAGGTGAGTTGAAGATAGACCCCTCTAAGGTTGAGGTCATTGTGAATTGGCCCAAGCCCAATACAGTTACAGAGGTAAGAAGCTTTCTAGGGGCAACACAATATTGGAGGAAATTTATTGCTAATTTTTCTTCCATTGCAGCTCCACTACATGCATTGACTAGTGTCAAGAAAGTCTTCCATTGGGGAGATGTACAGCAAAAAGCATTTGATGCTTTAAAACAAAAGATCAGTTCAACACCGGTATTGGCTCTTCCAGATCTTAGACAACCATTTGAGATTCAAACAGATGCTAGTGATTACGCCATGGGAGCAGTTCTCATGCAGCATGGTAAGCCCATTTCATTTCATTCTGAAATTTTTAATGGTGTTGTGACTAACTATCCCACTTATGACAAAGAACTTTACGCATTGGTACAAAGTGTTAAAAAATGGAAACACTACTTGATGGGGAAGGAGACCATTATCCATACCGACCATCAACCATTACAGTACTTACAGTCACAGTCAAAGTTGTAGCAATCACGACACTTCAGATGGATGGGTTTTCTACGACAGTTTCATTTGGTTATCAAATACAAAAATGGAATCTACAATAAGGTAGTCGGTATGCTTTCTAGGCCTATTGTAAATTCATCTATTACACTCAAGCATAATTTTGTTTTACATGAAAGTTACATTAAGCAATATGCATATGATAATGACTTTCAAGATGCGTATGCAAGCTTGAGGCAAGGAAACCAAATTGAAGAGTTAGATTACCATGTACATAACAGTTTGTTGTATCACTTGGGCAAGTTATGTATTCCACAGGGAGAAAGAAATTGTATCATAAGGGAGGCGCACACTTCATTGACAGCTAGAGATTTTGGTGTATGCAAGACAATAGCGAATCTCCAAAGGTATTGTTATTAGCCACGCATGTTTGATAATGTATCTTGCTTCATTAAAGGATGACATTCTTTGTGTGCAATTAGTAAGCCTAGCAATAGGAAACTAGGATTGCACACTCCACTTCCGGTACCTTCACGTCCATGGGAGAGTATCTCAATGGATTTTGTAGGAGGTCTTCCATTGTCAAAGAAAGGTCATGATTACTTGTATGTAGTTGTAGACAGGTTCTGCAAGATATGTATTTTAACGCCGTATAAAAAGCAAATTACAACTGAACAAATGACTCATCTTTACTTTCAAAATATTTGTGTTCATTTTTGTCTTCCTACTTCCGTTGTAAGTGATCAAGATTCTCGATTTGTT
This sequence comes from Pinus tabuliformis, assembly GCA_031772625.1. NCBI lineage: Eukaryota > Viridiplantae > Streptophyta > Pinopsida > Pinales > Pinaceae > Pinus > Pinus tabuliformis. The sequence continues at coordinate 317,627,690 of CM062804.1, read as the reverse complement.
GGGAATTTTTGGACAAATTTGTGGGACACAATGGACACTAATTTGAAGAAGAGTACATTCTTTCATCCGCAAACAGATGGAAAAACCGAGGTGGTCAACAGGACCATCATTCATCTTCTTAGAGGATATTGTAGCAAACATCCCAAGTTGTGGGATGAATAGTTGCATTACATACAACATGCATACAACAGTGCAAAGCATTCTTCCACAAACACATCACCATTTGAGGCATGTTTTGGGTACTTGCCAAGATCGCTATTGGACTTCATCTTTGATAAATATGTCGTCGTTGATGGTCATAGCGACATCGATAAGTCAAGGAAGTTCATTGAGAAAATTTAGTTGATACATCACACAGTGCAAGAACAGCTTGAAAAGAGTCAAAGCAGCTACAAGGCAAGGTATGAAAAACATTGTGTCGATCATAAATTTCAAGTTGGAGACAAAGTTTGGTTATATATTTGAAAAGAGATACTTCAAGTGGAAGGTAAAAAACTGAAGCCAATCCGTTATGGCACTGTTAAAATTTTGGAAAAGACTGGTAACAATACATTTAAGCTAGATTTTCCTCCTTATATGCAAATATACTTTGTCGTTAATGTTGTGAATTTGAGATTGTTTGAGCCTCCTTTGGTTGATGATCGAGGAAAGCATGTTCCGCTACCATCAATAGATGATTTTTCACCAGAATATCTTGATGAACTTTAGCAAGATCTCATACTTGACAGAAGAACCAGAACGTTAAATACCTTCGAGTGGGACTCAAGGGACAAAATCCTTCTAAGGCCAAATGGATGCAGATTAAGAAGGTGAGGGAGTTGTACCCTCATATGCTGAACAATTGATAGTTTATTTTGGGGTCCAAAAAGCTTCCATTGGGGAGGAATGATTAAGTGATCAATATTTAGCTCAAAAATCAAAGTGATCAGAATTTCTCAAAACCTGAACGATCGCGTCCATCTCGGTGATACGCTCCCAACGCAACTCGTTTCACTCAAAATGAAGCTCGTATGAGAAAGATACCATGTTCTATCTGCTTTGCCAAACAGAGGAATTTTGCTAAAAAAGTACAATCACTGCACAATCAGCAATGTGTACTGTTGACATTGCAGGTCAAAAGTTTAGTCAACGGCCAGTGAGGTCATGCCAAGTGGCGCATTTTGGTTGGTTTACAGTTTGGTGAATTGGCAATTTCTTATTAGACAGGGGACGACCAACGAAGAGGAGACATGTGGCAAGCCTGGAGGCCACCACGTGTCCCTCCCTAAAGACCTGGTAGAATCAATGTGCAAAGGAAAAATTTTATTGGCAGGTCGGCGGAGTCGAACCTGCGACCTTGCCCGCACAAGCCGTGAGTCTTACCGTTATGTCGCGCTAATGTTTCTTAACATACTATGCTTGCAGTTTGTATTTGTTATGATAACACTCGGTGGTTGGGGGAGGAGAGGGCCAGCCCCCTCCGCATGTGACCACCACCACAAAATTGGAGGCCAATGGTTAGGACTAACTGCACGATTTATGTGCTAACTGCAAATTAACATTAATTGATACATGTTTATCCATTAATTAAGGTGCGGTTAACTTCGCGTATCTTTTGGCAGGTCTAATAAATTCGGCCTTTCTCCAAATTTGGTGCGATTAACTGGAGTTTCTCCAGTTTTGGTGGAGTTTTCCTAAGGGAAACTGAAGAGACCATAACTTTTGCAATTTTTGACCAATTTGGGCTCAGAAAAAGTTATTTCTAGATTATCTGGATGTTCTGAGCACATTGAAGTAGGTTTCAGGAGTAGTAGAGCATTGTAAACAACATTTTTTGCCATTTTGAGCTAATACAGAGGCCCAAGCCATAGAAGTTGGACCAAAGAGATGTAGCCTAGGAGGAGTGAACTCCTTTATCAAAACATTGTGTTAAGTGTTCATTTTTTATGGTTTGCTTTATATTTGTTTGTTGTTGTTCAACACTTTATTTACATGTTATTTTGCTCATGAATTTGACATAAAACTTGACATATTTACCTATTACATTCACAAACACCATAAGGAAACCTATGCACATAAAGCAAATGAGGAGCAATTGTTTTTAATTCTGAAGTTGAAATTAGCACAGCAAAAATAACATTCAACAACAGATCACTACCCTATCCTTTTGATTGAAGCAAAGCCTCCCCGCCATTGAAAGCATGACTATGACTAAATATGTTATGTTTAAGAAGAATTTATACAACACGAAAGTCAAGAGGTTTCCTAAAATTACTTCTAACTCTAGCGAAAATTCCCACCTTGTGCTCAAGTGAGGATAACATTCAAGGATGCCTAGCCTTGGCTAGACCATTGGGGGATAAAGGAGATCATTTTGCAAAATAAGGCTAATATTAAAAATATTTTTATTTCGAAATTTGAGGAGAAATTGTGGGAAAAAGAGTTTGTGAAAAGGAAAATTAAGATATTATTAAGAGGTGATAAACCCCAATCTCAAAATTTTAAAAAATTTCTTCTATTTTGGCCCATATTAAGAAGAAAATGAAAATTGATAAGATAAGAACTAATTATCATGAGTTTTATAGTGAAAGTGGGCATTGATCAATTCCCAAAAGGCAATGGGATAGAAGAGTTTGCCACCTTTACAATACTAATAGGGTGGAAGATGAAAAACACTTTCTCTTAGATTGTTCATCTTATCACATTCATTCTAATTTTCAAAATATTTGTCACTACCAACCTTCTTGACCACTTAAGCCAACAAAACTATGGTGATCCTGGAACGTTTATCTCACTACTTTTGGAGCATAAAAATAAAATGTTAAAGAATTTTGATTAATCTCTTACCTTCGTAAGGTATGGTAGACCATATAGGTCTTAGTGGAAGTTAAATGGCAGACCATATAGGTATTAGTGGACGTTAATAATCATCAACATTCATTTAATTTTTCCGTGATGAAAAGTTGAAAATGTAGTTATATTTCAATTGACAACAATAGATTAGCTATATATATATATATATATATAATCTTTCCAATTATTTAAAACGTTAACATTTAATGAATTACTAATAAACATACTTTGTAATTTCAAATATAACATTTTGATGAATTTATATATACATTAATAATTAATAATTGTTCTTAGAGGTGCAAAAATAAAACCATTCTAATGGAAACAATTAATTTTTTGTTTTAAATGCAAATATGATATTTAACAATGTGAAAATGCTTGTATTCCATCTCAAAGTGGAACAACTTGGGCCATCCCAGAAAAGTCAACCAAAGTGGCTCATCAAAACACTTGAAAGTCTTCATCCTAATGAGGTTGAAAAGACAAGAACTAGAGGATCCACTAGACAAGATGAAAGTGATGTAGATAATTCTAATTTAGGTGATGTAGATGGCATGGATGTTCCATATGATTTCCAATTAAATTTATTTACTAATTTTGAACCAACTTCCTTTGAAGAAGTTGCTTCTCAAGATGAGTCGAATGAAGCAATGCGGGAGTATGACACTCTCATCAAGAATTAGAAGTTGGTTGACCATCTATTTAGAGCCAAAATAATTGGCTATAAGTAGGTTTACAAGAACAAGTACAAATCAAATGGTTCTCTTGACAAGCATAAAGAAAGGCTCATGGGAAAGGGATTTGCATAGAAAGAAGGCATTGATTATGAGGAGACTTTTTTCTATACATTGAACTAGGACACCATCCAAAATATATTTTTCTTGGCAACACAGAATGGATAGAAAGTTCATCAAATGGATGTGAATTTCACTTTATTGAATGGAGATTTGAAATAAAATGTCTTCATGTCTCAACCATAAGGTTTTATTGTGAAGGGACAAGAACAAAAAGTGTGCAAATGCATCAAATCCTTACATAGCTTGAAACAAGCATCACAAGCCTAGGATGAAAAGTTAATTGTGTATCTTCTAAAATTGAATTTCAAACTCTTTAACCTTAATAATTCAACTTTATTTGACAATAAAATTGGAAAAATTGTTGTATATCTTGTGGTGCATGTACATGATATGTTGATGGTAGGGAACAATGAAAGGTATATTGCATCCATAAAGAAAAAGTTGAAAATGAGCTTTGAGATGACAAATTTGGGACATCTCCACTAATACTTGGGCATTGAATGACTCAACATCCAAAGTGCATATTCATCTCCTAAATGAAGTACATTGGAGAATTGTTGAACAAGTTTGGCATTGTTGAATGTACCCCTCTTTGTACTATAATGGAATAAAATTGAATCTCACATCGAAAGAAGTGAATGAATTTGAGAATGTAACCAAGTACAAACAATTTGTGTGAAGTATTGTTTACCTTATCACTACCATACTACAAATTTCATTTGTTGTTGGGATTCTTTCTAGGATTTTTGAGAAACCTTGTAAAGGACATTAGACTGCTGCAAAAAGAGATTTGAAATACAAATGAAGGGAACTCAAACTTTCTGGACTCAAATATTGCAAGTTGGATGACTTCAGCTTCATTGGATATTTTGATTTAGACTTTTGACAGGGATAAAGAAAATGAGGTGTCGATTCTAGGCTATCTCACAAGTCTCAGACCAATAGTTGTCTCATGGAGGTCATGCAAACAATCAATTCCGACAAGTTTTACAACAAAAGCAAAATATGTCATAGTTGCAGAAGCAACAAAGGAAATTGTGTAGCTCAAGAAAACACTTAAATATTTATAGGAGAAACAACTAATTCTACTCTTCCTGTTAATAATACTTCTACAATCAAGTTGCCAATAATCCCAAATTCCATGATTGAAACAATACATTAACACAAAGTATCATTTGATTTGATATCATGTAGAGGTCAACATTATATATTAGAGACATTGTTCCACAAATGAACAAATTGCGGACATAATCAACAAAGCACTTATGAGAGAAAAGTTTGAAAAGTTAAAAATAATGTTTAGACTCACAACATTCATTCAACTTAAAATGAAGAATGTTGAACAAATTATCCTTAAAAAAATTTGTGTTATTATAAATAATTTGTAAATAATATGAACATCAATCAACTTTTTGGAAAATGAAAAAAATTTGAGACATTATTCCACAAATGAACAAATTGCGGACATAATCAACAAAGCACTTATGAGAGAAAAGTTTGAAAAGTTAAAAATAATGTTTAGACTCACAAATATTCATTCAACTTAAAATGAAGAATGTTGAACAAATAATCCTTAAAATATTTGTGTTATTATAAATAATTTATAAATAATATGAACATCAATAAACTTTTTGGAAAATGAAAAAGATATCATCTTTCATATTAATATAAATTTACATTAATCCAATTTAAGTATGAATTTTGAAATTAGACCTCAACTTCACAATTACATTATGAATTACCACATTCATCTCTACATCAAAATCATAGTTATGGAGGACTTTGTGGTCACATAACATGACTGTCTTGCGAAATACGAATTACCACATTCGTCTTTAAATCATGAAAGAAGAGCTTTGTGCAAGATGCCATATAACATAACTGTTTTGTGTGCACGTTTTTATGAGTTATTAATGTCTTATAAGGGTAGGTTTATAGTGTGTTTGATTTTAGTGTTGTTATGGAACTACGACTTCGTGGAGAAAAACCAATGATTTTATAGCATGGGTTAGTAGGGAGAAAGTTTAAATTTTCAATTTTTCTTTTGGAAGGAAAACGATTTAGGAAGATTGTTAATTTTAGGAAGATTTAATGTAACAGATTCCAAGCTGTAGGATAAAAAAAGGGTATGCCACTTAAAGGTATCTTTATGGAAAGTAAGGGAATATAGTCTATCATTATTGGGATTTTAACTACGGAAATATCGATTAGCAAATTTACTAACACCATTAATTTTTAGTTAAACTTAATTTTGTTGCTCTAAGGACTAAATTACACATAATTCATAGATTAAATATTTGAACAGTCCTGATAAAATAAGTTAAGGATATAGTCTAAGAGGAATCTTTAATCTCAAGGAAGTATGTATCTTGGCTACAACACATGCAACCATTCCTAAGGAGATCATCTCGCAAAAGATATAGGAGGAAAACTTATGGCCAAAAGTGACCGCCTTTCTTTAGTTGATTTCACATGGAAATATTTTAACTTGGAACCATCTACTTTGTAGAGGCTATGAAGGCCTAGCTCTTTGTGTGATGTGTAGATAGGTAGGAGAATCCTTGGAATACCTTCTGAATTCCTACCCCTTTATTGTCTTCCTATGGGACAAGGAGCCACTAACTTCCATCAATTGAATCACAATGAAGGAAATGCCAAGCTAATTTTATATCTTAATGGAAATAGCAAGTATTTCAAAATTCAATCCTAAATCAAATATGGCAACTTTTCCCTAGTTTGCTCCTTTGAGAAACATGGAAGGAGAGAAATCACAAAATTTTAAAAAATGATGGACAAATATTTCCAATGGTTTGGAATAGGATAGAAAAATATTCTCAAAACAATTTAGGTAACTCAATGGATAATTCAAGATCTCAAATGCAATAATGGAGATCATATCATTCTTAGTAGCTAGGAATCTAATCTCTCTTCTTCTAGCACGACCTCCAAACTGAATTCTCCCAAGGTTGCTTCTCCTTTAATGTGGACCCCTCCACCACAAGGATATTTTCAAACTCAATTTTGATGGAGTGTCAAAGGGTAAAACTAGTTTAATAGGATTTGTTAGTGTCTTTCATGATTCAAAGAGTGAAATCCTTCAAATTTTTTCAAGGTATATGAGCATTTATTCTAATAATGATACAAATTTATGGGTTCCCATACATGATTAGCAGATTAGTAGATTGCAAAACTACACTACGTTAATTGCAAAGGGGGATTCTCAAATCATCATCAATATGTTTGTTGGACTCCAAAATGTATCATTGAGTCCTAGTATAATATCCTATAATTTGTGTTCGGAACAAAGCTCGAAGTTTCTTCAAACTTCACTTCCCTCCATGGCATTCCTACCCTCATTCCCTCTCATGTTAAAAGAGATGTAAACAAGGTTGTTGATTGTCTAACCAATGAGGGTGTCAGCGACCAAGGAATCACCATTAATTCTAGTTGGAATAACCTCCTTAAGATAATATTGAAATTTGGTTGTCAACGCATAACACATGCTAACTACAACTCCCCACATCGTATGCTTGCTAGGAATGACATCGAAATAAAAGGTGCACATCCTTGTGGACATGCCATCTTCCACATGACAGAGTCATAACAAAACTTATTGTGTGAGTTTGACAGAGTCATAACAAAACTTATTGTGTGAGTTTGACAGAGTGAATAAATGGAAAGGATGGCCCAAAGATGGAGAGGGAATCATATCCAATGGAACATTGCTCGAATGATATTGATGGTACCTATGAAAATCATGAATGAAACTAGTGCAATGAGAGCAAATCGATGATGGTTTGTCCTATAAAACCAACATCCTATATCCTATGACAAGAAATACGTCTAACCTCTTAGTTGTAAAGTATTTATTTATTTGGTAGCTTTGTGTCTAGGGATTATACCACTCTAGATGAACCATTTTTCCATGTGTTGGTTATATTATCTATGGGCATGGCTCCATGTGCTTCTCACAAAGGGAAGGTCCATATTCATAATTTCCACCATTAGACAAGGGCAAAGAGTGACATTGTGTACATTGCTAAAACATTCAATAATTTGACCCCAATCGAGACCCAAGAAGCCCTCGAAACCACATAAGAAGATGTGAAGGTGGAGTGAGCTTACACTAAAGATGAGGTGGTTAATCAAAGGGTAGATGAATACATTCCTAACCTAGGTTCCAATCACTTATCGAACACCGAATCCTTTGGATGCTCGAATTGTATTAGCACAACAAGTCTTTGTAATACATGCCTTGCTCGTAGAGGAGTTTGATTGTCTAGAAGTTCAACAATGATTAGATGCTTTTGAGAAGCAAAATTTGCTACTAATCACCCTCTACCACTGGTTAGTCAAGAAAAATGGAAATGTCCTCCCAACAACATCGATGGGACCCTGAAAAGGAGTCAAGCCTATTATGGTTCATTTATCAAAGGAGGTCACTGTGAGAGTGCTTAGTGTTAACTCTAGGTTCTTCTAGCTATGTCTTTTAATTATGGCATAATTTTCCACAAGTTCCTCTAGCTATGGGTTTTAATTGTGGAATAATTTTCCACAGTTTGACATATGTCATAAATTCTATAGGATGCTTGTCTTTCATGTGGGATTCGATTTCCATCAAGGTAAACAAGTCTAGTTTTAATTTTATACTAATACCTTGTAACTCTAAAGCTTGACATGACCTGATTTCCCTCTTGGCAGGTCAAGTTAATATTTTGACCATTTTTTGTGAATTCCTTGCCTAGAGAAGCTTTATGGGATTATCCTTTGGTAGTACTCTCAAAGTAATCTGGGTTTTCCCTCCAACAAACTAGCACTATAATCTCCTTGATTTTAATGCAATTACATATATTATATTTCAAATATAATAGAATATGACTTACTCTCTTTTATATATATATATGGGGTACTCCCCCTCCAACAAACTAGCACTAAAATCTCCTTGATTTGAATGCAATTACATATATTATATTTCAAATATAATAGAATATGACTTCCTCTCTTTTAGATATATATATATATATATATATATATATATATGGGGTCCTCCTCATCCCCAATGGTCCCTAATATCTTTATGAAACACTTTGAAACCTTAGCCACAAACTCTTGGCATAAAAAAAATAAAATGTTGGTTTTAGTTCGTATTGACAGTTTTGTTATTTGATTTTGTGGCCTTTCTTTCCTTAACTCCTTTACCATTTGAACAACATTTCATGTCACATTTAATTTACCATGGAAAAAGAGAATGATAATTCATTGCCCTTTTTTGATGTCCTTATCATATACCCCTATGATGGTTACCTAACCCACCAAGTACCCAAATTCGGAATCGGCCGAGGGTAGACTCTGACTCGGTATCGACTCGGCCTAGTTGATTTCAATGGCTCGACCTTCGTAAAAAATACATTAAACATATTTTTTATGAAAAAACATATTTTAAGAGATTTTCATTCATGTTTTCAAACTCAAAGTATTAGAATATAGAGAGAAAACAACATGTGATCAAAGCATGCTCATGAATATATCTATTATATCAAAATGGCACCCAGTGCACTCTCCAATACATGTAATATATAGAAATCAAAACAAAAGTACATAACCAAGGAGACTCTAAATGGTATCTACAACAAAAATAATAATTTAAACTTTGAAATGGGCATTGTACTGAGTACTCATTTTTTGACGTAGCAAAAAAATCATACGATTTTGAAAAGTGTTGATTCATAATACACATATTTTTTTTTTTTTGCATATTTGGACACTTTTGACACTATAAATTTTCTTATGTATAGAGTATGAACACACTTTTTTTAAATGTTAATGATTTTCAAGCTGATTTTCAAAAGTGTTGATGAAACATCAACTCCTTTTTTTAATGGGCTTATTTTTGACACTTTAAATTTTCTAATGTATTAAATAATTAGGTTGACATCAGTAGTAAGAAAAAGCTATATTTTCACTTTATTTAGTCTAGAGATAAAATAGATAATAGATAATGATGGGTGTATGATTAAGTTTGTGATGTGAAAATTAAAAATTCCAAATTTGTGGATAAAAATTCAATGCTTTCTCAAACTATCCGCACCACTTCACAAACAAAATTTTACTTAAGAATCGAGTAAAATAAATAACAGCTTGAAATACAAGATATGGAAACGTGATATGATCGGACATAAAGTTCAAAAACTGTTGTTGATGATATGATAGACAGCACAAATAATTGTTCAAATATGAACCAGAAAGAAAGAAAGAAAGGGGGCTTTCATCGGTTTTTAAATTATACTGATGAATCCAGATAGCAAATGGCAATGATGACGTGATTATATTCCCATACTTTGTCGTTGAAGGCGGACTTGTTCCCATGCCAGAAATGTTTGCAATACACTTAAAAGCAAGACGATAAGCCCTGCGAATGTAGAAATTACAAGCCACGCCCTTGGAAAATACTTGTCTTTAATTTCAGCACATATCATTATATATTCGTAATTGGTGTAGAAGGTTATAACGTCATCAATGGCGGAATCAATTGGTTCGTATTCGCCCTTCCCCATTACTTTCCGCATTTTGTGCCACACATTGGCCACCGCTTCGTCGGTTCCCAAACGGTTGTGCAATATACCGCCATTTCTCAGCACCTCAACATCGGCGGCTGTGTTGATCAAGCGGTCCATCACGTCCACATAGCACATCAGCGGTTTCGTTTCCTTTTTGCAGACGAATGCCTCGAATGCCACCAAATTTCTCATAACAGCATCTGTTCTGTCGTCCATTTCAATTGTGGGTAAGTGAAATGTGCAGGTTTTGGCATCGAAACGAATCTCGTTGAGATGCTCTACGTGTGCAGCGAACTTTATCCCTTTTCTTCTGAGTTCTACGGCTGATGGGAGGGTGATGTACCTCTTTTTCTTCCACATTCTATTGTGTTCAGTATGATCTGTGGGATCCGATGAGCGGATGATATTTTCATATACGAACCCTAAGAGATGTGAATCCGCCCTGAATGATTGCGCTGTTAATACATGCGAATCCAGCCTGTCACGTTTGTAGAGAAAAGGGGACAGGGTCTGCCAAACGTGTCTTAGAATGGAAATGAGATCAAGATCTGTGCCTGCCTGCCATTGGAGGATCATCTGTAAGACAAACATGGGTATTTGATTTTCTAGCTTCATAATATCTTCCTGAACTGCAGCAAACATGGCCGTTTGATTTTCTAGTTTCATAATATCTTCCTCAGCTTCTGATGGTTGCTGGTTTTGCAAAAAGAAAAAGCGAGTTGCTTGATCACAGTCCCAATCCCGGGTGAAGATCTTCCTAAGAAATCATAAAACAGGGGAAAAAAACATAGGTATTTAAAACAGGGAACCCAAAAAAACAGAGGTATTTATAATGTCATAGACGGAAATGTAAACATATATTTTTGCGCATGTATTATATCTAAACTATTATCTAGAAATAAAATAAGCTTTTAATCTAAATGACATTGAATGAGCTAAAATTGTAGGTTGGGTCAGTGTCAGATTTGGCTCTATTTATTGGGTTGAATGAGAAGAAAAGACCTCTTGAGCAAACCCCTGACAATTGAGCTAAAATTGTAAGTTGGGTCAGTGTCAGATTTGGCTCTATTTATTGGGTTGAATCAGAAGAAAAGACCTCTTGAGCAAACCCCTGACAATTGAACAAGGGTTTATGATTAAAATCTGTTTCTGGTTCATTCACTTCTTTTCTTTAACTATGATAATTGGTTAAGGTAGATCTCATACATCGTTTTTCCGCCCGAGCAATCAAAGTACAAAACATATCTTATTAATGAATATTACGAATCAATTTCAAGAATTCATACGATTTAAGTCAAAAAAAAATTATAAAACTCATATAAAAATTGTAAAAATCATATAAGAAAAATTTTTGACCCACATAAACCAACTTACTTAGATAAAACATCTTAAATAATACCCTCAATAGATTTATTCATCATACTTTACTTTCTAAAAATAAAAGATACCTTGAAATTTGCATCTCACTTAACTCTTCCAGATCCTTACTAAATTTAACAGACCTGGATCAATCATCAAACATTCAGCTAGACTTTCAAGAAACTGTTAAATTACCACGAAATTTTCATTCTCGTTTTTAGTTCCTCTAAATCATTAATTAATTCAACATATCTGGATTAAACATTCCATTAACAATGATCACAATTTCAATACACTGTTATATGCTGCACAGCAAACTAGATATTGTTGGTCAATTCAACAAGCAATAATCTTGAAGTTGGTAGATAATAGTGAATATACTAAAATACACTATTAAATGCTGCTCTATACTAAAATACACTATTAAATGCTGCATAGCACGGGAGCAATAAGTTTGAAGTTGGTAGTTAATAGTGGTATATAAATATAAACCGTTAATGTTGAATGCATCATTAAATACTCAGCACTTGTAGTCTACTGTTAGTTTAACTACGGGATTTTTTATTTGTTTTTCAGTAAATTTTGTTTAAAATAGTGATAAAATTTACAGAATTTGAATGTTTTTCAAGTTTTTTTTTTTTTTTTTTTTTTTTTTTATTTTGTTTTTTTTTCGATATTGAATTCATTTTTATATTTAAAAACATATTTTAAATAGCTAAAATATACAATTTTAACTTAATATAAAATGTAAAATAAATTTGAAAATGTAACTTTTAGCAATTAAACTACTACCCAATTATATAGGTATATTTTGTGAACTCCTTGCCTAGAGAAGCTTTATGGGACTATTCTTTAGTAATACTCTCAAAGTAATCTGGTTTTTCCCTCCAACAAATTAGCACTATAATCTCCTTGATTTTAATGCAATTACATTTATTCTGTTTCAAATATAATAGAATAGGACTCTCTCTCTTATATATATATATATGGGTCCCTCCTTATCCCCAATGGTCGCTAATATTTTTATGGAACTCTTTGAAACCTTAGCCATAAACTCTTGGCATAAAAAAACTAAAATGTTGGTTTTAGTTCGTATTGACAATTTTGTTATTTGATCAGAATGATAATTCCTTTCCCTTTTTTGATGTCCTTATCATATACCCCTATCATGGTTACCTAACCCACCATGTATTTAGGAAAAAGACTCATATTGATCGTAGTTTTACAACTCAGACCCAGATTCGGAACCGGCCGAGGGTCGACTTCGACTCGGTATCGACTTGGCTTAGTTGATTTCCATGGCTCGGTCTTTGTAAAAAATACATATTTTCAAATATTTTCATTCATGTTTCCAAACTCAAAGCATTAGAATATAAAGAGAAGACAACATGTGATCAAAGTATGTTCATGAATATATCTATTATATCAAAATGGCACCCAGTGCACTCTCCAATACATGTAATATATAGAGGTCAGAACAAAAGCACATAACCAAGGAGACTCTAAATGGTCTCTACAACAAAAAATAATTTTAACTTTGAAATGAGAATTGTACCGAGTACTCATTTTTTTAAGGCAGCGAAAAAATCATCCGATTTTGAAAAGTGTTGATTCATAATACACATTTTTTTTAGCATATTTTCGACACTTTAAATTTTCTTATGTATAGAGTATGAACACTTTTTTTTTAAATGTTAATGATTTTCATGCTAAATTTTGAAGAATGTTGTTGAGGCATCAACCCTTCTTTTTAAAAGGCTTATTTTTGACACTTTAAATTTTCTAATGTATTAAGGGTGGATAATTTTTTTTAAATTTTAATAATTTTCATGTGAATTTTGAAAAACATCAACATTTTTTAAGGTCATTTCTTTACACTTCAAATTTTCTTATGTCCTAAATATGCACATTTTTTTTAAATGTTGATTATTTAACCATTTTTCATCTTGTCTAATTCCCGAATAAAAAAATTAAAAACATTAAAACATTGAAGAAAACAATACAATAACAAATTTTAAAAAATAATGATAATAAGTAAATAAAAATATATATTAAAACATAACAAAATTAAAAAAACATTGCAAAAAAATAAATATTAACAAAAACACAAACTAACTTGAGAAAAAAATAAAAATAAAAATAATATATATATATCTATATATATATATATATATATTAAAAAACACAAAAAAATAGAAAATAAAAATACAAGAAAATTATTGAAAAAAAACATAATTTAATCCCCAAAAAAAACCAAAAAACAAAGATTAAAAAAATAAAAATTAAAAACATTAAAAATAAATTGAAAATAAAACATTGAAATAAAAATTTAACAAAACTACACCCCGATTGGGGTGAGTTATTAAAAAACACAAAAAAATTAAAAATAAATAATAGAAGAAAATATTTGAAAAACAAACATAATTTAATCCCCAAAAAAAAAACCAAAAACAAAGATTAAAAAAAAGATATTAGATAACTTAAGTTAAAAAAATAAAAATTGAAAACATTGAAAAAATTTGAAAATAAAACATCAAATAAAAATTTAACAAAACTACACCCCGATCGGGGTGAGTGCTGGAGGTTGGAAAGGACGGCGGACAATCATGACAGTTATGAGGATTGATGAAAGGGTACCCTCTACCGCGCCCCCCCCCCACGCTCATGGCGATGGGTGCGGTGGCCTCCCACATGCATACATGCAAAGGTGGTAGGAAAGGTGGCGGGCATGGAAAGGACAAGGTGGGAGGCACTGCAGGTAAGGAAGGATAGGGGAGAGGTTATGGCATGATAGATTGTGGAGTTAAGGCAGTTCAGGGGAGTGATAACCGCATTGTTGCGAACGTTGGTGGGAGCTGGAGCACTAGAGCAAGGAGGCGGAGGTATCGTCGACGACATCAGTGGAGCGAATTCGGGTATGTTTCTTGGTCCTGCAACCCTCTTGCTATGGCAACATTGTTTGTTTATGGATGGAGGGTTCGGGAGAAGCCAGGGGAGGGGAACTGGGGGGCTAGCCGGGGAGAACACTGCAAGCTTGGGTTGGCTGTTGTCTGGTTTAGTGTTCTGGCTTGGAGAGTCCTGAGTGTCGACCTGGTCAGCGGATGGGAAGCCTCTCTTGAGAGCAGCAGAGTGAATTCGCATGACTGTTTGGGTGGAGTGGAAGAAGCACTGCAATGGGGAAGGGTAGGCATGAGGGAAAGCCGAGGAGTGGCGCAACTTAACTGGGCAGAGGGGAATGGGAAGGCTCAACCATGCTGGGGGACCCTTGACTGGGCAGAGGGGAATGGGAAGGCTCACCTGTGCATGGGCACTCTTGCTTGGCCGCGAGAGGGGTGGGTCAACCAAACTGTGTATGAGTGGTAGCGAGAAGGGAGCAAAGAGCAGCAAGACAGGGCAAGGCGACCGACCTCGTTCCCTGAACGGGCTGTCACCCAACCTGCGTCTGTCTCTGAAAGCATTAGGGATAGGCAAAGGAATAAGGTTAACGGTGGTATTGAAATTCAACGCCAGAGGTTAACTCATTGTGCCTTTGAACAGGGTGTGGACAAAGCGGAGATGGCTCGGCCGGCAAGAGGAAGAGGGCGTGGAAGACGTGGGAGGGAGCCTGCATAGGCAAATGGCCCGAGCACCTCGGAACCGAGAAGAGGAAGAAAACTGGTAGAACACCTCATCAGCGAAGCTGCGGTGACTTACAGGGAGGGAACGAATGTTGGTATCCGTAAGTTGTTGGAAGAATGGGAGGGAGAAATTAAACAAGAAGGCAAGACCAAGGAGGAGATTGAGAACTGGAGGACTGTAATCCCGGATCCCGGGAATACCAGAGGCAGAATAACCCAGTTTAAATAGACCCTTTATCTATATTGGCTTATGAAGAGCCTAATGGGGAAGGCGATGGAGCAAATATCAGTGGGGATGGCGCTGACCCTCCAAGATATGCCCAACTATAAAAAATATTTGCAGCAAATTCAATTTCAGCTTCACAAGTAGGATATCCACTTGGACAGAATTCAAAAGCACTTCTCTTGTATCATCGAACTCACTGAGATGCCTGGTGATTCTGCCAAGGACCTGACACCGGTCGATTCAACTTCAAAAGAACAGCAAGAATAGCCACTTAATCTACGCGCTTTTTGTTTTTACGGGTAGCATTTACTTTAAAAATACGCATGCTTATGATAGATAGACATATAGAGTCCTACCATGAAACTTTTTTATGGGTAGCATTTACTTTTAAAATATGCATGCTTATGATAGATAGACATATAGAGTCCTACCATGAAACTGATACTTATCTAGCTTGGTTAAAAAGGTTGATACTTTACTGTTTTTGGATGGCGTATAATGAGGATAGGTGGCCAACAAACTTGGTTTCCCATTGGGCAAGTTGAGGCCACCTATCTCACATAAGTGGTGTAAATTTGTTGTTTATAAATAGAAAATGAAGGACCTGCCAAGCTTAACAAACAAAAAAATTAACAAAACTATATTAAAAAAGAAAAAAGAAAAAAGAAAAAAACATTTAAAAAATAAAAAATAAAATAAAATAAATCACGAAGTCCAATGCCCAGGGAGGTGGAAAGTTAATTCTCGGAATCGACCCTGTCACTCCTCATCCAACCAGCCCAAGGAATGAGGGTTGATTCTTGAAATCAGTCCTCACCCCTAGTCTCATTAAGTCGTGAGGTGGAGATGGATGGCACTGCAAGTGCAAGACAACCCCACCCCGCAACCCAACTGGAGAGTGTCAACCAAAAAAGTTAAATATTTTAAAACAACACAATCCACTTTTGCAAAAATCTAATAGCAATATAAAACAATATAAATAAACTATAAAACTGAAAAAAATAATGGGTTTATCATTTTATTTAAAAGAATATTCAAATTTATTTTTTTAAATAATAAATTATTTCATTAACTTACACACAAGTCACATATATAAATTAGGTTGACATTAGTAGTAAGAAAAAGTTACTATTTTGCTTTATGAAAATTTACTTATTAATCAATTTTAATATTTTCATTTTATTTAGTGGGGTAGCATAGATAGTGATAGATATATTGGTAAGTTTGTGATCTGAAAATTACAGATTTTAAATTTGTGGATAAGAAAAAGTTACTATTTTGCTTTATGAAAATTTCCTTATTAATCCATTTTAATATTTTCATTTTATTTAGTGGGGTAGTATAGATAGTGATAGATATACTGTTAAGTTTGTGATCTGAAAATTACAGATTTTAAATTTGTGGATAAACCATTTGAGAAACAAACAAACAAAAAATCCTTTTATTTTTATTTCAGATGAAGAATAGCTGGTTAATGAAATACAAGATATAGAAACGTGATATAATCTGACATAAAAGTCAAAAAACTGTTATTAATGATATGATAGACCGCAGAAATAATTGTTTAAATATGAACCAGAAAGAAAGAAAAAGAGAAAAAGGCCTTCGACGAAAGAGGTATATCTTGCTAAATACGAATTACCACATTCGTCTTTAAATCACGACATATAACATGACTGTTTTGTCTTCACGTTTTTATGAGTTATTAATGTCTTGTAAGGGTCGGTTTATAGTGTAATGGAACTACGACTTTGTGGAGTAAAACAATGATTTTATAGCATGCGTTAGTAGGGAGAAATATTATATTTTTTATTTTTCTTTAAAAAGGAAAGCGATTATATTTTACGAAATTTGAGAGAAGAAGATTGTTAATTTTAGGAAGATTTAATGTAATAGATTCCAAGTTGTAAGATAAAAAAAAATATTTTATTTAAGGTATTTTTATGGAAAGTAAAGGGAATATAGTTCATCATTATTGGGATCTCAATTTTGGAAATATTCATTGGTAAATCTACCAATACCATCTATCTTTTAAACTTAATTTTGTTGCTTTAAAGACTGAATTACATAATCATAGATTAAATATTTGAACAGTCCTCATAAAATAAGTTGAGGATATAGTTTAAGAGGAATTTTCAATCTCAAGGAAGTATGTATTTTGGCTACAACGCATGCAACTATTCCTAAGGAGATCATCTAGCAAAAGATATGGAAGGAAAACTTATGGCCAAAGTGACTACCTTTCTTTAGTTAATTGCACATGGAAGTATTTTAACTTGGGACCATCTACTTTGTAGAGGCTATGAAGGTCTAGCTCTTTGTGTGATGTGTAGATATGCAGGGGAATCCTTGGAATACCTTTTGAATTCCTACCCCTCTAGTGTCTTCCTATGGGACAAGGAGCCACTAACTTCCATCAATTGAATCACAATAAAGGAAACGCCAAGCTAATTTTATATCTTCATGGAAATAACAAGTATTTCAAAATTCGATCCTAAATCAGATATGGCAACTTTTCCCCAATTTGGTCCTTTGAGAAACATGGAAGGAGAGAAATCGCAAAATTTTAAAAAATGATGGACAAATATTTCCAATGGTTTGGAATAGGATAGAAAAATATTCTCAAAACAATCTATGTAACTCAATGGATAATTGAGGATCTCAAATGCAATAATGGAGATCATATCATTCTTAGTAGCTAGGAATCTAATCTCTCTTCTTCTAGCACAACCTCCAAACTGAATTCTCCCAAGGTTGCTTCTCCTTTAGTGTGGACCCCTCCACCACAAGGATATTTTCAAACTCAATTTTGATGGAGTGTCAAAAGGTAAAACTAGTTTAATAGGATTTGTTAGTGTCTTTCATGATTCAAACAGTGAAATCCTTCAAATTTTTGCAAGGTATATGAGTATTGATTCTAATAATGATACAAATTTATGGGTTCCCATACATGGCTAGCAGATCAGTAGATTTCAAAACTACACTAAGTTAATTGCAAAGGGGGATTCTCAAATCATCATCAATATGTTTGTTGGAATCCACATTGTATCATTGAGTCCTAGTACAATATCCTATAATTGATGTTCGAAAGAGAGCTCAAAGTTTCTTCAAACTTCCATCCATTGCATTCCTACCCTCATTCCCTCTCATGTTAAAAGAGATGTCAACAAGGTTGTTGATTGTCTAACCAATGAGGGTGTCAGCGACCAAGGAATCACCATTAATTCTAGTTGGACTAACCTCCTAAAGCAAAGATTGAAATTTGGTTGTCAACGCATAACACATGCTAACTACAGCTCCCCATATTGTATTCTTGCTAGGAATGACATCGAAATAACACAAGTGCACATCCTTGTGGAAATGTCATCTTCCACATGATGGAATCATAACAAAACGTGTTGTGTGAGTTTGACAGAGTTAATAAATGGAAAGAATGGTCCAAAGATGGAGAGGGAATCATATCCAATTGAACATTGCTCAAATGATATTGATGGTACCTATGAAAATCATGAATGAAACCGTTGCAGTGAGAGCAAGTCGATGATGGTTTGTCTTGTAAAACCAACATCTTATATCCTATGACAAGGAATAAGTCTAACCTTTTAGTTGTAAAGTATTTATTTATTTGGTAGCTTTGTGTCTAGAGATTAGACCACTCTAGATGAACCATGTTTCCAAGTGTTGGTTATATTATCTATGGGCATGGCTCCATGTGCTTCTCACAAAGGGAATGTCCATATTAAACATTTCCACCATTAGACAAGGGCAAAGAGTGACATTGTGGATATTGCTAAAACATTCAATAATTTGACCCCAATCGAGACCCAAGAAGCCCTCGAAACCACATAAGAAGATGTGAAGGTGGAGTTATCTTACACTAAAAATGAGGTGGTTAATCAGAGGGCAGATGAATACATTCCTAACCTAGGTTCCTATCACTTATCAAACATCGAATTCTTTGGATAGTCGAATTGTATTAGCACACCAAGTCTTTCTAATACATGCCTTTGCTCACAGAGGAGTTTGATTCTCTAGAAGTTCAACAATGGTTAGATGCTTTGGAGAAGAAAAATGAGCTACTAATCACCCTCTACTCCTAGTCAATCCGGAAAAATGGAAATGTCCTCCCAACAACATCGATGGGAACCTCAAAAGGAGTCAACCCTATTATGGTTCATTTATCAACAAAGGTCACTGTTAGGAGAGCTTAGTGTTAACTCTAGGTTCTTCTAGCTATGTCTTTTAATTATGGCATAATTTTCCACAAGTTCTTCTAGCTATGGGTTTTAATTGTGGCATAATTTTCCACTGTTTGACATATGTCATAAATTCTATAGGATGCTTGTCTTTCATGTGGGATTCGATTTCCATCAAGGTCAACAAGTCTAGTTTTAATTTTATACTAATACCTTGTAACTCTAAAGCTTGACATGAGCCGATTTCCCTCTTGGCAAGTCAAGTTATTATTTTGACAATTTTTTGTGAACTCCTTGCCTAAAGAAGCTTTATGGGACTACCCTTTAGTAGTACTCTCAAAGTAATATGGTTTTTCCCTCCAACAAACTAGCACTATAATCTCCTTGATTTTAATGCAATTACATATATTCTATTTCAAATATAATAGAATAGGACTCATATATATATATATATATATATGGATGGGGTCCTCCTTATCCCCCATGGTCGCTAATATTTTTATGGAACACTTTGAAACCTTAGACATAAACTCTTGGCATAAAAAAACTAAAATGTTGGTTTTAGTTTGTATTGACAATTTTGTTATTTGATCTCGTGGCCTTTCTTCCCTTAACTCCTTGACCATTTGAACAACATTTCATGTAACATTCATTTTACCATGGGAAAAGAGAATGATAATTCCTAGCCCTTTTTTGATGTCCTTATCATATACCTCTATGATGGTTACCTAACCCACCAAGTTTTTAGGAAAAAGACTCTGATCATAGTTTTAAAACTCAGACCTAGATTCGGAACCGACCGAGAGTAGACTCTGATTCGGCCTAGTTGATTTCAATGGCTCTGTCTTTGTAAACAATACATTAAATATTTATTTATTTTTACAAAAAAAACATATTTTAAAATATTTTCATTCATATTTCCAAACTCAAAGCATTAGAATATAGAGAGAAAACAACATGTGATCAAAGCATGCTCATGAATATATCTATTATATCAAAATGGCACCCAGTGCACTCCCCAATACATGTAATATATAGAGATCAGAACAAAAGCACATAACCAAGGAGACTCTAAATGGTCTCTACAATAAAAAACAATTTTAACTTTGAAACGGGAACTGTAGCGAGTACTCGTTTTTTTGAGGCAGCAAAAAAATCATCCAATTTTGAAAAGTGTTGATTCATAATACACATTTTTTAGCATATTTTTGACACTTTAAATTTTATTTTTATAGGGTATGAACATTTTATTTAAAATGTTAATGATTTTCACGCTGAATTTGAAAAGTGTTAGGCATCAACCCATTTTTTTAAAGGGCTTATTTTGAATACTTTAAATTTTTTAAGTATTAATGTTGATATTTTTTGTAGATGTTGGTAATTTTAATGTGGATTTTGAAAAACAAACATTTTTTTAAGTCATTTTTATTTTTATTTTTTTTAAATGTTGATTATTTAACCATTTTTCATGTTGTCTAATCCAAATAAAAATATTAAAACATTGATGGAAAAAAAAAAAATCAAATCAAATTTAAAAATAATAATAATAATAATAAGTAAATAAAAATATATATTAAAACATAACAAAATAAAACAACATGGCAAAAAAATAAATATTAACGAAAACTAACATAGAACTCTAAAATAAAATTATACAATTTAAAAAAATAAATGAAAATATATATATATATATATATATATATATATGAAAATATTTGAAAAACAAACATAATTTAATACCAAAAAAATAAACCAAAATACAAAGATTAAAAAAAAAATATTAGATAATTTAAATTTAAGAAAAAAAAAAATTTAAAAACATTAAAAAAAAATTGAAAATAAAACATTCAAATAAAAATTTAACAAAACTACATTAAAAAAATAAAAAAAACATAAACATTAAAAAAAAGAGTGGACTCTCAAAATCGGCCCTGCCACTCCCGCAATGCAACCAGCGAAGGGAATGAAGGTTGATTTTCAGATTCAGTGCAAATCGGCCGTGCCACTCCCCAACCCAACCAGCCCAAGGGAATGAGGGTTGATTCTCCAAATCAATCCTCATCCCCTAGACTCATTAACCCGCGAAATGAGGATGGAGCTAAAAGCGCAGAACAACCCCACCCTGCGGCCCAATTGGAGAGTTTGAACCAAAAAAGTTAAATATTTTAAAACAACACAATCCACTTTCGCGCAAAAATCTAATAGCAATATAAAACAATATAAATAGACTATAAAACTATATATAAAATAATGGGTTTATCATTTTAATTAAAAAAATATTCAAATTTATATTTTTAAATAATAAATTATTTCATTAACGTACACACACGAGTAATATATATATAATTAGGTTGAGATTAGTAGTAAAAAAAAGTTATTATTTTTCTTTATATAGGAGTTGTTTTTAATGCGATTTTTTGGAGATTTTGGTGATTGAATCCGGCGGAAAAAATTGAGGTTAAATCTTGATTTGTATTATTTAAAATGGTTTTTTAACTGCATATTTGGATTCAGCACCCTAAAAAACCCCTGGGACGCTTTGATTGTGCAGAAATTAGCTAGCAAACTTGCGATTTCAATAAATTTCTGCGGGATTTTGACCGGAAAAACCCACCAGAAAAACTTCCAAAAAATCTCTTTAAATACAACTCCTTAGGTTGAGATTAGTAGCAAGAAAAAGTTATTATTTTTCTTTATGAAAATTTACTTATTAATTAATTTTAACATTTTCATTACAAGATATGGAAACGTGATATAATCCGACATAAAGTTCAAAAGCTGTTGTTGATGATATGATAGACAGCACAAATAATTGTTCAAATATGAACCAGAAAGAAAGAAAGGGGGCTTTCATCGGTTTTTAAATTAAACCGATGAATCCAGATAGCAAATGGCAATGATGACGTGATTATATTCCCATACTTTTTCGTTGAAGGCGGACTTGTTCCCATGCCAGAAATGTTTGCAATACACTTAAAAGCAAGACGATAAGTCCTGCGAATGTAGAAATTACAAGCCACGCCCTTGGAAAATACTTGTCTTTAATTTCAGCACATATCATTATATATTCGTAATTGGTGTAGAAGGTTATAACGTCATCAATGGCGGAGTCAATTGGTTCGTATTCGCCCTTCCCCATTACTTTCCGCATTTTGTCCCACACATTGGCCACCGCTTCGTCGGTTCCCAAACGGTTGTGCAATATACCGCCATTTCTCAGCACCTCAACATCGGCGGCTGTGTTGATCAAGCGGTCCATCACGTCCACATAGCACATCAGCGGCTTCGTTTCCTTTTTGCAGACGAATGCCTCGAATGCCACCAAATTTCTCATGACAGCATCTGTTCTGTCGTCCATTTCAATTGTGGGTAAGTGAAATGTGCAGGTTTTGGCATCGAAACGAATCTCGTTGAGATGCTCTACGTGTGCAGCGAACTTTACCCCTTTTCTTCTGAGTTCTACAGCTGATGGGAGGGTAATGTACCTCTTTTTCTTCCACATTCTATTGTGTTCTGTATGATCTGTGGGATCCGATGAGCGGATGGTATTTTCATATACGAACCCTAAGAGATGTGAATCCGGCCTGAATGATTGCGCTGTTAATACATGCGAATCCAGCCGGTCACGTTTGTACAGAAAAGGGGACAGGGTCTGCCAAACGTGTCGTAGAATGGAAATGAGATCAAGATCTGTGCCTGCCTGCCATTGGAGGATCATCTGTAAGACAAACATGGGTATTTGATTTTCTAGCTTCATAATATCTTCTTGAACTGCAGCAAACATGGCCGTTTGATTTTCTAGTTTCATAATATCTTCCTCAGCTTCCGATGGTTGCTGATTTTGCAAAAAGAAAAAGCGAGTTGCTTGATCACAGTCCCAATCCCGGGTGTAGATCTTCCTAAGAAATCATAAAACAGGGGAAAAAACATAGGTATTTAAAACAGGGAACCCAAAAACACAGAGGTATTTATAATGTCATAGACGGAAATGTAAACATATATTTTTGCGCATGTATTATATCTAAACTATTATCTAGAAATAAAATAAGCTTTTAATCTAAATGACATTGCATGAGCTAAAATTGTAGGTTGGGTTAGTGTCAGGTTTGGCTCTATTTATTGGGTTGAATCCGAAGAAAAGACCTCTTGAGCAAACCCCTGACAATTGAACAAGGGTTTATGATTGAAATCTGTTTTTGGTTTGACTTTCAAGAAATTGGAATGATCGGAAGAAGAGGAGCCGGGAGGAGAAAAAACGTGCGGAACTAGGGTTTGCAGCAGGTTTTCAGTGTTGGGCTCCATGGAGGGGCGAGAAGGGGGGAGTTCCACTCCCTCCTACAGTCATGTAGTCGCAAGCTGCTTCAAGAAGCCCATGGAAGCGGAAACCGGGGGTACAGAAAGAGGAGAACAGGAAAACAGCAGAGCACGGAGGCAAGTAGAAACGCAGGAGGAAGTCAGAAGAGAGAAGCGTACAGGAGTGGACAGCCAGAAAGATGACCCCAGAATGCGGACAGGACCATGTAAACCTAGGGCATCCATCACACCCCGAGTGGTGTTAAGTGATCCAGTGCTACAGGCGCACAGGGAGCACATGGCAACTTATGCAGTGATATGCAAATTCATGGGGTTATGGCCAACGGAGAAGGCTCTACACGCTTAGATAAGGAACCATGGGAAACCTAAGGGAGAAATAGATCTGCCCCTAGGGTCCAAGAGTTTCTTCACAGTGGTGTTCTCAAACCTAGAGGATAGAGATAGGGTGTTTGAAGGAGGACCTTATTTCTATGCGACTGCAGGCCTCTATATGAGGCCATGGGTGATGACTTTGTACCGGAACGATAAACATTTACATCGGTGTTGGTATGGATAAGACTATATTCCCTAACTCTAGATTATTGGCTGCCAGAATCATTAAAAGCCATAGGTAATAAACTAGGGCATTTTTTAAAAATATCAGAGGCCACACTACGCGGAAAATATACCTCCTTTGCCAGAATATGCGTGGAAATGGACCTTTCAGGGGCTTTGCCGAATGAAATAATTCTTTAAGTTTATGATGAAAAATGGGTGCAGGCAGTGGACTATGAGCATGTATCCTTTAGATGTCGCAAATGCCATCAGGTAAAAAAGAAACAACTAAATAAAATGAAGAGCAGCGTCAAAGCAACCTCAGGTAAAAAAACTGAAAGCTTCACCAAAGTGAGAGGCAGAGGAAAAAGAGGGAGAAAGAACCAAAAAAAGATCTATGACGAAAAGCAGCCTAGTCATAATAGGTCCAAGATATTAGAAGAAGAAGAGGGGGATGAAAGAGCAAATCAAGTAATAAAGGACAATCCTGTAGAGAAAGAAAAGGATGATAGCATGGAGGATAGACCAGATAAAAGCTAACAAAAGGAGGATCAGCCCAGCACTATGGAACTTGATAGGGACCAAGAGATGACCCCAAGCAAAGTGGGAACAGAAGATCATGAACTGTAGGACCTACTGGAAAGGGAGCATCTCGATCTAGAAAAGTTCCTGGAGGAGGGAACCACTAAAGGAGTGGATATGCTACCTCAAGATGAATTTAACAAAGTACAACAGCTCTTCCTCTGGAGAGCATAGGCAAAGGGTTATGGGGTCAAAAGAAACAATGATAGTCAGGATAATGGAGGGGTCAAAACTATGGAGGCAACAGGGGGACAAGCTCCCAAAAACCCAAGAAGGAAAAAAAGAAGAAGAAAAAAACAAAATGATCTGCTGATGGAATGTGGAAAACTCATGATCAACTCAGGTAAGATGAAAGACCTAACTAGTTACTCATTTACAAATCTTTCTTAATGAAGCTTACAACGTGGAATATTAAGGGTCTAGGAAGTAAAAAGAAACAACGCAATTTCAGCAATAGAATGAAAGAAGAGAAACCAGATTTTGTATTTATCCAGGAAACAAAATGTTCTGTAGACAAAATAAGAGAGATACATAGAAAATGGCTTATTAAGTATAAATATCTAGAAGTTAAAGCAGACAACGCAGCAGGAGGCATTCTCACACTTTGGAACCCTCAGAAACTTGGAATCCTAGATGCAGAAGCATCCAGGGACTACCTATCAGTGGTCATCCAACCTTTGGGGGACAAGGAAGTTTATCTGATAACAAATGTCTATGGTCCACAAAAGCTTGAAGACAAATTCAGGCTTCTAACCTCTCTGGAGGAGCTAAGAGAGAGACATCTGGGCATACCATGGATTCTGGGAGGGGACTTTAATATGATCAGATCTCTCTCGGAAAAAAAAGGTGGGACAAGATCTCTAGGCAGAGATTCCATAGCTTTTCAGAACTTCATAACCAATATGAGGCTAGTAGATACAGAAACCAATAATGGTATCTTCACCTGGAATAATAAAAGGGGAGGGGCTTCTCAAGTGGCCTCTAAGCTAGATAGATTCATTATCTCTGAGGACCTTATCCTCTCAGGCCCTGACTTGTCAGCTATGATCCTCCCTTTTGGAGGCTCGGATCACTGGCCTATTCAATTAGAAGCGTCCTTTATAGGAACTCCAAGAAACAGACCTTTCAGGTTTGAAAACATTTGGCTTACCCATCCTGATTTCATCAGCAATATTGAAAAATGGTGGACAAAAGATTTGAATGCTCAGGGTACTAAAATGTTCCTTCTGCAGCAGAGACTGAAATATATCAAACTCAGGCTCAAAGATTGGAATAAGAATGAGTTTGGCAATATCTTCGAAGCCAAAAAAGTAGTTGGGGGGAAGCTACAGGAAATTAACCAGGAGCTAATCTCTAAGGGATTCACCAAGGAAGGTAAGAAACAAGTTGACTCGCTTCAACAGGAGTGGGAAGGCTTATGTAAGCAAGAAGAAATCTTCTGGAAACAGAAATCGAGGGTACAATGGTTAAAGGAAGGAGAAAGGAATACAAGGTTTTTTCATAAGTCTACCATGGATCATAGGTCTCACAACAAGATTTAAAAATGAAAGATACACAAGGAAAACAGCTCAACACCCACAAAGAAATAGAATCTGCTCTGGTTCAACACTTCCGAAGCATAGCAGAGGAGCCTCTCATAGACAGATCACAATTCATCAATGACTTCACTAAGCATATTCCTAAGCTAGTGACAAGAGAAGACAATTATAATCTTAATAGGCCAGTGAATGAAGAGGAGATCAACGAAGTCATCAAAGAGATGTAAAATGGGAAAGCTCCAGGCCCAGATGGTTTCAATGTTGACTTCTTCAAAGCTTGCTGGAACATTGTCAAGCACAATATCCTGGAGGTGGTGGAGGACTCAAGAAGAAAAAAAACTGTTCTGAAGGCGCTCAACACCTCTTTCATAGCCTTGATTCCAAAGCAGAAAAATGCTATGACACCAAATAGATTTAAACCCATAGCATTATGCAATGTGGTGTACAAAATTATATCCAAAATAATTGCAAACAGGCTCAAGCCCCTTCTTCCAACTCTAGTGTCTGAGGAGCAAACTGGATATGTGGAAGGTAGGCAGATTCTAAACAATATCATTCAAGCTCACGAGGTGATCCACTCACTTAAGAGCAATAAGCAGGCAGGTATGATCATACAACTTGATCTAGAAAAGGCTTATGATAAGCTAAGTTGGGCATACATCAGGGAAGTACTAAGAGCATATGGCTTTGACCATAACTGGATAAGATGGGTAATGGCCCTTGTTACCACCTCAAGCTCTTCTATACTGCTGAATGGCTCACCATCCAAAACCTTTAAGCCTTCAAGAGGACTCAGACAAGGAGATCTGCTCTCACCCTTCCTCTTTATTCTCATGATGAAAGAGCTAGGTAATGCGATCAAGGCTGCCAAAGTAAAAGGCAAAATTCAGGGTCTCAAACTCACCCTGAATGGACGACACCACGCTGCAGGGTACACCTACGGTCAAAGAAGCTCATGCCTTCAAGCAAATCCTGAAAGACTTTGCTATGGCGGCGGATACTGAGGTAAGCCTTACCAAATCAAAGATTTTCTTTTTTAATACTGATATTGCTATTCAGAGAAATCTCACCAGAATTCTAGGTTTTCAAAGAGATCTGCTACCCTCCAAATATTTGGGAGTTCCTCTAACAGACAAACCTCTAAGCAAGATAGTTTGGGAGCCTGTTATTAATAGACTCCAGGACAGAATCCAGAAATGGACAAACAGGGCTTTGAATTTGGCAGGAAGACTAGTGCTTACAAAGGCCATCCTACAAACTGTACCCATCTTCATGTTTTCAGCACTTCCAGCTCCTAAAGGAGTTATGCAACACATTAGAAATATCCAAAGAGATTTTCTTTGGGGCAAAGGGGAAGAGAAAAAGAAATGGGCTTTGATAGCCTGGGATAAGATCTGTAAACCTAAGACACATGGAGGTTTGGGACTGGATGACCCTGAAACCCTAAATAAAGTTTTGGGGGCAAAATTATGGTGGAGATGGCTAAAGGAATCGTCTACCCCCTGGGCCAAGGTATGGAAACAGAAATATGCAAACAATTGGCAAGAAAGGGAGCACATCAGAATGTCTGGGATCATCAAAGGCTCCCACATTTGGAACAAAGCTTGGGAGAATAGAGCTATTGTTCAAAAACACAGTTTCTAGGAAATCAGAGATGGAAACCTGGCTTGGTTTTGGGAAGATAATTGGCAACAGGAACCAAAACTATTGAGAGAAGAGTTTGACAATCTTAAGAAGGATACTGAGGACAAAGGGTTACACAGGGTAAATGACTTCTGGGATCAGGATAGAAGCGAGGGAAAATGGAGAGTATGGAAGAACCTGATTTACAGTGAGGACTCTCCGTTGAAGGCCCAGGCTGAAGCTCTCACAGTCATCCTGGAACAGAGAAAGATTCTGAAATCAACATCTTCAGACCAACTGAGATGGGGCAAAACAATGAAGGCAACTTTAACCTTAAAGAGGCCAAGCGAATAGCCCTTGGGCTTGACTTTCCAAACCCTGACACGGTATGGAAGGACCTATGGCAGAACCAAAACTAGATGAAAATCAAACTGTTCATGTGGTTGGTGCAACATAAAAAAATTCTAACTTGGGAAAACCTTCGGAAGAGAGGTGTAATTGGTCCATCAAGATGCCAGCTTTGCAAATTACAAGAAGAAACTATGGAACACCTTCTCAACCTTTGCCCATTCACCTCCACCTTGTGGAATTGGGTGGCTTCAATTTTCAGACATTCTGACAGGGACATTGGCAGCATCAACAACACTTTGAGGAATTGGAGGAGAAAATTCTCTGCAAATGAAATTATCAACAAAGCTTGGGAGCTGGTTCCAGGCTTTCTAATCTGGGATGTCTGGAAAGAACACAACAATAGAATCTTCAAGAACCAGACTAGTTCAGCCCAGAGCATTATGGCTCAGATTAGAAGACAACTCAAAGAAACCATAGGAATCCTTATAAAAAACCCCCCTGAGAACCAACCTCAAGATCAGGATGTGCAGATACTTCTGCATTTGGGCCTATAGGGGCTCTGCCCCCAGGGAATAATCAAGCCTATAAATCATATAACAGATGATAAGGACTTCTGGCAACCTCCCCCCCATGGTTTTATGAAATGCAACATAGATGGGGCCTCAAAAAAAAACCCTGGCATTGCAAGTTATGGAGGAGTAATAAGAGATGAAAAGGGTTTAATAAAAACCATCTTTCACAGTTATTTGGGTAAAGCCACTAATAATATGGCAGAGCTCATGGCCCTTGAGCAATGCCTAGAAATCTTAAGGGACTCAAATTTACATAATACCATAATTGAAGCTGATTCTGAACTGATAATCAATTCAGTCAAGAAAATATGCAATGGCTCAGCACCAGACAGAGTATCGAAACACTGGAGGTTACTGCAAGTCTACCATCTTATTCAATCCCACCTGCGCACAATGAGAACCCTTAGTTTCATTCATGTGCGTAGAACAACCAATAAATTAGCGGATATTTTGGCAAATGAAGGCGTACTCTGTTCCAATAGCAGCAAAAGATATGACTGGATAGAGACTCCCCAAGGACGACTGCGGGAAGAGTGTCACAGACAGGCGACCTTAGACAGGGAATATTATCAGAGCAGGGGAAATAAGCAAGGTGAAGCTAGATGAAAACAGAGGAGTTCTGGTCTTCGGGCGGGAAAATGCACCTGGAACACTAAAATCCTTTGGTTTCCGGGCGGGAAACTACTTACAGGTCTAATCTGTGAATGTTTCAGATTCACTTTAAATATGGCCCTTCAATGTTTTGTGTCGAGTGCTTGTTTAAAGAGTGGGCAGGTCGAGGAAATCGTAATAATCCAATGATTTTCGTGCGACAAACAACAAGAATGTTAACCATCCATTCGGACCCAAAACGCAATTAGGCGGTGGCTTTATTAGTTTTCGGGTCCAAAGGTGTTGTTAAGTCCCATGCTACTTTAACAATCCGCTCAAGATCGCGTGATTCCGGTGGATTTCGGGCGGATAAACAGCCCAGAGGTTATCTCCCAAGTCAGACCCAAAATGGTTTCGAGAGTTAGCACATTCTTTTTTCGGGTCCGCGTATTTGGTTAAAGGGTGTGCATGTTGGATCTTCGATATAGTCTCTTAACTGCTAGATCTGTGTAGTATGATCGAACGGTCATGGAGTGTTCCGGTTCCTCGGAGGTATTGTTGAAAGGTTCCGTGGGCCCTCGGCTCGGATTGTGGGTCCACGGCCCGGGTATAAAGGCCTTGTGGGGCTCCTTTATATGTATATTATGTAGCTTTTTCATATAGTTGAATAAAAAGACCTAATCTTACTTGAGCCAAAAAAGAAGAAATCTGTTTTTGGTTCATTCACTTCAATTTTCTTTAACTATGATAATTGATTAAGGTAGATCTCATACGCAGTTTTTTTTTGCCGGAGCAATCAAAGCATAAGACATATCTATCAATGAAATACCATGAATCAATTTAAAGAATTCATATGATTTAAGCAAAACAAAAAATTTAAAAATCATATAAGAAAAAATTTTGACAGACACAAATCAATTTACTTCAAATAAAACATCTTAAATGATGCCCTCAATAGATTTGTTCATCATACTTTCTAAAAATAAAAATTACCTTCAAATGTGCATCTCACTTAACTCTTCCAGATCATTACTAAATTAAACAGACCTGGATCAATCATCAAACATTCAGCTAACAATAATCTGACTTTCAAGACACTGTTAAATTACCACGAAATTTTCATCTCACTTTTAATTCCTCTAAATCATTAATTAATTTAACATAAATCATTAATTAATTTAACATATCTGGATTAAATATTCCATTAACAATGATCACAATTTCAATACACTGTTATATGCTGCACAGCAAACTAGATATTGTTTGTCAATTCAACTAGCAATAATCTTGAAGTTGGTAGCTAATAGTGGATATACTAAAATACACTATTAAATGCTGCATAGCACGGGAGCAATAAGTTTGAAGTTAATAGTGGTATATAAATATAAACCGTTACTGTTGAATGCATCATTAAATACTCAGCACTTGTAGTCTACTGTTACTTTAACTACGGGATTTTTTATTTGTTTTTCAGTAAATTTTGTTTAAAATACTGATAAAATTTACAGAATTGGACTGTTTTCCAAGTGTTTTTTTCCAGAATATTGAATTCATTTTTGTATTTAAAAACATATTTTAAATAGCTAAAATTTAGCCAAAAATAAAAAATAAAATAAAATAAATTTAAAAATGTAATTTTTAGCAATTAAACTACTACCCATTATATATTTACTGAAATTCTAAATGTTTAAACATTGAAATAACAATTGCAAATCCAATACTAAATATATTAAACTTAATAAATATTGTTTAACTAAAAATCTTAGCTTTTAATATTATGATTCAATTAGGATGTATACACAGTAATAATCACTGTTTAGTTGGCTCTACCTTATATTAAGTGTTTTACCTTATATCTATTTTTGTCTTCATACATATATTTTAAAACAACTAAAATTCAGGATTTTACCAAATTTAAAAGGCTTATGCGCAGATTGCCAAAAGTGGTCAGAAGGTCGGAATCTGAGCAAAAAAAATTCCAGAAATTTTGAATCATGTTTTTGATGGAAATGAATTCAATACCATCAAAAACCTCTGGGCTACTCAAAATCTTGAAATTTGACAACTATAACTGGGAGTTACTCAAAATCTTGAAATTTGACAACTATAACTGGGAGTTACGAAAATCAGAGCTAGATTTTATCAAAATATTACCAAAAATTCCATAATTTTCAGGGCACAAAACAATCAGTCTGGTTAGGCTACTACAATTTAAACAAAAATACATAAATATAAATATAAATTATATATACTGTTAAATTCTGAACAAATAGCAATTGCAGATCCAATATCCAATACATTAAACCTTTTGATTATTGTTTCCCTAAAACCTTTTCACTTTTAATCTGCTGATTCAATTAGATGTATGCATAGTGATAACGAGGGTTTATTTGGCTCGACCTTAAACTTTCATTGAAATTTCAATGGAAAAGAATCCCATACCTTAAGAATCGCAGAAGGAATAAGCCATCTCGAGCCAAGATCCAACCCAGTTCCTCGTCAGTGTCAGGACAAACATGGAAGGATTTATACCATTGCCGAATCTTAACACTTTGATGTATCATATCCTCAACGAGCTTCACGAAGGGAGGACGACCGGGTCTGTCGGCGAGTATATCCGGAAGCTTATTTTTGAAGGTTTCATACTTGGCAAGCTGGGGTTTCCCGTAATGAAAAGGGCCGAGCGAAACCACTTGCGGTACGGAAGCCCCTTTCGGCTTTAGGGTTGGCATATCATCCAGTACGCGAAAGACGCGTCCCTCGACTGTTTGATCCTCATCCTCTGCTTTTCCCGTTGGCAGAAGATCAATTCTCTGGTCGTCCATGACGAGGAGATCAATCCTCTGGTCGTCGTCCATTAGGAGGCGGGTTCGTCTTCCTTCCATCTTATAAGACTCATCAATCCTCTGGTGGTCGTCCATTACGAGGCGGGTTCGTGTTCCTTCCATATTATAAGACTCGGCTTAAAGCCAGAACGGATAAGATGGGAACTCTAGAGATTCAGTGCGAGGGAGGGCAGCAGGGCAAATTGCTAATTACAGGCTATAAGATTACAAAAATAGCTATCTACATGAAACAACATAGCACGCCTCACTCAGATTCCAGAAAGAGCCTACCCAATTATTCGAGGAATTGTTCTTCCGTTATACATTCACTGCCAACTAGCGTGCGGTTGGGTTTTAGACACGCCATTGCTTCAGAAATTACAGCACTGAGACGGAGATTAAAAAAGAATGGCACTGTTTTTCGACTTGATTGATCGATCCTACTACCTTTTTATGACCACTGATATGTAATCCAGTTGTATTCATTGGCGGAGGATTTTGGGGACCACTGATATGTAATCGAGCTGTATTTATTGGCGGAGGATTTTGGTCACTCAGATTGTTGTTCCGTTACCGTCCTTCGGCAAACAGAAACCAGCCCATTCTCATCCGTGGATACCGCCCCGGTTTGCCGGCGGACGAGAACGGGGCGATATGAGTGCCCCCATATTCTTCTACGCGACCACTTATACTTCGAATAACATTCAGGCCAAATGACGATGACAAGCGGTAGGGAAGAGTGCTCTGAGTGCCCGATATTCTTTTTTCTAGGCGACCGCTCATACTTCGAATAACCGTCATGCGAAATGACGGTGACAGGCGGTAGGGAAGAGTGCAGAGCACGCCATACCGAAACAGGCAGTAGGTACAAAAACCGAGGACCCACACATATCCGGACAGAAGAAAAGTTGTGTTCGCGCGGCCATCATTTACAGAGAAGTCTTTTCATTCACAAATGTCTGTCTATTGCGTTGGTTTGGTTTGGTGACTTGTTTCGATGAAGTGATTCTGTTATTTGTGGGCCTAAAAGAATTTTTAAGCGTGCAGTCTAAAAAGGTTATACTTTTATTTAGAAAATAATAAAAATTTTAGTATGGTGGAAATTTTAGTATGAATAAACGAGTCCTATTTGCTTGTAAGAACTAAAATGATACCCTAATACTGGATACCCGTGACTAGAAGTTAAAGCTGTTGCTTTCGAATACCCGTGACCATACGGTAGAACTGTTGCTTCTGAATCGGGTGGAAAGCAAGATCATGATATCGGTGGTTGGATCAAATCTTATTTGACATAGCGCATGAAATAATTGAGCAGACAACGGGAGAATATAAATCAGATCTTGCTTATTAAAGCACTCATACCACAATAAACAATTGGGCAATGCATCGGGTACTCACTCTTCTTTTTGGATTTTGAGCACTCCATGAACGTCACATCGTCTGTTCCTGACATCGATACAGGATCATGTAATTTATCCAAAGTTCAATGAAACTTTCTACGGCTATCTTTGTTTGTTATATACTGAGAATATGGGAACGATGGGATACAGTAAATTCTTGTTACACAAACATCTTTTCAACTTGACCACAGGTTGTCATACCATTTTTGTCCATCTGACGGGCACTAATTAACTTCTTGTTAGGTTCTGCGGGGATGGAATTTGATCCCTAAATTGCTGGTTACCAGGTGATTTGTACTTAAATATGATTAGATTATACCGTTGAGGGTTCTTTAACAAAAGTTTACCAACCTCATTCTGCTAACCCAAAACCAGACTTTGCTTGTGTATGATGAGACTAAGTTTCTATACATAACTAAAAGTCACGGCAAATCATAAGAAATCACATAATCAAATTCAAAAAAAAGGCAATTGGAAGCAAATCATATCAGATATAACCATCTCTTGAGTTTGACGATGTTATAGGAGCTAGGTCTTTCGCATGCATATCGGGAAACACTCACACTGGATGTGTTTTTTCATGTGAGCCAAGTGAGCATCTAGTTTGTTTAAAATCATCATCATGTGCCATTGGTTCCTTTGGATATCATTCAGAAATAAAATAATGTCATTCCTATCTTCATGTTTCTCCCTAATAGCATGTCTCAACAAAGTCTTGAGTTGCTAGTGGAGAGTAATAGCATACATATATCGGTTTCTCCTCCCCCTAGTATGGCCAAGGTTAGGAAGCCAAGGAGAAACCTCATCCATAAGTTCAAAATCTAAGTATGTATGTCTGTCTCGACTAACATTTCTCTCCAACTGTTGGATTTTTGCCTGGGTGCCTAGAGAGGTCTCTTAGTGGTATACAGTGGCTGCCTCCTAGGCCTGAATCTCGACCCAAGACCGATTATGTTGGCCACAACCCTAGCTCCATGACGAAAGTGACCACTCCTCCTACACTTACCCACTTTTACAAGCTCTCTAGGTAAACATGAGCTGAGTGTCACTATGATATGACCTGACCTCCAAGTTCCAGTTATGGAAGTGGGGCCAACAAATCAACAAAAATTTGATTTCCTTCAGAGACTACAGATCACTCAAGAGTCTGCAAACCACCCCAAGTGATCAATCCCTAAGCTCAAACTCTTTTTTCACATTGTTTACCCCCCCAATTGCACCATTGACACTCGTGCATGTGGTTGGAAGGCTATAACCACACACACAAGTCTGGCCGCCATCAGTTATGACCCAAAAACTCTAATTCTGTGCTAGCAGTTCCAAGATATGAGCCTCTCTTTCAGGCTAGTCTCCAGACCACTACCCAAAATTTCTTGTAGCTTTCTAGAAACATAAACAATATGCTAACAATGCCAATCATTCATAACTCAAGCAAGAACTTGACCTAGACATACCTAATCCATTATAGGCATTTCGTCAAACATATGGTAAACATAAAAGCTACAAGTCATGAATACATATTTGATCATAAGCTTCTGAATTTCATCTGAGAATCAACAAGAAGGTTCTAATCCCTCTCTAACTAGTTTCAACAAAACTTGTTAGACCATGCATGACCATGCATTCATGAATCAATCAATATCTTATCAAAACATGTCAAAAGTGAAGGATAGAATACATCATATAACCAACATTTAGACATAATGGAAACCATGGAAAATCAACCATAAAATCACTACAAATGCTCATAGATCACAATAGGAAAATATCTCATATTAACTTATGGAAATGCCAACCAAGTCAGGGACTTCAACATACCACCCGACCATAGATTGGGCTGAATCAAATCTTTCTTTCAGTCAATCACACATGCGCTATATTCCAAGCATGAGTGTGGGATCGTAAGGGTTAAACCAAAATAAAATCAATTAGGTCTTCCAGAGGCCAAACCACCTCAACTCTCAACCACATTGATCTCACATATATGGTGTAGAAATCACTAACATCAACCAGATCAGTCTCTACCTAAGATGTCCAGGGCTTCAGGAACTAGTAACTCAACCCGCAATTATTCAAGGCTTCAGAGCGTTTGTTCTAACCCGCGGCTCCAAGGACTAGTAACTCAACCCGCAAGGCTCCAAAGCATTTGTCCCAACCTGCAGACTCCAGAAACATGTAACTCAATCGAAGTTGTTTCAGGGCTCCAAAGCATTTGTTCCAACCCACTATCATAAGGAACTTGAGAACCAAAAAAAGAAAAAGTAGAAAATCCATTACACCATGACTATCCAGGAAATGGCAAAGCAAAGCTGAAACCACTATCAACCTAGGGAAATCTCCATGTCAATGACAACAGATAACCAAAGAATCACATGCATATACCATGCATTCAAAAACCAACAAGGAAATCACACATGCAATATGTTACTGGTAGAGGAATCTAGTTATAGATGTTGATCCAACTATCTTCTTATGCTCCCTTTTTTTCTTTTTGCTTTCCCTTTGCTTCCTTTCTTGTCTTTTTCCAAGTCCAAAGAGAATACTAGAGTGCTCCAAGAATACTCTAAGTGTGCAAGAGTATGAGAGAATGAGAGAATCAAAGAGTGAGCCAAAACTGCACTAACAAAAGCAGTAAATGACCAAAAGTTGTGAACTATTTCTTTGATGCCTTTTTATTATTGATATTTCTTTTTTCTTCATTTTTCCTTTAATTTCCCTTGCATGCAAAGTTGTGTATTTTCACCTTCCTTTTCTCCTATTTTCCTTTATTTTCATAATTAAATGCCAATTATTGCCTCTTTGTCTTTGCCAATTTCCGTAGCCATAAATAAACCACAAGTGATGCCCACTAAAATGCCTACCCACCATTCAACTTGGAATGCTTGTCTCATGACTTTAGTCTTATTTTATTTAGATGAAAAATCAACCAAAGTTTATTACAATTAACCTACCCATGTTGTTCGAACATAGTGACCTGACCATCACTAAAACACCACTGAATAAAATGACACTATCTCCTTGAATGTAATACTGAGTGACCCCGACCATCACTAAAACACCACAATACCAATGAAGAAAATGACACAATCTCCTTGAATGTAATACTAATAAACTCCATTTGAAATAATATCAAGGGTTTGGAGAACGATTGGTTTCTCCCCGCAACCCCTTCCTCACACTAGAGAATCATGACCACCTAAATCATCCCTCCCACCAAACAATTCCACTTCTAGTGAGTCCTGAACCAAAGTTGATTAGTAAGCTCTCAACCTAACTACACCATTCAACCTAGGTAAAATAGGCAACTCCCACACTCCCTGAAAAACAGCGTGAAGTATCCCCACTCCCCACCACCAGAAATTGAATAACAAGGCCCAAACCACACCAAAAGTAGTAGCAAATTGAGAAATAAGGAAGTTGAAGTCAGAAATAGAATTACCTTAGAAGAGTAGCGAGGAGATAATGTGATTAGGATTTGTTGAAGACCATACCCAACTTCCCGTGGAGTTCCACCATCCTTCTGCAGGGGTTGCGTGAAAGCCATGCTTATCCTTTAAACCAATGTTCCTGACATAAACTTCAACTCCAGGAAAATAATCACCTTCCCCATGAGCCCAAAAAAAAGAGGGAATGCCATCTAGTGTAACATGTCACTGTCGCATAAACTCCGACATGCCAAAACTAAAATAAGACGACTACCCAATTCTCCACCCACTGCTTTAGCCGATCATCCACATAGCTTCACAAGGAAAAACCGCCTCGCAACTCTGTGGATCCACATGCATCCGGAGGAATCAATTGAAAGGTAAATGAACATGTCTCTTAGCAGAGAGGTTATCGAAGAACAATTTGCAACCCCGCATGCCATCTGTCTGATTAAAATTCGAACATATCATGCATGGTTCGGTGGGATAGGGTAGGGTAGCAGGCCACCCCACCCCCTGATGTAATGTCCTCCGTGTCGATGGGGTGGTAGGCTCCCTGTTGACATGTGTTCATCCACCTCATCGGAGATTTTTTTTTAGTTATTAACCTTATTTAGTAAAATAGTTAATTTTTACACATTATTTAGATTTGAAATTCCAACTGTGATGTGGATAAGCTTTCTCCAATTAACTCGAAGAGATTTTTATCATATTTTAAAAGTTTGTTTTTATACCTGGGAAAATGTGTTATGTATTATTGTAAATTTACTGTACCAATAAATTTATAATACATAGAGAGACTGAATTTTTTGAAATGTCTAACTTGTTTTTAAATTTTTTCGATCTAAACGACGAGCTCTAGTCATTAATAACGTAGAATTTGTTGATCAAGGGGTCATACAATGCATATGATGAAGAAAATGGCATATATGTGATTTAATAGGGAAAATGTATGCTTTCACTCTCGTCATTAATAACGTAGAATTTGTTGATCAAGAGGTCATACAATGTATAAGATAAAGAAAATGGCATATATGTGATTTAATAGGGAAAATGTATGCTTTCACTCTCGTCATTAATAACGTAGAATTTGTTGATCAAGAGGTCATACAATGTATAAGATAAAGAAAATGACATATATGTGATTTAATAGGAATATGTATTTTTTCAATGTTGTTTTTGAGAGTATGTATGTGATAAATAATTTTTCCAATCTAAACAAGCTCTCATTATTAATAATGTTTTTGAGAGAGTGTATGTGATAAATAATTTTTTCAATCTAAACAAGCTTTCATTATTAATAATTTAGAATTTGTTGATTAAGAGGTTATATCATGCTTATGATAAAGAAAATGACATATTTGTGATTTAATGGGGAAAATGTATTCTTTCAATGTGTTAAATAATTTTTTTAATCTAAACAAATTCTCATTATTAATAACTTAGAATTTGTTGATTAAAAAGTTATACCATGCATATGATAAAGAAAATGACATATTTGTGATTTAATGGAGAAAATGTATTCTTTCAATGTGTTGTTTTCGAGAGTCTGCATGTGATAAAGAATTTTTTTAATCTAAACAAATTCTTATCATTAATAACTTAGAATTTGTTGATTAAGAAGTTATACCATGCATATGATAAAGAAAATGACATATTTGTGACTTAATGAGAAAAATATATTGTGTAATTTGTTGCTTTCCAACCACCGTGAGTTATATGCATTTAGGTGTTATTATCATTCTAAATATGGAATACTATTATGTAATGAGAAGAGGGGTTAGGTTACCAAGTATTGTTGTTATTTTTTTATTTATATAAATTAAATTAAATGTAAAGTTTATATATAAAAATATTATGTTTAAATTCCGATAAATTACATATTTCTTTTATATTCAATTTTATTAAATTAGATGATAAAAATATTTTTAACTATAAATTCTTAAATTTTGTTACAATTTATTAATTATGAACATATTAACCATCAACATATTTATGAAAAAATATATAAACAATTTTATATTATATTTTTTTAATAGGGTTTGTACAATTTAGGATTTTTAGAATTTTAATTTAAATATTAATGTTCTTTTACTATGTTTTTCTTGATACATGTTTAATATTAATTCTTCTTATAATTAATAATAATTGGGCTAAGAGATCTTTATAAAAAAGTTGTAGTAATCTCATGTCCTCTAAAAATTTTGACTAGTCAAATTACATAAAAATTAAATTAAATTAAAATTAAATAAAAAGAAAATTAATGTAATATAAACATTTTAACTCCATCAAAATAAACTAAAAATAACAAAATAAAAATAACCTATGAAAATAAAAATAAAAATGACCCATGCTATTGACCTATGGCATTTATGTGGAATATTTATTATTTAAAGGGGTAAAATTAAACTAGCCTAAATTGATCTTAACTCTGGAACTACCAAACACCTAAAAGAATCAAGTCTCTTTTCACTATAAAATATATTTGCATCCTCTCTGAGGGTAATAATTGTGTGCTCTACAACCTAATATATAAAAGATGTTGTAATGCCTTGTCACATTTGAGAACCAATGGTTTCGATATATATATGGGTAGTCTCACTTACAAAATAGACTTTTTCACCATAATAATTTGAGAACCCATGGTTTCACTATATATATATATATATATATATATATATATATATATAGAGGTAGTCTCACTTATAAAATATACCATTTCACCATAATCTAGTAAAATGATTTCAAGAAAGAATTTGATCCTGGTTGTTTAAAATGCATTTTTGAATACATAAATAGATTCAACACCATGAAAAACCCCATGGGAACTAGAATTCTACAGATTAAACAACTTAAACTCAAGTTCTTAAAAATCTTTGCCGAATTTTTGTTAGAATTAACCCGAAAAATGTTGTACAAAAGTTCCTTTTGTCTAAAAATCAGAATATATATATATATATATATATATCATAAATCTATCTTAACTCTAGATCTATCAAGGGATTAGAGGGATCAAATCTCTTTTCACCACCTAAAGACATTTGATCTCACTTGACATTTGGTAGATTTGAGTTAAGATGGTTAACTGATTTAAAATAAAGTTTTAATTTAATTTAACTTTGATGATTTTTTTTTTGGTAATGTGAGATGTATCATGAATTATACTTGAGATAAATTAATCTTTATTGGTGTTTACTAGTCATTTAATTTATATGACTATACTAATTTTATGTTCTACTCTTTGTTTCATTTTTCTTTTTATTTGGTCAATTAACTTATCTTCTTTTGGAAAAAGTTGAAAATCATTATGGAGTGAATGTGATCAATTATATTAAGTGCATGATTTAAGAACCACAACTTTGATGGAAAAAGAATCAAATTGTTAATAATCTATTGATAAATGATAACATAGTTTTATAAAAATTAATTTTCAATTTCTAAAAAAAAAATTAATATTTAATTTTATTAAAAATTTAATCACTTTTATAAATAAATTTTAAAAATTTACAAATTAATTAAAAATCAAAACATTTTTATCCAAAATTACAATATACTTTACATTCTACAAATATAAAAATATCAACCTAAATACTAATTGCTAAAAAATAATCATATATTTTTATTAACATCTAAACCTAAATCCTATGCATATATTAAATACTAACCCAATTACAATTCACCATTTGTTTAAAATAAAAGGTTATATTCTACTTCAAAATCAAATTAATTAAATTTTAAAATTAATAACTATGGTTAAAACAAATTAACATAAAAAAGTTTCTATCCTTCAATGTTGATATTTTATTTTCATACCAACAACTTTATCGATGGCTGCTGACCAGTCAAATCGTCCAACTGCTAAGGAGTCGAACCTTACAAGTTAGCTGTGACCATTCAGGTGTCACAACTTCGATTTCACTTCACCGAATTTATCGGTCGCTGCTGAGCACTCAAATTCTTCAATTTCACTGTCAATTCAAATCCTACAATTTAGCTGGGACGATGCAGTTGTTACAACTTCCATTCCCACTCCAACAACTTTATCCATCGCTGCGAGCCACTGAAATCCTACAATTTCGCTGTAGCCATTCTGTTCAAACATATGCCGTTTCTTCTGTCATAGCTTTTATCGATCTGCATATTACTGTTACACATATAAGAAGTTTACACAAATATTTACGCTACAAAGTTTGCACATATTTTAATATTTGTATTGTTGCAGTAATGAATACCATCCATGTACTCAACGATCGCCACAACAAATATTAGAGCCAAGAAACAAAATGAATGTAAGTATCAAGGTAATATATGATTGTAAGTATCAAGGTAATATATATATATATATATATATTAATAGCTATGTGTTATTTAATTTATTAGTCATTTAATTTATATAATATTGAGAATTTGTAATGTACCCATAAATTGTAGATGGTAAACTCACTGTATAAATTTTGATTGGAAAATATTTGATTTCATCATTACATTGTGTATAAAAGGAATAATATTCTCATATTGCTAAGCCTACACTATTCATACATTTTTATATTTAAATAATTGAAATTCCTAAAACCCTATTTTCAAATAGATGTTGCCTAAAAACCTAATAAGAAGCATTTCATTAACAGAATAGACTCACAATACAACACATTGAAAGATGTTATAACAAAGATGCAAACAAATTGTCAAAAAAAGGATTACAAGGAAACAATGATGACTGGCACTTAGAGATTACATGGGAGCAAACCATACTCAACATGGAGGGCTTCCCCAATCTGTCTTAACCTTTTCTATGCAAGACCCAAAGTTTTTTTTGGACAACAGAAATGTTTTTTTGCCTTTTTTTGAGGATATATGCCTAGCCACTGGGCAAAAACAGTGTCCTCTACGAGGATCTTTATTCAACTCCTCGCTAGATGGTGTCATTACATACCAAAAATAGTGCTTCATAACTATGCTGACCAAATGTATTTTTTGTATATGAACTTTTTATTCTCTGCACTGGCTTAATGCTACAGGTCATACAAGTGCCTACAGATTTTCTCAAGGGAGGGGACTAATACTAATTTATATGATGGTTGTTCCAACAATACAACAACAAACGATGTCTGTTGTATATTCTTTACAGTGTCTGCCATTGTATATGTTTCTCTCTGTTACATCAATTTAGAACAGTATCATGCTTATATGTAGTTTATGCTGCTCAAATGTGTTTTTGGCTCTCATTTCTTCACAGACACATTGAGGATCTGATATCTTGTGAGCTGTTCATAGTTATCTTTTTTTGAAAGATGATACATGTAAAGTTCCTTCTCATATTATATATATATAGATATGAGGCTTTTTTCATACTGAAAAAAAAAAAAAAAGATTTCCAATTTCCCAATTTGAAATTTTTTATTAAAAAGCATTTCATTAGCAAAATAATAAGAAAAAATTTAGCCTTTTCTATTTATTTATTTTATTTTTAATATTTTGATAAAATCTTAAATTTTAATTATTTAAAATGTATTTTTACACACAAAAGTTTAATATTATTAAAAAAATTATACATTTCTGGACACTTTTAAATAACCTTTCTTTAAAAAAACGTATTCTCCACTGCTATAAATTGTGCATTCTGCCAAACGGTACAGAGGCGCGCATAAAATAATATCTCTGCGACTACAGAACCCTCACATGTGCTGTTACAAGAAACCCAAACCTCACTGTAAAACCCACATGCATTACCGGATCTGAAGCAATCCGCGGTTTTTTTGTTAAAAACTGTGGAGCGCCTCGATACTCGTGGGTTTTATTGTGACCAGAACTAGTCCCGTTGTGAGTGCTTCTGTAATACCCATGGAATTGATCGATGTAGCCAGGCTGTCAGTATTTTCGCTCGTTGTATGACCGGTGTTTTGTCATTAATAAATTGTATGGAGCTTGCATTTCCCATTGTGAACTTTATGAACAACAGACAGCTAATATTTCACATTTAAGATAGAAACCAGAAGGTACATGGGTTCTTTGTATCACGCAGATGGCAGTGCAAAAAGTTAGAGAGCTAGAGAGTTTGGCAAGTTGGCAACTGTTCAATGGAGGTCGTGTCTGTAAACTGTTCGTCAAAATACCTGCGCAGACTGGTGAAATCCACAGATTCCGTGGCTTTTCTCAAGTAAAAGCTGGAATAAGAAGGGAATCCAGTGGCGAGTGGCTACTACTTTTCGCCTCAAGATTATATTCAACAATTTACTTAGAGATGCGACTTCATCATGGAGTCCGACGCAATTATAGGGAAGTTTTAGTTAAATTGATTAGTATAAATATGAGTTATTTATCTGTCAGCAGGTTATATTATTATATTGTGATATTAGTCTATAGTATTGTAATAAAATTAGTTATCGGTTTATTAATGGGAAAATTTTAAAGATGGAAATTTGTTTTAAAGTTTAAAAACTTTAATGAATCTGGCTAGTTTTTAATATGAAAATTATAAAATATTTTGTGATATCTTTGTAAAAACATTCAAATATACTATATTTTTATATATACTCTCTATATAATTTTGGCCATATTTAAAGTAAAATAATTTTATGTTATAAAATTTCAGTAAATTTTTCTTAAAAAAATTAAAAATAGACAAATCTTTTTTTTGAGAAAAACCTGGAAAATTAACCCACCTACAAATATTAACCCCTAAAACTTTCTATATTTATAAATTAAAAAATTATATTAAAATAAAATTAATTTTTAAGATTAATTAAAAACCATACCCAACTTCCCATGCCCTGAAATTCCAGCATCCTAAGTGAAAGCCATATCTATCTTTTTAACCAATATTCCTCACATAAACGTTAACTCTGTGAAAATTATCACCTTTTCCATGAGCCCAAAGAGATAGGGAATGCCATCTAGTGTAACATGTCATTGTCGCATAAAGTCTGACTTGCCAAAACTAAAATAAAAGGACTTCCCAATTCTCCACCCACCGCTTTAGTCAATCATCCACATAACTCCACAAGGAAAAACCGCCTTGCAACCCTGTGGATCCACCTACATCTGCAGAAATCAATTTGAAAAGTAAATGAACATGTCTCTTAGCAGAGAGGTTATCGAA
Source organism: Pinus tabuliformis (assembly GCA_031772625.1). Classification (NCBI taxonomy): domain Eukaryota; kingdom Viridiplantae; phylum Streptophyta; class Pinopsida; order Pinales; family Pinaceae; genus Pinus; species Pinus tabuliformis. The sequence goes on along the minus strand of CM062804.1, from coordinate 317,583,252 downwards.
GAACAATTTGGAACTCTGCATGCCATCTGTCCGATTAACATTCGCACATATCGTGCTGGGATGGGATGGGGTACGGCAGCAGGCCATACCACCCCCTGATGTAATGCCCTCAAGTGTCGATGGGGTGGTAGGCTGATACAATGCCTAGGATAAAGAAAATGGTATATTTGAGATTTAATGGGGAAATGTATTCTTTTAATGTGTTGTTTTCTAGACTATGCATGTGATAAAGAATTTTTTCAATCTAAACAAACTATCATCATTAATAACTTAGAATTTGCGTTGTTTTCGAGAGTGTGCATGTGATAAAGAATTTTTTCAATTTAAACAAACTCTCATCATTAATGACTTAATTTGTGTTGTTTTCGAGAGGGTGCATGTGATAAAGAATGTTTTCAATCTAAACAAATTCTCATCATTAATAACTTAGAATTTGTTGATTAAGAGGTTATACAATGCATATGTTAAAGAAAATGACATATTTGTGATTTAATGGGAAAATGTATTCTTTTAATGTGTTGTTTTCGAGAATGTTATGTGATAAAGAAAATGACATATTTGTGAGTTAATGAGAAAAATATATTGTCAAACGTGAGTTATATGGATATAGATTTTATTATCATTCTAAATATGGGATATTATTATGTAATGAGAAGAGGGGTTAGGTTACTAAGTATTGTTTCTATGTTTTTATTTATATATAAATTAAATATGTTAAATCTATATAAATTATATATCTCTCTTATATTAAATATGTTAAATCTATATAAATTATATATCTCTCTTATATTAAATTTTATCAAGTTAGATGATAAAAACAATAATAAAAAATTTAACTATAAAATCTTGAAATTTGTTACAATTTATTAATTATTAACATATTGACCATCAACATATTTATGACAAAATATATCAACAATTTTATATTATATTTTTTAATAGAGTTTCTATAATTTAAGATTTTTAGAATTTTCTGGATACAAGTTTAATATTAATTCTTCTTATACTTAATAATAATTGTGTTGAGAGCGCTCTATGAAAGAGTTGACTCGGTCAAATTACATAAAAATAAAATTAAAATTAAAATTAAATAAAAAGATTAATGCAATATAAACATTTTAACTCCGTCAAAATAAAATAAAAATTGTTGAAAAGTGTGCAACAAGAAATGCTTGTTGAGAATGCAACAAGATGATGGAGCTTAGTGGAAAGGAGTCGCCTTCACTAAGTGAGCCCGCAGGCAAATTATGGCGCAAGTTCTATTTTTTATCCCAATAGGGATGATCACAGTATGGGTGATCACAGTATGGGTGACCACAGTATGAGTGATCAAAGTCTATTTTTAGACTAGCTGTCAAAAATAGAAAAGTCAAATATTATTGTCTCATAATAATATTTGGACTATAAACTTGATCTTATTCTCTTCGAGCACTTCAGGATGAACTACGGATGTGGTACATGTAGATCCCAGAAGGAAATACGTGGTTACCTATGGGATGACTAATATTTGCATGCAGGACTTAAGTTAGAACTCAAGTGAGTTGAGTTTAATGGACTGGAGGTGCAGTTGATGGAGTTGTGTTCAGTTTAGCTTTGTTAAACTGGTTGTATTTAGTCTAACTGATCAATAGACTAGAGATGAGTTGGGTGAATTAGTTATTAATTAATTCACAAGTTATTAACTCATAATGCAATTATAGAATACATCAGTTAACTTAGTTGCATGTCAGTGCATGTTCAGTTCAGCAGGGACAGGTGTTAGAGGATCAGATTGCTATTAGTTGTGACTATAGCTGTGCATGATGATTTGCACAATCAGAGGGATTGAGTATGCCAATGAATTGGCCAATACCAAGAATTGTAGCCTGTGCTCACGTCCGACACAGTGTGAGTGATTATTTTAAGGTCAAATACGAGTTTGGTAAACCATTCTCATCAATTCTTGAGCAGGTATTGAGCTATGGAGGCAGGCAAGCAGCGGGGGAGATTTGGAGATCAGATCTGAGCTGTATTGTGTGTAGCATGAGGAGATAGTACTGAGTACTTGGGATGAGTATTGTACTATGTATTGTTACATGATTCAATCAATATAATATACAGATAGTTGGGGTTTTTAGCGAGATGCTTTCCCCGGGAAAATATTGTGTTGATATGTGTGATTGATGCTTCTATGTACGCCTGTGAATGTTTCTGCTTCTGTAAATTGATGATCAACGTAGAGGAGGTTATGTATTATGCATGTTCCGCTTATAAGTGTATAATCAGGATAATCTCTGTGAATATGTGTCATATTATTCAAAATTTCTACATGGTATCAGAGCTGCTTGATTTGTAGAAGAGATTTTTACAGGATATCAAGTGAGGATTGATCATCGGATCTATTATTCAGAAAGTGTTTACATTTTATTTCTTCACGCAGAGTCTGTAATCGGGCCAGGTAGCCTCTGGATTCATCCTTCCTTTGGAAGGTGAGATATCCGGTGAATGCCCAGACAGTCAATATTTGTACAAGAAATACTTTGTTCTCACGAATTCTAGATCGGAAGTGATTGAGTTTTTGAGCTGGTGGAATTCGAATTTAATTCCAAAGCAAGAGATAAAACTCAGAAACATTAAGTGTGAGAATGGAGACAGTATGCCCCAGTATCTCACGAAGTTCACCCAATGCCGGGATGAGCTGGGAGGTGGGGGTGACTGTCGAATGAGGATGGTGAGTCTAGGACTCCTTGACCTTCCTAAGAGTTGGCATAGCTACCAGGACTCGGTGAATGGAAGGGAGAAACTACCAGGATAGGAGAGACTTTGGTCAGATCTTGTGCAGGAGGAGATTAGATGGAGCACCAGAGATGGTTCTTCATCCATGCATGATGAGGAGAATTGTGCCTTAGCGAGTAAGGTGAAGAAGGGGAAGCAGAAGGTTTCTCTTTCTGAATCTTGTTCTTCCAATGATGGGAAGAAGGTTGACAAGTCGAAGGTGAGATGATTTTGTTGTCATGATGGAGACTTGGTGGTTGAGAGGGAGCGTATATTACCTCTCAACATGCAGAGCCAGAAGAAGTCTCAGACGATTGTGGAGGAGCCACAATTGGTGCATCAGCTTCAGGAGGTTGTGGAGGAGCCACAACAGGGGAAGCTGAGAGGAGATCGAGTAGAGACATCTACTCATCCAGAGACCTCCAGTAGGGGGAAACTTCGAGCCAGGTGGGCTGAGGGATCGCATGCAGCCATACCTCCAGGTAAGAGGTGGGGTGATGTGGATTGATCGTCCGAAGGAGGAGGGGCAAGATCCTTGAGGTACCCAACCTCTTGGATCAGACCTTGCTACGGGAGCCCCGATGTGTAGTAGCAGGAATTAACTGATTGGGTAGAGACAGATGTGGATGGAGCGGCAGAGAGAGCGACAGTGTAGGGAATCCCAGGACAGCGCATAACTAGCAGGCTGCAACAATGCGAGAGGCACAAGTTTTTTGCATAGTGCTAGGTGGCACAGAGAGGTGTGCAATGGTGCGAGATGCATGGAGATGTTGCAGTAGCGAAGATGTCAGAGAGGGAGCACTTGTCAGCAGCAGGTAGAGCTTCAGCATCAAAGGGTGTTTCTAGCCCAACAGGGAGGTCAGTTGGGAGGTGCAGTGCGGATGCAATGCTGGGAGATAGAACAAGTAGTAGCACATATGCAGTCAAAGATCAAAGCGACAGAGGCTAGAAAATTCAGATATTGAAGAGCATAGAGATGCAAAGTTTTCAGTCGACAGAGGCAATAGTAGTCAGAGACTTTGATGACAGAGCAAGTGGATCGGCCAGATGTGTTGCATGGAGAACATTCCAGAGTTACAGGATCGGGTTTGAGAGGAAGCCTTTCTTGTTGAGAGGGAGTGTTGAAATGTGTGCAACAAGAAATGCTTGTTGAGAATGCAACAAGATGATGGAGCTTAGTGGAAAGGAGTCGCCTTCACTAAGTGGACCCGCAGGCAAATTATGGCGCAAGTTATATTTTTCATCCCAGCAGGGATGATCACAGTATGGGTGATCACAGTATGAGTGATCACAGTATGGGTGACCACAGTATGGGTGACCACAATATGAGTGATCACAGTATGAGTGATCAAAGTCTATTTTTAGACTAGCTGTCAAAAATAGAAAAGTCAAATATTATTGTCTCATAATACTATTTGGACTATAAACTTGATCTTATTCTCTTGGAGCACTTCAGGATGAGCTACGGATGTGGTACATGCAGATCCCAGAAGGAAATACGTGGTTACCTATGTGATGACTAATATTTGCATGCAGGACTTTAGTTAGAACTCAAGTGAGTTGAGTTTAGTGGACTGGAGATGCAGTTGATGGAGTTGTGTTCAGTTTAGCTTTGTTAAACTGGTTGTATTTAGTCTAACTGATCAATAGACTAGAGATGAGTTGGGTGAATTAGTTATTAATTAATTCACAAGTTATTAACTCATAATGTAACTATAGAATACATCAGTTAACTTAGTTGCATGTCAGTGCATGTTCAGTTCAGCAGGGACAGGTGTTAGAGATCAGATTGCTATCAGTTGCGACTATAGCTGTGCATGATGATTTGCACAATCAGAGGGATTGAGTATGCCAATGAATTGGCCAATACCAAGAATTGTAGCATGTGCTCACGTCCAACACAGTGTGAGTGATTATTTGCAGGTCAAATACGAGTTTGGTAAACCATTCTCATCAATTCTTGAGCAGGTATTGAGTTGTGGAGGCAGGCAAGCAACGGGGGAGATTTGGAGATCAGATCTGAGCTGTATTGTGTGTAGCATGAGGAGATACTACTGAGTACTTGGGATGAGTATTGTACTATGTATTGTTACATGATTCAATCAATATAATATACAGATAGTTGGGGTTTTTAGCGAGATGCTTTCCCCGGGAAAATTCTGTGTTGATATGTGTGATTGATGCTTCTATGTACGCCTGTGAATGTTTCTGCTTCTGTAAATTGATGATCAACGTAGAGGAGGTTATGTATTATGCATGTTCCGCTTATAAGTGTATAATCAGGATAATCTCTATGAATATGTGTCATATTATTCAAAATTTCTACAAAAATGACCCATGTTATTGACCTATGGCATTCATGTGGAATATTGCTTATTTAAAGGGGTAAAATTAGACTAGCCTAGATTCATCTTACCTTTGGATCTACTAAGCACCGAGAAGGATCAAATTTCTTTTCACTATAAAAGAGATTTGCAACCTCTCTGAGGGTAATAAACGTGTGCTCTACAACCTAGTATATAAGAGATGTTGTAATGTCTTGTCACGTTTGAGAACCCATGGTTTTGATATATATATATATATATATATATATATATATATATATATATATATATGTATATATATATATATATATATATATATGGCAATGTTTATATTAATAAAATAAAACCCACCGGTCAGCTCTACGAAAGAGAGTCTGAACCAGGAGAGTCTGGCTCTGCAGAACGCTCTACATTGTTCATGCACATTACACAGTAAATAGAAAACATGGTTTTAGAGAAGTTAGAAAAACATCCTAAGAAATAGAAACTAATTCCTATCCTGAGGTTACGTGAACCAACTCTACCTATTCTAGGATATTCTCCATTATCTTCAACACTCCCCCTTAATGGAGAATGGGTTCACAAATATGCCTAACATCTCCCTAAACATTTGAAACTTAAATTTTCCAAGAGGCTTAGTGAAAATGTCTGCAACATTATCACATGTATTACAATATTCCAAATGGATTTCTTTAGATTGCACTTTCTCCCTGACAAAGTGGAATTGTGTATCAATATGTTTAGTGTTTTTGTGAAACACTAGATTGTTGGCCAGTTTGATTGAACTCTGATTGTCGCATCTGATTGTTGTTGCGTCTGTCTGTTCTTCCCCAACATCTTGGAGAAGTCTCCACAACCAAACTGCCTCACACGTTGTTGCACACATGGCTTGATACTCTGCTTCCGCTGAGGACAAGGAGATTGTGTTCTGCTTCTTGTTGCTCCATGTGATCACCCCAGATCCAAGACTGAATGCATAACCTGTTATAGATCTGCGATCATCTACATTTCCTGCCCAATTTGAATCTGCATATCCTACCAATCTAACATCAAAAGAGTCAGTGTAAATAATACCGTAATCTATAGTACCTTGTAGATACCTCAAAACACTCTTCACTGCATTCCAGTGGCTTTCAAGTGGCTTAGACATAAATTGGCTTAGCACACTGACTACATAAGCCAAATCAGGTCTAGTGGTGGTTAGGTAGATTAGACTCCCAACCAGTTGTCTGTAAAGTGTTGCATCCGCTGCTTTTGAGCCATCCTCACACTGCAATTTGATGTTCTGCTGCAATGGTACCGGTGCAGGCTTACACTAATCCATTCTAAACTTTTCTAACAGGCCTTTGACATACTTTGCTTGGGACAAAAATGTTTGACCTGAATCTCTCCAGATTTCAAGACCTAAACAGTATCTGAGTTCACCAAGGTGCTTCATCTCAAACATCTGTGACATCTGTTGCTTGATTTCATCAATTAGATATGTAGCATCACCTGTAATTATCAAATCATCTACATATAATGAAATCAACACTACGCACCCTTGTTCATCTTTCATGGTGTAAAGATTAGGGTCATTCTTACTTCTATTATAGCCAGCTTGTAGAAAAAATGAATCAATTTTCTCATACCACAACCTGGGAGCTTGTTTTAGTCCATAAAGTGCTTTCTTCAATTTACAGACTAAATGTTCTTTTCCTTTCTGGACAAACCCTTCCGGTTGCTCTAGATAAACCTCTTATTTTAGTTCTCCATTAAAAAATGCAGACTTTACATCTAGTTGGTGCATCATCCATTATCTCTTAGTAGCTAAAGCAATTAACATTCTGTTTGTGTTCAATTTAGCTACAGGGGCGAAGGTTTCTTCATAGTCTATCCCTTCTTTTTGTGAGCACCCCTTTGCAACCAACCTAGCTTTTAGTTTTTCTATGGTTCCATCTGCATTAATCTTTGGTTTATATAACCATTTGCAACCTATGGTCTGTTTTCCTCTAGGAAGTTCAACTAATTCCCAAGTGTTATTTCTGATTAATGAATCATATTCCTGTTCCATGGCTATTTTCCATTCACTACTTTCATTTGCTTCTTTATAACTAGACGGTTCAACCAAATTCATCATACTAGTTATAAAAGCATTTTCCCTATATCTTGCAGGCATTTGAGCTTTCTTACCTGATCTCCTGAGTGGTGGGGTGATGATTTCAAACCTTATTCGATCATCATTTATTTCTTCATGCTGCTGCTGTTCATCCATTGCCTTGGTTTGCTGCTAACCCTGATTGTTCTCTGCTTCTTCTTCATCAAAGTACGAAATGTCCCATCCATCATAGTGCTCATCAGGTTCTTCATTATCCTGCTCATGGAATTTAACATCTCTACTAACAAAGATCTTGTGAGTAGAGGGGTTAAATAATTTGTATGCTTTATATGACGAACAATACCCTATAAAAGTACATTTGATGGCTTTTGAGTCTAATTTTCTTCTATCTTCCTTTGCTATATGGGAAAATGATTTACATCCAAATATTATTAAGTGTTTTACTGCAGGTTTATATCCATATAAAGCTTCAAAATGAGTTTTAGACTCAAGACTTCTTATAGGACTCCTATTTTTCAAATAAACTGTAGTATTCACTGCTTTAGCCCAAAAACCATTCAAAAGATTCTTACCTTTAAGCATACTTCTAGCACATTCCACCAGTGTTCTGTTTTTTCTTTCTGTTACTCCATTCTACTGTGGAGTATGGGGTACTGTGAACTGCTGCAAAATTCCATGATCTTTACAATATCTGATAAGCTCATCCTTCCTGTATTCTCCCCCTTGATCAGAACAGAGAATTTTTATCTGTTTCCCTGTTTGTCTTTCAATCATATTTTTAAACTGCTTAAAGTATTCGAATGTATGACTCTTCTTACTTAAGAAATACACCCAAGAAAACTTCATACAATCATCAATAAATAGTAGGAAATACAGTGCACCTCCTAATGATTTTGTTTGCATAGGACCACAAAGGTCTGTGTGCACTAACTCCAGTATATCCCTCTGTTTCTTTTCTACTCTAACAGGGAATTCTTCTCTATGCATTTTTCCTAAAGTACAGGCATCACAATCATTATGTACTTGCTTTAGCATAGGAAGATCTCTTACCATTTCCTTCCTCTGTAGTAACAACAAATCATTGTAGTTGATGTGGCCGAATCTCTGATGCCAAAGCTCTTTTGTAGTCAGGCTTGCTGTTGTCAATGCTCGAACTGGTGCAGGTCTCACATCCAACTTGTACAGACCTCCTGTTCGGATTCTTGTAGCAATTGTCTTCATGCCATCTAGAAGATCTTTAATGTAACAGTTAGATTTTAAAAATTCAACTTTCAAATCTTGATTTGTAATCATAGATACAGAAATCAAGTTCTTTGTTATGCCAGGCACATACATTACATTATAAATTTGTTTGATATTACCATCAGGTAGAATAACAAAAAATTTCCCACATCCTTTGATTTGATGACTTCTGTCATCACCTAGGTAAATCTGTGCACCTTCGTTGATTTCTTTAAAATCTTCCAACCAATGCTTATTCCATGTCATGTGTGTTGACGCTTCTGAATCTACATACCAGATGTCTGCATCAACATTTTCATCATGATCTGCCATGAACAATCTTAAATTCTGCACCTGATCACCATTCGCGAGATGACTTGCATGTCTTTTCGACTTCTGTTGTTCTTCATGATATTTCTTTTTCCTACACTCCCTGGCAATATGACCCAATTTTCCACAATAAAAACATTTAGTTTCAAAGTATTTTTTATTCGGATGCATACCTTGGGTCAGATTTGGCTGTTTCTGTGAACTTGCTCCGTTTTGCTATTGTGGACTCCCTTTCCCTTTGTAGAAGTTCTTCTTTGCCATCAATGCAAGATCGGCACTCTGGGGCTTTAGAGTCGATCTCCTCTCTTCTTCCTGCATCAGTATACCTGTCAGCTCTTCAAAATGCGGGATCTTCTCTCTGGCATTTATCCTAGTGATGAACATTTGATAATCATCAATGACACCATTCATTGTAATGGTTACAAGATCTGTATCGTTCATTGTATGACCAATGTCTCATAATTTGGTTTTCAGATTCTTGATCCTTGCTACGAATGAAGCAATTGTTTCATTCTCCTCCATCTTCATGGATAGGATCTTACTCTTGAGGAACAGAACATGATTTGAAATTCTGATCTCGTACAATTCCTTTAGAATTCCCCGGATCTCGTTAGTTGCCTTACCTTCTCTGATGTGCAGTATAATGCAGCCTTTCACTGACATCTTTAACATTGTCCTTGCTCTACTTTCTCGTTTCTCCCAAGCTGGGACTGATGTTGATCCAACTGCGGGCCTTAGCTCATCCGCATTCACAATCATCCAAGCACTCTGCGCTTCTAGTGGAGTCTACATCTTGAACTTCCAATTTGCATAATTGGAACCATCGAGCTTGTTATGCTCGTTCATGCATGCTTCAAATATATTGTTATTCATCTTGGCGATTTAGAAAAAAAAAATCGACAGGTAAAAGATGTTAAATTTACCCCAGATCTATGACAGAGATAGATCACTGTTCTTCAATGTTATTTGATCTCACAGCACACGCGCAGATCACCGTGGCTTCCTTCTCAACCTCCAGACAACCTTTTGTTGTCAACTACAGCCTTGTTATTGGCTTCTCCACGCAGCTTCTCTGACAGCGACAACCTTGTTCTTGGCTTCCCCTCGCAGCTACAACCTTGTTCTTGGCTTACACGATTGTTGCAGAAGTGCCTATTGTTTCTGTGATGTCGTCACAGTTGTACACGTCTTTCCTGCGACGAAAAAGTTTAAAATTTTGTGCATAGGCACTACAGTGCCCTTGTCGCAGAGGTACACTTAGAACCAGCGACAATCTCGGAATCATCACAGTTATCCGCCTTACAACTGCGATGATCTCGGTTCAAAGGATCACCCACCAGCCAGCGTACAGGTTCCTTAGCCCTGACGCTCTGATACCATGATAAAAATGGCAATGTTTGTATTAATAAAATAAAACCCACTAGTCAGCTCTACGAAAGAGAGTCTGAACCAGGAGAGTCTGGCTCTGCAAAATGCTCTACATTGTTCATACACATTACACATTAAATAGAAAACATGGTTTTAGGGAAGTTAGAACAACATCCTAAGAAATAGAAACTAATTCCTATCCTGAGGTTACGTGAACCAACTCTACCTATTCTAGGATATTCTCCATTATCTTCAACTATATATATATATATATATATGGGTAGTCTCACTTAAGAAATAGACTTTTTTCACATGAATCCCATAAAACGATTTCAAGAAAGAATGTGATTTTTTGGTGTTTAAAATGGGTTTTTGAATGCACAAATGGATTCAACGCCGTGAAAACCCCCATGTGAATTCTACAGATTAAACAACTTAAACTCAAGTTCTTAAAAATCTTTGCCGGATTTTTGTTAAAATTAACCCCAAAAATGTTGTAAAAAAAGTCATTTAGTCTATAAGTCAATATATATATATATATATATAAAGGGATTAGAGGTATCAAATCTCTTTTCACCACTTCAAGACATTTGATCTCACTTGACATGAGTTAAGATGGTTGATTGATTTAAAATAAAGTTTTAATTTAGTTTATTTTTTATGATTTTTTTTGGTAATGTGAATGTATCATGAATTAAGTCTCTTGATACTTTAGATGAATTAATCTTTATTGGTGTTTACTAGTCATTTACTTTATATGACTATACTAATTTTATATTGTACTTCTTGTTTCTTTTTTCCTTTTATTTGGTCAATTAATTTGTTTTCTTATGGAAAAGGTTGAGAACCCTTATCTGGCGAATGTGATCAGTTATATTAAGTGCATGATTTAAGCACCACAACTTTGGTGGAAGGGGAATCAAATTGCTAATAATCTATTGGTACATGATAACATAGTTTTATGAAAAAAAGAGTGGACTACAACTAAATAATTAAACTATCAAAAAATATTCTAATTCATAAAATATATTAATGAAAAAAAAAGTTGAAAAAACATTGTCATTACAAACAATAGAAAGCAAGCAAAGCATGATTATATATTAATAAAAAGCAACGAGATAATGATTATAGGTTAATAAATATTTATTGTTAAAAATAAGTATGATAATGAATGGTAAGAAAGCATTAATTATGGAAAAATCCATATATATAATTTTTTTGGATAATTAATTTATGAGGATTAGTTTGTTTTTTAAAACATTTTTATTAGAAAGAGTACAACGATTAATAGAAAGTAAACCATGAATGATTATAGGTTAATAAATAATTATTGTTAAAAATAAGTGTGATAATGAATGAAAAGAAAATATTAATTATGGAATAATCTATATATTTAATTAATTTAATATAGCCGAAAAAATTGAGGTGAAATCTTGATTTGTGTTATTTAAACTAGTTTTTTTTACTGTAAATATGGATTCAGTGCCCTGAAAAACCCCTAGGGCACTTCAATTGTGCAAGGGTTACCATCAAACTTGTGATTTCAATAAATTATTTTAGAAAAATTAAACCTGGAAAAAAACCCACTAGAAAAACTTCCAAAAAATAGCATTAAAGACAACTAAAATTTTAATTCTAACAATTTGATTTCAAACCACATAAAATAGTCATCCATCAATAAAAAAAAATTAAAAATAATTTTCATTTTTTAAAAAACAAATCTAATATTTAATTTTATAAAAAAACTAATAAATTATACAAATAATTTTTAAAAATTTAAAAATTGATTAAATATGAAACCATTTTAACTTACAATATACTCTACCTTCTACCGATATAAAAAATAAAAATAAAAATTATATTCTACTTCAAAATCATATTAACTCAATTTTAATTTTAATAAATAATTAAAATAAATATACATAATAAAAAATATACCATAAAAAGGAAAATTAATAACTATGATTAGAGCAAATTAACATTAAAAAAAAAAGAGTTTCTATCCTTCCATGTTGATATTTTATTTTCATTCCAACAACTTTATCCATGGCTGCTGACCAGTCAAATCGTACAACTGCTAACGAGTCAAACCTTACAATTTAGATGTGACAATTCAGGTGTCACAACTTCGATTTCACTCCAACGTTTTTATCGATCTCTGCTGACCACTCAAATCCTTCAATTTCACCGTCAATTCAGATCATACAATTTAGCTCTGACGATTCAGTTGTTACAACTTCCATTTTCACTCAATCAACTTTATCCATCGCTGCGAGCCACTGAAATCCTACAATTTGGCTGTAACCATTCTGTTCAAACCTAGGCAGTTTCTTCTGTCATAACTCTTATCGATTGCTCTAGCATCTGCATACTCTTACACATACAAGAAGTTTACACAAATATTTACCCTACAAAGTTTGCACATATTTTAATATTTTTATTGTTGCAGTAATGAGCACCATCCATGTACTCAACAATCGCTACAACAAACATAAGTAGCCAAGACACAAAATGAAGGTAGTATAGTAATATATTTTAATAGTATTGTGTTATTTAATTTATTAGTCATTTAATTTATATAATATTGAGAATTTGTAATGCAAGATACATTATAGGTGGTCAAAACACTGTATAAATTTTGAAATATAAAATTGATTTGAAAATTTTTGATTTCAGCATTACATCATGTATAAAAAATAATAATATTCTCAGACTAGGTCTATACCATCTATAAATTTTTATATTTAAAAAATTGAAATTCCTAAAACCTTATTTTAAAATAAACTTTGCCTATAAACATAATAAAAAGCATTTCATTTTTCCAATTTAAAACTTTTATTTTTTAATACATAGAAAATTAAACACTATAAAAAAACATTTGACCTGTTAAAAAAAATCTATACATTGAATTTCTGCCTATAACACACTTGAAAAGAACCATTTTGAAGAAATATTCTCAGAACCATTCTTAAAAAATATTCTCCCCATTTCTTTTACAAAATTAAGAGGAAAAAAAAAAAACCTGCTATAAATTGTGCATTCTGCCCAACTGTACAGAGGCGCATAAAATAACATCTCTGCCACTACAGAACCCTCACATGCGCTGTTACAAGAACCCCAAATTTCACTGTAAAACTCAAAGTACCCACATGCATTACTGGATCTGAAGCAATCTGTGGGTTTTTGGTTAAAAACTGTGGAGCGCCTCGATACTCATGGGTTTTGTAACTTTTGTTGTAACCTAAACTAGTCCTGTTGTGAGTCCTTCTGTAATACCCATGGAGTTGATCGATGTAGCCAGGCTGCCAGTATTTTCACTCGTTGTATGACCGGTGTTTTGTCATTAATAAGTTGTATGGAGTTTGCATTTACCCTTATGAACTTTATGAACAACAGACAGCTAATATTTCACATTTCAGGCAGAAACCAGAAGGCACATGGGTTCTTTGTATCACGCAGATGGCAGTGCAAAAAGTTAGAGAGCTAGAGAGTTTGGCAAGTTGGCAACTGTTCAATGGAGGTCGTGTCTGCAAACTGTTTGTCAAAAAACCTGTGCAGACTGGTGAAATCCACAGATTCCGTGGCTTTCTGAAGTAAAAGCTGCAGAATAAGAAGGAAATTCAGTGGCGAGTGGCCACTACTTTTCGCCTCAAGATTAGATTCAGTAATTTACTTAGAGATGCGACTTCATCAGGGAGTCCCACGCAGGCCCCCGTCTTCATCCGAACACAGTTCAGAACAATTTTTTGTATCAGCACTAAAAGTCTCATTGTGCCTTGTGCCAAAGGAAATGTCATAAGTGAATAACATATGGAAGACTAGCCTAGATGAAGAAAAACTCTTCCAGCCTAGATGAAGAAAAACATATGCATTATGAATCATTAGGTTTGGTTTCCAAAAATTCAATACCAGATCCAGATTCAGTATCACCTTGTCCAATTTCATTTTTTGCAACAAATTTAAGATTCAAGAATCCACATTAAGCTTTCTGTTTTCCAAAATTGATTTTACTTGCTTCTGATATCATATTGAGAAGAATGGAATTACCTGAACAATTTAAATCAACAAAGAACAATTTTAAAATACAATATCCATCGCATACCTTGAAACAAGAGAGACAATGTATGATAAGTTAAGAAGCAAACCCACAAATCCCTAACAATATGCCCATTCTATGCTTGTTGGGGTTTAAAGTTGGCAAGTTGCCTTAGTTAAATGAGCTCTAAGAAAATGACAGGAATTGCATTTTGTCTCATTTATCAGAAAACTAAAGATAACCATAAACCCCATGGGGTCCACGCCACAAGTTATTTTAAGTTGTTGACCATTAGGTGTTCCATTAAACCAAATGCTACTGAAATTTTGTAGAGCATTCTGCCAACTTCATTTTCATGGGGATCCCACAATAATCTAGGAGTTGTAGGGGACTAGGTCCAAATTGTAAATGAAGTAGAAGAAGTCATGGAGGCTTAGATGAAACTATAGAAAATAAATGTTAGTATTAATGAAGTTGTGGCATAAGAAGCCTAATAGAAGAGTTTGCAACATCTTATATAGTGAGTAATTTTTCAACAAGAACAAACCAGTGGGATGTCACCTCGGAAGAAACTAAATTGGATTGTGAAATATATGAGTTTTAGAGTGTAACTTCAAATTCTTTATTTGGTTAGTTTAGCAAAATTATGTAGTTATTATTTTTATCATTTTGAGCATTATAGGTCATTCATCAATTCATTGTGCCTATAAAAGACAATGTCTGGGTTTGTTTGTAAGATCTAAATTTGGGTCTTATACTCAGTTTTTAAAAGGCCTTACATTGGATTGGTGTCTTTATATCCCAAACTTGACGGGTACATTTGGTAATTTTTAAGAAAAAACTGTCCACAAAAAACACCACATTGATAGCAGACATTTGACAAAACAAATACTTGGAAATTGTAGTATGTTCAATGGCTTGAATGGTTTAATTCTTACAAGGACTATAAATTTCAAAACAATAATAAATCTATCCCGTAAGCTATCAGTTTCTAACGTACATATTTATAATGGTCAAAAATTTATTGACATATTGTTATCCTTTTGTCATAATGTCAATTTATGTAATAAACGAGTAACTTAATCCATGGGGAAACCCACCCACTTATGAAAATTGTCTCAAATCCATCGAAACTTTCACTGGAGTCACAATTTACCCCATCTGAGTGGAACTTGGCCCATGGAACTGCTACGCAAGAAGAACCCACCATTGCAACTACTAGTGTAAGAAGATGCAAAAGTGTGGCTTGTGATTTGTTACCCACAGCTTGAAATGTTGAGAAAAATTAGGAAAAGAACCCTTGAATAGTTTGTTGATTAACTTTAGGTACAAATTTTCCAAACTTCTAAGTACTAAATTGAGCAATTTTACATGAATCCCATGGATGTAATCAATTGAATAAATTCTTATATTTATAACTTCCATACAGACATCCTTTCAACTTCTGGACTAATCTAAGCATTAAAACTGATTGTTGAATTCGTATTGAAGTGTTCATAGACGTGGTCATAACAAACTCCCCTACCTGATGGTGTGTATTGTTTCATCGTTTGAAATATCAACAAAGAATTCTCTGCAAAGAAGATTTTAAACATAAGCATTCATCAACTTCTCATATATGTCTCAAAAAAAGCCAGCATGTTGATGTTAATAGCTTTAAATTCTCGAAACGTAACGACATAAATCGGTGATGGTTCCAACCTGCTCAATGATATTCCAGTCATCATTAGAATATGTATTATTAAGAATTTTCATGGTGTTTACTATTTTTTCTTTAGTTAATCAATATTTTAGCGATTAGTATAGGACATCACTCTGAAAACAACTTAAGGTCAAACTCTCAAAATCAAAACGTTTTGGATGTTGAGCGTTTGAATGTGGGTTAAGAAGATTGACTTCCAGAGCCTGGTTCCCCTCCCTTATCCAAAAAAACTTCACAAGTACCCATAGAACATGGTTTGATGATTAAGTTAACAAGAGATGAAAATATATGATATATACTAAAAGAATTAAGAGACATCAATCATGGATATTTTGATGAAATGCTATACAAGGATTCAAATAGGTGTAAATTAACAGGAGATGAAAATATATGATGTATACTAAAAAAATTGAGGCATCAATTGTGGATCTTTTTATGAAATGCTATACAAGGATTCAAATAGGTGTAAATTAATTTTGTTGAGAAATAATCCTCTTTTCAAGCAAAAATCTGATAAGATTATAGAAAATTCAATCAAGTTTTAAATATATAAGATTTTTGACTTCCTACATGGCTAGATTTCAGGAGAACAATTTTCTACAAGATTAAATGATTCCATTTAAATATATAAAACTACAACAATAAGCACCATGAAAATTCTTGGAGAATGCTTTCACACTCAGAAATGGCGAAAACTATCACCAGGAAGGTTGGAACCATGAACCATGAATGATTCCAACTTGCCCTAGACAATTCTAGCTAGGCATTTATTACAAGTATGCATGGTGACACCTAGTAATAAAAGTTAACAAGTCAAAATATACTAATATGAAATAGACATAACAAGTCAAAATATATGAAATATACAAAAAGAATTAAGTGACATCCACCATTCAACATTCAATGAAATGAAATCCACATGAATTCACAATCACTATGGTGGATACTGAGAATACGTTACTTGAGCAATGAATTTCGAACATTTCCTGAATTTTGAGGGATAAATCTCCAAATTGATAAACATGAACCACTGCAATAGCTACTCAAATATTGAAATAATAAGATATTTGGATATTGGTTGGTTAGAAATTGTGTACAAAATGAAGAAGACCCTACACAAATCCAACGTACTGTCCATTACTTAGTATCTTTTGTCTCTCCAGAAAACATAATTTTCAGTAATTGCTTAAAATTTCAAGAACAAGAATAGATGGACAAGTTATAAACCCATTTCCTAGTTCAACGTATCTAATGTGAGCATTATATTGATGCAACATGCACAAAATAATACCCATATTGACTTAAATAAACAACAAATCAACAAACATAGTAAATGCTCAAAATTTCAAGAACAAGAATATAGGGACAAGTTACAAACCCATTTCTTGAGTTTATACTATCTAATGTGATCATTAAACTAATGCAAAATCCATATAAGATATACCCATATTGACCTAAATTAGCAATATCCATTGGAATATTATATTGTACTCTAGATAAAGATAACAAATAGGTCCAACATGATGACAAGAAAAATAAGGAATAGTAATTGAAAGCAATTCTCTGCCTCTAGGGAGCCCAACTAATTGTCACAATGAATTTTTAATAGTTATCTTCAAGTCTTAGGGCAAGGAAAATGTGTCGTAAGAACAAATAGATCATAGCTACAATAGTTTATGAGTGTCATAAATAGATGATTCAAAAGACCTCAACAACTGCACATATGTAAATTGTTTACTTCCATGGTACACCATGCCAGGTTGATCATGACAATCATTAGTTTGTGTTTCCGAGAACCTGCACAATAGATCTATGGTGCCATGAATATCTTGTGATCTTGCAGCCTGAGGGCCTCTGAAACTACTCCCTTGCAGCATGCCAAATATATTTCCTCCAAAATTTCCCATTTCTCCTGCATTGAAAACAAGTGGTTGACCTTGGTGTTGTTTATCCATATAATTCACAATAGTTACAGGGAACCCACATGTTGCAAGATTAGTAGAGGACCATGGATACATTGTTAGTAACTTTTCTGCTAGAAAAAGACCAAAGTTGTGTTTTACTCCTTGCGTCAATTGTGCTTGAGCTATAAGAGGTTGATCCTCTAGCATAAGTTGATCCGTTGTGAGATTTGACCATGTGTTCATATCGAATGAAGTTGGTCTTGATGACCTTGAGCCGTCGGATTGAATTGACAGAAGAGAGAGAGCACAACTAGAGCCTGAGATTCCTAATAAACCATGTGGGATAGATATAACATCTCAACCTACAAGATTTTCTCTCCAGGAGGATGATAGGGTCAAGGATTGGCCCACATGATCCTTGAAGATTTTCCTGTATTGGTGAATGTCTTGATTAATAGCTCCACCAAGTACAGTCTTAGAACCCTGTAAACGGAAAAGCAACCTTTCATCATTATGACATGAAAGGGTACTTGTTGATAAATTCCCACCCTATGATGATTCATCCTCTTCCTTAACCCTCAACCAAGCTCTTTTTACATATCTTCCAAGTTTGAAATCAATTGAATTCTCCTCTAAGTTTGAAGCTACCCGTGGATGCATGAAATGTGATATAGCCATCAAGATGCTACTAAGTTGTCTATCATTTATTTAAAGAATAAATAAATGTCAGTTTGAAGAATCCATATTCAAATCAACAACAAATGCAAGATAATTACAGTTTTAATCCTCACATTAATTTGGAAGGGGTAATGAAGAATAGAAGAAAAAATCAGTTGAGTTAATCTACACATTTGAAGTTAATTCTCATGTTGTAGCAATGAGATTATCTATAAAAAGGGAAGTTGTATATAAAATTCTACAAACAATGCAAATGGTTGGGACAATGTATTGCTTTGCATGATTTTTTATTCAAACGGATCAAAGTTTGGTTATTATGGAATTGCATCGCTCTCAAACAACACAGGTCTAACTACAAGGGACATCCACTCTGGAATGTAGCCAGGGGGTCTCAATTACATTCAAAGAAAAGTTTACAAAGTAACCCATTCATCAAAGAAGAAATCCTATTGAAAGTTGAAAGTGGTGATTATTTTCTCATTTTCTATGATAGCCAAAATCTTATATATCACACTAGCACCTTCATAGTAATCTAGTATATAACTAACATATGAGTTAAACATCAAGAAAAACGAGACCCAATAGAAAATATAAGATAAAGCATTATCAAAATGATATTATCACTCAAAAATAGAATTGTAAATGGGAATTTGACAAGAACATCATTATAATAGATATCAACCAACATATATAAACAAGACTTGTGTGTTGCTATATAAACATAATTAAATAAAACAATTGTCCTGCTCATATAGTACTTTTAGTTCAACATCAACAAAATTGACTGGAATATTTTTTAGTGGGACAAAAAAGCAAGAAACCAGATAAATTTTTTATGAATATAGTCTATTCTTAAATGTTTTCATGGCACAAAACAAAAATTAAAGACCATGAAACTTTGTGAGACATGAAAATTTGTGAGCTAGATATGAATCAAGAGTTTCATTTTCCATTAACATAAGAGTTTGATTCAGCCATCCACACTGAACAAAAATATGATCAAGGAACTAGATAAACTACACCAAAAAATGACATCATTTACCAATCTTGATTTCTCTACAATACCATAAAAGGTGGAAGGAAATCTTTCTGATTTGATTACTGGTGAATAAGGTTGGGGTTTCCTATGCTACTAGTTGTGGCCAGCTAGATGTCTTCGACAGCTCCACTTTCCTTCATCAAACTCAGACAACATATGAAACTTGTATACAAGTCCAAGGACTTCATGCACCAAATTCTAGAAGATATAACCATCCATGCCAACTAACAACTGCTTCTAAGATTTAGCACAATAGTATCATGGAATAATGGCAAAGAAACATTTAACACATCCATAAAATTATGCCCTAGAAAGAGTTGAATCTTAAAAGAGCTGCAGATATGAATCAATTGCAACAGAAACAAAATTAATGTCCTCATCCATTACAGGAATTTTCCCAATCAAGATAGGAGGAAAAATAGAGGGAAAAACTTGCAATGACAATCATCTTCTCAAATCAATTTGTTGATGATGAAAAATTGATGGTTGACGTTATTGAAAACAAAAATAATTAAATATTAGAACAAGACTATAGCTATCATGTACATGATCTATAATACATGTAGTATATTGTTAATAAATTTGGACGCATCGAGTTGTAAATTGAATGATTTCCTTTCCACCAAAATGTATGCAAATGTGATCAAACACTCACTTAAACTTGGGCACATATTCTCTCGCAGTCCCTTTCCATTCATTCTCATAGAACAAGAGCCTATTGGTAGGATATAGAATTTCCTCATAGTAGGGAAGAACCATAAGATCCAATGAGTGCATATTGGTCTTGGTTGTCTCTAAAACAATTTCCATGATGTGTTTGTTGAGCTTTACCCCTATTGTCCATGTTGGATCCTCTTCTTGAAAATTTTCATGATACATCATGTCACTCAGCCCTACTCTCTACGTTCTCACAACATGAAGAAATTTGTATTTTTCCCAATGGAAACTAGTTATTTTATTCGACAAAAGCACAACCCCACATCCCATTATGAAGAAAATGTTGGAAACCAGCATGGGCTCATAGTTTCCAAAATACCATTTTTTTCTAGTATTCTCTGTGCTTATCATGATTGCATAAGCTCCCATATTCAAAACCCTAAGGAAAGAAGAGGAAATATCTAGAGTAATTAGGTTAGCATTGCAACCTAATTCCCCCAAGATTATAGGTCTTAATATCGTTGTGAAGCCAAAATTTATTAATTATGAGTAATGAAAGCGAGGGAATAACATTAAAAACACCGCAATTCACAACCAGGACACCAATTTCCTAAAAATTAACCCATGTTTTCTCCAGCAAATCCTGCACACAGCCAAACAGGAGGATCTTTGCTTCATGAAGAGAAATTATCCTCCAAGTTTGAAGCTATATGTGGATTCATGAAAGGTTATCTACAATCAAGATGTTGCTAAGTCACCTATCATTTGTTCAAAGAAGAAACATATGCCAGTTTGCAGAATCTATCTTCAAATCAACAACAAGTGCAATATAATTACAGTTTTAATCCTCACAATAGTTTAGAAGGGGTAATGAAGAACATAAGAACAAATTACTTGAGTTAATATAGACATTTGAGGTTGATGCTCACGTTGCCGCAGTGTGATTCTCTATAAAAAGGAAAGATGCATATAAAATTCTACAGATAGTGGAAATGGTTAGGACAATGTATTGCTTTGCATGATTTTTTCTTCAAACAAATCAAAGTTTGGTTATTGTGGAATTGCATAACTCCCCAATAACACAGGTCTAACTACAAGGGTATATCCACTCTAGATTGTAGCCAAGGGGGTCTCAATTACATTCAAAGAAAATTTTACAAAGTAATCCATTCCTCAAAGAAGAAAGTCTCTTGAATGTTGAAAGTGGTGACGATTTTCTCATGTTCAGTGATAGTTAAAAGCTTATATATCACATTAGCACCTTCATAGTTATCTAGTATATAATTAACATATAAGTTAAACATCAAGAAAAACCAGACCTAATAAAAAATATAAGATAAA
Organism: Pinus tabuliformis; assembly: GCA_031772625.1. Lineage (NCBI taxonomy): Eukaryota > Viridiplantae > Streptophyta > Pinopsida > Pinales > Pinaceae > Pinus > Pinus tabuliformis. Next base: position 317,561,800 of record CM062804.1, on the reverse strand, counting down.
GCATCAACAAAATGATGTTCTCACTCATAGATAGAATTGTAAATGGGAATTTGAAAAGAACATCATTATAATAGATATCAACAAACATATATAAATAAGACATGTGTGATGCTATATAAACATAAATAAATAAGATTTTCCCTGCTCATATAGTAATTTAGTTCAACATCAACCAAACCGACTGGAAGACTTTTTAGTGTGACAAAAAAGCAGAAAAATCAGATAAAAAATTTATGAATATAATCTCTTCTTAAATGTTTTGATAGCACACAACAAAAATTAAAGACCATGAAAATTTGTGAGTTGGCTATGAATCAAGAGTTTCATTTTCCATTAACATAAGAGTTTGATTCAACTATCCACATTAAAAAAAAATGGATCAAGGAACTAGATAAATTGCACCATAAAATTACATCATCTACCAATCTTGGTTTCTCTACAATACCATAGAAAGTGTAAGAAAATCTTGCAGATTTCATTGTCGATGAATAAGGTTGGGGCTTCCTATGCCATTGGCTGTGGCTAGCTAGACGTCTCTGATAACTCCACTTCCCTTCATCAAACTAAGACAAATTATGAAACCTACATACAAGTCCAAGGACTTCATGCACCGAATTCTAGAAGATATAACCATCTGGTAGGTCCCTATACAACTAGTGTAACCCCTTATTGTTATTAGTGTAACCTGCTTATTATATTTTTGTGCCCATGTAGTCCCCATATTGTTATTATTGTTCCCCATAGAAGCCCACTATTGTTATTATTGTGCCCTTACATTATTATTGTTATGTTAGCTATGATTATATTATGACCCCTTAGACTCTTATATATAGAAAGGAGGTCTTGTCATTTGTATCATCCAAGAATTGTTCATTTGTATAATGTAAATATGGTTGCCCCTTGAAGAGGCTTATTTCTAAGGCGTTGATCTATTTTTTCTATCATTTTGTGAGCTAGTTTCATAACATTTGGTATAAGAGCTTTGGATTCTAGGGTTTCGCTGCTCCAAACAGGTCATCATCAAATTTTCGCTATAACTATTTCGCTACGAAGTTTCAGAAGCTAAAAAAGAAAAAACACACGTTTGAGACGAAATCGGTCTGCACCTTGGGTCCAAATTTCAGATCTTGTCTAGCTATATTTTCCTAGATATGATCTGAGGAAGTTAGGGTTTTTGCAAGCTCCAGAATTTCATCTCAAACAGGTCATCGTGGAATTTTCGCTATAATTGTTTTTCTGCGAAGTTTTAGACTCTGAAATTAAAACCCATTTGAGCCGCAATTTTGGTGAAGCTCAGGCCCGAATTTCAGATCTTGGTTCACTATATTTTCGGATATACAGTCCAAGACATTTAGGGTTTCTGCAGGCTCCCGAATTACATCCTAAACAAGTGACCTTGGGAAAATCATCATAACTTTCTCTTTGAGCATCAAATTGAAATTTCGTAAGAAGTTACAGAAAGAGGACGAACTGCAGTTTTCTGTATATCAGTGTCAGGTCCTAAGGTTGAAACAGTGACACGTGGTACTTTGTACAGGTTCGCTCTACTGAACCATTCTATAATCAGGTCATCGTGGGAGATTTCACATAACTCTTCCTTGCAGAATCCAATCTTGATCAGAATTTCGAGGTTAGAAAGAGGACTTAGAGGGATACATAAGGACATAATTTCAGAACTTGGAGATCTAAAATTACAGAGTTACAATCGTTTCAAGATCGAACTCCTAAAATCAAGAAAAGGCAATATGAGGAAGTTTCATGGAAGGATCCGATAAATTGGATACTATAGATGGAGCAATATTTTGATATACATGAGGTGCAACTGTTACAAAAGGTACGTATTGCATCTTCATATTTAGAACCAGATCAATTTTTATGGTATAAAAGGCTTTGTTCTCGTAAACCACTTGTTACATGGTCAATTTTCACGGAGGAAATGATAGCACATTATGAGGATACAAAGAGAAACACCTTCTTTAGCCAATTGATAAATCTCAAACAAAAGTGTTCAATGGCAGAGCCTATTAAGGAATTTCAAAAATTGAATATAAGGGAAAATGATATTCCAGAGAAGCAGAGGATTGATGTCTCCATAGGTACTTTAAAGGATAACATTCAACATGAGGTTCGTCTTTGGGAACCTGATTCATTGGAGAAGGCATTCAGGTTGGCAAGAAAAGTGGAAAGCAAAATTATGGCAACAAGGAAGTCTAACCCTCACAACTATAAAGATGGAAGTGTTGTTTCTCCTAGCCTTCCACAACCTACAAGGTTGACACCACAACAATTGGAAGAAAAAAGAGAAAAAGGGCTTTGTTACAATTGTGATAACAAATACATTAAAGGTCATAAGAAGAAATGAATCCAACCATATCTTGTAAAGCATTGACAAGAATTACCACTCCTCAAACTCTCAAGATAGAAGGACATATCAAGAAGAAAAATGTTCAAGAAGTGAAAGATCACATCGAGCATCAAGAAATGAATCTGACCATATCTTGTAATGCATTGGAAGAAATTACCATTCCTCAAACTCTCAAGATAGAAGGACATATCAAGAAGAAAAATGTTCAAAAAGTGAAAGATCACATCGAGCATGAAGAAATGAATCCAACCATATCTTGTAATGCATTGGAAGAAATTACCACTCCTCAAACTCTCAATATAGAAGGACATATCAAGAAGAAAAAGGTTCAAGAAGCAAAACATCACATCGAGAATCAAGAAATGAATTCGAAAATATCTTGTAATGCATTGGATGGAATTACCACTCCTTAAACTATCAAGATAGAAGGACATATCAAGAAGAAAAAGGTTCAAGAAGTGAAGGATCACATCGAAAAAGAAGAAAATGGATCCGACCATATCTTGTAATGCATTGGCCGGAATTACCACTCCTCAAACTATCAAGATAGAAGGACATATCAAAAAGAAAAAGGTAATAGTGTTGATTGATTCACGCAGTACCCATAATTTCATGCATTATAAGATAGCCAAGGAATTGAAGTGCTTCCTATATCTAGCACCAGAGTGTCAAGTGATAGTTTCAAGTGGAGGAACCATAAATTCCATTCCAATGGGTGGTGCTGATGTTGTACTAGGAGTCCAATGGCTACAATCCTTGGGTACAATATCTTTTAATTTTCAAGAACTTTTTATGAAATTTTCTTTGGAAGGAAAGGAAGTTGAATTAAGGGGTATCACATGGAAACCGAGAAATATAATCATCTGTAATGAAATTACAAAGCTTGTAAAGAAAGAAAAACGAGGCATAACTGCACAATTATGTTCACTAGAAGTTCCCACATCAAAATCATCTATTTCTCCAGATCTCCAAAAATTCTTGGACAATGATTCCAAGGTATTTGAGACTCCCAAAGGCCTCCCACCTATTCGTGATCATGATAATTCTATTCATTTGATTCCAAGAAGTGCTCCTCCAAACATCAGGCCTTACAGATATCCCTATGCCCAAAAGAGTGAAATTGAACGTATGGTTGCAGAAATGCTAGAGGTTGGTATAATTCATGACGCAGGCAAGGCATGCAAATACCAGGATCCTCCGACAACCATAATATAAAACATACACCTCAATACACGCCAGAGTTTACACTTAAACTTGCGGAAGCTTGTTTCATGATGTTGTTATCTCATGATTGGAATTAAACCCAATTCATATAAGGAATAATCTCAAATGTAATATTCATCAGCATGCAAATTCATAAGTTTTGGAGCTTTCCATTTTAAATCATTAGTTTAGATATGACTGGATTCAATCAAGAAAATGAACTTATGCCTTTCAACCTCAAGTGAACATGGCAAACAACACCCATATCATTCGAATGCACAAAGCTACATGTTTCAACTAATCAAAGCACCAAATATATGTGCGCCCTCTTCCCTTTCAGTGTAGTAGTGTACCCAGCGGTCTCAATTCAGTTTCAATATTTACAGTTGACTTACCAAGCAATTCAATTTGTCTCCATACAATCTTAACGTATTTATTTAATTCAGAGACCTGTTCATACCTGTACACGCTGTCTCATAACGTGATACTCTGTTGCTGACATCCATACAATTATTATTTACACCTTGAATTCAAATAAGATCATGGCACCAGCGCCCAAATATGACTTTAAATTGAATCTCTTTATTCAATTCTCATTCAATCAAAACACAACTTCCAATCAAACAATCGAACCTTTCGACTTATGGCAATAGCAATTTATATAAACTGAGAGTTGGCTAAAATTGAATGCCGATATCGCATACCTGTTCCTCATCAACGATGCTCAAACTGTAGCGATCCGCCTCTATAGATATCGGCGATCACTGATACATATCTTCGCTGCTCCAATACCGATATTGATACAAATCACCATATTGATAGTACAGTGATACTGATCATCCGCGGGTAAGTAGAGAACGATTGATATTTGTTCCATCTCTGCGCGGAAACATCGGCAATAACCTTCAAATTTACAGTTACGGACCAGCAGAAAGAAACCTCGAATCTACAATTGCGATTACCCAGATGGCGCCTTCAATTTTGCGCTTAGGGATCAGCCGAAGAAAACCTTGACTCTACACTTGCGATTTACCAAATGGCACTTCTTAAGGCAAATTCTCGGATCTGTCACTTAAAGGAGGCGGCGGCAACCTTATTGTAAGCTTCTGAAATCATAGTTCTAATAAAATTAACTTTGTAGAATACGCACAGCTCTGTAAGCTTATAAAGAGGGATTCTCCAGCCATTGGAGAATCGGTCCAAAGCAATTCATAATATTGCGCTGGCCATACAAATTAATACACACAGTCCTGAAACTTAACAATACCACAATATATATATACAGGTGGCCGCTCAGCAAATTGAATACGTACAATAATTCTCAACGAACCAGAGTGTTTTCAATTAATGGATGGCGCATGCAACACTCATAGTCATAACCCAGCCTTCAAACATGTTTATGGTGCGCGCTCCATACACTTATACACAGGGTTAAGCCCACGTTTCAATGAATCCGCGGGTATTATCAATGCAATTCCACAGATACAGTTCCGCTGTCCATTCAATAAAAAAAACCCACAGCGATTCTACCAATTACAGTTGAACCACGATTAAATACAATAGACTTGGCCAGATACGTTGAATAGATGGCCCTTTACAAACAGCCCGAAGACATCCAATCAGAAAACTTTCTCACTCTCTCCTACCCTTGACTCACAATCTCCATCCTATTTACACACTTGAAAAGAACCATTCTGAAGAAATATTCTCAGAACCATTCTTAAAACATATTCTCCCCATTTCTTTTACGAAATTAAGAGGAAAAAAAAAACCTGCTATAAATTGTGCATTCTGCCCAACGGTACAGAGGCGCGAATAAAATAATATCTCTGCCACTGCAGAACCCTCACATGCTCACATGCGCTGTTACAAGAACCCCAAATTTCACTGTAAAACTCAAAGTACCCACATGCATTACTGGATCTGAAGCAATCTGTGGGTTTTTGGTTAAAAACTGTGGAGCGCCTCGATACTCATGGGTTTTGTAACTTTTGTTGTAACCTAAACTAGTCCTGTTGTGAGTCCTTCTGTAATACCCATGGAGTTGATCGATGTAGCCAGGCTGCCAGTATTTTCACTCGTTGTATGACCGGTGTTTTGTCATTAATAAGTTGTATGGAGTTTGCATTTACCCTTATGAACTTTATGAACAACAGACAGCTAATATTTCACATTTCAGACAGAAACCAGAAGGTACATGGGTTCTTTGTATCACGCAGATGGCAGTGCAAAAAGTTAGAGAGCTAGAGAGTTTGGCAAATTGGCAACTGTTCAATGGAGGTCGTGTCTGCAAACTGTTTGTCAAAATACCTGTGTAGACTGGTGAAATCCACAGATTCCGTGGCTTTTCTGAAGTAAAAGCTGCAGAATAAGAAGGAAATTCAGTGGCGAGTGGCCACTACTTTTCGCCTCAAGATTAGATTCAGCAATTTACTTAGAGATGCGACTTCATCAGGGAGTCCCACGCAGGCCCCCGACTTCATCCAAACAAAGTTCAGAACAATTTTTTGTATCAGCACTAAAAGTCTCATTGTGCCTTGTGCCAAAGGAAATGTCATTAGTGAATAACATATGGAAGACCAGCGTAGATGAAGAAAAACTTATGCATTAGGAATCATTAGGTTTGGTTTCGAAAAATTCAATACCAGATCCAGATTCAGTATCACCTTGTCCAATCTCAAGTTTTGCAACAAATTTAAGATCCAAAAATCCACATTAGGCTTTCTGTTTTCCAAAATTGATTTTACTTGCTTCTGATATCATATTGAGAAGAATGGAATTACCTGAACAATTAAAATCAACAAAGAACAATTTTAAAATACAATATCCATGGCATACCTTGAAACGAGAGAGACAATGTATGATAAGTAAAGAAGCAAACCCACAAATCTCTAACAATATGCCCATTCTATGCTTGTTGGGGTTTAAAGCTGGCAAGTTGCCTCAGTTAAATGAGCTCTAAGAAAATTACAGGAATTGCATTTTGTCTCATTTATAAGAAAGCTAAAGATAACCATAAACCCCATGGGGTCCACGCTACAAGTTATTTTAAGTTGTTGACCATTAGGGTATTCCATTAAACCAAATGCTACTGAAATTTTGTACAGCATTCTGCCAGCTTCATTTTCATGGGGATCCCACAATAATCCAGGAGTTGTAGGGGCCTAGGTCCAAATTGTAAATTAAGTAGAAGAAGTCATGGAGGCTTAGATGAAACTATAGAAAAGAAATGTTAGTATTAATGAAGTTGTGGCATAAGAAGCCTAATAGAAGAGTTTGCAACATCTTATATAGTGAGTAATTTTTCAACAAGAACAAACCAGTGGGATGTCACCGCGGAAGAAACCAAATTGGATTGTGAAATATATGAGTTTTAGAGTGTAACTTCAAATTCTTTATTTGGTTAGTTTAGAAAAATTATGTAGTTACTATTTTTATCATTTTGAGCATTATAGGTCATTCATCAATTCATTGTGCCTATAAAAGACAATGTTAGGGTTTGTTTGTAAGATCTAAATTTGGGTCTTATACTCAGTTTTTAAAAGGCCTTACATTGGATTGGTGTCTTTATATCCCAAACTTGACTGGTACATTTGGTAATTTTTAAGAAAAAATATTGTCCACAAAAAACACCACATTGATAGCAGACCTTTGACAAAACAAATACTTGGAAATTGTAGTATGTTCAATAGCTTGAATGGTTTAATTCTTACAAGGACTATAAATTTTAAAACAATAATAAATCTATCCCGTAAGCTATCAGTTTCTAAAGTACATATTTATAATGGTAAAAGATTTATTGACATATTGTTATCCTTTTGTCATAATGTCAATTTATGTAGTAAACGAGTAACTTAATCCATGGGGAAACCCACCCACTTATGAAAATTGTCTCAAATCCATTGAAACTTTTACTAGAGTCACAATTTACCCCATTTGAGTGGAACTTGGCCCATGGAATTGCTACGTAGGAAGAACCCACCATTGCAACTACTAGTGTAAGAAGATACAAAAGTGTGGCTTGTGATTCGTCACCCACAGCTTGACATGTTGAGAACAATTAGGAAAACAACCCTTAGAATAGTCTATTGACTAACTTTAGGTACAAATTTTCCAAACTTCTAAGTACTAAATTGAGCAATTTTACATGAATCCCATGGATGTAATCAATTGAATAAATTCTTATATTTATAACTTCCATACAAACATCCTTTCAACTTTTGGACTAATCTAAGCATTAAAACTGATTGTTGAATTTGTATTGAAGTGTTCATAGACGTGGTCATAACAAACTCTCCTGCCTGATGATGTGTATTATTTCATCGTTTGAAATATCAACAAAGAATTCTAGTTCTTGAAAAGAAAATTTTAAACATAAGCATTCATCAACTTCTCATATATGTCTAAAAAAAAGTCAGCATGTTGATGTTAATAGCTTTAAATTCTCGAAACGTAACGACGTAAATCGATGATGATTCCAACCTGCTCAATGATATGCTAGTCAGCATTAGAATAGGTATTATTAAGAATTTTCATGGTGTTCACTATTTTTTCTTTAGTTAATCAATATTTTAGTGATTAGTATAGGACATCACTCTGAAAACAACTTAAGGCCAAACTCTCAAAATCAAAACGTTTTGGATGTTGAGCATTTGAATGTGGGTTAAGAAGATTGACTTTCAGAGCCTGGTTCCCCTCCCTTATCTAAAAAAAACTTTACACTTACCCATACAACATGGTTTGATGATTAACTTAACAAGAGATGAAAATATATGATATATACTAAAAGAATTAAGAGACATCAATCATGGATATTTTGATGAATGCTATACAAGGATTCAAATAGGTGTAAATTAACAGGAGATGAAAATATATGATATATACTAAAAAAATTGAGGCATCAATCGTGGATATTTTTATGAAATGCTATACAAGGATTCAAATAGGTGTAAATTAATTTTGTTGAGAAATAATCCTCTTTTAAAGCAAAAATCTAATAAGATTATAGAAAATTCAATCAAGTTTTAAATAAATAAGATTTTTGACTTTCTACATGGCCAGATTTTAGGAGAACAATTTTCTACGAGATTAAATGAATCCATTTAAATAAATAAATATTAGGTTTAATCAACTACAACAATAAGCACCATGAAAATTCTTGGAGAATTCTTTCTTGCTCAGAAATGGTGAAAACTATCACCAGGAAGGTTGGAACCATGAACCATAAATGATTCCAACTTGCCCTAGACAATTCCAGCTAGGCATTTATTACAAGTATGCATGGTGACACCTGGTAATAAAAGTTAACAAGTCAAAATATACTAATATGAAATAGACATAACTAGTCAAAATATATGAAATATACAAAAAGAATTAAGCGACATCAACAATTCATCATTTAATGAAATGAAATCCACATGAGTTCACAATCACTATGGTGGATACTGAGAATACGTTACTTGAGCAATGAATTTCGAACATTTCCTGAATTTTTAGGGATAAATCTCCAAATTGATAAACATGAACCACTATAATAGCTACTCAAATATTAAAATAATAAGATATTTGGATATTGGTTGGTTGGAAATTGTGTACAAAATGAAGAAGACCCTACACAAATCCAACATACTGTCATTTACTTAGTATCTTTTGTCTCTCTAGAAAACATAATTTTTAGTAAGTGCTTAAAATTTCAAGAACAAGGGGTTCAATTCGATGGCGGGATCTGGAAATGGCGAGGGTTTCTGAAACACTAGGGTTTGCAACGGAAAGGCTGAAAGAGGAACAACAGGGGAGATAAGGGTAGAGGATGAACAGCCGGAAAGCAAGAAAATAAACAGTGGTGCAAAAGGAAGATAGGGAGGCTCACAAAGCCAGAAGGAGCTGAAAGGAGCCATGGCCGGGGATCCAGGGAGGGGAGAGATCCCCTCCTACAAAAATGTAACAGTGGGAGAAACAAGCAGAAGCGGACCACGAAGGGAACCAGGGGGAGAGAGTAGGGAGGCACCTGTGTTGGGAAACCAATGGCAAGCAAGACTAGGAGGTAGGTGCCTTCCCAGAGCCCTAAAAAAGCCGAGGTTTGTGATCCCGAACAACAAACTCGAAGAGTATAGATGTTATATGAGAGACCACACCCTGATATGTAAATTTATAGGGTTCTGGCCGGCGGAAAAGGACCTGGCAAGGTGGATACAGCAAAGATGGAAGCCGAAAGGTCATATCGACATGAAGCTCGGGGCAAAGGGCTTTTTTACAGTGATATTTGCTAACCTAGAAGACAAGGAAAGAATCTTTGAAGGAGGACCGTATTTCATGAACAACGCAGGTCTATTCATGAGACACTGGGAGGACAGTTACAACCCTGATCAAGAAAAGATGCTGGCAGCACCGGTCTGGGTCCGTCTGTTTGGCCTACCAATAGAGTTCTGGGACCCTGAAATCCTGGAGGGGATAGGCAATACGATAGGGTCTTTTGTCAAAGTATCAGAATCAACGAAAAGAGGGAGATACACATCCTATGCAAGGATATGCGTATATATGAACATATCAGACCCCCTGCCAGAATACATAGAGCTGGAATATCATGACGAAGTATGGCAACAACCAATGGATTATGAACATATACCGTTCAGGTGTAGAAGGTGCCACGAATACGGACATCTCTTTAAACAATGCCCTCTGAACGCTGGGGAAGACACAGAAAGGAAAGCAGAAGCAGAAAAAAGAAGGACAGAAGGAACAGAAGGAGCGGAGGAGGGTTTCCAGGAAGTCCAAAGAAAAAGGAGGCCCGGGAAAGAGACGACAAGCAAACCACAAACCCCTAAATCTGTATCGGTCGAATGTCAAAATAAGTTCAGTATATTACAGGAAGAAGAAAGAGAGACAGAAAAGGAAGGAAATGCAGAAGAACCCATGGATTCGAATAAAGACATAAAGGAAACAGACCCAAATCAAGGAAACCTTGGAAAAGAAGGGATAGAGGAGAATGCAGACACAGAACAAACACAGATGGAGATTGACCCACAAAAGGAGAATGGAAATGAAGAGGAGCGAGTCATGAAAAGGCTGTTACAGGATTGGAGGAACCTGGATGAGAGGTTCATACCGGAAGAGCAAAAACAGTTATACAAGGAAATGTTTCAGAAATACAAGGAGAAGAAGGAAGCACTTATGACAAGTCCTATGGAGCAAACAGGAACACAGGAAACACAGAGTATAGGAATGGGTAGTTCTGGCAAAGGAAGTAGAAAAAGAGGAAGGCGACCAATGAGCGAAACTATACAGGTGGTAGGGGAGACCCTGGTGAATTCAGGAAGAGTCATACCTCTGTCAGAGGTATTTCAACAACATCCAAAAAGTTATAAATGATTGTAACAAGCTGGAACATCAGAGGCCTCAACAGTATTGGGAAACAAAGATATCTGAGGGAAAGAGTGAAGAAAGACAAACCTAGCATAATGATAATACAAGAGACAAAGATTAATGGCCAAAAATTAGAAGAGATAGTGAAAAAATACAAAATTCAATATGAAGTTATGGCCCAAGATGCGACCGGTACAGCTGGAGGATTGGCAATCCTATGGAATCCAGAAGAGGTGCAAGTCAAAGATTGGGTCAGTCTCCCTAGAATCCTCTCAGGCTCATTCAGATTGATAGGGTCCTCAGAGTGGGTGCTCATCACGGGAGTTTATGGCCCGCATATTCCAAGGGAACGCAAAAATTTCCTGAAGGACATGCAAATTATCCGCAGAATTTTCCCTGGGACCCCATGGATGGTAGGAGGAGACTTTAATATGATTAAAGCCCTAGGAGAAAAGAAAGGAGGAAAAAGTAGACCAGATCAAGACATGGAGGCTTTCAGTGAAATGATAACAGAGCAAGGATTGGTAGATATTCCGACAACAAATGGAGTTTACACATGGAATAATCGTAGGGGAGGCAGAAATCAGATAGCATCAAGGCTGGATAGATTCTTAGTTTCAGAGCAGATCTTAAATAGGGATGTATTTGTAGAGGCAAAAATTCTACCAGCCATGGGTTTGGACCATTGGCCTATAAGACTGGAAATAGATATCAAAAAATACCCCCACAAACGCCCTTTTAGGTTCGAGGCTTTCTGGCTCAGGAATAACCAGTTCATAACGAAAGTAGAGGATTGGTGGACCAAAAGTCAACAAAGAGGAAGAAATAAGATGCACACCTTCCAGCTAAAGCTCAAGGAACTCAAAGGGAAAATAAAAAAATGGAACAAGGAAGAATTTGGGAACATTTGTATGGAGAAGCAGAGACTAGAGCGAAAAATGGAAGAATTACAACAGAATATCATAACAGAAGGACGAAATGAAGAAAAGAGCAGAGAAGAAGGAATACTGATCAGTCAAGTAGAAGAAAGGAGAAAACAGGAAGAAATCCTATGGAGACAAAAGTCCAGGGTAAATTGGCTGAGGGAAGGAGAAAGGAACACCAAGTTTTTCCACCAAGCAATGGTTCAACATAGGCAAAGGAACAAAATCTTCTCCATTCTAAACAGGGAAGGGAAAAGAGTAACAGAACATGAAGAAATGGAACAAGTTTTAGTAGATTATCACAAGGATGTGCTGACAGAACCAAGGGTCAATAGAGACGAGGCTATAGGAAGAATTTGCAATGAAATCCCCAAGATGGTAACCGAAGAACAGAACAGAGCATTGATGAGAGCAGCAACACTAGAAGAAATAGAGGAAATAGTAAAAGGAATGAAGAAAAATAAGGCACCAGGACCAGATGGTTTCACGACAGAATTTTATCAAGCAAGTTGGCATTTCCTGGGACAAGATATTTTGGAAGTTGTAGAGGAGTCGCGAAGACAACAAAAGGTATGGCCAAGTCTTAACTCTACCCTTTTTACTCTTATCCCTAAATCGGCTAAATCTGAGAACGCCCAAGGTTTTCGCCCAATAGCCCTTTGTAATGTTATTTATAAAATTATTGCAACCCTGATAGCTAAAAGATTAAAACCTATCCTTGTGAACATTATATCCCCGGAACAAACTGGTTTCGTTGAAGGAAGACAAATCCTCGATGGGCTGGTGGTAGCCCAGGAGGTGATTCATTCTCTAAAACAAAAAAAGGAGAAAGGAATGATGATAAAGTTGGATTTATCAAAAGCCTATGACCGCCTCAATTGGAACTTCCTCAAGGCAACGCTCAGGGCTTTCGGTTTCAGTAATAGATGGATTGAATGGATATATAGCATGGTATCAACGCCAAACTTTTCTATCCTATTGAATGGTACTCCCACCTCGACTTTTAATGCCACCAGAGGTTTAAGATAGGGGGATCCCTTGTCCCATTTTTTGTTTATTATAGCGGCAGATGGTCTTGGAAGATACATTAAAAAAGAGATAAGGGAAAGAAAGATAAAGGGACTTCGGTTATGGGGAAATAACATGCCTATCACCCACCAGTAGTTCGTAGACGATATCATGTTATTCTGTGAGGTATCATTAAAGGAAGTAAAACGAGTGAAAAAGATCCTGGATCTGTTCATGGAAGCTTCAGGGATGGAAATCAACAAAGAAAAGTCATGCACGTTCATCTTCAACACCCCAGAACTGATTAAATCTCACTTGACCAGAACTTTGGGCTTTAGAACCGGAGAGTTTCCTACAAAATATTTGGGGAACCATCTAACTCTAAACCCTTCAAGAGTATCAAATTGGTTTCAAATTATAGACAAACTTAAGAAAAGATTGGGAAACTGGTCCTTCAGAGCGCTAAATATAGCAGGACGATTGGTACTCTTGAAATCAATTCTCCAGGCCATCCCGATTTACCCTCTATCGGTGATGGCAGCCCCCAAGGGAGATTGCGCTAAAATGAAGGAATTTTTTGCAAAATTCTTGTAGGGAGGACCCAAGCAGGAAAGGAAATGGGCCCTAGTGTCGTGGAAAGGCATATCGAAACAAAAAGAAAAAGGAGGATTGGGCCTCAGGGACCCAGGAACTCTAAATCAAGTCTTGGGGGCAAAACTATGGTGGAGGTGGATGAGAGGAGGACAAGATATATGGAAACAAATATGGACTCAAAAATATAGCATGCCCTCAACAACAGAAGGCATCCTTAGAGTGGAAGAAGTGCCAAAAGGATCCTCAATCTGGGACCTAGCAAGCCAAAACAGGGAGCTCATAAACAAATTTTCCTTCTGGGAAATCAGGAGCGGAAGTACAACTCAATTCTGGGAGGAGGCATGGCAGCAAAGGGACAGAATGGCCGATATTCAAAACATACAGAACACTTACCAGAAGGCAACAAGGATGGGATTAAAGCTGGTTAAAGATTACTGGAAAGAAGATGAGGCAGATGAAACTTGGCGGATCTGGAGAAAACCTGAAGAATGGGACGAAAATATTGATGAAGTTCAGAAAGAGACCCTAACAAAAGAGATGGATGTAAGAAGAATCAAGAACAACACGGGACCAGATATACTCAGATGGGGAAAATCTACAAAAGGGACCTTTACTGTCAGGGAAGCATATTATCTAGCTACTCGGCAAGAAGGAGAAGAGGAAGACATAGATTGGAAACAAATATGGAGGAATAAATGGTGGCCGAAAGTAACAATTTTTGCTTGGTTAGTAGGGAAAGAGAGAATCCTGACGTGGGACAAGCTGCAAAAAAGAGGTTTTCAAGGTCCCCCCAGATGCAGCCTTTGTAAACAAGAGAACGAGACCCAAGAGCACCTCCTGAATTCCTGTCCTTATGCCCAGTTCCAATGGGATGAGGTAAGGAACCTCTTTGGAAAATCTAACAGAGATCTGAATGACATAAAGAAGACCATATGCCAATGGGGAAAAGGCCAATTTTCATGTTCCATAGTAAAGAGAATATGGAGCTTAGCTGTAGGATTTGTCATATGGTTTCTGTGGAAAGAACGAAATCAAAGGATATTTCGAGATAAAAATAATCCACCTGGGAAGACTTGGGAAAAAATTCAAAGAGCAATAAGAGAAACCATTCTGGCTGAGAACTGGGAGGAGGAGGAATGGAACACAAATCTGGAGGAGAAAAGAATCTTAGCCAGACTTAATATAGAATACAACATGATCTATCCCCGGAAGGAAAGACACCAAAGAACGCAGATACAAAGCCAGGTACAGTTCAAATATCCAGGGGAAAACTTCATTAAATTGAACTTCGACGGGGCTTCAAAAGGAAACCCAGGCCTTGCGGGCTTTGGGGGCATCTTTAGAGATAGTATGGGCCGCACCAGATGGGTGTACGCAGACAAAGGAGGCATAATGACCAACAATGAAGCAGAAATGATGGCCGTATACCAAGGTATTAAAATAGCAATAAGAAATGGATATAGGAACCTGGAGATTGAAGGAGACTCGCAGATTGTAACCGGAATGCTTAGGAAACTTGACAATGGGAAAGACTGGGAACAGGTGGCCAAGAGCTGGAGGACGGCAGGGTTAATTCAAGACATGGCTATCATCCTGAAGCATATCGATTACAAAATCATCAGCCATGTAAAGAGAGAAGGAAACAAAGCTGCAGACTTTCTGGCAAATTGGGGATGCAAAGAAGGTAAAGTGGATAGCATATGGCCAACAGTCACGAACAAACCGGGATGGGAAACGCTCAACCTAATAATCACTCAGGATAATGAACTCGCAATGCAATAAGGAGAAGGGGAAAGAACCCCCGATCGGGGTGGTTAATATGATGAGATGGGAAGGCAGTAATAGGATGAGGGGTGGCAATTATGAGCCACCTTACAGCAAGAGATCGCGGTAGGTGGATGTTAAGTTAGGTAGGCTGGTCATCATGTTAAATTGCAGCAGGACGAATAATCTCAAGCACAGAGGTGGTGGAGATGACGGCGGAATGGTGATGGGACAAGGACCAGGACGTACAAGGGAAAGATGAGAAGGAATGGGCTATTATGGCGAGTGCAGGCGATTCAGCAGATCAGAAGAGGGCGGCAGGTGAGCGGGAGTGGATACGGGTGGAGGCATAAGGGCAAGCATGAAAGGAGCGTCCTCGAGGTGAACGGAGGCAGGAAAGAAAAGGTGATAGACGGAGTAGGAGAAACCACTCAAGGTCAACCTCCAGGGTTGGGGAAAACTCAGAGCAAGAAAATTGAGGACAGAATGAAGAGGATTGTAATGCCGGGGAACAGGGGAGGAAGACCTGCGCGAGCAGAAGGCACTAAGCCAGATCAATGGGAAGGAGAGGAATAGACCCGAGAAAACATAGAGGAGATATATGACCTGGAACGGGATAGTCAATAGCAGGTAAGAAAAAGCGATAGAGGTAAAGGGAGAATTCTGGAGAAAACAAGACAAGCAGCGGAGGATATAGGAGAAAGGAAAGTCAGGGGCCGAGAAGAGGAAGCCGACATGGGAGCACCAACCAAAGAATTAGGACAGGGAAGTGGGGTAAGGGAATACAATGCAGGCAGAGCAGGACGAGGAAGGGGCCGCAGAGGGAGAAGAGGATGGTGGCAAGCCGGTCATCAGGAACAGGGACGCACCAAAACAGCAGGAACCAAACGTGGAAGGAAAACGATGAATCGCCAGGTGCAGTATGCAGAGAGGGCTTATTGCAAAGACACGCATGCAGACATTAGGAGAATAATCCAGCATCTGGAAGAGGAGGCGACCCAGGAACAGTCAGAATCTGAGATGGAGGATTGGGAATACCTGTTACCAGACCCTAGAAATACCAGAGGTCATATGTCCCTGTATAAACAGGCCTTACATGTGTATTGGGTCATGAAGCGATTGTTGGCTAAGGCTATGGAGCAGGTCTCCATGGAGATGGCTGAATTAGCCCAAGGCATTCCAATCTAAAGAAAGAGATAAACAACCTTCAGATAACCATTATGATGCAAGATGGCAAGCTCGACAAGATACAACAGCAGCTAAAGAAGCTCACTCAGGAGGTAAAAGAGGAGGAGCATCAGCCGAGCGCAATGGAAGAATGATTATTCAAGATATGTTTATTTTCTCCTTAGTTAGGAAGCTGAAAAGCATGCCACCCTCTGTTATCTTTTATAATGCAGCTAGTGAACAGTGTTAGTTTTTTTGAATGGTTAGTATATATAGCATGGACAAATAGACTCGTTAAATTTTGTTTTTGGATGGCCATTAAGAACCTCAGATGGCCAACAAACCTGGTTTCCCTTCGGGGTGGGTTGAGGCCATCGTATGTATGCACTGGTTTTAACCTGTTATAATAGAAACGGTTCCATCTTAGCTTACAAAAAAAAAAAATCAAGAACAAGAATAGATGGACAAGTTCTAAACCCATTTCCTAGTTCAACGTATCTAATGTCTGCATTATATTTATGCAACATGCACAAAATAATACCCATATTGACTTAAATAAACATCAAATCAACAAACACAGCAAATGCTCAAAATTTCAAGAACAGGAATATAGGGACAAGTTACAAACCCATTTCTTGAGTTCATCCTATCTAATGTGATCATTAAACTAATGCAAAATCCATATAAGATATACCGATATTGACCTAAATTAGCAATATCCATTTGAATATTATATTGTACTCTAGATAAAGATAACAAATAGGTCCAACATGATGACAAGAAAATAAGGACTAGTAATTGAAAGAAATTGTTTGCCTCTAGAGAGCACAACTAATTGTCATAATGAATTTTTAATAGCTATCTTCAAGTCTGAGGGCAAGGAAAATGTGTTGTAAGAACAAATAGATCATAGCTACAACAATTTATGAGTGTCATAAATAGATGATTCAAAAGACCTCAACAACTGCACATAAGTAAATTGTTTACTTCCCTGGTGCACCATGTCAAGTTGATCATGAGAATCATTAGTTTGTGTTTCCGAGAACCTGCACAAAAGATCTATGGTGCCATGAATATATTGTGAGCTTGTAGCCTGAGGACCTCTGACATTGCTCCCTTGTAGCATGCCAAATATATTTCCTCCAAAATTTCCCATTTCTCCTGCATTGAAAACAAGTGGTTCACCTTGGTGTTGTTTATCCATAGAATTCACCATAGTTACAGGGAACCCACATGTTGCAAGATTAGTAGAGGACCATGGATACATTGTTAGTAACTTTTCTGCTAGAAAAAGACCAAAGTTGTGTTTTACTGCTTGCGTCAATTGTGCTTGAGCCATAAGAGGTTGATCCTCTAGCATAAGTTGATCCATTGTGAGGCCTGACCATGTGTTCATATCGAATGAAGTTGGTCTTGACGACCTTGAGCTGCCGGAATTGAATTGACAGAAGAGAGAGAGCACAACTAGAGCCTGAGACTCTTGATAAACCATGTGGGACAGATATAACATCTCAACCTACAAGATTTTCTCTCTAGGAGGATGATAGGGTCATGGATTGGCCCACATGATCCTTGAAGATTTTACTGTATTGGTGAATTTCTTAATTAATAGCTCCACCAGGTACAGTCTTAGAACCCTGTAAATAGAAAAGAAACCTTTCATCATTATGACAGGAAACGATACTTGTTGATAAATTTCCACCCTATGATGATTCATCCTCTTCCTTAACCCTCAACCAAGCTCTTTTTACATATCCTCCAAGTTTGAAATCAATCAAATTCTCCTCTAAGTTTGAAGCTACCCGTGGATGCATGAAAGGTGATATAGCCACCAAGATGTTGTTAAGTTGTCTATCATTTATTTAAAGAATAAATAAATGTCAGTTTGCATAATCCATATTCAAATCAACAACAAGTGCAAGATAATTACAGTTTTAATCCTCACATTAGATTGGAAGGGGTAATGAAGAATAGAATAAAAAATTAGTTGAGTTAATCTACACATTTGAATTTAATGCTCACGTTGTAGCAATGAGATTCTCTATAAAAAGGGAAGTTGTATATAAAATTCTACAAACAATGGAAATGGTTGGGACAATGTATTTCTTTGCATGATTTTTTCTTCAAACGAAACAAATGTTGGTTATTATGGAATTGGATCACTCCCAAACAACAAAGCTCTAACTACAAGGGACATCCACTATGGAATGTAGCCAGGGGGGTCTCAATTACATTCAAAGAAAAGTTTACAAAGTAACCCATTCATCAAAGAAGAAATCCTATTGAAAGTTGAAAGTGGTGATTATTTTCTCATTTTCTATGATAGCCAAAAGCTTATATATCACACTAGCACCTTCATTGTCATCTAGTATATAACTAACATATGAGTTAAACATAAGAAAAACCAGATCCAATAGAAAATATAAGATAAATCATCATCAAAATGATATTATCACTCAAAAATAGAATTGTAAAATGGGAATTTGACAAGAACATCATTATAATAGATATCAAACAACATATAGAAACAAGACTTATGTGTTGCTATATAAACATAAAAAAAAATAAAACAATTGTCTTGCTATTATAGCTCCAACTAAGACTGCAACTTTATGATCGAATAATATGCAACAAAACACTTTGCAAGTTTACAACACAAAACGGGTGAAAACTCAACAAAAAATGTGTTTCAAGATGCTCTTAACAATAAAAAAGCAGCTGATAGGAGGGGGAGCTCTGAGCAGCCGTAGCGATTAGGGTTTCTGCGAAAGCATCAACGGCGCAGACAGTACAGCTCTGGCCCTGCTCACAAACCAGACCACATCCACTGGGGCGTAGCAGAACGGCAGAGCATTAGAGCGGCTCGATGGAGAATACTCGGGGGGGGGGGGGGGGGGGGCGTCAGAGCCCTCCCCAATGCAGCATGACCCGGAGCAGGCGTTCCTATTCGGATCGGTTGATAGGGAGATCCTGAACAATGGTAACAGGCAGCAGCAAGGAAACAAGAAAACAGGAGCACGAAAGGACCTAGCCAGCGTCACTCAAGACAGTGGGAAAAATCCGGAGGAAGCACCAAAAGTATCCTCGACAACATGCAAGCCAATAGCCACAGAAAGGCCACGAATATAGCTACTTGGAGACAAGATAGATGCTCGCATTGAGTTCATGAGGGATAATGCCATTATAGGGAAGTTTATAGGGTTTTGGCCCACGGAAAGAGCCTTATACGGGTGGATCGCAGCGAAATGGAAGCCAAAAGGAGACGTTACCCTGCAGCTAGGGCCGAAGGGCTTCTTCACAGTTATTTTTTTACTGTATTTAGGACAAACTCAGGGTACTGGGAACAGGGCCTCACTTCTTCAATGCTGCGGGCTTGTATATGAGAGATTGGATACCGAGATTCAATCCGGATAAGGAAGATCTCACATGGGCGCCAGTCTGGATCAGAATGTATGGTCTTCCAGATGAATATTGGGACGAGGACGTACTCAAGAACATAGGAAATGGGCTAGGGGAGTACATCAGGACTGCAGAAGAGACCAAGCTGCGCAGATTCATTTCCTACGCTCGCATCTGCGTCTTCATGCGACTGAATGAAGCATTACCAGAATCGGTAAGTCTCTCCCACGGTGACGAAGAATGGAATAAACCCTTGGACTATGAGCATGTACCCTTCCGGTGCCGAAGATGCCATGCTCTTGGGCATCTCTTCCGTGATTGTCCCCTGAACGCCAAAGCCACTTCATCTGATCCCTTGGCTTCTGCTTCCCAGGATGGCTTCACCAAATCCCTAAGCCATAAACGAGCGCACAAGAAACCTTCCAATGGGCTCAAGCCCCAGCAAAACAACACTTTTGGCCAAGCTTCCAAGAACAGTTTCGAAATCCTAGCTCAATCCTCTGATGATCTTCCCCCTATCTATGAGTCTAACCCTTCCCATCCCTCATCCTCTGCCCCCCCCCCCCTCCCCCAGTTTTTTCCCCCAAACGCCAATCCCCTATAATCCTCCATGATTTCCCCTCAGGAGACAGGAAAGAACCAACAGAGAAAGATAAGGATATGGAAATTGATGGAAAGCTAGACCCTCCCTCTAGCTCAGAGATAAAAGGGGCAGAAGGCAACCAGATGCAACCGATGGAAGAAGAACCAGAAAGCATAGACCTGCATGGCCTAGACATTCTGGAACTGGAACTAGTATGCAAAACGAAAGCATATGATAGCATAACTGAAACCCAACTCAGCAAGCTGGAGGTGGTTATCTCGAGAGCTTACCAGTAGCAGCAACTAGGGATTCAACCAGGAAGCCAGTGGGATGGAAGCCAGCCCCCAAAAGAAACCAAAAAGAGAGGACGAAGAACAGATCTACAGAGAATGATCGAGATTGGGAAACTCCTGGTAGACTCAGGCAGGTATGCGAAATTGACAAAGTACTATAAACCCTCTGCAAATAGTTGAACCATGAAGCTGGTATCATGGAACTTAAGAGGGTTCAATAGCCCAGGGAAACTTAGAATGTTAAAAAACATGATTAAAATGGAAAAGCCACAAATATGCTTACTCCAGGAAACCAAATGTAATGGTTCTACACTAGGCAGCATTCTCACAAAAGCTTGGCCAGGATGTCGTTCAGTAGCAGTCGATGCATCTGGAGCGTCAGGGGGCTAGCCATTGCATGGAATACTCAAGCGTTAAATCTCTCAGATTTCCACGCTTCTCACCACCTCATACAGACAACTTTCCACATTTGGGGTACGAACGTCCATGGAAATCTCTCAAATGTTTATTTCCCGCAGGATACAGGGAGCAAGATTGCGCTTCTAGACACCATAGAGGCATTGAACAATAACAGGAGGCACCCACTCTGGATCATAGGAGGGGATTTTAATATGATCACCAAGCTAGAGGAGAAGATTGGGGGGAGATATAGAATGGAACAAGAAGACATCCATTTCAAGAACTTCATTCAAAACACCTCCCTCATAGACCTGCCTTTTTGCAATGGTACCTTCACATGGAGCAATCGAAGAACGGGAAAACACCAAATCGCATCCAAACTAGATCGCTTCCTCATCTCAGATAATGCGATCCACCTTGGAGGTGATATCACAGCTGCAATTCTTCCACATACCGGCTCGGACCATTGGCCGATAGTCCTCCAATGGCAACGACCTGGCGACCAGACTTGAAGACCCTTCCACTTTGAAGGCTTCTGGCTCATGCATCCGGAGTTCAAAGACTTTGTCAAAACCACATGGACATCTTTTATTCCCCCCTATGGGTCAAAGATGTACAAATTCCAATAGAAGCTCCGGTTCCTAAAAAACCACCTAAAACGCTGGAACAGAGAAATCTTTGGAGATATTTTCAAAGCGCAGCAAGATCTCAATCGGGAACTGACGGATCTCCAACAAAGAGTATCCACAGAGGGACACACTGAAGGGACCTTGGAACAGGAACGACGTATCCACAGACAAATCGAGGAAAGGCAGAAGCAGGAGGAAGTTTACTGGAAGCAAAAATCCAGAATAAGATGGTTGAAGGAGGGAGAACGCAACACCAAATTCTTCCACAGAACAACCATTCAGAGAAGAATGCACAACAATATCCCGTTTATCCAAAAGCAAGGAGGGGTGAAGGTAGAAACGCATGAGGAAATTGAGGAAGAATTTTGCAATCACTTCAACCAGATCCTTCAAGAGCCGGAAGGAGACAGACGTCAGGCAATTGAAAGAATCACCAACAATGTGCCAAGGATCATTACGGAGGAACACAATGAGCTTCTCCTCCGACCGATTCAGCCTCAAGAGGTGGATGAGGCAATGTCCCAGCTTAAGGAAGGAAAAGCCCCCGGACCGGATGGATTTACCACTACGTTCTTTCACACCTTCTGGGAGTTGATAAAACAGGAAGTCTGGCAAATCGTTGAAGAATCGAGAGCGCTCCACTGGCTGCTGCCTTCTCTCAATACCACCTTCATTGCCCTCATCCCCAAAGAGGAGGACTCAATTACTCCCGACAAATTCAGGCCGATTGCACTTTGTAATGTCATCTACAAAGTCATATCTAAAGTGGTGGCCAACCGGCTGAAGCCACTGCTCCCGCTGCTCATATCTCCGGAACAGTCGGGCTACGTAGAAGGAAGACAGATCATGGACGGTATACTCCTCACGCACGAGATTATACACTCCCTCAAACAATCAAAACAGGCAGGTATGCTTCTTAAGCTAGATCTTTCTAAGGCTTTTGATAAACTCAGCTGGACTTTCATTCAGCAAATGTTAAAGGCTTTTGGTTTTAGCACTATGTGGATTCGCTGGATTATGAACTTAATTAATTCCACTCAATTTTCCATCCTTGTGAATGGAATCCCTTCCCGACCCTTCAAGCCATCAAGAGGAATTAGGCAAGGGGATCCCCTACCCCCCTTCCTCTTTGTTCTGATGGCAGAAGGGCTTGGCCGTCACATTAAGGAAGCTCTCCATTCTGGCCTCCTCAAAGGTCTTTCAGTTCACAATACCCCTGCCTCTTCTCATCAGCAATTTGTTGATGACACCATGCTGTTCGGATACCCCTCGGTCCAGGAAGCCGCTTGCCTCAAATCCCTGCTCAATGACTTTGCTGAAGCGTCTGGCACTGATGTTAACTGTACCAAATCGCAGATATTCTTCTTTCACATGCCTCCTCCTGTTAAATCGGCAGTTACCTGTATCCTTGGCTTTCCCATGGCCTCCCTCCCCTCTAAATACCTAGGAGCCCCCCTCACTGCCTCAGCTATAAAACACTCCTCTTGGCGTACTCTTATTGAGAAGCTAGAGCCGCGTCTCAATCTTTGGACGCACAGATCTCTCAACCTGGCCAGCTGGGTTGTGCTCATCAAGTCAGTTCTTCAGGCAATACCCCTGTACCTTTTTTCAATCCTTGCTGCACCCAAATGGGTCTTAAAAAGCATCAGAAATATTCAACGTAGCTTTCTATGGGGAGGTTCGGCAACTAATCGCAAATGGGCGTTAGTCAAATGGGCCACAGTTTGTCAACCAAAAGATAAAGGGGGTATTGGTCTAAGAGACCTGGAGCATAGTAACTCCATCATGAGTGCCAAAATATGGTGGCACTGGATCACCAATCCGGAAAAACCCTGGGCAAAAATTTGGACAGCTAAATATGCTAATAATCGACCTCAGGAGGAGCTAGTCCGGTTTACCCCCACAGAAAAAGGATCGCTAATTTGGAACGCAGCCAAACAGCACTTTCAGTTAATACAACAACACAGTTTTTGGGAGGTCAGAAATGGCAAAATGGCTAGATTTTGGACAGATGAATGGAACCAGCAGCCAAAGCTTACCCACATTCTTCATTCTCCTCTGGAGCTGGCAAGGCTGGAGCAGCAGCAAGAAAATATCCATCACTTCTGGATGCAAGAATCGGAGCACGGATTCAGGAAATGGAAACAGGGTAATCAGCTAATCAACTTCACAAACCTTCAGGATACAGGGGAATTGGAGAAGGAGCTTGGAAAAAGAAGAATCAGACACGACGAAGGCAATGACATCCTAAGATGGGGATACAGACCAAAAGGTGACTTCTCCACTTCAGAAGCCTACAAGTTAGTTTGCAACAGCAATAACCCCTCTGATCCTATCTGGAGCAAAATATGGGGTCTTGGTTCCTGGCCCAAAGTCTCTTACTTCCTATGGCTGGTCAGTCACAAAAGAATCCTCACTTGGGACAAACTAAGAAGAAGAAATTTTCATGGTCCATCGATGTGCCCAAACTGCAATCAAAATGAGGAAACGCTCCAACACCTCTTGGACTCCTGCACCCTAGCCAATCTACTCTGGGAAAAGGCTAGCTTCAGATGTCAAAAAAGATGCATAACAAAGAACGATATAACCGACTCCCTAAGACATTGGCCGCATAATCCTTACAAGAGCGAGCTTCTCAACTGCTTGTGGAACCTGCTCCCTGGATTCATCTTATGGGGGAGATGGAAGGAAAGGAATAAACGTACATTCAAAAATCAAAGCTCAAGAATTGAAGACATATGGACCAGACTATGTGGGAACCTCAATGAGACGCTGCTGCTCCACTCTTGGACCCCGGAAGATCTACCATCTCTAGATGTCGAAAAAGGTATTCTAAGCAACTGGCAATTGCGCCTACCTCAGACCCAACACAAGAACAACTCCTCCACAAGTAGCAGTACAATCAGAGACTCTTGGATTGCCCCTCCTAAACAGTCTTATAAGCTCAACTTCGACGGGGCTTCCAAAGGTAATCCTGGAAAGGCAGGCTTTGGAGGAATTCTTAGGAATCACGAAGGCACTCCCCTGCAGATATACTTCGGATCCTTGGGTTGGGACACCAACAACTCGGCGGAGATTGAAGGACTATGGCAAGGACTCCTTCTCGCTTGGAACCTCAATCTTCAACCCTTGATTGTGGAAGGAGACTCCCAAATTCTAATAAACATGGCCAAGAGACTGCAGAATGGCTCACAAGCGAAAAAGATCACAAACAGCTGGAGACTCGCAGCCAGACTAGAAGCCATTGAACAAGCTCTCCGCAGCAACAGGGCCATCACCTTCATCCATACAAAAAGAGAAGGAAACAAGGTCGCTGACCTCTTAGCTAACACAGGAGCAGATAAGGATCACAATCTCCTCACAGGAACTCCGGCCATTATACCAGATAATGCCTAGGCTCAGGACTTTGATAGGCTGGTCCAAAGCGATGCTACCTCCCCGGATGCGGGTGACACGACAGCGGAGAAGGCGGTGCCACATGGTCACCATGGGCAGCTCCATGCATAAGACGCGCATTAACTGCGAACCGCCGCCAGGGTACTCAAGCGTGGGTGCAGAGGCGATTAGGGACGGCAATTCATTGCTGCGTCCGGGGTTCAATCGAGCATTCAGTGAGCAGTTATGGCTTGTGGAGATCGAGGAAGAGCAGAGGCGCATAAGAATGGTGAGGCTTGGGAAGGTCAGGTGTTCGGTCGAGTTCAGATTTCGGGAGTGGGCTTATGGTCGACGGCTCACAGAGCTGGAGCTCACGTCGCCCCTTTGGCAATTGATAGAGGTTTCAGGTCTGAGAAGGGAGTTTCAGGTCTCAATTTCTCTGTTTACTCTTATCCTGCTCTGTTTCGTTTTCCTGCTAACAGTGGCATCATGGTCAAGCCCCGTCAGCGCCTCCTCAGCCGGCGAGGCTCTAGCAGAGGCGGGTCCTCTCGCCCCTCAGTGGCAGCTCCCCCCTCCCGCTGCTGTAGATGTCTATGCCACCAAGTGGCCGAGGCTAATCCAATCCAGTCGAGCCACTTCCTGGACACCAGCGATCCAAATCCGGATTCAGCTCCGCTACCTGCGTTTGGAACCGCAGTCTTCTCCTTCAGCAATTCTCAGGGCAATTCTCGCATCAACGCCCATGTCTCAGTCCTTTTTCTGGAAGAACCGAAGGAAGAGGGCGAGGAACAGCCCAGCTCAAAGCCGCACCAAGCTGGAAGTTCTGGGGTCGCTGAGGGTTTGCCAGAGGACCGCCCAGAGCATGCTGACATTCCACCTTCGACCCAGGCAGCACCTCCGCCATCGACTCAGGCAGCACCTCCGCCTGAGAAGGATAAAGCCGCATGGGACCTTCTCCCGGAAGGAATGTGCTGGATCATCGAGGAGGAACCGGACGAATAGGACTCCGTTCGCTCCGGTCTTCCCCTTCAGGCGCTGCTCAGGTTCTCTTTTGTTATGCTTCGTTTGTTATCATGGCCCTCTGTTCACTGTCGTTGTTCCTGTGTGGTTCGAGAATTTTCATGTTCAATGTTTGTTAATGCCCATGCAAGGGCTCCATATGATAGTTTTCTTTCTCCTTTTTGTGCCCCTGCGTGGGATGTCAATTATCGCTTTTGCTGCTCCTAATCGGTTTACCGCCCCTGTGTGGGTGTTCTGTCTCAATGGTGGCGCCCCTGCGTGGGTGGTTTTTCTCAATGGTGATACCCCTGCGTGGGCGATTTATCTTAGTGGTGATGCCCCTGCGCGGGTGAATTGTCTACGTGTTAGGGCCCCTGCGTGGGTGATATGTCCTGAAGCTATGGCACAGGTGTGGGAGGTTTTTCTGATTACTGTCAGTCCAGAATGCCATTCTTGGCTTCTGGCAACATGACCGCATGACTGTAAATGTTTTCCTGTTTATGTACATAATAAAATAGCATAGTCTTAACGAGAAAAAAACAATAAAAAAGCAGCCCAAAAAAAGCTTGGTGACAACAATCAAAAGATCAAGAAAGACAACTCTCAAAATTGTCACACAAAAACTTTCAAAAAGCAAGAATAGTAAATGGCCACAAAGATGCAGTTTTGACATGCAAACAAAAAGATCACCAAAACAAAATTTGCCACAAAGATTGAGACCGATCTTTTTGCCCTGGAAGACCAAAACAACTAAGATTCCCAGAAAGAAATCGTGTGTGCCTAAACAAAAATGACGATGCTTGCAACAAAACAAAACGAGACCAATACTTTCCTCAACAGGAGAGAGTTTGAATTCATGAACTTGCTGTAAAAATAAACACTGACACAAAAAAGTAACTATTCAGGAAAGACTCAAACCAGCAGACAGATCTTCAAAAACAAAAATGTTTGAATAATCTTGAAAATTTTAGGGTATACACGACTGTGTTGATGCACAACTGCGTCTATACACTATTCGACCCAAGGAAACCTGTGTATACGCGGGTTCACTTGAGGAAACTTGCATATATACGCTTCTGTAAACTGGAAAAACAATGTATATAATAGATCACAAGAAAAAACAAAAAAAAAATCTGAAGAAACTGATCAAACTTACAGTTCAAGTTCCTACAGACTACACAGTCACAGAAAGCAAATAAACAGTTGAGCCCTGATTGGCTTGAATAAACCCAAACTAGGAACAACAATACTATTGTCCCCAACGGAGTCGCCAATTTTGTTGAGCGAAAAATCCCCCTAGGGTCTTGGGTCAATACCCTAGTAGATCGAGGGTCATTTATAAAGAAAATCAAGCATTCTACACAGCGATCATGCTAATATAAACAAACTACACGAAATGAGGTACACCTGGGGGTCCTTCGTTTGGGTAGATCCAACCAAGGTCCAAACTCTCTTGGAGTTCATTTCAATCCTTCAACCTGCAAAACAATCAATTCAAGAAAGCACAATAGTATATGGACCAAGCATCATAAAGAAATCAACTTCATAGCATATTGAAAGGTAGTTAGTTATACAAATGAAACAACCATTCATATGTGAATCATGACATTGATATCATAAACATGAAGAAGATTTATATTAGGAACAAGACAAGTGTTTCTTTTATTATAGATAACTGAAGTATAGAAATGAATGATTTCACCTGAGCGTTCCTTTCGCAGGCTCCAAGCAAAACCGTCCTCCGGATTTGTCCAATCTCAAGCCTTCAACAAGCTCCTTCCATAACTCACTCAAGGATATCTCAACTAATGGAAAGACATCATAACTCATGGAAACAAGGGTTTCTTGTAATGGGGGAAGTGTTGGAAGCACAAGGATCTTCAGACCTGGTCAGGGATAATCTTAGTAGAATGATTTTTCTCTCTCTTCTCTCCTTCTTTAGGCTTTCCCATTGAAGCCTTTTTATACTTCTCCCAAAGTAGTTTTTTAGTTGGGAATTCGTTGGGAACAGTTGGGTCACGGGCATTAATAGGTAATCAGCAGGTAAAACATCAATAATTAAAAGGCAACCACTATCAACCTAGGGAAATCTCCATGTCAATGACAACACATAACCAGAGAATCACATGCATATACCATGCATCCAAAAACCAACAAGGAAATCGCACATGCAATTTGTTCCTCGTAGAGAAATCGAGTTATAGATGTTGATCCAACTATCTTCTTATGCTCCCTTTTTTTCCTTTTGCTTTCCCTTTGCTTCCTTTCTTGTCTTCTTCCAAGTCCAAAGAGAATACTAGAGTGCTCCAAGAATACTCTAAGTGTGCAAGAGTATAAGAGGATGAGAGAATCAAGGAGTGAGCCAAAACTGCACTCACAAAAGCAGTGAATGACCAAAAGTTGTGAACTATTTCTTTGATGCCTTTTAATTATTGATGTTTCATTTTTCCTTTAATTTCCCTTGCATGCAAATTTGTGTATCTTCATCTTCCTTTTCTCCTATTTTCCTTTATTTTCATAACTAAATGCCAATTATTGCCTCTGTCTTTGCCAATGTCCGTAGCCATAAATAAACCACAAGTGATGCCCACTAAAATGCCTACCCACTATTCAACTTGGAATTCGTGTCTCATAACTTTGGTCTTATTTTATTTAGATGAAAAATCAACCAAGGGTTGTTACAATAGACCTAACAATAAACCTACCCATGTTGTCCAAACATAATGACCCCGACCATCACTAAAACACCACAACACTAGTGAAGAAAATGACACGGTCTCCTTGAATGTGATACTAATAAACTCCCTTTGAAATAATATGAGGGTTTGGAGAACGATTGGTTTCTCCCCGCAACCCCTTCCTCACACTAGAGAATCACGACCACCTAAATCATCCCTCCCACCAGACAATTCCACTTCCATTGAGTCCTAAAACAAAGTTGATTAGTAAGCTCTCAACCTACCTACACCATTCAACCTAGGTAAAATAGCCAACTCCCAAACTCCCTGAAAAACAGCGTGAAGTATCCCCCACTCCCCACCACCAGAAATTGAATAACAAGGCCCAAACCACACCAAAAGTAGTAGCAAATTGAGAAATAAGGAAGTTGATGTCAGAAACAGAATTACCTTAGAAGAGTCGCGAGGAGATAATGTGGTTAGGATTTTTTGAAGACCATACCCAACTTCCCGTGCCCTGGAGTTCCACCATCCTTTTGCAGGGGTTGCGTGAAAGCCATGCCTATCCTTTCAACCAATGTTCCTGACATAAACGTCTAACTCCAGGAAAATGATCACCTCCCCATGAGCCCAAAAAATTATGGAATGCCATCTAGTGTAACATGTCACTGTCGCATAAACTCTGACTTGCCAAAACTAAAATAAGACGACTTCCCAATTCTCCACCCACTGCTTTAGCCGATCATCCACATAGCTTCACAAGGAAAAACCGCCTCGCAACTCTGTGGATCCACATGCATCTGGAGAAATCAATTTGAAAGGTAAATGAGCATGTCTCTTAGCAGAGAGGTTATCGAAGAACAATTTGGAACTCCGCATGCCATCTGTCTGATTAAAATTCAGACATATAGTGCATGGTTCAGTGGGATGGTGTGTCGCAGGCCACACCACCACCTGATGTAATGCCCTCTGTGTCGATGGGGTGGTAGGCTCCCGGTTGACATGTGTTCATCCACCTCATCAGAGATTCCTTTTAGTTATTAACATTATTTAGTAAAATAGTTAATTTTTACACATTATTTAGATTTGAAATTACAACTGTGATGTACATGAGCTTTCTCCAATTAACTCTAAGAGATTTTTATCATATTTTAAAATATTTTTTTATACCTAGGAAAATGTGTTATGTATTATTGTAAATTTATTGTACCAATAAATTTATAATACATAGAGAGATTGAATTTTTTGAAATATCAACTTGTTTTTAAATTTTTTCAATCTAAACGATGAGCTGTCGTCATTAATAACGTAGAATTTGTTGATCAAGAGGTCATACAATGCATATGATAAAGAAAATGGCATATATGTGATTTAAGGGGAAAATGCATGCTTTCAATTTAAAAGATGAGCTCTTGTCATTAATAACGTAGAATTTGTTGATCAAGAGGTCATACAATGCATATGATAAAGAAAATAGCATATATGTGATTTAATGGGAAAATGTATTTTTTCAATATGTTGTTTTCGAGAGTGTGTATGTGATAAATAATTTTTTCAATCTAAACAAATTCTCATCATTAATAACTTAGAATTTGTTGATTAAGAAGTTATATCATGCTTATGATAAAGAAAATGACATATTTGTGATTTAATGGGAAAATGTATTCTTTCAATGTGTTAAAGAATTTTTTCAATCTAAACAAACTCTCATTATTAATAACTTAGAATTTGTTGATTAAGAGGTTATACCATGCATATGATAAAAAAAATGGCATATTTGTGATTTAATGGAGAAAATGTATTCTTTCAATGTGTTGTTTTCGAGAGTCTACATGTAATAAAGAATTTTTTCAATCTAAACAAATTCTTATCATTAATAACTTAGAATTTGTTGATTAAGAAGTTATACCATGCATATGATAAAGAAAATGGCATATTTGTGACTTAATGAGAAAAATATATTGTGTAATTTGTTGTTTCCCAACCAGCGTGAGTTATATGCATATAGGTGTTATTATCATTCCAAATATGGGATACTATTATGTAATGAGAAGAGGGGTTAGGTTACCAAGTATTGTTTTTATTTTTTTATTTATATAAATTAAATTAAATGTAAAGTTTATATATATAAATGTTATATTTAAATTCCTATAAATTACATATTTCATTTATATTAAATTTTATTAAATTAGATGATAAAAATATTTTTAACTATAAATTCTTAAATTTAGTTACAATTTATTAATTATGAACATATTAACCATCAATATATTTATGAAAAAATATATAAACAATTTTATATTATATATTTTTAATAGGGTTTGTACAATTTAAGATTTTTAGAATTTTAATTTAAATATTAATGTTCTTTTACTATGTTTTTCTTGATACATGTTTAATATTAATTCTTCTTATAATTAATAATAATTTGGCTAAGAGCTCTTTATGAAAGAGTTGTTGTAATGTCATGTCCTCTAAAAATTTTGACTCGTCAAATTACATAAAAAATTAAATTAAATTAAAATTAAATTAAAAAAATTAATGTAATATAAACATTTTAACTCAGTCAAAATAAACTAAAAATAACAAAATAAAAATAACCTATGAAAATAAAAATAAAAATGACCCATGCTATTGACCTATGGCATTTATGTGGAATATTGCTTATTTAAAGGGGTAAAATTAAACTAGCCTAAATTGATCTTAACTCTGGATCTACCAAACACCTAGAAGAATCAAATCTCTTTTCACTATAAAAGATATTTGCATCCTCTCTAAGGGTAATAATTGTGTGCTCTACAACCTAGTATATAAAAAATGTTGTAATGCCTTGTCACATTTGAGAACCCATGGTTTCGATATATATATATGTGGGTAGTCTACTTACAAAATAGACTTTTTCACCATAATCTGGTAAAAATATTTCAAGAAAGAATTTGAGAACCCATGGTTTCGATCGATATATATATATATATATATAGGTAGTCTCACTTACAAAATATACCTTTTCACCATAATCTAGTAAAACGATTTGAAGAAAGAATTTGATTTTCGCTGTTTAAAATGCATTTTTGAATGCATAAATGGATTCAACACCATGAAAAACCAGATGGGAACTAGAATTCTACAAATTAAACAACTTAAACTCAAGTTCTTAAAAATCTTTGCCGAATTTTTGTTAAAATTAACCCGAAAAATGTTGTACAAAAGTTCCTTTTGTCTATATATATATATATATATATATATAGATAGATAGATAACCATCATAAATCTACCTTAACTCTAGATTTATCAAGGGATTAGAGGGATCAAATCTCTTTTCACCACCTAAAGACATTTGATCTCACTTGACATTTGGTAGATTTGAGTTAAGATGGTTAACTGATTTAAAATAATTTAATTTAATTTTTATGATTTTTTCTTTTGGTAATGTGAGATGTATCATGAATTATACTTGAGATAAATTAATTTTTATTGGTGTTTACTAGTCATTTAATTTATATGACTATATTAATATTATGTTGTACTCTTTGTTTCATTTTTCTTTTTATTTGGTCAATTAACTTGTCTTCTTTTGGAAAAAGTTGAAAATCCTTATGGAGTGAATGTGATCAATTATGTTAAGTGCATGATTTAAGAAACACAACTTTGATGGAGAAAGAATCAAATTATTAATAATTTATTGGTACATAATAACATAGTTTTATAAAAATTAATTTTCAATTTCTAAAAAAATAAATTTAATATTTAATTTTATTAAAAAATTAATCAATTTTATAAATAAATTTTAAAAATTTACCAATTAATTAAAAATCAAAACATTTTTATCCAAACTTATTTCAATATACTTTACATTCTACAAATATAAAAATATCAACCTAAATACTAATTACTAAAAAATAATCATATATTTTTATTAACATCTAAACCTAAATCCTATGCATATATTAAATACCAACCCAATTACAATTCACCATTTAATTAAAATAAAAGGTTATATTCTACTTCAAAATCAAAATAATTAAATTTTAAAATTAATAACTATGGTTAAAACAAATTAACATAAAAAAGGTTTCTATCCTTCAATGTTGATATTTTATTCTCATTCCAACAACTTTATCGATGGCTGCTGACCAGTCAAATCGTCCAACTGCTAAGGTGTCACAACTTCGATTTCGCTCCACCCAATTTATCGGTCGCTGCTGACCACTCAAATTCTTCAATTTCACTGTCAATTCAAATCCTACAATTTAGCTGGGACGATGCAGTTGTTACAACTTCCATTCCCACTCCAACAACTTTATCCATCGCTGCGAGCCACTGAAATCCTACAATTTCGCTGTAGCCTCAAACATATGCCGTTTCTTCCGTCATAGCTTTTATCGATCTGCATACTACTGTTACACATATAAGAAGTTTACACAAATATTTACCCTACAAAGTTTGCACATATTTTAATATTTTTGTTGTTGCAGTAATGAATACCATCCATGTACTCAACGATCGCTACAACAAATATTAGAGCCAAGAAACAAAATGAATGTAAGTATCACGGTTATATATATATATATATATATATATTAATAGCTATGTGTTATTTAATTTATTAGTCATTTAATTTATATAATATTGAGAATTTGTAATGTACCCATAAATTGTAGATGGTAAACTCACTGTATAAATTTTGATCAGAAGATATCTGATTTCATCATTACATTGTGTATAAAAGGAATAATATTCTCATATTGCTAAGTCTACACTATTTATACATTTTTATATTTAAAGAATTGAAATTCCTAAAACTCTATTTTCAAATAGATTTTGCCCAGAAATAAGAAGCATTTCATTAACAGAATAGACTCACAATACAACACATTGAAAGATGTTATAACAAAGATGCAAACAGATTGTCAAAAAAAGGATTACAAGGAAACAATGATGACTGACACTTAGAGATTACATGGGAGCAAACCATACTCAACATGGAGGGCTCCCCCAATCTGTCTTAACCTTTTCTATGCAAGACCCAAAGTTTTTTTTGGACAACAGAAATGTTTTTTTTGCCTTTTTTTGAAGATATATGCCTGGCCACTGGGCAAAAACAGTGTCCTCTAAGAGGATCTTTATTCAACTCCTAGCTAGATGGTGTCATTACAGGCCAAAAATAGTGCTTCATAACTATGCTGACCAAATGTATTTTTTGTATATGAACTTTTTATTCTCTGCACTGGCTTAATGCTACAGGTCATATAAGTGCTTTCTCCGGAGAGAGGACTAATACTAATTTATATGATGGTTGTTCCAACAATACAACAACAAATGATGTCTGTTGTATATTCTTTACAGTGTCTGCCACTGTATATGTTTCTCTCAGTCACATCAATTTAGAACAGTGTCATGCTTATATGTAGTTTATTCTGCTCAAATGTGTTTCTGGCTCTCATTTCTCCACAGACACATTGAGGATCTGATATCTTGTGAGCTGTTCATAGTTATCTTTTTTTGAAAGATGATACATGTAAAATTCCTTCTGATATTATATATATATAGATATCAAGTTTTTTTCATACTTAAAAAAAAAAAAGAATTCCAATTTCCCAATTGGAATTTTTTTATTAAAAAGCATTTCATTAACAAAATAATAAGAAAAAATTCAACCTTTTCTATTTATTTATTTTATTTTATTTTTAATATTTTGATAAAATCCTAAATTTTAATTATTTAAAATGTATTTTTAAATACACAAAAATTTAATATTATTAAAAAACTAATACATTTCTGCACATGACACTTTTAAATAACCTTTCTTTAAAAAAACGTATTCTCCACTGCTATAAATTGTGCATTCTGCCAAACGGTACAGAGGCGCGCATAAAATAATATCTCTGCCACTACAGAACCCTCACATGTGCTGTTACAAGAACCCCAAACCTCACTGTAAAACTCAAAGTACCCACATGCATTACTGGATCTGAAGCAATCCGCGGTTTTTTGGTTAAAAACTGTGGAGCGCCTCGATACTCGTGGGTTTTATTGTGACCAGAATTAGTCCTGTTGTGAGTGCTTCTGTAATACCCATGGAATTGATCGATGTAGCCAGGCTGCCAGTATTTTCGCTCGTTGTATGACCGGTGTTTTGTCATTAATAAATTGTATGGAGCTTGCATTTCGCATTGTGAACTTTATGAACAACAGACAGCTAATATTTCACATTTAAGACAGAAACCAGAAGGTACATGGGTTCTTTGTATCACGCAGATGGCAGTGCAAAAAGTTAGAGAGCTAGAAAGTTTGGCAAGTTGGCAACTGTTCAATGGAGGTCGTGTCTGTAAACCGTTCGTCAAAATACCTGCGCAGACTGGTGAATCCACAGATTCCGTGGCTTTTCTGAAGTAAAAGCTGGAATAAGAAGGGAATTCAGCGGCGAGTGGCGACTACTTTTCGCCTCAAGATTAGATTCAACAATTTACTAAGAGATGCGACTTCATCATGGAGTCCGACGCAACGCAATTGTGGGGCAGTTTTAATTAAATTGATTAGTATAAATATGAGTTATTTATCTGTAGGGAGGTTATATTAAAAATCATACCTAACATTTTGTACCCTAAAATTCCACCATAGGTTACCAAAGCCATACTTATCCTTTTAAGCCAATGTTACTCACATAAACGAACGTTAAGTCTAGGAAAATTATCACCTTCTCCATGAGCCCAAAAAAATAGCTGGAGTTAATCAGCTATATATTAATCAGCTATATATTGGGTATTTAATGCCTTCAGAGCAGTACGCCACTTACCCCGATAACACGAGAGCGGACAAATATTATTTAATGCCGAATTTGCCCACTCCCATGTTATCACGTTAAGTCGCATACTACTCTGAGGACATTAAATAATCAATATATAACTGATTAACTCTTTCCCCAAAAAAAAAATGTCATCTAGTCTAACATGTCATTGTCCCATAAAGTCTGACTTGCAATAAGTCGACTTCCCAATTCTCCACGCACTGCTTTAGCCAATCATCCATAGAACTCCACAAGGAAAAACCACCTTGCAACTTTGTGGATCCACCTACATCTGGAGAAATCAATTTGAAAGGTAAATGAACATGGCTCTTAGCAGAGAGGTTATCAAAGAACAATTTGGAACTCTCCATGCCATCTGTCCGATTAATATTCGCACATATCGTGTATGGAGGGGATGGGACGGGATGCGGTAGGGTAGGGCAGCAGGCCATACCACCCCCTGATCTAATGCCCTCAAGTGTCGCTGGGGTGGTAGGCTCCCGTTGACATGTGTTCATCCACCCCCATTGGGGATTTTTTTTAATTCTTAACATTATTTAATAAAATAGTCAATTTTGAATTTGAAATTCTAACTGTGATATCCATAAGCTTTCTCCAATTAAATATAATAAAAAAAATAATCATATTTTAAAAATTTATTTTTATACTGGGAAAATGTGTTATGTATTATTATAAATTTATTTTAATTCTAAATTTGAGAAATTAATTTTTTTGAAATGTCAACTTATTTTAAATTTTTTCAATTTAAACAAATTCTCATCATTAATAATGTAGAATTTGTTGATCAAGAGGTTATACAATGCCTATGATAAAGAAAATGACATATTTGTGATTTAATAGGGAAATGTATTCTTTTCATGTGTTGTTTTTTAGCGTGTGCATGTATAAAGAAAATGACATATTTGTGATTTAATGGGGAAATGTATTCTTTCCATGTGTTTTTTTAGCGTGTGCATGTATAAAGAAAATGACATATTTGTGATTTAATGGGGAAATGTATTCTTTCCATGTGTTGTTTTCGAGAGTGTGCATGTGATAAAGAATTTTTCAATCTAAACAAACTCTCATCATTAATAACTTAGAATTTGTGTTATTTTTGAGAGTAGAACTTTTTCAATGTAAAGAAACTCTCATCATTAATAACTTAGAATTTGTTGATTAAGAGGTTATATCATGCATATGATAAAGAAAATGGCATATTTATGATTTAAAAATGTATTCTTTCAGTGTGTTGTTTTGGAGAGTGTGTATGTGATAAAGAAAATGACATATTTATGAGTTAATGAGAAAAATATATTGTCAAGAGTGAGTTATATGCCTATAGATGTTATAAGATATTATTATGTAATGAGAAGAAGAGTTAAGTTACTAAGTATTGTTTCTATTTTTTATTTATATATAAATTAAATATGAAGTGTATATATATAAATGTTATATGTTAAATCTATATAAATTGCACATTTTCCTTATATTAAGTTTTATTAAGTTAAATGATAAAAATAATAATAATAAATTTAACTACAAAATCTTGAAATTTGTTACAATTTATTAATTATTAACATATTGACCATTATGACAAAATATATAAACAATTTTATATTATATTTTTTTAATAGGTTTTTACAATTTAAGATTTTTAGAATTTTTGTTTAATATGATAATTAATAATAATTGCATTGGCAGCGCTCTATGAAAGAGTTGTTGTAATGTCTTGTTCTCTAAACATTTTGACTCGGTCAAATTACATAAAAATAAAAATAAAAAATAAATTAAATAAAAATAACAAAATAAAAATAAACTTATGAAAAAAATAAATAAAAATGACCCATGTTATTGACCTATGGCATTCATGTGGAATATTGCTTATTTAAAGGGGTAAAATTAAACTAGCCTAGATTCATCTTAACTTTGGATCTACTAAGCACCCAGAAAGATGAAATCTATTTTCACTATAAAAGAGATTTGCATCCTATCTGAGGGTAATAAGTGTGTGCTCTACAACCTAGTATATAAGAGATGTTGTAATGTTTTGTCACGTTTGAGAACCCATGGTTTATATATATATATATATATATATATATGGGTAGTCTCACTTACGAAATAGACTTTTTCACCAGAATCAGGTAAAACGATTTTAAGAAAGAATGTGATTTTTCTGTTGTTTAAAGAAAACATTAATTATGGAAAAATCCATATATATAATTTTTTTGGATAATTAATTTATGAAGATTAGATTGTTATTAGAAAACATTTTTATTAGAAAGAATACAACAATTAATAGAAAGTAAACAATGAATGATTATAGGTTAATAAATAATTATTGTTAAAAATAAGTGTGACAATGAATCGAAAGAAAATATTAATTATGGAATAATCCATATATTTAATTAATTTATGAGGACATTTCGCAATTAGAGGTTTTTATTTTTATTTTTATTTTTTTAAACAAATTTTAATGGAGTTGTCTTTAGTGTGACTTTTTGGACTTTCCCGTGCTGGAATCATTTGAGGTGAAATCTTGATTTGTGTTATTTAAACTAGTTTTTTTACTATAAATATGGCACTTCAGTTGTACAAAGGTTACCATCAAACTTGTGATTTCAATAAATTATTTTAAAGAAATTAAACCGAAAATACCCACCAAAAAAGCTTCCAAAAAATAACACTAAAGACAACTAAAATTTTAATTAATTTTCAATTAAAAAAACAAATGTAATATTTAATTTTATTAAAAAAAACTAATAAATTTTACAAATAATTTTTAAAAATTAAAAAAATAATTAAAAATCAAAACATTTTTAACCAAACTTATTACAATATACTCTATTTCCTACCGATATAAAAAAATAAAAATTATATTCTACTGCAAAATCAAATTAACTCAATTTTAATTTTAATAAATAATTAAAATAAATTACATAATAAAAAATATGCAGGAAAACTAATAACTATGATTAGAGCACATTAACATTAAAAAAAAAAAAAGTTGTTTCTATCCTTCCATGTTGGTATTTTATTTTCATTCCAACAACTTTATCCATGGCTGCTGACCAGTCAAATCGTACAACTGCTAACGAGTCAAACCTTACAATTTAGATGTGACAATTCAGGTGTCACAACTTCGATTTCACTCCAACGTTTTTATCGATCTCTGCTGACCACTCAAATCCTTCAATTTCACCGTCAATTCAGATCCTACAATTTAGCTCTGACGATTCAGTTGTTAAAACTTCCATTTTCACTCAGACAACTTTATCCATCGCTGCGAGCCACTGAAATCCTACAATTTGGCTGTAACCATTCTGTTCAAACCTAATTTGGCTGTAACCATTCTGTTCAAACCTAGGCAGTTTCTTCTGTCATAACTCTTATCGATTGCTCTAGCATCTGCCTACTGTTACACATATAAGAAGTTTACACAAATATTTACCCTACAAAGTTTGCACATATTTTAATATTTTTATTGTTGCAGTAATGAGCACCATCCATGTACTCAACGATCACTACAACAAACATCAGTAGCCAAGACACAAAATGAAGGTAAGTAGTATAGTAATATATTTTAATAGTATTGTGTTATTTAATTTATTAGTCATTTAATTTATATAATATTGAGAATTTGTAATGCAATACTGTATAAATTTTGAAATAGAAAATTGATTTGAAAATTTTTGATTTCAGCATTACATCATGTATAAAAAAAAAAATATTCTAAGACTAGGTCTACACCATCTATACATTTTTATATTTAAAGAATTGAAATTCCTAAAACCTTATTTTTAAATAAACTTTGCCTATAAACATAATAAGAAGCATTTCATTTTTCCAATTTAAAACTTTTATTTTTTAATAAAAAAAAGTTAAACACTATAAAAAAAAAAATTGACCTGTTAAAAAAAAATCTATACATTGAATTTCTGCCTATAACAGACTTGAAAAGAACCATTCTGAAGAAATATTCTCAGAACCATTCTTAAAAAATATTCTCCCATTTCTTTTACAAAATTAAGAGGAAAAAAAAACCTGCTACAAATTGTGCATTCTGCCCAACGGTACAGAGGCGCGAATAAAATAATATCTCTGCCACTACAGAACCCTCACATGCTCACATGCACTGTTACAAGAACCCCAAATTTCACTGTAAAACTCAAAGTACCCACATGCATTACTGGATCTGAAGCAATCTGTGGGTTTTTGGTTAAAAACTGTGGAGCGCCTCGATACTCATGGGTTTTGTAACTTTTGTTGTAACCTAAACTAGTCCTGTTGTGAGTCCTTCTGAAATACCCATGGAGTTGATCGATGTAGCCAGGCTCCCAGTATTTTCACTCGTTGTATGACCGGTGTTTTGTCATTAATAAGTTGTATGGAGTTTGCATTTACCCTTATGAACTTTATGAACAACAGACAGCTAATATTTCACATTTAAGACAGAAACCAGAAGGTACATGGGTTCTTTGTATCACGCAGATGGCAGTGCAAAAAGTTAGAGAGCTAGAGAGTTTGGCAAGTTGGCAACTGTTCAATGGAGGTCGTGTCTGCAAACTGTTTGTCAAAATACCTGTGCAGACTGGTGAAATCCACAGATTCCGTGGCTTTCTGAAGTAAAAGCTGCAGAATAAGAAGGAAATTCAGTGGCGAGTGATGCTGCTTTTCGCCTCAAGATTAGATTCAGTAATTTACTTAGAGATGCGACTTCATCAGGAGTCCCACGCAGGCCCCCGTCTTCATCCGAACACAGTTCAGAACAATTTTTTGTATCAGCACTAAAAGTCTCATTGTGCCTTGTGCCAAAGGTAATGTCATAAGTGAATAACATATGGAAGACCAGCCTAGATGAAGAAAAACTCTTCCAGCCAAGATGAAGAAAAACTTATGCATTAAGAATCATTAGGTTTGGTTTCGAAAAATTCAATACCAGATCCAGATTCAGTATCACCTTGTCCAATCTCATTTTTTTGCAACAAATTTAAGATCCAAGAATCCACATTAGGCTTTCTGTTTTCCAAAATTGATTTTATTTGCTTCTGATATCATATTGAGAATGGAATTACCTGAACAATTTAAATCAACAAAGAACAATTTTAAAAAACTATCCATCGCATACCTTGAAAAGAGAGAGACAATGTAGGATAAGTTAAGAAGCAAACCCACAAATCCCTAACAATATGCCCATTCTATGCTTGTTGGGGTTTAAAGCTGGAAAGTTGCCTCAGTTAAATGAGCTCTAAGAAAATGACAGGAATTCCATTTTGTCTCATTTATAAGAAAGCTAAAGATAACCATAAACCCCATGGGGTCCACGTTACAAGTTATTTTAAGTTGTTCACCATTAGGGTGAAATTTTGTAGAGCATTCTGCCAACTTCATGTTCATGGGGATCCCACAATAATCCAGGAGTTGTAGGGGCCTAGGTCCAAATTGAAAATGAAGTAGAAGAAGTCATGGAGGCTTAGATGAAACTATAGAAAAGAAATGTTAGTATTAATGAAGTTGTGGCATAAGAAGCCTAATAGAAGATTTTGCAACATCTTATATATTGAGTAATTTTTCAACAAGAACAAACCACTGGGATGTCACTGCGGAAGAAACTAAATTGGATTTTGAAATATATGAGTTTTAGAGTGTAACTTCAAATTCTTTATTTGGTTAGTTTAGCAAAATTATGTAGTTATTATTTTTATTATTTTGAGCATTATACGTCATTCATCAATTCATTGTGCCTATAAAAGACAATGTCTGGGTTTGTTTGTAAGATCTAAATTTGGGTCTTATACTCAGTTTTTAAAAGGCCTTACATTGGATTGGTGTCTTTATATCCCAAACTTGACTATTACATTTGGTAATTTTTAAGAAAAATTATTGTCCACAAAAAACACCACATTGATAGCAGACATTTGACAAAACAAATACTTGGAAATTTTAGTATTTTCAATAGCTTGAATGGTTTAATTCTTACAAGGACTATAAATTTTAAAACAATAATAAATCTATCCCGTAAGCTATCAGTTTCTAAAGTACATATTTATAATGGTAAAAAATGTATTGACATATTGTTATCCTTTTGTCATAATGTCAATTTATGTAATAACCGAGTAACTTAATCCATGGGGAAACCCACCCACCTATGAAAATTGTCTCAAATCCATCGAAACTTTTACTAGAGTCACAATTTACCCCATTTGAGTGGAACTTGGCCCATGGAATTGCTATGCAGGAAGAA
The DNA here is from genome assembly GCA_031772625.1 of Pinus tabuliformis. NCBI lineage: Eukaryota > Viridiplantae > Streptophyta > Pinopsida > Pinales > Pinaceae > Pinus > Pinus tabuliformis. The sequence continues at coordinate 317,520,028 of CM062804.1, read as the reverse complement.
CCCACCATTGCAACTACTAGTGTAAGAAGATACAAATGTGTGGCTTGTGATTCGTCACCCACAGCTTGACATGTTGAGAACAATTAGGAAAGCAACCCTTAGAATAGTCTGTTGACTAACTTTAGGTGCAAATTTTCCAAACTTCTAAGTACTAAATTGAGCAATTTTACATGAATCCCATGGATGTAATCAATTGAATAAATTCTTATATTTATAACTTCCATACAAACATTCTTTCAACTTTTGGACTAATCTAAGCATTAAAATTAATTGTTGAATTTGTATTGAAGTGTTCATAGACGTGGTCATAACAAACTCTCCTGCTGATGATGTGTATTGTTTCATCGTTTGAAATATCAACAAAGAATTCTCATTCTTGCAAAGAAAATTTTAAACATAAGCATTCATCAACTTCTCATATATGTCTCAAAAAAAGCCAGCATGTTGATGTTAATAGCTTTAAATTCTCGAAATGTAACGACGTAAATCGATGATGGTTCCAACCTGCTCAATGATATTCTAGTCAACATTAGAATAGGTATTATTAAGAATTTTCATGGTGTTCACTATTTTTTCTTTAATTAATCAATATTTTAGCGATTAGTATAGGACATCACTCTGAAAACAACTTAAGGCCAAACTCTCAAAATCAAAATGTTTTGGATGTTGAGCATTTGAATGTGGGTTAAGAAGATTGACTTTCAGAGCCTGGTTCCACTCCCTTATCTAAAAAAAACTTCACACTTACCCATACAACATGGTTTGATGATTAACTTAACAAGAGATGAAAATATATGATATATACTAAAAGAATTAAGAGACATCAATCATGGATATTTTGATGAAATGCTATACAAGGATTCAAATAGGTGTAAATTAAGAGGAGATGAAAATATACGATATATACTAAAAAAATTGAGGCATCAATCGTGGATCTTTTTATGAAATGCTATACAAGGATTCAAATAGGTGTAAATTAATTTTGTTGAGAAATAATCCTCTTTTAAAGCAAAAAACTAATAAGATTATAGAAAATTCAATCAAGTTTTAAATAAATAAGATTTTTGACTTTCTACATGGCTAGATTTCAGGAGAACAATTTTCTACAAGATTAAATGAATCCATTTAAATAAATAAATATTAGGTTTAATCAACTATAACAATAAGCACCATGAAAATTCTCGGAGAATTCTTTCTTGCTCAGAAATGGTGAAAACTATCACCAGGAAAGTTGGAACCATAAACCATAAATGATTCCAACTTGCCCTAGACAATTCCAGCTAGGCATTTATTACAAGTATGCATGGTGAAACCTAGTAATAAAAGTTAACAAGTCAAAATATACTAATATGAAATAGACATAACAAGTCAAAATATATGAAATATACAAAAAGAATTAAGCGACATCAACATTTCATCATTCAATGAAATGAAATCCACATGAGTTCACAATCACTATGGTGGATACTGAGAATATGTTACTTGAGCAATGAATTTCGAACATTTCCTTAATTTTGAGGGATAAATCTCCAAATTGATAAACATGAACCACTACAATAGCTACTCAAATATTGAAATAATAAGATATTTGGATATTGGTTGGTTGGAAATTGTGTACAAAATGAAGAAGACCCTACACAAATCCAACGTACTGTCAATTACTTAGTGTCTTTTGTCTCTCTAGAAAACATAATTTTCAGTAAGTGCTTAAAATTTCAAGAACAAGAATAGATGGACAAGTTCTAAACCCATTTCCTAGTTCAACGTATCTAATGTGAGCATTATATTGATGCAACATGCACAAAATAATACCCATATTGACTTAAATAAACATCATAATCAACAAACACAGTAAATGCTCAAAATTTCAAGAACAAGAATATAGGGACAAGTTACAAACCCATTTCTTGAGTTCATCCTATCTAATGTGATCATTAAACTAATGCAAAATCCATATAAGATATACCCATATTGACCTAAATTAGCAATATCCATTTGAATATTATATTGTACTCCAGATAAAGATAACAAATAGGTCCAACATGATGACAAGAAAATAAGGAATAGTAATTGAAAGAAATTTTTTGCCTCTAGAGAGCACAACTAATTGTCATAATGAATTTTTAATAGCTATCTTCAAGTCTGAGGGCAAGGAAAATGCGTCGTAAGAACAAATAGATCATAGCTACAACAGTTTATGAGTGTCATAAATAGATGATTCAAAAGACCTCAACAACTGCACATAAGTAAATTGTTTACTTCCCTGATGCACCATGTCAAGTTGATCATGAGAATCATTAGTTTGTGTTTCCGAGAACCTGCACAATAGATCTATGGTGCCATGAATATCTTGTGAGCTTGTAGTCTGAGGACCTCTGACACTGCTCCCTTGCAGCATGCCTAATATATTTCCTCCAAAATTTCCCATTTCTCCTGCATTGAAAACAAGTGGTTGACCTTGGTGTTGTTTATCCCTAGAATTCACCATAGTTACAGGGAACCCACATGTTGCAAGATTAGTAGAGGACCATGGATACATTGTTAGTAACTTTTCTGCTAGAAAAAGACCAAAGTTGTGTTTTACTGCTTGCATCAATTGTGCTTGAGCCATAAGAGGTTGATCCTCTAGCATAAGTTGATCCATTGTGAGGCCTGACCATGTGTTCATATCGAATGAAGTTGGTCTTGACGACCTTGAGCCGCCGAATTGAATTGAAAGAAGAGAGAGAGCACAACTAGAGCCTGAGACTCTTGATAAACCATGTGGGACAGATATAACATCTCAACCTACAAGATTTTCTCTCTAGGAGGATGATAGGGTCAAGGATTGGCCCACATGATCCTTGAATATTTTACTGTATTGGTGAATTTCTTGATTAATAGCTCCACCAGGTACAGTATTAGAACCCTGTAAATAGAAAAGAAACCTTTCATCATTATGACAGGAAAGGGTAGTTGTTGATAAATTTCCACCCTATGATGATTCATCCTCTTCCTTAACCCTCAACCAAGCTCTTTTTACTTATCCTCGAAGTTTGAAATCAATCGAATTCTCCTCTAAGTTTGAAGATACCTGTGGATGCATGAAAGGTGATATAGCCACCAAGATGCTGTTAAGTTGTATATCATTTATTTAAAGAATAAATAAATGTCAGTTTGCATAATCCATATTCAAATCAACAACAAGTGCAAGATAATTACAGTTTTAATCCTCACATTAGATTGGAAGGGGTAATGAAGAATAGAATAAAAAATCAATTGAGTTAATCTACACATTTGAAGTTAATGCTCATGTTGTAGCAATGAGATTCTCTATAAAAAGGGAAGTTGTATATAAAATTCTACAAACAATGGAAATGGTTGGGACAATGTATTTCTTTGCATGATTTTTTCTTCAAACGAATCAAAGTTTGGTTATTATGGAATTGGATCACTCCCAAACAATAAAGGTCTATCTACAAGGAACATCCACTCTGGAATGTAGCCAGGGGGGTCTCAATTACATTCAAAGAAAAGTTTACAAAGTAACCCATTCATCAAAGAAGAAATCCTATTGAAAGTTGAAAGTGGTGATTATTTTCTCATTTTCTATGATAGCCAAAAGCTTATATATCACACTAGCACCTTCATTGTAATCTAGTATATAGCTAACATATGAGTTAAACATCAAGAAAAACTAGATCCAATAGAAAATATAAGATAAAGCATCATCAAAATGATATTATCACTCAAAAATAGAATTGTAAATGGGAATTTGACAAGAACATCATTATAATAGATATCAAACAACATATATAAACAAGACTTATGTGTTGCTATATAAACATAAAAAAATAAAACAATTGTCTTGCTGTTATAGCTCCAACTAAGACTGCAAATTTATGATCGAATAATATGCAACAAAACACTTTGCAAGTTGACAACACAAAACGGGTGAAAACTCAACAAAAAATGTGTTTCAAGATGCTCTTAACAATCAAAAAGCAGCCCAAAAAAAGCTTGGTGACAGCAATCAAAAGATTAAGAAAGACAACTCTAAAAAACATCACACAAAAACTTTCAAAAAGAAAGAAAAGTAAATGGCCACAAAGATGCAATTTTGACATGCAAACAAAAAGATCACCAAAACAAGATTTGCCACAAATATTGAGACCGATCTTTTTTCCCTGGAAGACCAAAACAACCAAGATTCCCAGAAAGAAATCGTGTGTGCCTAAACAAAAATGACGATGCTTGCAACAAAACAAAACGAGACCAATACTTTCCACAACAAGAGAGAGTTTGAATTCATGAACTTGTTGTAAAAATAAACACTGACACAGAAAAGTAATTGTTCAGGAAAGACTCAAACCAACAAATAGATCTTCAGAAACAAAAATATTTGAAAAATCTTGAAAATTTTAGGGTATACGCCACTGTGTTGATGCACAACTGCGTGTATACACTATTCGACCCAAGGAAACCTGCATATACGCGGGTTCACTTGAGGAAACTTGCATATATACGCTTCTGTAAACTGGAAAAACAATGTATATAACAGATCACAAGAAAAAACCAAAAAGATCTGAAGAAACTGATCAAACTTACAGTTCAAGTTCCTACAGACTACAGAGTCACAACAAGCAAATAAACAACTGAGCCCTGATTGGCTTGAATAAACCCAAACTAGGAACAAAAAAACTGTTGTCCCTAGTGGAGTCGCCAATTTTGTTGAGCGACAAAGTCCCCTAGGGTCTTGGGTCAATACCCTAGCAGATCGAGGGTTATTTATAAAGAAAATCAAGCATTCCACACAGCCATGATGCTAATATAAACAAACTACATGAAGAGAGGTACACCTAGGGGTCCTTCGTTTGGGTAGATCCAACCAGGGTCCAAACCCTCTTGGAGTTCCTTTCAATCCTTCAACGTGCAAAACAATCAATTCAAGAAAGCACAACAGTATATGGACCAAGCATCATAAAGAAATCAACTTCATATCATATTGAAAGGTAGTTAGTTATACAATTGAAACAACCATTCATATGTAAATCATGACATTGATATCATAAACATGAAGAAGATTTATATTAGGAACAAGACATGTTGAGAATGCAACAAGATGATGGAGCTTAGTGGAAAGGATTCGCCTTCACTAAGTGGGCCCGCAAGCTATTTTTGGCGCAAAGTCTATTTTTAGACTATGTCTGTTTTTAGACATATGGATCATGGTCTATGAGTTGCAGGATGCTATTTGTGGATGATTGGTCATGTTGGTAAAAATAGATGGACTTCTATTTTTAGACATATGGGCGGTTTCTATTTTTAGACTGCCAGGCTAAAAATAGAACAGTCGAATATTATTAGCTCATAATAATATTTGGACTATCAACATTATCTTATCCTCTTGGAGCACTTCAGTTTGAGCTACAGATGTGGCACATGCAGCTGTCAGAAGGAAATACGCTTTTCTTATGGGTCAGTTGAGCTATTGCATGATGGACTTCAGTTAGAACTCATGTGGTTGAGTTTGGTGGAGATTGAGGAGTTGATGGAGTTGTGTTCAGTTTGACTTGGTTAAACTAGTTGTATTTAGTCTAACTGCAGAATACAATAGTGATGAGTGATGTGAATTAATTTTTAATTAATTCACTAATTATTAACTCATAAAGAAACTAAAGAATACATCAGTTAACGCAGTGCATGGATAGTTCAGTGGAGACAGGTGTTAGAGGTTGAGATTGCTATCAGTTGTGACTATAGTTGTGCATGAGATTTTGCACAATCAATGGATTGAGTATTGCCAATGAGGATTGTGTGGTTCAGCCAAGGAAATACGAGTTTGCTTCAGCCATTCTCATCTATTCTCATGCAAGATTGCGCAGTGGAGGCAGGCAAGCAGTGTAAGAGATTTGAACCTGTGATTGATTCAGATCTGAGCTAGTTTTGTGTGTAACATGTGGAGATAGTACTGAGTACGTGTGAGGAGTATTGTACTATGTATTGTTACATGTTCTAAATCAATATAATATACAGATAATGTGGGGTTTTCAGTTGTATGCTTTCCCTGGGTTACATACTGTGTTAATGTGCGCATGCGATTGATGTTTCATTGTTTTTAATTCTGCAAAATTGATGATCAACGTAGAGGAGGCTATGTATTATGCATGTATTCCGCAATAGTCTATAATTAGGATAATCTTTGTGAATAAGTGTCATATTATTCAAAATTTCTACATGGTATCAGAGCAGAGTTGATCATCAGATCTATTATTCAGAAAGTGTTTACATTTTATTTCTTCAGGCATAGTCTGTAATCGGGCCAGGTAGCCTCTGGATTCATCCTTCCTTTGGAAGGTGAGATATCCGGTAAAATCCCATACAGTCAATCTCTGTACGAGAAATACTTTGTTCTCATGAATTTTAGATCAGAAGCGGTTGAGTTTTGAGCTGGTGGAATTCGAATTTGCAGCAGTGTTTTCTTGGTGTCAAAGTTGAAATGTCTTTCAACGGATTGCGATTGGAGTATGCTCTTGAGGATAGCTCGAATTATATTGCATGGGAAGACATGATGGAGGCGGTGTTAGATGAAAATGGGCTGAAGGAGTTCATAGAGGCTGAGGTCCCAAAGCCTACTCATACTGCTCAAGTTGAGGCTTGGCAAAAGAAGACAACAAAGTGTTAAAGGATTCTGTTGGAGGGCGTGAAGGATCACATTGTGTCAAGCCTACATGGAAAGGCTTCTCCATACTTGATGTGGAAAGCATTGACAGGTTTATTCCATATCAAGAGCGACCAGAGGAAGTTGGCGCTCAAGGATAAACTCAGAAACATTAAGTGCGAGAAGGGAGACAGCATGCCCAAGTATCTCACGAAGTTCACTCAGTGCAGGGATGAGCTGGGAAGTGTGGGGGTGACTGTCGATGATGATGACTTGGTGAGCTTGGCTCTCCTTGGTCTTCCAAAGAGTTGGCATTCCTATCAGGACTCTGTCAATGGTCGGGAGAAATTGCCAGGACGGAAGAGACTTTGGTTAGATCTTGTGTAGGTGGAGATCAGGCGGAATACCAGGGACGGATCTTCATCAAAGGCACCTGATGAAGAAAATTGCGCTTTGGCTGCCAAAGCAAAGAAGGGGAAGAACAAGAAAGCTTCTCATTCTGGTGCGAAAGGCAAGAAGCAAGACATGTCCAAGGTGAAGTGCTTTCACTGTCACCAGCACAGACACTATGCCACAAATTGTCCGCAGAAGAAGAAAAATAAGCAAGTTGCTGGATTTGCAGCAGGAGAGGCCTTAGCCTCACAGTTTGAGCTTTATTTTTCGTTGATCACATGCTTGGTATCAAGTGTGATGGGATCGGTTTGGTTCTTGGACAGTGGTGCGTCTTTTCACATGACAGGAGATCGAGATTTGTTTTTTGATCTGGAGGAAAAAGATCTTGGAGTGCACATCAAGATGGGCGATGATGGTAGATACAGTGCGACCGGTATCGGTACCATTTCCTTCGAGAGGGAGTCTGGTAAACCCTTCGTATTGAAGGAAGTGATGCATGTTCCAGGATTGAAGAAGAATATTATCTCTGTGGTGATGTTAGAAGACAAGGGATATGATGTTGTTTTCAGTGAGGGAAAGGCTTTCCTACGCAGTAAGACAACTGGAGAAACCGGAAGATAGGGGTACGAGTCAGGAACCTTTATCAGTTGCATGTAGATGGCTGCGCAACAATGGCATGCAAGGCAGAAGGATTGGTGAGCCGGGATGATGGCGAGCTGTGGCATAGGAGATTGGGCCACCTTCACCATGGAGCCTTGAAGATACTGCAGTAGATTACTACTGGGCTTCCTAAAGGCACTCTTGCGCAATCAGATCAGTGCAAGGGGTGTACTTTGGGAAAATTTGTGAAAGTCACCTTTCACGAGAAGGATAGTCGCGCCACGAAGATCCTTGAGAGAATTCACACAGACGTGTGTGGACCTTTCTCAACAGCTTCAACAGAAAAGCACAGGTACTATGTGATCTTTGTTGATGATTTCTCTCGAAAGTGCTGGATCTTCTTCATGCAGAAGAAGAGCGAGACATACTCAAAGTTCTGTGATTTCAAAGCACTGGTTGAGAAGGAATCGGGGAAGAAGGTGAAGGCTCTTAGGAGTGACAATGGTGGTGAATTCATCTCTGGCGAGTTCAAGGATTTCTGCAGCGTAGAAGGGATTCATAGAGAGCTCATAGCTCCCCATAACCCCAGTAGAACGGGGTTGCTGAGCAGAAGAACAGAACGATCATGGGTGTTGCACAGGCGATGTTGCATGATCAGGGCCTACCCCTTCACTTGTGGGTGGAAGCATGCAATACTGCAGTATATGTGCAGAACTGTTGTCCTCACATGATACTTGGCATGAGTACACCGAGGAGGCTTATTCTGGTAAGAGGCCTGATATTTCTCATTTGAGGATTTTTGGTTCTAACATTTACATGCATGTGACAAAGGATGCTAGGAAGAAGCTGGAGCCGACCGCAGAGGTTGGAATATTTGTGGGGTACACTGATACACCCCATAACTATCGTGTGTATTTTCCAGACAGTCGTAAGACTGTTGTGCAACGGGATATAAAATTTCAGGAGGAGAAAGCCATGAAGTGTTCGCTTGAGAGGGAGCCACACTTGCATGCAGATGAGGAGCTATTAGTTCCTAAGGATGAGCTTCAGGATGTGGATCAGCCATAGGATGAAGTTCATGGAGTGGAAGACCACTCATGCAGCGCCAACTATCAGAGGGCGAAAGTGCATGACAGAAGCTGAGAAGGTTGTAGGACCACCTACAGCTCAACGTAGACAGAGACAGTCACCTGATCGGTACACTGGATACATGGCTCTTGTGAGCAAATGTGTTGTGACTGAGCCATCCTCTTTCGAGGAAGCTGTGGAGGATCCTGCATGGGTAGATGCCATGGTGGAAGAGTATGATTCGATTGTCAGAAACAGTGCATGGGAGATTGTCCCAAGACCGGAGGGGAAATTAGTGGTGGGTTCGAGATGGATCTACAAAGTGAAGCAGGCAGTTGACGGGAGTGTGGAGAAGTACAAGGCAAGATTTGTTGCCCGAGGCTTTTCACAGATAGAGGGGATCAATTATGAGGAGACCTTTGCACCTGTCGCAAGGTATTCTTCCATACGGACAATTCTTGCTCTCTCAGCGCAGATGGGATGGCACATTCATCAGATGGATGTGAAGACTGCATTCCTCAACGGAGTCATTGAGGAGGAGGTGTACATAGAGCAGCCTGAAGGTTTCGAGATCTTCAGCAGCGAGTCGCATGTGTGCAGGCTCAAGAGAGCGTTGTATGGGTTGAAACAAGCACCACGTGCTTGGTACACATAGATAGACAGTTATTTCACCGGACTTGGATTCTTCAAGAGTGAGGCGGATCCTAACCTATACCAGATTGTGGTGGAGGGTAAGTTGCTTATCATTGTACTTTATGTAGATGATTTGAAACAGGTGATGAGCTGTTGATACTTTCATGCAAGGATGATCTTGCTAAGGAGTTTGAGATGAAGGACTTGGGCCTCCTTCATTATTTCCTGGGATTGGAAACTTGGCATCGCAGTGATGGACTATTTGTTTCTCAGGGTAAGTATGCTTGGGAGATACTGGAGAAGTTCAACATGCATGGCTGCAAGCCTGTTGATACTCCTCTTCCTGGAGGATGGAGGAAGGAGGATGCTACTTCAGCAGAAGTAGTGGCTGCCACTGTTTATCAACTGTTGGTGGGGTCGCTTATGTATCTGGTCAATACACGACCTGATATATGCTATGCTGTTAACTAGCTTTCACAGGCTATGGTTAAGCCAACCAAGCTCTTCTGGAAGGCAAGAAAGCATGTATTGCGTTATCTCAAAGGCACATCGGGATATGGATTGTGGTACAGACAGGAGGATGAGGTGAAGCTATGTGGCTTCACGGATGCAGATTGGGCAGGGAGCACAATGGACAGAAAGAGCACATCTGGAGGGATCTTCAGTATCGGGTCGACAACAGTTTCTTAGTACAGCAGGAAGTAGATATCCGTGGCACTCAATTCAGCAGAGGCCGAGTATATGGCAGCAAGTTTGGCTGCATGCGAGGCTATATGGATGAGGAAGATCCTGGTCGGGTTGTTTGGTTCATGCTTGGAGCCTACTGTGATTTATTGTGATAACCAGAGTTGCATTAAACTCTCGGAAAATCCATTATTTCATGATAGATCCAAGCATATTGACATCAGGTACCATCATATCAGAGATTGTGTGCAGCAGAGAATCATGTAACTTTGATACATTCCAATGGAGGATCGGGATGCTGATATCTTGACGAAGGCGCTCACCAGGAGCAAATTCGAATACCACCGAGGCAGGATAGGGGTTGCTGATAATCCATGTCTTGTTGAGAGAGAGTGTTGAGAATGCAACAAGATGATGGAGCTTAGTGGAAAGGAGTTGCCTTCACTAAGTGGGCCCGCAGGCTATTTTTGGCGCAAAGTCTATTTTTAGACATATGGATCATGGTCTATGAGTTGCAGGATGCTATTTGTGGATGATTGGTCATGTTGGTAAAAATAGATGGAATTCTATTTTTAGACATATGGGCGGTTTCTATTTTTAGACTGCCAGGCTAAAAATAGAACAGTCGAATATTATTAGCTCATAATAATATTTGGACTATAAACATTATCTTATCCTCTTGGAGCACTTCAGTTTGAGCTACAGATGTGGCACATGCAGCTGTCAGAAGGAAATACGCTTTTCTTATGGGTCAGTTGAGCTATTGCATGATGGACTTCAGTTAGAACTCATGTGGTTGAGTTTGGTGGAGTTGATTGAGGAGTTGATGGAGTTGTGTTCAGTTTGACTTGGTTAAACTAGTTGTATTTAGTCTAACTGCAGAATACACTAGTGATGAGTGATGTGAATTAATTTTTAATTAATTCACTAATTATTAACTCATAAAGAAACTAAAGAATACATCAGTTAACTCAGTGCATGGACAGTTCAGTGGAGATAGGTGTTAGAGGTTGAGATTGCTATAGTTGTGCATGAGATTTTGCACAATCAATGGATTGAGTAATGCCAATGAGGATTGCGTGGTTCAGCCAAGGAAATAAGAGTTTGCTTCAGCCATTCTCATCTATTCTCATGCAGGATTGCGCAGTGGAGGCAGGCAAGCAGTGGAATAGATTTGAACTTGTGATTGATTCAGATCTGAGCTAGTTTTGTGTGTAACAGGTGGAGATAGCACTGAGTACTTGTGAGGAGTATTGTACTATGTATTTTTACATGTTCTCAATCAATATAATATACAGATAGTGTGGGGTTTTCAGCTGTATGCTTTCCCCAGGTTATATACTATGTTAATGTGCGCATGCGATTGATGTTTCATTGTTTTTAATTCCGCAAAATTGATGATCAACATAGAGGAGGTTATGTATTATGCATGTATTCTGCAATAGTGTATAATCAGAATAATCTCTGTGAATAAGTGTCATATTATTCAAAATTTCTACAAGACAAGTGTTTCTTTTTTTACAGATAACTAAATTATAGAAAGCAATTATTTCACCTGAGTGTTCCTTTCGCAGGCTCCAAGCAGAACCGTCCTCCAGATTCGTCAATCTCAAGCCTTCAACAAGCTCCTTCCATAACTCACTCAAGGATATCTCAACTGCTGGAAAGACATCATAACTCAAGGAAACAAGGGTTTCTTGTAATGGGGGAAGTGTTGGAAGCACAAGGATCTTCAGACCTGGTCAGGGATAATCTCAGCAAAATGATTCTTCTCTCTCTTCACTCCTCCTTTAGGCCTTCCCATTGAATCCTTTTTATACTTCTCCCAAAGTAGTTTTTTATTTGGGAATTTGTTGGGAACAGTTGGGCCACGAGCATTAATAGGTAATCAACAGGTAAAACATCAATAATAAAAAGGAAACCATTATCAACCTAGGGAAATCTCCATGTCAATGACAACACATAACTAGAGAATCACATGCATATACCATGCATCCAAAAACCAACAAGGAAATCGCACATGCAATCTGTTCCTCGTAGAGAAATCCAGTTATAGATGTTGATATAACTATCTTCTTATGCTCCCTTCCTTTCCTTTTGCTTTCCCTTTGCTTCCTTTTTTGTCTTCTTCCAAGTCCAAAGAGAATACTAGAGTGCTCCAAGAATACTCTAAGTGTGCAAGAGTATGAGAGAATGAGAGAATCAAGAAGTGAGCCAAAACTGCACCGAAAAAAGCAGTGAATGACCAAAAGTTGTGAACTATTTCTTTGATGCCTTTTTATATTGATGTTTCATTTTTCTTCATTTTTCCTTTAATTTCCCTTGCATGCAAATTTGTGTATCTTCATCTTCCTTTTCTCCTATTTTCCTTTATTTTCATAATTAAATGCCAATTATTGCCTCTGTCTTTGCCAATTTCCGTAGCCATAAATAAACCACAAGTGATGCCCACTAAAATGCCTACCCACCATTCAACTTGGAATGCGTGTCTCATAACTTTGGTCTTATTTTATTTAGATGAAAAATCAACCAAGGGTTATTACAATAAACCTACCCATGTTGTCCAAACATAGTGACCCCGACCATCACTAAAACACCACAACACCAGTGAAGAAAATGACACAGTCTCCTTGAATGTGATACTAATAAACTCCCTTTGAAATAATATGAGGGTTTGGAGAACGATTGGTTGTTTCCCCCCCAACCCCTTCCTCACACTAGAGAATCACGACCACCTAAATCATCCCTCCCACCAGACAATTCCACTTCCATTGAGTCCTGAACCAAAGTTGATTAGTAAGCTCTCAACCTAACTACACCATTCAACCTAGGTAAAATAGCCAACTCCCAAACTCCCTGAAAAACAGCGTGAAGTATCCCCCACTCCCCACAACCAGAAATTGAATAACAAGGCCCAAACCACACCGAAAGTAGTAGCAAATTGAGAAATAAGGAAGTTGAAGTCAGAAATAGAATTACCTTAGAAGAGTCGCGAGGAGATAATGTGGTTAGGATTTGTTGAAGACCATACCCAACTTCCTTTCCTGTGCCCTCGAGTTCCACCATCCTTCTGCAGGGTTGCGTGAAAGCCATGCCTATCCTTTAAACCAATGTTCCTGACATAAATGTCTAACTCCAGGAAAATGATCACCTCCCCATGAGCCCAAAAAATTAGCGAATGCCATCTAGTGTAACATGTCACTGTCGCATAAACTCCGACTTGCCAAAACTAAAATAAGACGACTTCCCAATTCTCCACCCACTGCTTTAGCCGATCATCCACATAGCTTCACAAGGAAAAACCGCCTCGCAACTCTGTGGATCCACATGCATCTGGAGAAATCAATTTGAGAGGTAAATGAACATGTCTCTTAGCAGAGAGGTTATCGAAGAACAATTTGGAACTCTGCATGCCATCTGTCTGATTAAAATTTGGACATATAGTGCATGGTTCGGTGGGATGGTGTGTAGCAGGCCACATCACCACCTGATGTAATGCCCTCCGTGTCGATGGGGTGGTAGGCTCCCGGTTGACATGTGTTCATCCACCTCATCGGAGATTTCTTTTAGTTATTAACATTATTTAGTAAAATAGTTAATTTTTACACATTATTTAGATTTGAAATTACAACTGTGATGTACATAAGCTTTCTCCAATTAACTCTAAGAGATTTTTATCGTATTTTAAAATATTTTTTTATACCTGGGAAAAATGTGTTATGTATTATTGTAAATTTATTGTACCAATAAATTTATAATACATAGAGAGATTGAATTTTTTGAAATATCAACTTGTTTTTAAATTGTTTCAATCTAAACGATGAGTTATCGTCATTAATAATGTAGAATTTGTTGATCAAGAGGTCATACAATGCATATGATAAAGAAAATGGCATATATGTGATTTAAGGGGAAAATGCATGCTTTCAATTTAAACGATGAGCTCTTGTCATTAATAACGTAGAATTTGTTGATCAAGAGGTCATACAAAAATAACATATATGTGATTTAATGGGAAAATGTATTTTTTCAACATGTTGTTTTCGAGAGTGTGTATGTGATAAAGAATTTTTTCAATCTAAACAAATTCTCATCATTAATAACTTAGAATTTGTTGATTAAGAGGTTATATCATGCTTATGAAAAAGAAAATGACATATTTTGTGATTTAATGGGGAAAATGTATTCTTTCAATGTGTTAAAGAATTTTTTCAATCTAAACAAACTCTCATTATTAATAACTTAGAATTTGTTGATTAAGAGGTTATACCATGCATATGATAAAAAAAATGGCATATTTGTGATTTAATGGAGAAAATGTATTCTTTCAATGTGTTGTTTTCGAGAGTCTGCATGTGATAAAGAATTTTTTCAATCTAAATAAATTCTTATCATTAATAACTTAGAATTTGTTGATTAAGAAGTTATACCATGCATATGATAAAGAAAATGACATATTTGTGACTTAATGCAAAAAATATATTGTGTAATTTGTTGTTTTCCAACCACCATGAGTTATATGCATATAGGTGTTATTATCATTCCAAATATGGAATACTATTATGTAATGAGAAGAGGGGTTAGGTTACCCACTATTGTTTTTATTTTTTTATTTATATAGATTAAATTAAATATAAAGTTTATATATATAAATGTTATATTTAAATTCGGATAAATTACATATTTCTTTTATATTAAATTTTATTAAATTAAATAATAAAAATATTTTTAACTATAAATTCTTAAATTTTGTTACAATTTATTAATTATGAACATATTAACCATCAACATATTTATGAAAAAATATATAAACAATTTTATATTATATTTTTTTAATAGGGTTTGTACAAATTAGGTTTTTTAGAATTTTAATTTAAATATTAATATTCTTTTACTATGTTTTTCTTGATACATGTTTAATATTAATTCTTCTTATAATTAATAATAATTGGGCTAAGAGCTCTTTATGAAAGAGTTGTTGTAATGTCATGTTCTCTAAAAATTTTGACTCGTCAAATTACATAAAAATTAAATTAAAATTAAATAAAAAAAAATAATGTAATATAAACATTTTAACTCCGTCAAAATAAACTAAAAATAACAAAATAAAAATAACCTATAAAAATAAAAATAAAAATGACCCATGCTATTGACGTATGGCATTTATGTGGAATATTGCTTATTTAAAGGGGTAAAATTAAACTAGCCTAAATTGATCTTAACTCTGGATCTACCAAACACCTAGAAGAATCAAATCTCTTTTCACTATAAAAGATATTTGCATCCTCTCTGAGGGTAATAATTGTGTGCTCTACAACCTAGTATATAAAAGATGTTGTAATGCCTTGTCACATTTGAGAACCCATGGTTTCGATATATATATATATATTTTGAAACCATCGGTTCTCAAATTCTTTCTTGAAATCTTTTTACGAGATTATGGTGTAAAAGTTTATTTTGTAAGTGAGACTACCCACATATATATATATATATATATATATATATGTGGGTAGTCTCACTTACAAAATAAACTTTTTCACCATAATCTCGTAAAAAGATTTCAAGAAAGAATTTGAGAACCGATGGTTTCAATATATATATATATATATATATATATATATAGGTAGTCTCACTTACAAAATATACCTTTTCACCATAATCTAGTAAAACGATTTCAAGAAAGAATTTGAACACCATGAAAAACCCGATGGGAACTAGAATTCTACACATTAAACAACTTAAACTCAAGTTCTTAAAAATCTTGGCCGAATTTTTGTTAAAATTAACCCAAAAAATGTTGTACAAAAGTTCCTATTGTCTATAAATCAGAATATATATATATATAACCATCATAAATCCATCTTAACTCTAGATCTATCAAGGGATTAGAGGGATGGTTAACTGATTTAAAATAAAGTTTTAATTTAATTTAATTTTTATGACTTTTTTTTGGTAATGTGAGATGTATCATGAATTATACTTAAGATAAATTAATTTTTATTGGTGTTTACTAGTCATTTAATTTATATGACTATACTAATTTTATGTTGTACTCTTTGTTTCATTTTTCTTTTTATTTGGTCAATTAACTTTCTTCTTTTGGAAAAAGTTGAAAATCCTTATGGAGTGAATGTGATCAATTATGTTAAGTGCATGATTTAAGAACCACAACTTTGATGGAGAAAGAATCAAATTGTTAATAATCTATTGGTACATAATAACATAGTTTTATAAAAATTAATTTTCTATTTCTAAAAAAAAAAATTTAATATTTAATTTTATTAAAACTTTAATCACTTTTATAAATAAATTTTAAAAATTTAAAAATTAATTAAAAATCAAAACCTTTTTATCCAAACTTATTACAATATACTTTACATTCTACAAATATAAAAATATCTTTTTTTTGTAAGCTAACATGGGACCATTCATATTCTATTAATTCGGGTTGAAACCTGTACATGCACATGGTGGCCTCAACCCGCCCCGAAGGGAAACCAGGTCTGTTGGCCACCTTAAGTTTTTAACAGCCATCCAAAAACAAAAAATGTTGAGTCTTCTTGTCCAAGCCAAGTATACTAAACATTCAAAAAGATTACTACTAACTCCTATCTGCATCATATATTGTGACAAAAATTAGAACCGACTCTCTGCATCCTACTATGAAAATTTATACATATCTCTAAGTATCAGCCTGCCATGGCTTCCAGCAAGTCACCTTCTTCCTTTATTCCTGAGTTAATCTTCCTTATCTGTTGCTTTATCTCTTCCAGTTTGTTATCCTACATAAGAAGGGTTACCTGAATGTTCTGCATCTCTTTTTTCAGGTTAGGAATTCCTTGGGCCAGTTCAGCCATCTCCATAGCAACCTGCTCCATGGCTTTTGCCAACAACCTCTTCATAACCCAATAATGTACAGGGTCATGCGCCCTCTGGTATTCCCTGGATCCGGCAACAAGTATTCCCAGTCATCCATTTCGGATTCCGACTGTCCCTGAGTAGCTTCTTCCTCCATTCTCTGGATTATTTTCCGGATGTCCTCGTCGGTGTTTTCGCTGTAAGCCCTCTCTGCATACTGGACCCTCCGCTTCAGCGTTTTCCTGTCCCTTCTTTTACCCACCGGCGATGGTTCGCTTCTCTCCTGATTTCCAGCCGGCCTTCCTCTCCCTCTACCTCTTCGGCTCCGTCCTCGTCCTATGCTCCCTTTGTTATCATCCTTTACCCTGCTACCCTGACCCGTTATGCCGGAAGGGCCACCAAGGTCACTTTCCTCTCTTCGTCCTCTGCCTCTCTTTTCTCTATTCTTCGTTTCTTCCTGATGCCTGTCCTTAGGGGACTTCCCTTTCCCCATTACGCTCCTCCTTGGCTGCTCTTGACCATCCTGCTCTGAGTTATACATCTCCTCTTCTTCTTCCGTCCTGTCCATACCTGTCTGATACTGTTCCATTGCTTCCCAGGAATCGACCATATTTCCTTCCTTGCCCGTCCCCTTTCCGCCCCTGCTCGCCTCAGTCGCTTCCTTCCTCATTCTTCTCACTGTTGCCCTTCGTCCAATCCTTCCGGGGTGGGTGGTCTGTCTTTTCGCATTCTTCTCCCTGCGTTAATCCTTGCTATGGTCTCCACCACCCTGCTTCTTTGCACTCTCCCTCCGGTTGCATTTACCAAATTCCTTCCCTCGCGCCTCCTCCCTTCTTCATATTTTTTTCCTTGCCGCCCATCCTCGTTCCTCTTCCCCACTTCCCTCTGCCACCTGTAGTTTCCATAATCGCCCACTCCTCCTCGTCTTACTTCTGTGCCATCGTACCCACGTCCCATCACTGAAGCGTTTCTACCACCACTTCTGCCTTTCATTACTCTATCTTTGCTCCTCCTTGGGATTATATCCCCTCTGTGATCTTCCTGTACGCCGGTATCATTACCCATATACCAAATGGCTTATCATGGCCATTCGCCCCCGACGTATTAATCATCCTCATCGCTGCCGTTTTCACCCCGATCGGGGACTACAAATATAAAAATATCAACGTAAATACTAATTACTAAAAAATAATCATATATTTTTATTAACATCTAAACCTAAATTCTATGCATATATTAAATATTTAAAATAAAAGGTTATATTCTACTTCAAAATCAAATTAATTAAATTTTAAATTAATAACTATGGTTAAAACAAATTAACATAAAAATGGTTTCTATCCTTCAATGTTGATATTTTATTCTCATTCCAACAACTTTATCGATGGCTGCTGACCAGTCAAATCGTCCAACTGCTAAGGAGTCAAACCTTACAAGTTAGCTGTGACCATTCAGGTGTCACAACTTCGATTTCACTCCACCGAATTTATCAGTGGCTGCTGACCACTCAAATTCTTCAATTTCACTGTCAATTCAAATCCCACAATTTAGCTGTGACGATGCAGTTGTTACAACTTCCATTCTCACTCTAACAACTTTATCCATCGCTGCGAGCCACTGAAATCCTACAATTTCGCTGTACCCATTCTGTTCAAACAGATGTCGTTTCTTCTGTCATAGCTTTTATCGATCTGCATACTACTGTTACACATATAAGAAGTTTACACAAATATTTACCCTACAAAGTTTGCACATATTTTAATATTTTTATTGTTGCAGCAATGAGCACCATCCATGTACTCAACGATGGCTACTGACACAAAATGAAGGTAAGTAGTACAGTAATATATTTTAATCGTATTGTGTTATTTAATTTATTAGTCATTTAATTTATATAATATTGAGAATTTGTAATAGGTGTCCAAAATACTATATAAAATTTGAAATAAAAAATTGATCTGAAAACTTTTGATCTCATCATTACATTATCTATAAAAAAGAATAATATTCTCAAACTAGGTCTACACCATCTATACATTTTTATATTTAAAAAATTGAAATTCCTAAAACCTTATTTTTAATTAAACTTTGCCTATAAACATAATAGGAAGCATTTCATTTTTCCAATTTAAATTTTTTATTTTTTAATATTTACATTAATTTTTTAATAAAATTGTGAATTTTAATTATTTAAAATATATTTTTTAATACATAAAAAATTAAACACTATAAAAAAAATTTGACCTGTTAAAAAAAATTCTATACATTGAATTTCTGCCTATAACACACTTGAAAAGAACCATTCTGAAGAAATATTCTCAGAACCATTCTGAAGAAATATTCTCAGAACCATTCTTAAAAATATTCTCCCCATTTCTTTTACAAAATTAAGAAGGAAAAAAAAAACCTGCTATAAATTGCGCATTCTGCCCAACGGTACAGAGGCGCGCATAAAATAATATCTCTGCCACTACAGAACCCTCACATGCGCTGGTACAAGAACCCCAAATTTCACTGTAAAACTCAAAGTACCCACATGCATTACTGGATCTGAAGCAATCTGTGGGTTTTTGGTTAAAAACTGTGGAGCGCCTCGATACTCATGGGTTTTGTAACTTTTGTTGTAACCTAAACTAGTCCTGTTGTGAGTCCTTCTGTAAAACCCATGGAGTTGATCGATGTAGCCAGGCTGCCAGTATTTTCACTCGTTGTATGACCGGTGTTTTGTCATTAATAAGTTGTATGGAGTTTGCATTTACCCTTATGAACTTTATGAAAAACAGACAGCTAATATTTCACATTTCAGACAGAAACCAGAAGGTACATGGGTTCTTTGTATCACGCAGATGGCAGTGCAAAAAGTTAGAGAGCTAGAGAGTTTGGCAAGTTGGCAACTGTTCAATGGAGGTCGTGTCTGCAAACTGTTTGTCAAAATACCTGTGCAGACTGGTGAAATCCACAGATTCCGTGGCTTTTCTGAAGTAAAAGCTGCAGAATAAGAAGGAAATTCAGTGGCGAGTGGCCACTACTTTTCGCCTCAAGATTAGATTCAGCAATTTACTTAGAGATGCGACTTCATCAGGGAGTCCCACGCAGGCCCCCGTCTTCATCCGAACACAGTTCAGAACAATTTTTTGTATCAGCACTAAAAGTCTCATTGAGCTTTGTGCCAAAGGAAATGTCAGTAGTGAATAACATATGGAAGACCAGCATAGATGAAGAAAAACTTATGCATTAGGAATCATTAGGTTTGGTTTCGAAAAATTCAATACCAGATCCAGATTCAGTATCACCTTGTCCAATCTCAAGTTTTGCAACAAATTTAAGATCCAAAAATCCACATTAAAAAATCCACATTAGGCTTTCTGTTTTCCAAAATTGATTTTACTTGCTTCTTCTGATATCATTGAGAAGAATGGAATTATCTGAACAATTTAAATCAACAAAGAATAATTTTAAAATACAATATCCATCGCATACCTTGAAACGAGAGAGACAATGTATGATAAGTTAAGAAGCAAACCCACAAATCCCTAACAATATGCCCATTCTATGCTTGTTGGGGTTTAAAGCTCGCAAGTTGCCTTAGTTAAATGAGCTATAAGAAAATGAAAGGAATTGCATTTTGTCTCATTTATAAGAAAGCTAAAGATAACCATAAACCCCATGGGGTCCACGCTACAAGTTATTTTAAGTTGTTGACCATTAGGGTATTCCATTAAACCAAATGTTACTGAAATTTTGTAGAGCATTCTGCCAACTTCATTTTCATGGGGATCCCACAATAATCCAGGGGTTGTAAGGTCCTAGGTCCAAATTGTAAATGAAGTCGAAGAAGTCATGGAGGCTTAGATGAAACTATAGAAAAGAAATGTTAGTATTAATGAAGTTGTGGCATAAGAAGCCTAATAGAAGATTTTGCAACATCTTATATAGTGAGCAATTTTTCAACAAGAACAAACCATGGGATGTCACCGCGGAAGAAACTAAATTGGATTGTGAAATATATGAGTTTTAGAGTGTAGCTTCAAATTCTTTATTTGGTTAGTTTAGCAAAATTATGTAGTTAATATTTTTATCATTTTGAGCATTACAGGTCATTCATCAATTCATTGTGCCTATAAAAGACAATGTCAGGCTTTGTTTGTAAGGTCTAAATTTGGGTCTTATACTCAGTTTTTAAAAGGCCTTACATTGGATTGGTGTCTTTATATCCCAAACTTGACTTGTACATTTGTAATTTTTAAGAAAAAATTTTGTCCACAAAAAACACCACATTGATAGCAGACATTTGACAAAACAAATACTTGGAAAATGTAGTATGTTCAATGGCTTGAATGGTTTAATTCATACAAGGACTATAAATTTTAAAACAATAATAAATCTATCCCGTAAGCTATCAGTTGCTAAAGTACATGTTTATAATGGTAAAAGATTTATTGACATATTGTTATCCTTTTGTCATAATGTCAATTTATGTAATAAACGAGTAACTTAATCCATGGGGAAACCCACCCACTTATGAAAATTGTCTCAAATCCATTGAAACTTTTACTAGAGTCACAATTTACCCCATTTGAGTGGAACTTGGCCCATGGAATTGCTACGCAGGAAGAACCCACCATTGCAACTACTAGTGTAAGAAGATACAAAAGTGTGGCTTGTGATTCGTCACCCACAGCTTGACATGTTGAGAACAATTAGGTAAACAACCCTTAGAATAGTCTGTTGACTAACTTTAGGTACAAATTTTCCAAACTTCTAAGTACTAAATTGAGCAATTTTACATGAATCCCATGGATATAATCAATTGAATAAATTCTTATATTTATAACATCCATACAAACATCCTTTCAACTTTTGGACTAATCTAAGCATTAAAACTGATTGTTGAATTCGTATTGAAGTGTTCATAGACGTGGTCATAACAAACTCTCCTGCCGGATAATGTGTATTATTTCATCGTTTGAAATATCAACAAAGAATTCTCATTCTTGAAAAGAAAATTTTAAACATAAGCATTCATCAACCTCTCATATATGTCTCAAAAAAAGCCAGCATGTTGATGTTAATAGCTTTAAATTCTCGAAACATAACGACATAAATCGTGATGGTTCCAACCTGCTCAATGATAGTTCCAGTCAGCATTAGAATAGGTATTTATTAAGAATTTTCATGGTGTTTACTATTTTTTCTTTAGTTAATCAATATTTTAGCGATTAGTATAGGACATCACTCTGAAAACAACTTAAGGTCAAACTCTCAAAATCAAAACGTTTTGGATGTTGAGCATTTGAATGTGGGTTAAGAAGATTGACTTCCAGAGCCTGGTTCCCCTCCCTTATCCAAAAAAAACTTCACACGTACCCATAGAACATGGTTTGATGATTAAGTTAACAAGAGATGCAAATATATGATATATACTAAAAGAATTAAGAGACATCAATCATGGATATTTTGATGAAATGCTATACAAGGGTTCAAATAGGTGTAAATTAACAGGAGATGAAAATATATGATGTATACTAAAAAAATTGAGGCATCAATTGTGGATCTTTTTATGAAATGCTATACAAGGATTCAAATAGGTGTAAATTAATTTTGTTGAGAAATAATCCTCTTTTCAAGCAAAAATCTAATAAGATTATAGAAAATTCAATCAAGTTTTAAATAAATAAGATTTTTGACTTCCTACATGGCTAGATTTCAGGAGAACAATTTTCTACAAGATTAAATGATTCCATTTAAATATATAAATATTGGGTTTAGTCAACTACAACAATAAGCACCATGAAAATTCTTGGAGAATGCTTTCTCACTCAGAAATGGCGAAAACTATCACCAGGAAGGTTGGAACCATGAACCATGAATGATTCCAACTTGCCCTAGACAATTCTAGCTAGGCATTTATTACAAGTATGCATGGTGACACCTAGTAATAAAAGTTAACAAGTCAAAATATACTAATATGAAATAGACATAACAAGTCAAAATATATGAAATATACAAAAAAAATTAAGTGACATCAACCATTCAACATTCAATGAAATGAAATCCACATGAGTTCACAATCACTATGGTGGATACTGAGAATACGTTACTTGAGCAACAAATTTCAAACATTTCCTTAATTTTGCGAGATAAATCTCCAAATTGATAAACATGAACCATTGCAATAGCTACTCAAATATTGAAATAATAAGAGATTTGGAAATTGGTTGGTTAGAAATTGTGTACAAAATGAAGAAGACCCTACACAAATCCAATGTACTGTCAATTACTTAGTATCTGTTGTCTCTCCAGAAAACATAATTTTCAGTAATTGCTTAAAATTTCAAGAACAAGAATAGATGGACAAGTTATAAACCCATTTCCTAGTTCAACGTATCTAATGTGATCATTAAATTGATGCAACATGCACAAAATAATACCCATATTGACTTAAATAAACAAAAAATCAACAAACACAGTAATGCTCAAAATTTCAAGAATAGGAATATAGGGACAAGTTACAAACCCATTTCTTGAGTTCATCCTATCTAATGTGATCATTAAACTAATTCAAAATCCATATAAGATATACCCATATTGACCTAAATTAGCAATATCCATTGGAATATTATATTGTACTCTAGATAAAGATAACAAATAGGTCCAACATGATGACAAGAAAAATAAGGAATAGTAATTGAAAGCAATTGTTTGCCTCTAGGGAGCCCAACTAATTGTCATAATGAATTTTTAATAGTTATCTTCAAGTCTGAGGGCAAAGAAAATGTGTCGTAAGAACAAATAGATCATAGCTACAATAGTTTATGCGTGTCATAAATAGATGATTCAAAAGACCTCAACAACCGCACATAAGTAAATTGTTTACTTCCCTGGTACACCATGCCAGGTTGATCATGACAATCATTAGTTTGTGTTTCCGAGAACCTGCATAATAGATCTATGGTGCCATGAATATCTTGTGATCTTGCAGCCTGAGGGCCTCTGAAACTGCTCCCTTGCAGCATGCCAAATATATTTCCTCCAAAATTTCCCAATTCTCCTGCATTGAAAACAAGTGGTTGACCTTGGTGTTGTTTATCCATAGAATTCACAATAGTTACAGGGAACCCACATGTTGCAAGATTAGTAGAGGAGCATGGATACATGGTACATTGTTAGTAACTTTTCTGCTAGAAAAAGACCAAAGTTGTGTTGTACTCCTTGCATCAATGGTGCTTGAGCCATAAGAGGTTGATCCTCTAGTATAAGTTGATCCATTGTGAGACCTGACCGTGTGGTCATATCGAATGAAGCTGATCCTGAGGACCTTGAGCCCCCGGATTGAATTGACAGAAGAGAGAGAGCACACCCAGAGTCCGAGACTCCTGATAAACCATGTGGGGCAGATATAACATTTAAACCTACTAGATTTTCTCCCGAGGAGGATGACAAGGTCAAGGATTGGCCCACATGATCCCTGGAGCTTTGCCTGTACTGGTGAATGTCTTGATTAATAGCTCCACCAGGTACAGTCTTAGAACCCTGTAAAAGGAAAAGCAACCTTTCATCGTTATGACAGGAAAGGGTACTTGTTGATAAATTCCCACCCTATGATGATTCATCCTCTTCCTTAACCCTCAACCAAGCTCTTTTTACATATCTTCCAAGTTTGAAATCAATTGAATTCTCCTCTAAGTTTGAAGCTACTCGTGGATGCATGAAAGGTGATATAGCCATCAAGATGCTACTAAGTTGTCTATCATTTATTTAAAGAATAAATAAATGTCAGTTTGAAGAATCCATATTCAAATCAACAAAAAATGCAAGATAATTACAGTTTTAATCCTCACATTAATTTGGAAGGGGCAATGAAGAATAGAAGAAAAAATCAGTTGAGTTAATCTACACATTTGAAGTTAATGCTCACGTTGTAGCAATGAGATTATCTATAAAAAGGGAAGTTGTATATAAAATTCTACAAACAATGCAAATGGTTGGGACAATGTATTGCTTTGCATGATTTTTTCTTCAAACGAATCAAAGTTTGGTTATTATGGAATTGCATCGCTCTCAAACAACACAGGTCTAACTACAAGGGACATCCACTCTGGAATGTAGCCAGGGGGTCTCAATTACATTCAAAGAAAAGTTTACAAAGTAACCCATTCATCAAAGAAGAAATCCTACTGAAAGTTGAAAGTGGTGATTATTTTCTCATTTTCTATGATAGCCAGAATCTTATATATCACACTAGCACCTTCATAGTAATCTAGTATATAACTAACATACGAGTTAAACATCAAGAAAAATGAGACCCAATAGAAAATATGAGATAAAGCATCATCAAAATGATATTATCACTCAAAAATAGAATTGTAAATGGGAATTTGACAAGAACATCATTATAATAGATATCAACCAACATATATAAACAAGACTTGTGTGTTGCTATATAAACATAATTAAATAAAACAATTGTCCTGCTCATGTAGTACTTTTAGTTCAACATCAACAAAATTGACTGGAAGATTTTTTAGTGGGACAAAAAAGCAAGAAACCAGATAAAACGTTTATGAATATAGTCTATTCTTAAATGTTTTCATGGCACAAAACAAAAATTAAAGACCATGAAACTTTGTGATACATGAAAATTTGTGAGCTAGATATGAATCAAGAGTTTCATTTTCCATTAACATAAGAGTTTGATTCAGCCATCCACACTGAATAAAAATATGATCAAGGAACTAGATAAACTACACCAAAAAATGACATCATTTACCAGTCTTGATTTCTCTACAGTACCATAAAAGGTGGAAGCAAATCTTTCTGATTTGATTACTGGTGAATAAGGTTGGGTTTCCTACGTGTTACACTAAAAAATGTCACCATGGCTATTTACAGTTGGTATGGCTCTATCAACAGTCATACTACCCCTCTTAAGCAAGTTATGCCTCTGCTATCATGTCAAACTCCAAGAAAGAGAGAAAGTCTTTATAAATGTGTTTATCTCTGGGTACGCAGGTTCTCTCAAACCTTGCCTACGGGTACGCACCTATTGTTCATGAGATCTGCGTCCAAGGACGCTCTGTATCTAAAGGGGCAGGTGCGTCCCTCTAAAAAGGTTAAAATGCGCAAGTTTTATCTTCAAAAACTTACTTGTGGTCATTTCTAGAGCATTCTAGAAGGTTGTTCGACGTGTATTGAGCGCCTCCAGATGGTTCATGCACCCCTACCAAAGAGGAACTTATCCCATCAATAAGGGAGTGATCCCATCCAAAGAGGGGACTATCCCATTGATGGTGGACCTGATTAACTTCCTCTTGAGCACTATAAATACAGGCATTGGGCCAGAAGGAGAGAGGTTGAAAGCTATACATTTCTAAGGGTAAATGCTGCAAGAATTAGGACTCCCATTTAGAAGCTTGTGAGGAGAGATTGCCATCTTTGCTTGTTCTATTTGGAAGTGGGTGAGCTTTGTCAAAGTAGAGGAAGACTCTTGTGGACCCTGGAAGGAGCTTGCACAACACCAAGGCTCAGGTTGTAATGGTTCCTTTTGATTACCTTTAATGCAAATTGGTCCATTCTTCTCAATAACTTGTTGTTTATGGGTTATTTCATGTACTCCTTGGTCTATATGTTGAATATGATTTGTTTTATGTTATAATCAGGTGCTATTTAATTGTTTGACTGTTGGTGATTGCAGGTTTTGGAGAAAAGGAGGAGCTCATCCAGATCAACAAAGCTTGGACTTCTACAACAACGTTTGGACAAAGGTAAGAACGAAACACTTGATTTCTCATATCATAATGCATGTTTAGAGAAGGATAGCTCCAGTTTGTTTTGTTTGTCATTAGAATGTCTTAGACTTCTAGGAAGGTCGGTTGTGTCCGCACTCTTGACTGATTCTGTGTGACAAATTGGCGACCATACTGGGGAATCCATTGATGAGAAAAGTCTTTTCCTTTGTGTGAACTTTGCTTTGAGAAAATTGGTTTATTTTTCTGGTTTTGGCTCTGTGATTCTGTCTCTGGGTGGGTTAGCTTAGGATTAGTTTTATTTTGGTTTTTCTTGAGTTTTTCAGTAGGACGCACCCTCTGAGTGCTGCATAGTGCGTCCCTGGACGCACTTTTGCTGTGTGCACAGAGCGGGCCCGCACCTGTGCTAACGGGTTGCCTGCGTCCCCTGCCAAAATTTGAGAAAATTCCATTTTTTACACTTTTTGCTCTTAGATTTTGTTTTTTCTTAGTTTTTTCTGCCCAGATTCATTAGTCCCTTGCCAAGAATCTTCACCTGAACTTGTTTCGATAGCATTGAGTGTTTTAGTGGATTTCATCGAAGTATAAGCCCTAGGGTTTGATTTTGAGTAGGTCTTGTAGTGACTTTGGCGGTAGGAGTTGTCAAGCCTTAGATCTCTCTGGTTTTGTCAACATTCTAAGAAGTCAGACCTGTCATAAAGTCTACCTGTGAGAGCAACTTACCATTGAGTTGTCTCTTGGGCCAATTTCGAAGTGCTTGTTGTTTAAGTCTTGAATTCCATTTTACAAAAAGAACAAAAAGATTTGAGTTTTGTTTTGACTAGTCTTTTGATTCTGCATTAGCTGGTCCTTGATTTGATTTTGATCAAGTAAAACAACCTAGAGTCATCTTTGTGAGCTTTTGCCTTGTTAGGTTTGTTTAGAGTAATTTCTCTTTTGATTTACTAGTGAGTCAAGTTTTCATAGTTTTTGTAGCTTTTGAGATTGTTTTGTGTTAAGATAGGTCTATATGCTTTATTAAAAAGAGAAAATACAAAAACATCTCCTTTGAAAAGTTTTGTTTCAAGTAGCTTTGAAAGTTTTGAAAGAAAAAGAGTTTTTCGTGCAAGTAAAGAGTAGTCATGTTTGTGTGCTTGAAAAGAAAAAGAGAATTGTTTCTTTGATTGTCTTTTCTAAGAAGTTGTTTTCTCTAAAATTTGCATTCTCTCAACTCTCTTAGTTAAGAATTTCATTGAAAAAGCAAAGTAGCGTAAATCATCTTAGGTGCATCTTTGTAGTGGTTGGAGTCGAGTCTACACACCATTGGTTTCACTTCCACTACCTTGTGACTTTAAAGAACAACCATAAAAGTAACGCTTAAAGTAAAATCGAAATAGTAACTTTTATTTACTAGGGCTCTGAAGCACCAATTTAGATCAGGCTAGTGTCTTGGAGTAGGTGAGTAATTAACTCTCCAAGACAACAAAACCAAACAAGTAGCTTATCTTGTGATAGAATAAATCCAATTGTCTCACTTGTACTCTGGGAAAGCTCCTCTTAAAGGAGAAGCACGAGCTCGTGTCCGAACCAGTGAGGGGATCATTCCCCCTCGTTGGGAACGACGCCAGACACGCACGTATTACAAACGGTAAACCTCGGATTAACCATTGTCGAGGAGCCAGGGGTCACTTGTCGGTAAACCTTGGATTATTTCAAGGAGCCGGCAAGGGGATTGAGCTTGCTACTCTGCCCTTGCGTGCTGTCGGAGTTTAGATTGTTCCCCTAGGTGCATTTGTTGATGTTGGTAACCTTAGTGGCCATTATCTTTAGGATTCTACCGAGGTGACGGTGGAGGGAAGGTCCCACTGTACTTGGAGCAGACGTCGGCTATACTCACTTGGATTTTCTGGGGGGTTCACTTCACTCGAGACGGTTAAAGTGGAGGAACTTGGTCCAGTCTATTCATTAAGCAGGTTGTCGGGGTAACTGTTCCACCCGCCATTTCTGTACTGAATCCAGCGAGGTTGGGCTTCATCACCAACTAGCGCTTTTGGTCCGGAAGACTACTGTTTATGTTTGGTTTGACGCCCTAGATTCTTTAGGCGTGTGATTCAAATTTGTTTGGTTCTTTAGAGACTTTAGGTGGTTTGATTTGAAATTTTTACTTTGTTTTCATGTGTAGTAGTTAAAAGTTTTAGCTGTGGCGGAATTACCGAGACAGTCCCGTAGACTTCGGGGCCAGTCTCCTGAAGTTGTTTCTGTGGCCGAATTGTTGAGAAGATCCCGTAGACTTAGGGTGAACCTCCTCAAGATGAGTCCAGTCATCTAGAAGGTTTAAAGGTCCTTGTAACTCCTCCTAGTGGCAGTAGAGTAGGTTCACCTGAAGAAGGAGAATCTTCCTTGGTGGTCCATCCAGATTACCAAAGTTTAGAGACAGGTTATAATCCCGAAGCTGTTACAGTTTCTGAGCTTGTTGGTAGTTTTTCGTCTGCTAGTGATACAGGCGAAGAACCAGAAATATCCGAACCTGTTACTCCGACTTCTAGTGTTCCTGATTCACCGAGAATAGAAAGAATTATCACCGAAAATCTCCCTGTTGGTTTGATTGCTATTGAAGAGCTAGTTCCAGAGGAAGAAATAGGCGTCTCTGATCCTGAAGATCAAATTACCCTTGATCTAAGGGAGCGTGAATCTATCTTCAGTCCTCCTAGAAGTACTACTTGGTACCTTTCGTTAACCAATTATTTAGACAACTTTGGGCTAGGTTTTTCTACCCCTCGTACTCCTTTTCCACCTGGAGGTATTCATACTCCTGTAAATATGTCTGGTCAGTCGTCCGTGTTTACACAAAGTCCTGAATCTTTTTTACATGGCGGTCCTTCTGTTCCTACTGGGTATCAATCTCTTTCTGGTACCTTTGCGGGAGCATCTCCTCAACCCGTTGATCATGGGTTATTAGTTGGAAACAGTGGTAATGTACCATTGGGTGTAAGACATTTACATGATGTCAGGTTCAGTTCCCGTTTCCCAACCTCAAGGTGGCCAATTACCGCCTGGGGGGCAGCCTCCGTTAATGCCTGGGGGGCAACCTCAAGGTACTTCATTCGTGTCTGGGGGCAACCTCAAGGTCAGTACGCTCCTATAGGGCAATACATACCTCAAGGTCAACCCCAGCCTCAATATGTACCCCAAGGTCAAACTCAGTATCAATATCAACCTCAAGGATGGCAACCTCAAGGATGGCAACCCCAAGGGTATCAACCCCAAGGGTATCAACCTCAAGGATACCAACCTCAAGGTCAAGGTCAACCCCAGTATCTGTATTTACCTCAGGGTTATCAAACTCAAGGTCAATACTCAAGTCAAGGTTATCCACCACCTCAAGGTCAATCATACGGTCAAGGTATGGGAACTGCACCTTACAATTATCAATCCTATCCTCAATCCGGCTATGGATCTCAGTATCCTCAACCTGTTATGGGTCAATACCCTGGAATGTTAGTGTGGGATCCTTCACAGGGTCAACAGATGTTGCAGCCAAGTATGCAGTCGGTACCTCAAGCTGGACAACCTGTAGTTTCTGGTCCACCCCTAGCAACCGCAACCTGTCCAGTCAAGTGTTCAAACCTCTGTAACTTCGGTAGTTACTCAGCCGCCAATTGCACCTAGTACTCCATCTCAAACGGCTTCTGCAACTACCGCCACATCTACCATACTTACTTCTGGAGTATCGACGGCTCCGGTTTCTACTGTCTCTGCAACCACTCCTCAGACATCTGTACCGTTGTCCGGATCTACGATTCAAACCACGGTCCAGATGCCTGTAGGCCAGCCTGGTATAAGTACGGTTGTCACTACTCAAACTCAATTTGTTCAACCTCCGTACCAGGGACAGTACCAACCTGGGCAAGCTGTCCAACAACCGTTTTACCAATATCAACCGTATCCTGGGTACACTTATCAACAACCTCAGCAACCCCAGTACGGTCCGGTTAATCCTGGTTTTCCAGGAGGATATAATATCCCAAATGCAACTCCTGTTCCTAGTTATCCTGGATATCCTCCTCCTGGGGCCGTATTGTGACCCAGAGTTTTAGAGATCCTAACCGGCAGTTACCGTTTATCGCAAATTTGGATTTACCAGACTTGACGCGCCTAACGAACGATCCAATTCAATATCTTCCGTTCTGGCCGCCAATGCCAAATAAGTTGCCCAGCGATATACCCAAGTTCGAAGGTAAGTCTGGAGAGGATCCGTCCAATTACGTGATGACTTACCACCTCTGGTGTGCTTCAAATTCTATCTCGGATGATTCGATCCACTTACGTCTTTTCCAGCGTACACTCATTGGTCTCGCAGCCAAGTGGTACATTGAGTTACCACGGGCCTCTTTTTACAATTTTAGCCAGTTAGCTACCTCGTTCTTAACTCACTTTCAGTTACCGGTCAGATACGATAACGGTACAGAGTTATTAACTTCACTAAAACAATCAACCTCCACGTATATTTCCGATCACATTCATGAGTGGAGACGTCGAAGAAGGCTAGTGAAAGTTTTTATCCCGGACCAAATCTTAGCTGAATGGTTTGTTAAATCATTATTACCAAGGATTACTGAAGATGTAGCTAAGGCCGGAGTAGTTACTGAGGAGCAAGTCATTGCTCAGGCGCAATACCTTGACTTAGTTTACACTCAGTCAGGTACATTACACGAGAAGATTCCGGATCTTCCAAAGTCGAATCAAATCGCTGCTGCTCCTTCGGGATCTCATGCCGCTGATGGTATGATT
This sequence comes from Pinus tabuliformis, assembly GCA_031772625.1. NCBI lineage: Eukaryota > Viridiplantae > Streptophyta > Pinopsida > Pinales > Pinaceae > Pinus > Pinus tabuliformis. The sequence goes on along the minus strand of CM062804.1, from coordinate 317,488,636 downwards.
GGTATCGTGAATACAAAGAGCAAGAAGAAGTCTTCCAAGGCTTCAACTACTCCTATTATCACTTTGCCCGATTCCCCGACAGGAGAGTCTTCTCCTGAACTTACCGCCGATATTCACGCTGTAGAGTCATCTACGACCAAATCAAAAAACGGCGGAAAGAAGAAAGTAAAGAAGAAGGCTAAAGCAGACAAGGCTCCGAAGGAGAAAACTGAAAAGTCGGAAACCAATGACGAAAAACGCAAACCTCGATATCCTTGTCTTATTTGTGAAGAGGATCATTTTACGAGAGATTGCCCTCATCGGGCCGAGGTAGTCAAAATAGTCAAAGGTTCTCCCACTCATGCTGTGTTAAAAAATCCATTTCCGGAGCAGGAGAATAAGATGATAGGTTCTTCCTCGAATGCCAGTGAAGAACCCATTTTGATGATGTCTCATGTGAGGATTGCAACTCGATCGCAAGATTATGGTAGTAAGAATCCTATTGATGGTAAGGAAGCAGAATCTTCTCACTCTAACCCATCAACCTCAGCTCCTGGTTCCGATCCACTACAGATCGAGAAACCTAACCCAGACTTAGTAATTAAACCCCCACCAGGGTGTACTTCGAAGGTCTGCTTTCAATCCACATGCGAGAGCGGCCCAGAATTACAACATTGTTGAAGACTTAGCTGTTTCACCCTCAGCAATGTCGGCGTTAGAAGTGCTGCAATCATGCCCAGCACAACGAAAATTGCTTTTGTCGGCTATAGGAGCTGTTGATGTTCAGGATCCGAATCTAATGATCTTCGATCTAGAAAATAGTACGTCGCATCTCCCCCATCAAATGGCTTTCCAAATTCTAGTGATAGTCAAAAATAGGCCTATTCATAGGACTGTGATTGATGAGGGAGCTTCTACGTGTATTATGTCGATTCAATGTTGGAGATCCCTTGGTTCTCCTTCATTGAACCAATCCCCCACCATCCTTAAGGCCTTTGATGGCCGTGGGTTCCGTCCGTTTGGTATTCTACAGAATTGCCTATAGGGGTAGAAGGTAAAACCGTTAGTCTGGATGTGGAAGTGGTTGATGCCCCTCTAGACTACAAACCTTCTTTTTGGGTCGAAGTTGGTCATATGCTATGACAGCGGTCGTTTCATCGGTCTTCAGAGTAATTAAGTTTCCACATAACGGTAAGATCGTGACTATTGATCAGCTGACACACTTTTCATCCGACCCAGCCTCTTCAGAGAGTATCCAGCATGTCGGTAAAACGACAATCCCTTACAGGGACGTTGGTGTAGGTTTAGTTAAGGATTCCGGTTTACTGGGAACTTTTCCTCTCCCTCCACTCAGCGTAGAACCTTCATTTGCAACAATTCATATGATTACATCAGAAAACATTATTTATGATGATCCTTGGTTTGTCCCATCTGACTCTGAGATAGACTCAATCGGTAATACTATGCCCTTGAGTCCATATGAAATTGCTTATGAAGCTCTCATGTCTTTTACCGACTTTCATTCGACCGAGGTCGACCAAATGAATGTGGTCAGTGAAGAGTCACTTTTCACCTCACCCTTAGAACGGATAGCGTTTCCCGAAGTCGTGTCATCTGACGAACAACTTCGCGAAATCCTAAGTGTAGACGATCTACCATGGGAGGATCTCCATCACAGATCTTCGTTTTTACCTAAGGATGATGCATTTGAAAATGATTTTTCATCTATCTTTACCGCTGAATATGTCAAAGACGCTCAGGATCCAACGAAACATTCTGATTCAGAGTTGAATTTAGGGAATATTTCTCGTACTATTCCCATTGATATTTCAGTGAAGCCCGGAATTGAGGAGAACATTCATATAGGTGCCACATGTACAAAAAAGAAATCCAAA